>CM059432.1:126050660-126660987 GCA_030390025.1 Squalus acanthias
CAAGTACTTTTTAAATGTGATGAGGGTCTCTGCCTCTACCAGCCTTTCAGGCAGTGAGTTCCAGATCCCCACCACCCTCTGGGTGAAAAAACTTCTCCTCAAATCCCCTCTAAACCTCCTACCAATTACTTTAAATCTATGCCCCCTGGTTATTGACCCTTCTGCTAAGGGAAATAGGTAATTCCTATCCACTCTTTCTAGGCCCCTCATAATTTTATACATCTCAATTAGGTCTCCCCTCAGCCTCCTCTGTTCCAAAGAAAACAACCCCAGTCTATCCAATCTTTTCTCACAGCTAAAATTCCCCAGCCCAGGCAACATCCTCGTAAATCTCCTCTGCATCCTCTCGAGTGCAATCACATCTTTCCTGTAAAGTGGTGACCAGAACTGTATGCAGTACTCTAGCTGCGGCCTAACTAGTGTTTTATACAGTTTTTTTAAATTCGTTTATGGGATGTGGGCGTCGCTAGCAAGGCCAGCATTTATTGCCCATCCCTAATTGCCCTTGAGAAGGTGGTGGTGAGCCGCCTTCTTGAACCACTGCAGTCCGTGTGGTGAAGGTAAGCCCACAGTGCTGTTAGGGAGGGGGTTTCAGGATTTTGACCCAGCGACGATGAAGGATCGGCGATATACTTCTAAGTCAGGATGGTGTGTGACTTGGAGGGGAACTTGGAGGTGGTGGTGTTCCCATGCGCCTGCTGCCCTTGTCCTTCTAGGTGGAAGAGTTCGCGGGTTTTGGAGGTGCTGCCGAAGAAGCCTTGGCAAGTTGCTGCAGTGCATCTTGTAGATAGTGCACACTGCAGCCACGGTACGCCGGTGGAGGGAGTGAATGTTTAAGGTATGGATGGGTGCCAATCAAGCGGGCTGCTTTGTCCTGGATGGTGTCGAGCTTCTTGAGTGTTGTTGGAGCTGCACTCATCCAGGGAAATGGAGAGTATTCCATCACACTTCTTATTTGTGCCTTGTAGATGGTGCAAAGGCTTTGGGGAGTCAGGAGATGAGACAATCGCTGCAGAATACCCAGCCTCTGACCTGCTCTTGCTGCCACCGTATTTATGTGGCTGGTCCAGTTAAGTTTCTGGTCAATGGTGACTGCCAGGATGTCGATGGTGGGGGATTCGGCGATGGTAATGCCATTGAATGTCAAGGGGTGGTGGTTAGACTCTCGCTTGTTGGAGATAGTCATTGCCTGGCACTTCTGTGGCGTGAATGTTACCTGCCACTTATCAGCCCAAGCCTGAACATCGTCCAGGTCTTGTTGCATGCGGACATGGACTGCTTCATTACCTGAGGAGTTGTGAATGGTGCTGAACACTGTGCAGTCATCAGCGAACATCCCCATTTCTGACCTTATGTTGGAAGGAAGTTCATTGATGAAGCTGGTTGGGCCTAGGACACTGCCCTGAGGAACTCCTGCAGCGATGTCCTGGGGCTGTGATGATTGACCTTCAACCACCACAACCATCTTCCTTTCTGCTAGGTATGACTCCAGCCAGTGGAGAGTTTTCCCCCCGATTCCCATTGACTTCAGTTTTGCTTGGGTTCCTTGATGCCACACTCGGTCAAATGCTGCCTTGATATCAAGGGCAGTCACTCTCACCTCACCTCTGGAATTCAGCTCCTTTGTCTATGTTTGGACCAAGGCTTGAGGTTGGGAGCTGAGTGGTCTTGGCGAACCCAAACTGGGCATCAGTGAGCAGGTTATTGGTGAGTAAGTGCCGCTTGATAGCGCTGTCGATGACACCTTCCATCACTTGCTGATGATTGAGAGTAGACTGATGGGGCAGTAATTGACCGAGTTAGATTTGTCCTGCTTTTTGTGGACAGGACATACCTGGGCAGTTTTCCACATTGTCAGATAGATGCCAGTGTTGCAGCTGTACTGCAACAGCTTGGCTAGAGGTGCGGCTAGTTCTGGAGCACAAGTCTTCAGTACGATAGCCGGGATGTTATCGGGGCCCATAGCCTTTGCTGTATCCAGTGCGCTCAGCCGTTTCTTGATATCATGTGGACTGAATAGAATTGGCTGAAAACTGACTTCTGTGATGGTGGGGACCTCCAGAGGAGGCCGATATGGATCATCGACTCGGCACTTCTGGCTGAAGATGGTTGCAAACGCTTCAGGCTTTGTCTTTTGCACTCACGTGCTGGGCTCCACCATCATTGAGGATGGGGATATTCATGGAGCCTCCTCCTACTGTTAGTTGTTTAATGGTCCACCACCATTCACGACTGGATGTGGCAGGACTGTGGAGCTTTGATCTGATCCATTGATTGTGGGATCACTTAGCCCTGTCTATACCATGCTGCTTCCACTTTTTAGCATGCATGTAGTCCTGTGTTGCAGCTTCCCCAGGTTGGCACCTCATTTTCAGGTACGCCTGGTGCTGCTCCTGTACACTCCTTATTGAGGGAGGGATATGCCGGGCCATGATTGTGTTGGAATACACTTCTGCTGCTGCTGGCCAACGGCGCCTCATGGATGCCCAGTTTTGCTAGATCTGTTCGGAATCTATCCCATTTAGCACGGTGGTACTGCCAGTGTCCTCAGTGCGAAGACGGGACTTCGTCTCCACAATGGCTGTGCGGTGGTCACTGCTACCAATACTGTCATGGACAGCTGCATCTGCGACAGGTAGATTGGTGAGGATGAGGTCAAGTAGGTTTTTCCCCATGTGTTGGTTCTCTCACAGGCCCAGTCTGGCAGTTATGTCCTTCAGGACTCGACCAGTAGTGGTGCTACCGAGCCACTCTTGGTGATGGATATTGAAGTCCCCCACCCAGAGTACATGCTGTGTCCTTACTACTCTCAGTGCTTCTTCCAAGTAGTGTTCAACATGGGTACTGATTCATCAGCTGAGGGAGGGCGGTAGGTGGTAATCAGCAGGAGGTTTCCTTGCCCATGCTTGACCTGAAGCCATGAGACTTCATGGGGTCCGGAGTCAATGTTGAGGACTCCCAGGGCCACTCCTTCCCGACTGTATACCACTGTGCCGCCACCCCTGGTGGGACAGGACATACCCAGGGATGGTGATGGAGGAGTTTGGGACATAGGCTGAAAGGTATGATTCTGTGAGTATGACTATGTCAGGTTGTTGCTTGACTCGTCTGTGGTACAGCTCTCCCAATTTTGGCACAAGTCCCCAGATGTTGAGAAGGACTTTGCAGGGTCAACTGGGCTGGGTGTGCCGTTGCTGTGTCAAAGGTCAATCCATCCGCTTTCATTCTTTTTCGTAGCAGTTTGTTACAATCTGATAGTTTCATGGTTACCATTACTGATACTAGTAATTATTCCAAATTTATTTAATTAACTGAATTTAAATTCCCCAGCTGCCGAGGTGGGATTTGAACTCACGTCTCTGGATCATTAGTCCAGGCCTCTGGATTACTAACCCAGTGACATTACCACTACGCTACTGTTCCCTTATTCAAGCAGAACCTCCCTGCTCTTATATTCTATGCCTCGGCCAATAAAGGAAAGTATCCCGTATGCCTTCTTTGACTAAGCTTTTGGTCAACCCTCTTAATATCTGATTACGCTCCTCTGAAGCGCCTTGTAACATTTTTCAATGTTAAAGGTGCTATATAAATGCACACTGTTGCTTTTTTACATTTTTGTGTACAGCAGATTTTGGTTATTGTAACTGATTTGGGTACATTCATATTTAGTCATTACAACCTTCTGATTACTACATCAATAATAAGGACTGTTAATGCTTTGCTATGACATACTCAGTTAAGCAGAACTATGCTGCTAAGCAATAGAGTAATTACACTGTAAATATAATGAATAAAACATAATACTTAAAATATGTATTGCAGTTTAGTACAACATTATAACCATATCAAATAACAATAATGTAAAGTACTGTGTTTAACAGATCATACCACACATTGAATATAGCCACATCACTCATCACAAACTCATAAACTTATAATCCAACAGGTTTTTATGACTTGAAAACTTCTGTCCTTGTTTTGTTGTAGAACATGCTTTGTCCAATGTATAAGTGTATTCTCTGCATCTTGATTTTTGTTTCTATCTCACTTTCCTTAGAGCAGAGAAGGCTGAGGGGGGACCTGATTGAGGTGTACAAAATTATGAGGGGCATAGATAGGGTAGATAGAAAGGAACTTTTCCCCTTAGTAGAGGGGTCAATAACCAGGGGGCTTAGTTTCAAGGTAAGGGGCAGGAGGTTTAGAGGGGATTTGAGGAAAAACTTTTTCACCCAGAGGGTGGTTGGAATCTGGAACTCACTGCCTGAAAGGGTGGTAGAGGCAGGAACCCTCACAACATTCAAGAAGCATTTAGATGAGCACTTGAAACGCTATAGCATACAAGGCTACAGACTAAGTGCTGGAAAATGGGATTAGAATAGATAGGGCTTGATGGCCGTCGCGGACACGATGGGTCAAAGGGCCTCTTTCTGTGCTGTATAACTCTATGACTTCTTTGTGATCACGGCTTCGACTGCTTCAGTCAGATATGATTTTATCTCTTGCTTCAGTGGAGTAGATTCTGGATTTTGAAGTGCTGTTCTCGATCCCACTGGCCTTTCTTTTTTGGTATTGTCACAATTTATTTCCAGAATCTTTACCATCCTTCATAGTGATAGCATAGATCAAGTATCACTTGGCATGTTGGTAATCTATGTTCATCAGGGAAAGAGAGGAAAAAAGCAGGATTCATTATAGAGCTTTTGTAAACAGTTGTAGGTCTGTTTTTATATTTGTTCTCAGGATTTGGATGATTCTGGTAAAGAAACATTTATTGCTTGAGAATGTGGTGGTGGGCCGTCTCCTTGAAAGACTGCAGTCCTTGAAGTGATGGCACGCCAATGCCTTGTGTGAGGTAGGGAATTCCAGGATATTGACCCCATGATGATGAAGGAATTGTGATTCAGGATGGTGTATAACTTGGAGGTGATGGTGTTCCCATAACATTGCTGCTCTTATCCTTCTTAGGAAGATAGGAACAGGGGTAGGCCATTCAGCCCTTCCAGCCTGTTTCACCATTCTATTAGATCATGACTGATTTGTATCTCAACTCCATTTACCCGCCTTTGCTCCATGTCACTTGATACCACACCTTGAGTATTGTGTGCAGTTTTGGTCGCCTTATCTGAGGAAGGATGTTCTTGCCATGGAGCGAAGATTCACCAGACTGATACCTGGGATGGCAGGAATGACGTATGAAGAGAGATTGGGTCGATTGGGCTTGTATTCACTAGAGTTTAGAAGAATGAGAGGGGATCTCATTGAAACTTATAAAATTCTAACAGGACTAGACAGACTAGGTGCAGGAAGGATGTTCCCGATGGTGGGGGAGTCCAGAACCAGGGGTCACAGTCTAAGGATAAGGGGTAAGCCATTTAGGACTGAGATGAGGAGGAATTTCTTCACCCAGAGAGTGGTGAATCTGTGGAATTCTCTACCACAGAAGGCAGTTGAGGCCAATTCATTAAATATATTCAAGAAGGAGATAGATATATTTCTTAAGGCTAAAGGGATCAAGGGATATGGGGAGAAAGCAGGGACAGGGTACTGAATTTGAATGATCAGCCATGATCTCATTAAATGGCGGAACAGGCTCGAGGGGCCGAATGGCCTACTCCTGCTCCTATCTTCTATGTTTCTATACCGTTACCAAACAAAAATCTATCAATCTTAGTCTTTAAATTTTAATTGACCCAGCATCCATCCATAGCCTTTTGGTGGAGAGAGCTCCAGATTTCCATAACCTTTCGTGTAATAAAAAGTGCTTCCTGATTTCACTCCTGTATGGCCTAGCTCTAATTTTAGAATTATGTCCTCTTGTTCTGGATTCCCCCACCAGAGGAATAGTTTCTCTCTATCTACCCTATTGAATCCCTTTATCATTTTAAAGACTTTGAACCATCTAAACTCAAGAGAATACAGACCAAATTTATGCAACCTGTCCTCATAATTTAACCCTTTAACCCTGGTATAATTCTGGTGAAACTGCAGTGTAACAATCCAAGGCTAATATATATTTCCTGAGGCTCAGAGCCCAAAACTAAACAAAGTATTCCAGATGGGGTCTGACCAAGGCTCTGTATAACTGATGCGGAGATGCCGGTGTTGGACTGGGGTGGACAAAAGTGAGAAGTCGCACAACACCAGGTTATAGTCCAACAGTTTTATTTGAAATCACAAGCTTGTGACTTCTCACTTCTGTATAACTGAAGCAGCACTTTTTCACTTTTGAATTCCAACCTCCTTGAGATGAAAACCAACATTCCATTAGCCTTCTTGATTACTTTTTATATGTGTGCACGACCTTTTAGAGATTTGTGTACATAAACACCTAACTCCCTTAGTGTACATTAACACCTAACTCCCTTAGTGGTACAGTTCATGGGGTATTGTGGAAGTAAGTATGGCAAGTTGCTGCAGTGCATCCTGTAGATAATACATACTGTAGCCAATGTTGCCTTTAAGCTGCACAGCCACGCAGCGATCTGCAAGTTCCGCGCAGCCGGCTCAGTGGCATTCTAATGCCAAGAACTGTGCATGCACGGTAATTTGAATGGGTCACACACCCAAAAAAAAATTAGCGGGAACATTGAATGTAGCTGTGTTGCGCAGGTGATTAAAGGCGGTGCATAGTGACTCCAGTGGCAGGATTACTGATCAAGCGAACTTCTCTGACCTAGATGGTGTTGGGCTTCTCCAGTGTTGTTGCAGCTGCACCCATCTAGGCTTGAGCCTTCTAGGTGTTGGAGAGGCTTTGAGGGATCACTCAGGAGGTCAACCACACCTGCTAGATTACCTTGACTGTGATTTTATGAGCTGTGACATTCTTTGCTCCATGCAAATTAAAAGTGAATGATCTGTGAACAAGCTGCAAAATGATTTCCTTTGTTGAAACAACAGACTACGATTAAAGGTATATTACTCCTAATCTGTTTACTACAAGCAAACTCCTGATAAGGGTGGATTGATTATTTAAAGTGCATGATCACTACAATTAGTGACAGCTGAAACCAAATTCTACTGTACTTAAAAGACAGTGGCACCAACTTCCTCCAAACACTAGGTTTAGTTGGTAAAGGCCGCAGGTAACTGAGCCATACAGACTGGGAGCTCCCAGGTTGAATTCCTGGGCGGGGCTGAGTTGGTTTATCTCAAGCAAGGTGACACAACTCCCTTCATTGACTCAGGGAATAACAACTTCTGCTATTTCTGTGTATGTATTACATGTGAATTCTACATCTCAGTGAACCTAGATTTTTCATTCTTTTCCCTATTCAGTTTTCTCTCATATCTACTGAAGGCACTGACTCATGCTCAAATACAGTTCCACAGGCAATAGAGGCCTTCCAGTACCTTGCCCAAATGGTCATTCTTCTTGTTTGAGCTGAGACAGCAAGTGTTGGCAAGCTATTTGACGTGTGGAGAATCACACCTGAACCCCCTATCTACAAATATGCACCTTTCATCAAGGGTCAATGAATAGCAATCAGAGGTGCAAAATCTGTCTGATTTTCCACCCCTAACTCGTGAGTCCAACTGTATCACCTTGCTCCACCTTGTTTGAGATTAGCTAACTTGGCATAGGCCAGGAATTCAACCTGGGACCTTCTAGTCTATATGGTTCAGGTATCTGCTGCCTTTACCAACTAAGCCGACAATCCTATTGTTTTAATTGCATCAATGTAATTGAATCACTTTCTGAAATTTAATTTTCAAGTGGTGATGTGGAACCACTGGACAACTTCTACCACAGTTGTTTTATGGCAGTTGAAGTTTAGTAAAGTCCTGGGTCGGGAGTTATTTGTCATGTAGGGTGAGTTTTGGGCAGGATCCTGCCACTATTGGAAGAGGGGGGTGAGAGAACGTAAAGAGGCAGAAGAGCGATGAAGAGGAGGAAACTTACCAGTTTTGTATGCCTCAGCCAAGACCGCAACCTACAAAGATAAGGGCTTGGGGCCAATTCGGAGGGACAGGAGGCCTCGACTAGGCTCTCTCCCTACATTCACTAATGCTACCCTGAGCTTAGTGCTAACTTTCACTAGATGGACCCAGGGAGCAGTGGTAAGAGGTGCAGACAGCAGGAAAGTCTGCCCATGGTGTTCGTGAAGATTGTGCCTTGTCTCAACAGTTCCTGTACAATTATTTTATCTGCTTTTGTAAATCTTGGCTTTCTGATTCTATGAGCTGAAGTACAATTTTGCTCAATGTTTTGCCATAATTGTTGCCACTTATAGAAGTGAGGGGGGGTCAAGGATTTTTTTCTGTCTACTTAAAAGCTTAAACGAATTATCTAAATGCCTTTTTACCTGTCAGTCCACTTTGATGTTGTTGATAAATTCCTATGCAAAAGCAGGCAAGCAAAATGATGGGCAGTAACCACATTTTAGGCACAGGCAGGATGATTTAGGACAATATTTTAGTTGTATTCTGCTTGTACTTCATATAATGAACAGCAGAAAACTCAGTTTACCCCACTTTACCGCAACTCCTGACCTTGAATTAATTTCATGAATGAGAGTGTAGCAAATACTGTATCTATTTATGATGCATTAGATTTGGATTTGGACCAAGACACTAATGTTATTCTGGATTATTTTGTTGAAAACTAACTATCCAGAGACCTACTGAATGCCACAAAAATGTCTTTAAATTCAATGTAGATGGACTTATTGTTTATAAAATCAATAAGCTATTGTCTCAACAACATCTGTAAATGCAAAATAAGAGTCTGGTGACATTGTGAACACATCTGCAGCCCCATAAACTGTGACAAGTTACTGCAAGATCAAAAGAGAAGAACAGGTATCCTGAACCATGCATTAGAAGTGCTTGTAAGGAAGGTAACCAGAATAATGACCATCTTTATACTTCTGAAAACTTTAAGTCATAAAGCTACATTCCTACATTACAACAGTGACTACACTTCAAACGTATGTCATTGGCTGTCAAGCGTTTGAGACGTCCTGAGGTTGTGAAAGATGCTATAGAAATGCAAGTCTTTCTTTTTCTTTTAAAGCTACTGTAATCCCATTGGGAGAAAAAACAAACAGGGAATATAACAACATAAATGAGCAATGTCTACAGCTGCAACGAAAAGACATATCACACGTGTGATGAGGCTAGAAAAATAAACCTGAGGAAACAAGGCAGCTGCAATGAGCAGGAACATGCACAGTCCTAAAGTCTCTGTAGGACAACAAGCCGAGAAATTGGATTGCGCCTGAATCAGGGCACGATTCGAGTGAAGCATGCACTGCACGCACCTTAAGAGGCCGGCGGCAGGTCCAGGGCAAGTTGGTCCGCTGGCCTCATTAGTATATTACTGGCGAAGTGCGAGCAACAGTCACAATCTCCAGAGTCAGGTCACCGGTCACAGGAGGGCCGGTTAGGTTTCTGACCGAGGGCTAAAGATGAGTCTGGGGGAAGGAGGCAATTGGGTGGGATGCCAAATTCAGTAATTTACCCCATTTTTTAGAAAGGAGGAATTCTAGCCCTAGATATATTTCTGAAGAGAAAAGTGATTGAGTGATATGCTGAGAATGGAGGCATGTGAGGTTAAGAATGATCAAAAAGGGGGTGCTCATTGACTTACATGGTCTTTTTTATAATTTTCATTACCTCGCTTTCACTAGTGACACATATCTATATAATTAAAATATGGCCCGTAATCCTGTATAGAGCCTGTAACATTGTTGATTGGTAGTAATTTGGGAATTCCTACACATTGTGATCAGCACTTTTTAATATTCTATATAGTTTTAAGTTGTAATACATTTTTTAACAAATTAGGTCCAATTCATAGCTCAGTAAAAAGGCACTAAGTGAGTAAAATCTCACTTCATAAGTCCTATTGATTTGCTTTATCGCTAAATTGTGACCTGAATTAACTACCTAGAATTGATTTAACCACATGTCATCACAGACCAATCTGAACCCAACATTGCTCCATGTCACATAGGAACATGGGAAAGTACAAGAGCAAAAAAAGATTATGCAGCTCTTCTGGTCAGTCCCAAAATGAAGACCCCTCAATCACCCATTCGCTCAAGTATTAACTGCATATTGTTGGAGGAAAAAAAATCCCATTTTTGGCTGCAGTTTCAGTTCCTCAGCCCTCCTTCTTTTAATCCTCCACACCGCGCATTTTACCTAGGGTTGCCATCTCTTTGGGATTGTCCTGGAGTCTCCAGGACTTGAAGATGCATCTCCAGGAAAACAATCATAGGGACAGTAAAAAAAAAAAATTTCTCTAAATACTTTTGTTTATCAATTATAAAAACGTGGCAGTTGGGAAAGAAAAGGCTGTTTGACGGACAGTCAAGAATCATCTAATTGGGTAACCAAGAGCCTGTTTGATTTCCAATTGGCAGCGGAAAGGCGTGGCGCGGTGAGAATGGACATGTTGCGCGAGCAATGGTGGGAGTGTGGGGCCAGGGTGATGAAACCTCCAGGACTACATCCAACCAGAGTTGGCAGCCCAAATTTTACCCACAGTGCTGAACATCTGCTCCCTTCCAGGGCCTCTGTTTATCCTCCTTCTCAGGCCTGCCCCAAGTGCAGTTGCTCTACTGTGCTTGTTCACGTCATGGCAGATCAGACACTTTGATTTTCCAGTACAAATTTGGCTGGTTCTTTTAGATATTCTGCATTGTGTTCCTGCATATGTTACTTTTCCTTTGTCGACGATCTCTCTCCATCTACCTCAGTTAGGCACAGTCACAGGAGACAACTAGGATGGCTAAAAACAACTTTTATTTGCCACTGAAGTGATTTCAGTGAGTCAGGCATGCTACAATCATTGAATAAGCAAATTGTTTGAAAATAGACATTGGGGTAATTTTTAACTCCTGGGCAGATACACGGCCTCGCAAACGGATGGCCCCTCTAGCAGCGAGAGCGGGGGGGAAATAGGCAATTTTAACGGCCAGGCCTCATTAACATTCTGCAGGACAGAATCCCACCCCAACCCAGTGGAATGACAAGGGGCTGGCTGGCGGGCGGGAGCGGGAGCGGGATTTCGGGCAGCGGGAGGCTGCTGCTGGGGACCCGAGGGAACGATCCTCGGCTTCAGTTTAGTGGTTGGGGGGAAGGCTCAAGGCAGGGGTGGCCCAAAGTTCCCACAAACCCCAGACTAATGAAAAACCTTGTTCACTTCAGTAATTCACCCATGCCTGTCCTATTATTCAGTGTAATATATACAAGTTCCTTTTTTTCTTTATTTCCTGTTCATCACAAATAGTTATTGTTTTATCAGGCCGAGTTGGCTAAACTACCCGAGGAGGAAGTTTGTAATGAAACCCTGTCGGTAATGTCGTAACAGCTATCTGAAATCAGAGGAGCTAATTCCAGTAAGATTATCTGCATGCAATGCAGATTATAAGGATAGAATTTTCCAAAAGCACAAAAATAAATCACAACTGATGTGGACCCAACACAATGTCAAATTTTGTGTACAACAGTGAAATTAAACACTTTTGGTAATCTCTTGACTTGGGAAATGAAAATAGATAAAATGATTGACTTGTTAATCACGCCAAAGAAGTTAAATGGAGGACAGTAATTGAAAAAAACACATTTAGCAACATGAAAGAGTTTATGTGCAATCGCGAAATAGAACTGGTGGTAAGAAGTAGTTTAATTGTATTTAATGATCAATAGTACTGTACTGATGTGAAAATTGGACCTTGGAAGCTAATGTAAGACGATTGGGGGTGTTTGAGTTTTTACGCTATATTGAAAATAGCTTGGACAAGAAGAAAGATGAGTTAGGGTCCTAGCATAGGTCAAGGAAGAAGTGACACCATCGATTATGAAGAGAAAGGTGACAGACTATCACATTATGAGGAAGTCACAAGGAACACTGTAGGGGAACAGCTGTCTAGAACAGATGATGTTAATAAGTAGAGGACAAAGAAACAAATGACTGGATGACGTGATGGAATTGGTTGGTATAACATTAGGAACTGATCCAGTCCAGCTGTGCAGAGACCAGAAACTATGCAGTAGATTGAGCGTCAACCTCGAGAGTGGAGATAGTACATGGAGGGGGAAGAGAGAGAATCACTGTTCTTGCAGCTTCTGCTCATATTACATATCATCTATTGAGGATTTTCCAGCTCCAAACAAATCCTGTGGTTCAGTGTCACTGCACAGCCCTCATCATGTTCATATTTACAGCTCCATAAAGAATAGTAATCCCTTATTCTCTCAACACTTATCGTTAAAAGTACCTTGTCATTTAGGATCAGTATGCAGTTAGGGCAGAAAACTGAGCCAACCTGGACAGGACCTGATTGGAAAGACAATGGTGAAACCAACTGATTGCTTTTAAAATATTCTGGCCTTTATAAAAACAAATTCTGAGCAAATATAATTTGTTTTTAAAATCTGAAAAGAGAAAATGTTCTTTGTGCAGGAAAATGATTAATTGAATGAGAGATTTAAAACAAATAACTCCCATTTAAGGGGAGGCTGGACAAGCATATGAGGGAGAAGGAAATAGAGGGTTACGCTGATATTAGAGTTAGATGAGGAAAGACGGGAGGAGGCTCGAGTGAAGCATAAACGCCGGCATGGACTGCTTGGGCCGAATGGCCTGTTTCTGTGCCATATATATCCTATGTAATCCTATGTAATGTATGTAATCCGTTTAATGAATAATTTACCACTCAAACAAATTTGAACTTATTGTTTTGAGAGATTGGGACAGGAGTTATATTTAATGCTGATGGAGGGTTGCCATGGGAACTAAACATTTTCTGGTTGATGATGTACTTTCCAAACATGTCTCCACTGGTTGAGAGTACCTGTTGAGCTCAGCAACAGTATTCCCGATCAGAACATAGAAACATAGAAACATAGAATCTAGGAGCAGGAGTAGGCCATTCGGCCCGTCGAGCCTGCTCCGCCATTCAATACGATCATGGCTGATCATCCAAATCCAGTACCCTGTCCCTGCTTTAATCCCCACAGTACACATATCCCACCCTACCCCCGTAACCCCACGTATTTAATTCCCCCTAACATATCCCATCCTATCCCCATATTTAATCCCCCCTAACACTAAGGGTCAATTTATCATAGCCAAATCAACCTAACCCACACATTTTTGGACTGTGGGAGGAAACCGGAGCACCCGGAGGAAACCCACGCAGACACGGGGAGAATGTGCAAACTCCACACAGACAGTCACCCGAGGTCAGATTCGAACCCGGGTCTCTGGCGCTGTGAGGCACCAGTGCTAACCACTATGCCACCGTGTTGCCCTGTGGTGACCTACGACATGAGGAAAAGAATGACAGATGTAAAGTAAAGAGGAGGAGCAAGGTTGTTCACTCATTGTTACCTTTGTTGCGTAGGTTGAGATCTTGCTAGCCTGCTATTTGGAAAATCATTTGAAAAATGTTTGGTCAGAGAAATTATTGTTGAGGACGTCAATATGTGGGATTAGGGATTAGGTGGAAAAGCCAAAAGATGGCATGGACCTGTTGATGTTAGAACATGTCAATCCTCGAATGAAAGTTCTGGCATATTCCCTCCAACAGTTCAAAGGTAAAGTCACTGTCTCACATACAGCCCAGGAGGATCCCAAATTCAATCCATGGTCTATACTGAGTTACCTGATCTCAGCAGGGATAGTGTTAGGAGTGCTACATTAGGACACAGTTGCCCCTGTACCTTACCCAAGTGGCCATTATTCGAGTGTACATCTCAATAGCAAGGGGTGGCAAACTATTCAACTGTGGTAGACATAACCATCAAGCCTGCTGCTGTCCTTACTCCACACACATGGACTTTCAGCGGGAGCACTGGATAAGTGGGAACCTTGTCAAATTTCCTTCCCTGACCCTGAAGCTAATGATAGTACCCTACCCTGACTGAGAACAAACCAGGAATCAAACCATATCTCAAAGAAAGCAGTCTTTATATCTAAGTAATTGGAGGAACTACCAACGCCCGAATAGGCTACACGCAAGAACCAATCAGAAGGTGGAGAGCAGCCTGATGCCAGAATGCAGAAACTGGCAACATTAGTCTGGCAGTTTAGAAAGTAGGTTGTCTTCTGATTTTTCAATTGCCGAACTAATCAGGGTATTAGTTCCACTGATGGGTTTATATTAGAGTTGGATGCAATTTTTATTATTTTCAAATGTTTTTGGTTCATGGTGAAAGTGTAGGGGATTTAGTAAACAGTTCCATCTGCGTTTTAGAAATTTGGGTTAATTCAATTCAAACTGAGCTGTAAGAAATCAGAATCGTCCTGCAAATGGCACACAAAGAACATCAGAGAGAATGCGTAAGAGTGAAGGACTTTTGGACATTTCAGGATTTTTACTCTGCAGAACTCCAGAGTTTCATCCGTCATTCAGATGTATATAATAAAACAGAGGCTGTCTTTACAACTACAGTCCGAGTTGTTTTATTCACAATAGGAACAACTACCATTGAATCAACTTTTCAAAACAAATTCACTGTAAACATGCGGTTAGATGATATGATTGTTTGATGTCCTCTTCAAATTAATCTAAGCATAACCTGTGTTTTTTTTCTCTTGCCAATTACCCCTCTTCCCCTTCTTTCATGAAGGTGTTGATACCTTGCTAGATATGATATGCCCTTTGTTACCTCACTGAAATAGCCATTATTCATTTGTGAGTCTTGATTATGTGTATCGGCAGGCTATTTGACCACGAGGCATCAGTTAAGCCCAATCCTGTCTGTAAAAAGGGGGGGAATTTTTCGGGGGGTCAGCGGGCGCGTTCGGTGGCGGGTCAGGGGGGAAAATGCTTTTTTTTGACAGTGGGTCGGGACCCCGCCGCCACGCGCCTTTCCCAGATGTCAGATCTGTCAGCGCTGAACAGACACGACATGCAGCGGTGGGGTAGGCAATTCAGGTCATTATGACATTGTTAACAGCCCACTAAGAAGTATTTTGAGCTCACCTTTACATTTTATGAGGTCGCCCACAGGGTCCATGCTGCTCAGGGATCATGTCAGGTAAGAAGGTCGGGAGTTGTATGACCATGGAATCATCTCATTACTTGACAGCTGCAAATGTGCTATAAAAGCTCCCATCTCACATCTGTTCACTTTCCAGGCTCAGAAGCTGTTGCTTACTTCATTTGGAAGAGAGATTGAGCTTTATGCAGGTTGCAAGTGTTTGGAGTAAACTCTCTATCCAGTATCACCTCATTGGAACAACCTCTCTCACCACTGACAGATTGCTTCTATCATCTCAAGTTCACCTGCCATCTATTACATTAGCATCAGTGCCCTTGAAACTCTCTCACCTTGGTCTCAGAATCCCCCCATGATCAGCCCCAACACCAGCAGCACCAGGCACACCAGCATCACCCCCACAACACCAACCTTCTCCGCAATCACCTGATGCTGCACACGACACAGGGCATCAGCACCCGACAACATTGCTGCCCAGGAGGCCTGGGATGGCCTCACCATGGCCAGATTTACTTCACTTGATGCTGTACACCCTGGCTGCCACATGATGCGCCAGGTTGGCACCACCCCACACCAATACCATAAAGCATCCCTACAATGCCCAAGCCATTCCTTTCACACTCATCACCATTGTTGGGGATACCGTTATGTCTCACCATTCACTGCAACTCACTAAGCCACTTCCAAAGGTTCACACAAATCTGTCCAAGAATGCAAAGTGTTGAACATAAATATTTCAATTTTTGACAGCACATTAACAGAAACTTCACATGAATATTGGCTAAAACACACAAGTGCCTACCCTTGTGTGTTGTTAGTTGGTAAAATTGGACAAGGATGAGGGTGAGTGTGAGGGGTGACTAGTGAGATGGGGAAGTGATAATATAGATAGCGAGGGATGGGTGGAGGTGCAAGGTAAGTTGGTGTGAGTAAGGATGTGCAGTGTGCAGGAGTAGGGTAGGGAAGGCAAAGTGATGGGGATGTGATGAGTGGCACAGCAGGATGAGGTTGAGTGTTGCTTTGCAGTAACATTTCGTGATCTACTGAGATCATTGAAAAGTTTGCGCCACTGCAGCCTGGTCCTCCCGACGACATCCCTGCTTGTGTCCTCCTGTGCAATGTGCAACCAGGCTGCGTTGATCTCCTGGGGAGGTCTCTTCCGCCCATTGGAAGGGAAGAGAACCTCCCTGCGTGCTGTGGCTCCCTCCATAAGCATATGGAGGGAGTCATGGGAGAGCCTGGGTGCAGCCGTGCACCTCTGTGCAGTGATTGTCAGTGTTTGCAGCACCTCAATGCTGTAGAACACTGACAGCACAAATTTTCTAATCAATTTGTGCATGGTCCCTTTAAGGAAACCGGCTGATGACGCGTCATCAAATGATGTCATCAGACCCGCTTCCTTCAATTGGCCGGCAAACGCGCTGGGTGGGCTTAACAAGCCCTATTAATGGAAAGTCATTTTGGACAGCGGGCTGGAGCCAGCAGTGGGGTTGGGACCTGCCACGGACCCGCCAAGGTTGGTAATATCCAGCCCAATGTCTCCTATCCAAATATATTCAGTAACTTCTTTTCTACTAATGCCTCCTCTATTTCTGCTCCACAACAAATACAATCTGAACAATGTGTCTGAGAACTAGTTCAATTGAGCTGTGTATTTAACTAATGATAACATAACACAAGTGGTGATAACATAATGATCCCAAGAGCTGTTAATCTGTACATTATGCAAATATTATATCTCTCTTCCTTTGAAAAAAGAAAAATAAGAAAAACTAATCAATATTCTCTTACAATTATGGTTTTAATTGACAAACTTGTCTTCAAAGGCTCCCTGTAGAGATCTTGAGTATTTGTTAATTGTAAACTCAATTTTGCAATTTCTTTTTTCTTTTTGACTGTAGTTGATATTAAACAAAGTAGCATTTCACACCTAATTAGAATCCTTCAATTTCAATGAGGTTTGATCAATCCGCCTCTTGATAATTTATTTTCTTCTATTCGAGATCCTGATGGCTTCAGACGCCTGAGTTTACTTGACTTCAGAACTTGAGTTGCTGTTCCCTCTGTGGTTCATTCTACTGCATCTAATGTGGGTTTAACTTCAACATCAGACTTGCTGAAGTAGCTTTCAATTATTCACAGTCTCTGCTTCTGTACAATTTTAGATCCACCTAGCATTTTGTAAATTAATTAAGACATTTCCTTGTTTTCACTAATTGTCTGTAGTGTTCTCCACTTCCTAAATTCTAGGGGCAACTCTCTTATCATGCTTATCATTCTTTCACAGATTTTTGATACCTCCAGGATTTGGTAGGATCCTTACAGCATCTTCTTTCTTACTGTAATATTGGCCTAGAAATTCCGTTCCCTACGGGTGTGTACGCGCTGTGTACTCACCCGTAGGGCCAACGGAAGTGCCGGTTTTACGCATGCACTGCGCATGCGCTGGAAACCAGAACTTCCGTTCTCTGCAGAAAGGGCTTGACTGGACAAACGCCTGCGCCGGATAGGCAGTGCGTACATAGAGTCATACAGCACAGAAAGAGGCCCTTCGGCCCATCGTGTCCGCGCCGGCCATCAAGCCCTGTCTATTCTAATCCCATTTTCCAGCACTTGGTCCGTAGCCTTGTATGCTATGGCATTTCAAGTGCTCATCTAAATGCTTCTTGAATGTTGTGAGAGTTCCTGCGTCTACCACCCTTTCAGGCAGTGAGTTCCAGATTCCAACCACCCTCTGGGTGAAAAAGTTTTTCCTCAAATCCCCTCTAAACCTCCTGCCCCTTACCTTGAAACTATGCCCCCTGGTTATTGACCCCTCTACTAAGGGGAAAAGTTCCTTTCTATCTACCCTATCTATGCCCCTCATAATTTTGTACACCTCAATCAGGTCCCCCCTCAGCCTTCTCTGCTCTAAGGAAAACAACCCCAGCCTGTCCAGTCTCTCTTCATAGCTGAAGCGCTGCAGCCCAGGTAACATCCTGGTGAATCTCCTCTGCACCCTCTCCAATGCAATCACATCCTTCCTATAGTGTGGCGACCAGAACTGCACACAGTATTCCAGCTGTGGCCTAACTAGCGTTTTGTACAGCTCCATCATAACCTCCCTGCTCTTATATTCTATGCCTCGGCTTATGAAGGCAAGTATCCCATATGCCTTTTTAACCACCTTATCTACCTGTCCTGCTGCCTTCAGGGATCTATGTACATGCACACCAAGGTCCCTCTGATCCTCTGTCCTTCCTAGGGTCCTACCATTCATTGTGTATTCCCTTGCCTTGTTAGTCCTCCCAAAATGCATCACCTCACACTTTTCAGGGTTAAATTCCATTTGCCACTGTTCTGCCCATCTGACCAACCCGTCTATATCGTCCTGTAGCCTGAGGCTTCCCTCCTCGCTATTTACCACCCCACCAATTTTCGTGTCATCTGCGAACTTACTGATCATACCTCCTACATTCATATCTAAATCATTAATGTACACTACAAACAGCAAAGGACCCAGCACCGATCCCTGCGGTACACCACTGGACACAGGCTTCCAGTCACAAAAACAACCTTCGACCATCACCCTCTGCCTCCTGCCACTAAGCCAATTTTGGATCCCATGGGCTCTTACCTTCTTGATCAGTCTCCCATGCGGGACTTTGTCAAAAGCCTTACTGAAGTCCATGTAGACTACATCAACTGCACTACCCTCATCCACACACCTAGTCACCCCCTCGAAAAATTCAATCAAATTGGTCAGACATGATCGCCCCCTGACAAAGCCATGCTGACTATCCTTGCCTCTCCAAGTGGAGACTAATTCTGTCCCTCTGGCCTATAATTCCCTGGTTTATCCCTACTACCCTTCTTGAATAATGGTACTACGTTAGCTGTTCTCCAGTCCTCTGGCACCTCCCCTGTGGCCATGATGCGGTGTTGGACTGGGGTGGACAAAAATGAGAAGTCGCACAACACCAGGTTATAGTCCAAGGGGGAAAAATTAGGTCGCGCCCCATTTGGGGCGCAAATATCGTCTGGACACAAATATTAGCGCCTGGCGCTAATTATCGGCACTGACTGGAAACTTCACTTTTACCGCCCCGGGAGGTGAGTGGAGCGCTAAATCAGGCGCTGCACACCTGTCTTAAGGCGCAAAGGCCAAGGAGTGAGGCGCTAACTCAGAGCGCTGGCGAAGCTCATGTAATGTCAGTCAGCAATGGAACTCACACACAATGGCACGGGCTAGTTCTTAAAGGGGATGGTTAATCTTGCTTTCCATCCACATCCTGTTCATTGCAGCCTTGAATCTCGGCCTGGAGAGACTTGCACATCAAATGTGCTGGAAAGAACAATGGAGAGTACCAGGCAAAGAGCTCAGAGTGCAGCTCCCACAGTCTCTGCTAAATCGATACAACGAATGGCAAATCAAAATGAACCTGCAAAGTGCTGCTCAGTACCCAAAACTCCTTCACACAACGTTGAATCTCTCCAGAAGTCTCTCCCTCTCTCTCTCAGAATGCGTAGTTCAAAAATGCCACCAACAATAAAAGACAGGAAGAGGCCCCCCTTTAAATAGCGCCCCCCCCAGCCCCACAGCGATTGATAGCGTTCCAGTCTTCTGGTCGTTGGATGCGCCAGGCGGTAAGGCAGGGGGCGCCACTCAATTTCCGCTCCGGGGCGCCACAAGGGCGTTGCACCATGGAATGACGTCACAATCTGCGCGCGCAGGTGGTCGCAGCGGTAAAGTTTAGCGCCGCCGCACAATCTCTAGTTAAGTTCCCGAGCGGCGCAAACATCGCAGCGCCCGGGCGTTAGCGGCTTTGCGCCCCATTAGCGCCCTCTTCAGGCGCTAACGGGAGGCGCAATCAACTGAATTTTTACCCCCAACAGTTTTATTTGAAATTACGTGCTTTCGGAGCGCTGCTCCTTCGTCAGGTAAAGTGAGGGAATACAAAACAGATACAAAGCATATATAGACAGAGAACAATGTGTTTCTGACTGCCCTCCATCACACCACCTTGGCAGAGATACAATCAGTCAGGAAGGCATTACATCAAAGACACAGCAAAATACAGCTAAGACAAAGAGGTGGGGTCACAGGGGGTCCAACGTGTCCCTGTCACCCCCTGTTTTACTTATGTTTTGGGGCTGATCTCTATTCATAGATTTGACAGGTCTTCCTGTCAAATCTATGAATGGAGATTCCCTGCTCTGATTGGCTCCCCATGGCCCACGTGATCCAAGGGACGCTGCGATCCGCCTGCGCCCCTGGGGTACGTGGGCCCTGCACACCGGCCGTTTGAAGCGGCCCAGCAACGGAATTCTGCGCCTCCTGGGAGCCCTCCGGTCCAGGTGCAGATCTTTCCGGATCGCAGCCCTCCGCCCGTGGGAGGGCTGCGAATGGAATTTCTGGGCCAATGTGTTTTGTGTTCCTTTGTTGTAACAATGTGCTTGTTTCTTCTAACTCTTCCCTATCTTTTTGGCACCACCTTCCATAATTCTGGGGTTAAAAAGCTTACAGCAGTACATTGTGGTTCTTCATGATGTCAGACTTTGCTTTGGAGAAGAGTCATATCCTTCTTTTGGAATGTTTTGCCAGTGTGTCAGCCGTGGCTCAGTGAGTCGCACCCTCGCCTCTGAGTCAGAAAGGTTGTGGGTTCAAGTCCCACTCCAGAGACTTGAGCACAAAAATCTAGGCTGACACTCCAGTGCAGTATTGAGGGAGCGCTGTACTGTCGGAGGTGTCTTTTTTCGGATGAGATGTTAAACCAAGTCTGCTCTTTCAGATGGACGTAAAAGATCCTATGGCACTATTTTGAAGAAGAGCAGGGGAGTTATCCCCCGTGTCCTACCAATATTTATCCCTCAATCAACATCACTAAAACAGATCTTCAGGTCATTATTACATTGCTGTTTGTGGGAGCTTGCTGTGCGTAAATTGGCTGCCGCGTTTCCTACATTACAACAGTGACTACACTTCAAAAAGTACTTCATTGGCTGTAAAGCGCTTTGGGACATCCCGTGGTCGTGAAAGGCGCTGTATAAATGCAAGTCTTTCTTTCCAGTAAAGCAGGACTGAGTAAAGGTTTTGATGATTTATCTTGGATTTTTCCAGCAATCCTTTTGTTGTTTTAAATGCAGTCACTACTTTGCCATTGGATTGTGCATAATCTGGAAATGATGTCAAGAAGAGCTATGAGGATGAGTCCTTGGCCGCGAATTTAATTCTGGAGATGGGATGGGGTGGGGTGGGTCAGCTGGTTTCCAGGTTCTGGTCCCAGCCCCAGCTATCTCCGCTCTGCAGACGTGATTTTTCCTTGATTGGCCTTGTTACCGGCCAATTAACAGGAAGCGGGTCTGATGACGTCATTTGATGACGCGTCATCTGCCGGTTTCCTTAAAGGGACCATGCACAATTTTACTTTGACAGTTGATCTGTCAGTGTTTGGCAGCATTGAGGGGCTGCAAACACTGACAATCACTGCACAAAGGTGAACGCTTGCACCCAGGCTCTCCAATGACTCCCTCCATATGCTTATGGAGGGAGTCACAGCACGTAGGGAGGTTCTCTTCCCTTCCAAGGGCGGAAGAGACCTCCCCAGGACACCAACTTACCTTGAACCTCCAACCAACCCTCTCTATCTACTTTATCACTTCCCCATCTCACTAGACACTCCTCACACTCACTCTCATCCTACTGCAAGCATACCAACGAACAACACACAAGGGTAGGCACTTGAGAGGTCATAGAGTCATAACGGCACAGAAGGAGGCCATTCAGCCCATCGAGTCATAGAGTCATAATGACACAGAAGGAGGCCATTCAGCCCATCGAGTCATAGAGTCATAACAGCACAGAAGGAGGCCATCAGCCCATCGAGTCCGTGCCAGCTCTCTGTAGAGCAATCCAGTCAGTCCCATTCCCCCGCTCTATCACCATAGCCCTGCAAGTTTATTTCCCTCAAGTGCCTATCCAGTCTCCCCTTGAAAACATTGAGTGTCTCCGCTTCCACCACTTCCGTCGGCAGCGAATTCCAGGTCATCACCACTCGCTGCGTAAGAAAGTTTTTCCTCAAATCCCCCGTGTATCTCTTGCCCAAAACCTTAAATCTGTGTTCGCTAGTCCTTGTGCCATCAACTAGTGGGAACAGCCTTTTCCCATCTAGCCTATCCAAACCCGTCATAATCTTGTACACCTCTATCAAATCACCCCTCAACCTCCTTTGCTCTAATGAAAACAAATCCAGCTTCTCCAACCTGTCCTTGTAGCTAAGATCCCCCATCCCCAGAACCATTCTGGTAAATCTCCTCTGCATCCTCTCAAGGGCCTTCACATCCTTCCTAAAATGTGGTGACCAGAACTGGACTCAATACTCCAGTTGTGGCCTAACCAGCGCTTTATAAAGGTTCAGCATAACTTCTCTACTTTTGTACTCAATACCTCTATTTATGAACCCAAGATCCCATATGCTTTGTTAACCACTCTCTCAATATGTCCTGCCACCTTCAGGGACCTATGCACATTAACTCCCAGGTCCCTCTGTCCCTGCACACTCTTTAAAACTGTGCCATTAAGTGTATATTGCCTCTCCCTGTTCCTTCTGCCAAAATGCATCACCTCACACTTTTCTATATTAAATTCCATCTGCCACTTGTCTGCCCATTCTGCTAGCCTTTCCATGTCCTGTTGCAGTTGATTGATATCATCTTCACTGTTTGCCACACCCCCAAGTTTGGTGGCATCGGCAAATTTAGAAATTCTACTCTGTATGCCAATATCCAGGTCATTTATATAATCAAAAAAAGCAGTGGCCCCAGCACTGACCCTTGGGGAACACCATAGTCTACCATCCTCTAGTCTGAAAAACAGCCATTTACCACAACTTGCTGTTTTCTATCCTTAAGCCAATTACTTATCCAAGCTGCCACTGACCCACCTATTCCATGAGCCTCAATTTTGTTAACCAGCCTTCTATGTGGTACTTTGTCAAACGCCTTCTGAAAATCCATGTAGACAACATCCATTGCATTCCCTTCATCAATCTTCCCTGTTACTTCATCAAAAAATTAAATTAGATTAGTCAAACACGATCTGCCTTTTACAAATCCGTGTTGGCTCTCCTTAATTAGCTTAAACCTCTCCAAGTGCCTGTTAAATTTTTCCTTGATTATTGTTTCTAAAACTTTACTCACTGATGTTAAACTGACCGGCCTGTAGTTACTAGGATTGTCCTTACACCCTTTCTTGAACAATGGTGTCACATTTGCCACTTTCCAATCCTCAGGCACCTCCCCCGCATCTAGGGAAGATTGGAAAATTATGGCAAGCCCTTCCGCTATCTCCTCCCCCAATTCCCTTAGCAATCTGGGATGCAAGCCATCTGGACCAGGCGACTTATCCACTCTAAGCATAGCCAACCTTTCTGGTACATCCTGTCTATCAATTTTCACCCTTTCCATTGCTTCTACCTTTTCCACTTCTACCGATATTTTGTCAGCATCCACCTCCTTAGTAAACACGGATACAAAGTACTCATTGAGTATTCTAGCCTTGCCCTGTGCCTCTAAGCATATATCACCTTCTTTGTCACTAATAGGCCCCACCCCGCCTCTTACAACCCGCTTACTGTTTACATGCCGGTAGAAGATTTTTGGGTTCCCTTTTATGTTAACCACCATTCTACTCTCATATTCTCTCTTTGCCAATCTTATTTTCATCTTCACATCCCCTCTCAACTTATTGTATTTGGTCTGGTTCTCCCTTGAAGAATTCACCTGAAATGCTTCATACACCCTCTTTTTTTGTTTCATCATCTTCTCAATCTCCCTCGTCATCCAAGGAGCCCCTGCTTTGGTTCCCTTACCCTTCCCGCTTGTTGGAATTTACCTAGCCTGTACTTGGAACATCTCCTCCTTAAAGATCACCCATTGTTCCATTACAGTTTTTCCTGTCAGTCTTTGGTTCCATTTTACCGACTAGTTCCTTTCGCATCCCATTGAGGTTAGCCCTATTCCAGTTTAGAAGTTCCACTCTAGATTGTTCCTTGCTCCTCTCCATTGCTAATCTAAATCTTATGATACGTTGATCACTCGTACCCAAGTGTTCTCCCACAGACACTTGGTCGACCTGGCCCACCTCATTCCCCAGCACCAGATCCAGCAATGGCTCCTTCCTAGTTGTGCCAAGAACATATTGGTCAAGGAAATTCTCCTGAACACATTTCAGAAATTCCTCCCCCTCCTTTCCCTTTACCCTACCGTTATCCCAATCGATATTTGGGTAATTAAAGTCCCCCAATATCACCACTCTATAGCTCTTGCATATCTCTGCGATTTCCCTGCAGATTTGCTCCTCTACCTCCCTCTCACTATTTGGAAGCCTAAATAATACCCCCAATAGCGTGATCATAACCTTTTTGCTCCTCAACTCTAACCAAATGGATTCTGTCCTTGTCCCCTCAAGAACATCCTCCCTTTCCAACACTACAATGTCTTCCTTAATCAGCACTGCCACCCCGCCTCCCTTTTTTCCTTCCCTATCTGTTCTGAACACCTTGTACCGTTGAATATTAAGTGCCCAGTCCTCACCGCTTTTAAGCCACGTTTCTGTTATTGCCACAACATCATATTGCCACACGGCTAATTGTGCTTGTAGCTCATCAACCTTATTCACCACATTTTGTGCGTTTACGTACATGCATTTTAAACCCATTTTTTGTAGTCTTTCTTAGTCTGCTCCTATCTAATATGGTACTACTACCGCCTCTAGTACTACTTTCTTATGTAGTACTATGCAACACACTCACTCTTTTATGCACCTTATTCCTCTTTTCTACTCCTATATGCTGGTGCCCATCCCCCTGCCAAGCTAGTTTAAACCCTCCCCAACAGCACTAGCAAACCTCCCCACGAGAATATTGGTCCCGGCTCTGTTGAGGTGTAACCCGTCCGGCTTGTACAGGTCTCACCTTCCCCAGAAACGGTCACAATGCCTCAGGAATCTAAAGCCCTCCCTCCTGCACCATCTCTCCAGCCACACATTCATCTGTTCTATCCTCCTATTCCTGTACTCACCAGCACGTGGCACCGGGAGTAATCCGGAGATTACTACCTTTGAGGTCCTGCTTTTTAATCACTCTCCTAGCTCCCTAAACTCTGCCTGCAGGACCTCTTCCCTCTTTCTGCCTATGTCGTTGGTACCGATATGGACAACGACCTCTGGCTGTTCAGCCTCCCCCCTCAGAGTGTCCTACAGCCGCTCAGTGACATTTTGGCCCTGGCATCAGGGAGGCAACTTACCATCCTGGAGTCACGTCTACGGCTGCAGAAACGCTTGTCTGCTCCCCTAAATATCGAATCCCCTATCACTATTGCTCTTCCACTCTTTTTCCTCCCCCCGTGTCGCTGTAGCGTGGTGCCGTGGACTTGACTCTGGCTGCACTCCCCAGAGGAACCATCCCCCTCACCAGTACTCAGAACAGAATACTGGTTGGCGAACGCGATGCACTCCGGGGACTCCTGCACTACCTGCCTGGTCCTCCTCTTCTGTCTGGCGGTTACCCATTCCCTCTCTGCCTGCACACTCTTAAGCTGCGGGGTGACCACCTCTAGAAACGTGCTACCCGGAGCTCGAGTTACTGTAGCTGGCGACACTTCCCACACATGTGGTCGTCCAGGCTACGCGAATGTCCAAGACTTCCCACATGGCACAGGATGTGCACTTCATGGGACTGAGCTGCCCTGCCATGCCTCTATTTAATAGACTATGAACTAACCCAGCAGAAATAAACTTTAGCCAATGTCCATGTGAAGTTTCTGGTAATGTGTTATCATACAGTGTTATATCTTTTTCCAAAAGTGCCCCTTATTGGACAGATCTGAGCGCACCTTGAGAAGTGTCTTACTGAGTTCCAGTGATTGTTCAGTCATAACACCAGCCCCACCTCCCCCCTCCCCCACCCCCCCCCCCCCCCCCCCCCCTATAGTGATGCATGTGCATGGAATGGCTTGGACATTAAAGGGATGCTTTATGGTGCTGGTGTGGGATGGTGTCAACCTGGCGCATCATGTGGCAGCCAGGGTTTACAACATCAAGTGAAGAAAATCTGGCCATGGTGATGCCATCGTTGGCCTCCTGGCCAGCAATTTTGTCAGGGGCTGACACCCTGGGCTAGATTTTGAAACTGGGGACGGGATGGAGGCGGGACTCCCACTTTTTGGGTTGTAGTCCCGCCTCCATCGACTTGTGGCCAACCCACTGTATTTTCACTTGATTGACCTTGTTGAGCCCGCCCAGCGTGCTCAGCAGGCCAATTAAAGGCCACCCGGCAACAGGTGACGTCACAGATTGACATTTCATCTGTCAAGAGCTTTTGACAGATGAAATATCAGCGTTTAACAGCTCCTTGAAGCTGTCAAACACTGACAATCTGTCCTCTAAGTTAATTCCTTCCTCTCAGGTTGATTTAGAGATCTCTGCAGAACAAAAAGCAGAGGCTGCAGCTTTTGACAGCTCAACGGCCATTCTGCTTTCTGTGCCGGTGAGATTTCTGACTCCCGAGACCTGAAGGGCTGACACCTACAGGAGGAAGTTAAGGTAAGTAAAACTTTTTTCCACACTTTTCGCTTACCTTACACACTTACCTCTGCACACATGCACCCATCACTCACCTGCCCACCGGACATATCGACCCCTCCAACCCCTGCAGATCCACGGTCCGCCTCGCTGAAACGGCGTGGTTGGGACCTGTCAGAGAGCCCACATTTCAGGCATAAAAATAGGGATTAGGCAAAAAACTGCCTGTTAACTACCTGTTAACAGGCAGTTTATTGCCACTAATCCCCTTCCCGCCTCGGGGAGGCGGGTCCCAGCACAGGTCGGGTACCTGCCTCCAGCGAAACTGGCATGGAGGCGGGTTGGAACCCCAGATTCAGCTATTTTCAATCCAGTCCCGCCTCCAAACCCGCCTCCACGGCGCAATGAAAATTTTGCCCCCTGTGTCCAGTGCAGCATCAGGTGGGTTAGGAGGAGGTTGGTGCTGCTGTTGCGGCTGGTTGCAGTGCTGCCGCGGCTGCTCTTCCTCCAAATCTGATGACCAGGATGAGAGGATGTAAATGGTTCCCATCCCATTGCTATAGATTTCAGTTGAGGCAAGAAGCTTGCAAGCGCACACTCAAAGTGGCCTGAAATTATTCCAATCAGGTAACACTGCAGATAGGTGTCAGCTTGAACAGTCACAAGGTCAGTAGATTTGCAAAATCTTATCCCAAACCTCCAACAACAAAGTTGTTGCATTTGAATGTCAGCCATGTTACAGGAGCGCTTTTAAAGTGCTGCACCAATGACTACAAATCATGTCCTCCAGCAACTCGTCTCCTTGCAGCTGGCCTGTTCCTGACAACACGGGAAACAGGAGCCAGAAGCATGAAAATGGAAAACCACTATCAAAATAGGACTAGCAAGGCAGTTAACAGGATTGTTAACTGCCTTAAATACCTGTCCCACCGGTTCCAGTCAGGTCAACTTGGGAGCAGCTGACCAGACACTCACGAAAATTGGGTGGGGGCGGGATGGAGGCGGGTTGGGTGTCTGAAGCCATTTTTTCCCGATTTTTGCTGCCGACCCGCCTCCTCAGGGCTCTTAAAATCGAGCCCCTAGTGTCAGAGGACTGAGTTATGAGGAAAGGCCAGTCAAACCAAGATTCTTCAGCCTTGAAATGGGAGAAATAAGAGGATATTAAATGGACTTTGGCATTATTTCACGTTAAACCACAACTGTGGGACAAAGGAACATAGGTACAAACTATAAAAGGTAAGTTCAGGACTGATGTCAGGAAGCACTTCTTCAACAGTGATGAATACTTGGAATCGTCTCCTGGGTAGAATGTAGTGGCAAAGATTCTGCAATCAATTAAGAAGCAGTTAGATGCTGTGATGGGGGAATTGTAGATTCCTCTGGAAGGATGAGTTAGATGGGCTGAATGGACTCTTTTATCTGTACTGATCTTTGTAATCCTTGTGATGTTACATGGTTAAAGTCCCAACCTGTTGCAAATTTCAGGAAGGGGCAGAGCGTACAAGCATAAGAATGCACCAGAAAATAGAGTCAGAGTAAGGAAAAATGATAAGATAAAATTAAAGGCTCTTTATCTGAATGCATGCAGCATTCGTAACAAGATAGGTGAGTTGACAGCACAAATAGAAATAAATGGGTATGATCTGATAGCCATTACAGAGACGTGGTTGCAAGGTGACCAAGGCTGGGAACTGAGTATTCAGGGGTATTTGACATTTCGGAAGGATAGGCAGAAAGGAAAAGGAGGTGGAGTAGCTCTGTTAATAAAGGAGGAGATCACTGCAGTGGTGAGGAATGATATTGGCTCAGAAGCTCAAGATGTAGAATCAGTTTGGGTGGAGATAAGAAATAGTAAGGGTAAGAAGTCACTGGTGGACGTAATATATAGGCCCCCTAACAGTAGCTATACTGTAGGACAGAGTATAAATCAAGAAATAATAGGGGCTTGTAAGAAAGGTACTGCAATAATCATGGGCGATTTTAATCATCATATAGATTGGACAAATCAAATTGGCAAGGGTAGCCTTGAGGACGAGTTCATAGAGTGTATTCGGGATGGTTTCTTAGAGCAATACGTTGAGGAACCAACCAGGGAGCAGGCTATTTTAGATCTGGTAATGTGTAATGAGACAGGATTAATTAATGATCTCATAGTAAAGGATCCCCTGGGAAAGAGTGATCATAGCATGGTAGAATTTCAAATTCAGTTTGAGGGTGAGAAACTTGGGTCTGAAACTAGTGTCCTAAACTTAAATAAAGGCAATTACAAGGATATGAGGACAGAGTTGGCTAAAGTGGACTGGAAAATAGATTAAAGGGTAAGACGGTAGATCAGCAGTGGCAGACATTTAAGGAGATATTTCATAAATTTCAGCAAAGGTACTGTATATTCCAGTGAGAAAGAAAGGCTCTACAAGAAGGATGCACCATCCGTGGCTAACTAAGGAAGTTAAGGATGGTATCAAATTGAAAAAAAAGGCATACAATGTTGCGAAGATTAGTGGTAGGCCAGAGGATTAAGAAATTTTTAGAAACCAGCAAAGGATGACTAAAAAATTATAAAGAGGGAGAAGATAGAGTATGAGAGTGAACTAGCAAATAATATAAAAACAGACAGTAAGAGCTTCTACAGGTACATAAAAAGGAAGAGAGTAGCTAAAGTAAACGTTGGTCTCTTAGAGGATGAGACTGGGGAATTAATAATGGGAAATAGAGAAATGGCAGAGACTCGAAACAATTATTTTGGATCGGTCTTCACGGTAGAAGACACTAAAAGCATCCCAATAATAATAGATAATCAAGGGGCTATAGGGAGGGAGGAACTTAAAACAATCTCTATCACTAGAGAAAAAGTACTAGGCAAACTAATGGGGCTAAAGGCCGACATGTCCCCTGGACCTGATGGCCTGCATCCTAGGGTCTTAAAAGAAGTGGCTGCAGAGATAGTGAATGCGTTGGTTGTAATCTACCAAAATTCCCTGGATTCTGGAGAGGTCCCAGCAGATTGGAAAACCGCAAATGTAACACCACTATTCAAGAAAGGAGGGAAACAGAAAGCAGGAAACTATAGGCCAGTTAGCCTAACATCTGTCATTGGGAAAATACTGGAATCCATTATTAAGAAGGTCATAGTAGGACATTTAGAAAATCTTAAGACAATCAAGCAGAGTCAACATGGTTTTATGAAAGGGAAATCGTGTTTGACAAATTTGCTAGAGTTCTTTAAGGATGTAACAAACAGGGTGGATAAAGGGGAACCAGTAGATGTAGTGTATTTGGAATTCCAGAAGGCATTCAATAAGGTGTCACATATAAGGTTACTGCACAAGATAAGAGCGCACGGGGTTGGGGGTAATATATTGGCATGGATAGGGGATTGGCTAACTAACAGAAAACAGAGAGTCGGGATAAATGGGTCATTTTCCGGTTGGCAATCAGTAACTAGTGGGGTGCAACAGGGATCAGTGCTGGGGCCTCAACTATTTACAATCTATATTAATGACTTGGATGAAGGGACCGAGTGTACTGTAGCCAAACTTACTGATGATACAAAGATAGGTAGATTAGCAAGTTGTGAGGAGGACACAAAGGGGGGAATTTTCCCAGCCCTGAGGAGGCGGGTTTGGAGGCAGGACTGCTGGGAAAATGGGAAAAATTGGGAGCTGATCACAAACCTGCTCCCAACCCGCCTCTGAACCATCTTCCCGGGAGGCGGGTCCCTGACTCGCGCAGGGACCCGTCTCCTAGTGGCAGGAAAGGGATTAGAGCCAATTAACTGCCTGTTAACAGGTAGTTAAGAGGCAGGTAAGAGACATTTCCCCATTTTCAGCCTGCTGATGCGGGCTTCCCAACGGCGGGAAACCCCGCCAGGGTCAGCGAGGCGAGCTGTGGGTCTGCTGCAGTGTAAGTGTGCAAATGACAGCTGCAGAGGTAGTGTGATGGGTGCAATTGTGCACAGGTAAGTATGACAGGTGAGAGAATGTAGTGAGAAATATTTTGAATCTGTTTATATGTATCTGCAGGTATCAAGATTTGATGTTTCTGTGAAGCCTCGTCTGATCGGGAGAATTGACAGATGGCTTCTGCAATCTCACATGCAGCTGCCATCTGTTTTCTCCTAAGGAGAGAGTCATTGGTGTTCCTGGGTGCAAGGGCTCACCTTTGAACAGTGATTGTCAGTGTTTGACAGCACCTCAATGCTGTCAAACACTGACAATTCATCTGTCAAAAAATTATGGGGCCTATCCCTTTAAGAAAACCGGCAGATGAAGCGTCATGCACTGACGTCATCTGATACCGGCTTTCCCTTAATTGGCTTAACAAGGCCAATCAGGGTAAAATAGCATTTTTTCGTCAGACGTCGCTGGGGGCGGGACTACAACCCGGAAGGCATCAGTCCCGCCCCCAACTCGTTTCGGCTGGGGAAATCCAGCCCAAAGAGTCTGCAAAGGGATATAGATAGGTTAAGTGAGTGGGCAAAAATTTGGCAGATGGAATATAATGTGGGAAAATGTGAGGTTATTCCACTTTGGAAGGAAGAATGAAAAAGAAAATTATTATTTAAATGGAGTGATACTACAAAATGCTGCAGTACAAAGGGATCTGGGGGTCCTAGTACATGAAACACAAAAAGTTAGCATGCAGGTACAGCAAGTAATTAGGAAGGCCAATGGAATGTTGGCCTTTATTGCAAGGGGTATGGAGTATAAAAGTAGGGAAGTTTTGATGCAACTTTACAGGGCGCTGGTGAGATCGCACCTGGAGTACTGCGTACAGTTTTGCTCTCCATATTTAAGGAAGGATATACTTGCATTGGAGGCAGTGCAGAGAAGGTTCACTAGGTTGATTCCTGGGTTGACGTATGACGAAAGGTTGAGCAGGTTGGGCCTATACTCATTGGAGTTTAGAAGTATGAGAGGTGATCTTAGGATATTCGATATTTAGGAAGGACAGGCATAAAGGAAAAGGAGGTGGGGTGGCGTTGTTAGAAAAGGATGAAATCAGAGCAACAGTGAGGAAGGATATTGGCTCAGAAAATCAAGATGTAGAATCAGTCTGAGTGGAGATAAGAAATACCAAGGGGCAGAAAACATTGGTGGGAGTTGTCTATAGGCCTCCAAACAGTAGTGGTAATGTAGGGGGCGGCATCAAACAGGAAATTAGAGATGCATGTAACAAGGGTACTACTGTAATCATGGGTGACTTTAATCTACATATAGACTGGTCAAACCAAATTAGCAATAATACTGTGGAGGATGAATTCCTGGAGTGTGTCCGAGATGGATTTTTAGACCAGTACGTTGAGGAGCCAACTAGGGAACAGGCTATCCTAGATTGGGTATTGTGCAATGAGAAGGGGTTAATTAATAATCTTGTTGTGCGGGGTCCTTTAGGGAAGAGTGGCCATAACATGATAGAATTCTTCATTAAGATGGAAAATGAAGTAGTTCAATCCGAAACTAGGGTCCTAAATCTAAACAAAGGAAACTACGAAGGTATGAGGAGTGAGTTGGCTATGATAGATTGGGGAGCTTCATTAAAAGGCTTGACAATGGATGAGTATTTTCAAGCAGCTACTGGGGACATCGCCAATATCTCCCAGTTCGCGGTCCATTGCTGTATCCGGCAGGTCACAAATGCCCTCTATAAAAGGAGACGCCAGTACATCTCTTTCCCGATGACCCGGGCCAAACAGCATGAACGCGCATTGGGCTTTGCGAGGATAGCGGGCTTCCCCATGGTGCAGGGCGCCATTGACTGCACGCATGTGGCATTGCGGGCACCGCATGAGAATGCAGAGGTTTTCCAAAACTGCAAGGGGTTCCACTCCTTAAATGTGCAGTTAGTCTGTGACCACAGACAACTGATACTCGCCATCAATGCCCGCTATCCTGGCAGCAGCCACGATGCTTTCATCCTGCGCCAGACTGGTGTGCCAGACCTTTTCCAGGCACTGCATCAGCCAAGTGGTTGGCTCCTTGGGGACAAGGGTTATCCACTCTGCACCTGGCTGATGACACCGCTCCATAACCCCAACACCCCTGCCGAGCTGCGGTACAATGAGAGCCATATTGCCAGCAGGAACATAATTGAGCAGACGATCGGCGTTTGCTGCATTCTTCATAACCTTGCAATCCTCAGGACCCAGCAAATGCCACCAGGCATTGATGCACCACAGGAGGAGGAGGAGGAGGAGGAGGAGGAAGAGGAGGAGGAAGAGGACGAGGATGATCAGCAGCAGCACCAAGGCGGGAGGGAGGCCCACCATATGGAAACTGCAAGGACCGTCCGTCAACGGCTGATAACAAGCCGCTTCTAGGCCCCTACTCAGAAGATGGCTTCTGGCATGGATGGAAAGCAACCTGCAACCCCTACAGCCGGCCAAGGCAGCAATGATTCCAAAGGCCAAACATGTACATTTTGAAAACAACAACTTTTTTACTTTACAAACTCTGTGTGTGTCATTTATTCGTGACGAGGCGGAGTCACTGAATATATTCAAGGTGGAGATTGACAGACATTTGAACTACAAGGGAGTCAAGGGGTATGGGGAGAGAGCGGGAAAGTGGTGTTGAGGCCAAGATTGGATCAGCCATGATCTTATTGAATGGCAGAGCAGGCTCGAGGGGCCGATTGGCCTACTCCTGCTCCTGGTTCTTATGTTCTTGAACTTCCATCGGGAGAACCAGGATTAAGTAAAGATCTGATTTAAGACTTGTAGTGCCAGTAAAGCTCCCAGTATCTTGCAGTAGATTCAACTCAAACTATTTTGATATAACATTTTCCATCCATGCTGAACAAATCTACACCTACTTTTGGGGGTTTCCTGTACGGGCTGCTCTTGCACACCCTCCATTTTGCCATCCTCGTCTGCCGTCCGGACACACCTTGGCGCACCGTCTTGCCATCCGGAAGAGGTGAGGGTCCCCAATGGAGGGCTCTCTACGCGAGAGTCCTCCCCTTATCTATTGGGGACTTGCTGGAGGGTGCTGCACGGGGCAGTCCTGTGCAGTAAGGTTTTAAGTAGGTTCACAGACTCCCAGGCCACCTGCCTTTTCTGAGGCCTGGAGGAGTCCGTGTTCCATGTTTATATTGAATGTGAGAGGTTGCAGCCCCTCTTCCACTATTTGAAGGGGCTTTTCCTCGATTTTTGGCTGCACTTCAGTCCCACGCTCCGGTGCGGAGGGGGAGCGGGTAGGTTGGGACACCTCCTCGTAGGACTGCTCCTGGGCTTGGCCAAAGTGGCCATTAACTGGTCCAAGGCAGCGGGCGGTCGAGGGGGTCGTTGGGCCCGACTGCCTGCCTCTCTTCTGCGGCCACGTTCGTGCCCGGGTGGCCCTGGAGATGGAGCACGCGGTGTCTGCTGGCACGCTCAAGGCCTTCAGGCACCGCAGGGACTGGAGTGCATCATCACCCCCGGCAACAAAATTTTAATTTAAGTTGTTAAGTTTCTTTTAATTATTTTTTGTTAAGTTGCAGTTTATTGAGCGATCTCAGAAGGGTACACCTACTTTTGACCACAGTCAGTTAGGGGCATCATGGGAGACGAATTGTTCTTTGGTCTGTGATTCGGCTCAGGTTCCGAATCCTGATTGTGATCACTTGACCGATGCTGGGATTATGATTGCATGAATGAGATTCAGCTGTGATAGCTTCTGTGGTCAGATGACCTGGTAACAGTTACAATCGAGATTCACGCATGAATAATGGCCACTTAGGTGAGGTACTGGAGGCTGACTGCTGCCCATGCAACTGTACCTCAACAAGCAGTCAATGATTTCAGGAGAAGAGGGGAGGCAGATGACATTGGTAAGAAAACACATGTGAATTAGGTCAATAACACTTTAAAGGTGAATGACAAATGATAATAATGTCTAAAAAATACTTGAATTAGAAGACTCGGTGAATGTGTTGTTTACTACCCAAAATAGCCTTAGACCTCAGTTATAGTGTTCTGGTACAGCTAGGTGCCAACTCAAGCAATATTTTTGTCATCCTGACCTGCAATGAAGAAGCCAATGCTGCCTTCTGTTTGACAGCGTTTGTCTATACTGATCCTACACAATGAGGCTAACAAACTATTTTTTCAACAATAAGAGTTTCACTTCAGTAAGAGTTGGATTAGCCCTTGTGTGTTGGCGGATGTCATAGGTCATGCAACCTTTTGGGAAAGCATGTAAAGACTATTTGTGTGGCTGATCGAGATCCAGAACGGATTGAAGCTCCCTTTTCTATCCAGTCATACATTTGCATTCCTCTCTGGTTGACTCTGTGATATGTCTCCTATTTGGATTTAATTGTTTGGGCAGAAATTTAAGTACTAGTTCTATTCAATTAAGGAAAATGGCTGCAAATCACAGCAACCCATTTGAAATTTACACTTGCACCCAGAGCTAACAACGCTGGTCAAATCCTTGGGGTAAGACTTTCAGTTGTGAGCACGCCTTCAGTATCGCCTCACATCACAAACAGAAACACTGTTGAAAGCAACAATCTTCATCCGTCACACGGGCTCCAGTGAATAGCCAAATTGAGGTCAAATAATTATTCTCTTTTTGTTTCTAATGCATTCTTCCTTTTCCCTTTCTTTTTTTTCCTCCTTTATTGTCTTTCCCCTTTTCTCTTCCCAATCTGAAAAGAGAAAAAAAAAGACTTGCATTTCTATAGCGCCTTTCACAACCACCGGATGTCCCAAAGCGCTTTACAGCCAATGAAGTACTTTTTGAACTGTAGTCACTGTTGTAATGCTGTGCAGATTCAACAACAACAACGTGTATTTATATAACACTTTTAACGTAGTAAAATCTCCCAAGGCACTTCACAGGAGCGATTATCAAATAAAATTTGATAACGAGCCACATAAGGAGATATTAGAACAGATCCACCAAAAGCTTGGACAAAGAGGTAGGTTTTAAGGAGCGTCTTAAAAGGAGGAGGGGGCGGTAGAGAGGTGGAAAGGCTTAGGGAGAGAATTCCAGAGCTTAGGGCCCAGGCAGCTGAAAGATGAGCTAAAATCGGGGAATGTGCAAGAGGTCAGAATTGGAGGAGCGCAGAGACCTCGGCGGGTTGTAGGGCTGGAGAAGGTTACAGCAATAGGGAGGAGCGAGGCCATGGAGGGATTTGAAAACAAGGATGGGAATTTTAAAATCGAGGCATTGCCGGACTGGGAGCCAATGTAGGTCAGCGAGCACAGGGGTGATGGGTGAACGGGACTTGGTGCGAGTTAGGATACGGGTAGCCGAGTTTTGGATGAGCTTAAGTTTATGGAGGGTGGAAAAATGATACCGTGGCTAAAAGGATTAAATTATGTGGCCAGTTTGCATAGACTAGTTTTGTATTCCCTTGCGTGTAGAAGATTAAGGGGTGATCTAATTGAGGTGCTTAAGGTTATTAAAGGTTTTGATAGGGTAGATAGAAAGAAACTATGTCCTCTGATTGGGGAGTCCAGAACAAGTCAGCATAACCTTAAAATTAGAGCTTTTTAGGTAAAATTTCAAAAATGAGATTGATATATTTTTCTTAGTGTCAGCTGTGGCTCAGTTGGTAGCACCCTCGTCTCTGAGTCAGAAGGTTGTGGGTTCAAGTCCCACTCCACGGGACTTGAGCACATGAAGCTAGGTTGACACTCCAGTGCAGTGCTGAGGGAGTGCTGCACTGTCGGAGGTGCCGTCTTTCGGATGAGACGTTAAACCGAGGCCCCTGTCTGCTCTCTCGGGTGGTCGTGAAAGATCCCATGGCACTATTTCGAAGACGAGCAGGGGAGTTATCCCCAGTGTCCTGGCCAATGTTTATCCCTCAACCAACATAACAAAAACAGATTATCTGGTCATTATCACATTGCTATTTGTGGGAGCTTGCTGTGCGCAAATTGGCTGCCACGTTTCCCACATTACAACAGTGACTACACTGCAAAAATACTTCATTGGCTGTAAAGCGCTTTGAGACGTCCGGTGGTCATGAAAGGCGCTATATAAATGCAAGTCTTTCTTTTCTTTCTTTAGGTAAGGGTATTAACGGTTACGGAACCAAGGGGGGTAGATAGAGTTAAGATATAGATCAGGTATGATCTAACTGAACAGGCTCGAGGGGCTGAATGGCCTACCCATGATCCTAATGTTCACACATAATAATGGCCAGTTGGATGAGGAAGACGGGTATACCCAGTGCACTCCTGCAGCGATCCAGCACCGTCTGAAGAGGGGGAATAAACTGGGTGAGGAAAATTGGAGAATAGAGAGAGCGCAGCGCATGGCTCCTTTCTCCCCCCACCCCCGCTCATCACCCCACATGCCAGCAACTCTGTGCTGCACAATGAACGCGGATAGAGTTCAGTCTGAAAACCTTTTGTTGTTGTGTGCCACAGCCGGCCCACTTTCTGTAAACTACTCATATCGTCTTACGTAGGTGCAAGAAATGTGATAGTTTATTGTGGATACCACCACACAACAGAGTATCCAGGAAGCTGTTAACGCCCAGGCCGATCAATAAAAAGATCACCACTTAAGTCGGCAGCTTTTCATCCTGTCCTGGAAGAATCGAATGATACTGCTTTACCCTGTGCAAGCCAACAGCAATATTCATGGCCTTCTCTCTTCAGTGCATTATTTGTGTCTTTTACACCATTTAACAGTCTCTTTCACAGAGTTCCTATTTTGATAGTCCTGTGCAGGCTACACACCCCTGAAGGGCCAAATGCTTAGCATTGCTGCTGCATGTCAGACACACCTGCATTGCTCAAATTTTATTCAGGACACACTGGAGTTCATTTTGAGTCACCTCGCCAGGTGTTAACGGGGTGGTGATGGCCTCAAAAATGGGGTCGGTAGCCTTACCGCCCCGTTAACACCGGCAATGCAGCCGGCGCCCTTTTAAAAGGGGCTAATCATGTGCCCAAAGCGCCCGCCTGATTCAGGCAATAGGCCCCTAGTAATATGGATATCGGGCTCCTACAACACAAGCAGGACCCCGATTGCCATTTTAGGCAGGAATGGCTGGGGCCAGCGCAGTTCTGATCACTTCCACAGGCGACGGGAGAGAAGAGCCCCAGCAACGGTATGTCGTGAATTATTTTTGTGGGCCCCAGAGGATCAGGAGCCGTGGCCCACAACTAACATGGGCCGCTGCTGGTGCGACCCGTTTTCCTGAGCTGACTCTGGCGAGTTGTGCCGGGATGCCTTTTTGGGGCCCCGCAGCTCGCCTGGTGAATGTAAAAGAGGTCGGAGCCTCAAAATTATGGGGGGCACTTCACCGCCAGAATGGGCACCTGACTAGCCCACTCCATCGGTCACGGCCCAAAAATCTAAATCTACCCCATTTTATGGAGACATTTCAATTTAATTTTATATCGTTATTATTTCACGTGTGTGTGTATGTGATATATACAATATAAATAATATAGTGTGTGTATGGGGGGGTATGCAGGCCCGTCGGGAGGAATTTAGGGGCTTGACATCGCCTTCTTTGGGACCCAACCCCATATGTCGAGCTTCTTTGCCAACGAGTTCAATTTCACAATTTGCTATAGATTATAATCACATTTTTTTTTTTTTAAAAGCAATAAATTTAATAAAAACAAGTTTTTGTAATTTCCGACATTTGCAGTCGGCACTTGGTGATGTCGGGATCTCACAGGGCATCACTGAGCCTCGCCCACTAAAGCTAACCAAACAGGATTTATAGAACATTCTAGATCTTTAGGGGGAGAAATTCGGTTGATTAGCGCAAAGCAACTAGCGCCCGGGCGTGGCAATCTTTGCGCTGCTCGCGAAATTGACCAGACATTTTGCGGCGGCGCTAAACACTACCGCCACGATCTCCTGCACCCGCAGATCGTGACGTCAGTCGAGTGTGCAACGCCCTGGTAGCGCCCCAGACCGGATATTGAGTGGCGCCCCCTGCCTTTCCGCCTGCCGCTAGCAACGACAGGTAGAGGGGAACGTTTTGCAGTCGGGAAGGGACTGGGGGAACACTATTTAAAGGCAGCCGCTTCCTGCCTTTTTTTGTCGGCGACATTTTTGCATCACACATTCTGAGAGAGAGAGAGAGACTTCTGGAGAGATTCAACGCTGTGTGAAGGAGTTTTGGGTACTGAGCAGCACTTTGCAGGTTCATTTTGATTTGACCTTCCTTGCATTGATTTAGAAGAGACTATGGGGGCTGCACTGAGCTCTTTCCCTGGGCCTCTCCATTGTTCTTTCCAGCAGAATTGATGTACAGGTCCCTCCAGGCTGAGATTCAAGGCTGCAATGAGCAGGGTGTGGCTAGAGAGCAAGATCGACCCTCCCCTTTAAGAACTGGCTGGCGCCAGTGTGTCTGTGTTCCATTGCTGACTGACATCACATGAGCTTCGCCAGCACTCTGAGGTAGCGCCTTGCTCCTCGGCGTTAGCACTTTAAGAGAGGTGTGTAGCGCTTGATTTAGCGCTCCAATCACCTCCAGGGGCAATAGAAGCCAAGTTTGCAGTCGGAGCCGATAATTAGTGCCAGGCGCTAAACTTTGCGCCCGGCTGATAATTGCGCCCCAAACGGGGCGATACTGAATTTCTCCCCCTTAATCTTTCTCAAATAGTGAGCTTTTACCGATAAAAGCAGGAAAACGGAATTCTGGAGGGTTTCGGGCTGTACTCAGTAAATATATTAAACATTCAAACATAATGGGCTGGATTTTCTCAATGAGAAGCTTTTGGAGGCGGGACTGCTGCTTGCCGGCTTTCAATCCCGCCTCCATCAGCTTCTGGCCAACCAGCGGGATTTTCCCCTGATTGACCTTGTTAAGCCCGCCCAGCGGGCTCAGCAGGCCAATTAGGGGGAAGTCACTGACAGAGCACATCAACGTATGACGTGCCATCTGTCAAGAACTTTTGAAAGAAGAAATGTCATCATTTGACAGCTCTGTGAAGCTGTCAAACACAAACATTCTGTGTAGTTTGATGAGTCCTTGTGTTCAGGACTCATCAAACCTTTCAACTTTGTAGAAATCATCTGGCTGTTGGTTCGGAGGATCCAACAGCCAGTCTGTGATATCTACAATGGAGATGTCGGGACTCCAGCTCCACAGCGGCTGAAGGCTGTAGGCAGAAACAAAGGTAAGTGAACATTTTATAACACTTAACACTCACCTTACATACTTACCACTCCACACTTGCACCCATCACTCACCTCTACATCGCACTTTCAGACCCCTCCGACCTCCGCAGACCTCCTTCTCGTCTCCTACACCCTGGTGGGGTTCCCCGAGGTCGGGAAGCCTGCACTTCGGAGCTAAAAATGGGGATAATCCTTTTTTCTGCCTGTTAACTACCTGTTAACAGGCAGTTAATAGGCTGTAATCCCTTTCCCACCTCGAGGAGACGGGACCCGGGGCAGGACAGCTTCCCGCCTCCTGGCAAGAGGGCACGGAGGCGGGTTGGGGGCGGGTTTGCCAGCTGCCCCAAATTCTGCAACTTTACCGGCAATCCCGCCTCCATACCCGCCTCCTCGGGGCTGAGAAAATCCAGCCCAATGTGTGAACAAGTCAGGTACAGGAAAAATGAAAGGAAAAGCAGAGGAAAAATTGCAGAGCAAGAAGCTGGGGAACACAATGAGAATCCTTTGGATGGACACCAATTAAGTGTAGCAGAATCATCAGAGAGTGGTGAGATAGAGAGTGGTGAGATACCTAACACAGATCATTCTGGTGCCAATGACAGCAAAATGGAGCAGGACCAGTTTAAGTCTGAAGCTGAAGAAGATGGTAATCCTCCTACTGCTAGACTAGATGAAGCATAGGAGGAGTAAGAGCACCAAGAGGAGAAAGATGAACAGGAATCACTTCATGCTTATGTTGAGAAAATTCTTTCAAGTGCAGCACCTCTAAAACAGGATGACATAGAGAGACTTGTGCTTCATAACTGGAAAATAAAATTTCATCCTAATGGAGGGAAAATTGAAGGTGACGGGACAGCAGTGCTGCAGCATGCTGCTGATTGCATTCCATGCAGAATTTTCCCACAGGATGCAGCAACTCGAAGTTTTCTTCCAACCTTAGCCACACCAATTGGATGGACTGCAGATCACAACTGGCAGCAGCTGAATAAGCAAATCCCTGACCACAAAGAAAGTAACACACGCAAGGAACGCTATATGAAAGGGATGGATGCAAGTAGGAGATTGAAAAGTGATAAAAGCATCCACTCATTACTAGACAAAAATTTTACAAATGAAAGAGAAAAGTGGAAGGAAATTCTTAAACGTATTTCAGATGTCGCTTTGATTCTTGGAGAACGAGGGGTTCGATTTCCCTGGCACAAGCTCCAAGCTGGGTGATAAATCCAATGGCAATTTCTTAGGTTTTACTGAATTCTTAGCCAAGTCTGATCAGATTTTGAGTGACTATGTTGATCATATGAAAAAGACACAGGCGGGAAATGAAAGACTTCAAATACATTACTTGTTACCCGAGAGCCACAATGAATTTACTGAAGAATGCGCCGGGCACATCGTGAAATCAATCCTAGATGAGGTTAAAGAGGCCAAGCACTTTTCAATCATTTGTGATGCAACACCAGGCCACTCCCACAAGGAACAGAGAGCACGAACGATCCGATACATTCACCAAGTACCTGTAGGAAACATTGTGATTCATGAACGATTCTGGTGCTTCAGAGACTTTACCACGAAGACTGGCGAGGAAATAGCTGAGATGATTCAAAACACCATAGCTGAACACGGATTAGATTTCAAACTCTGTCGTGGACAAGCTTGTGATAATGGAGCCAACATGGAAGAGGGGTACTCTGGAGCTCAGGTGGTGCTTGAGAATCCACAGGCACTTTCTTCTCCATGTGCAGCGTATACCCTGCACCTAGTTGGAGTTGATTCGGCAGTGTTGTCAATTGATTGAAGACACCCAAAGAATGTAATACAGTCATTGGACAATACAAAGGTGGGAGATTTGGGGGAAAACTGTTCCCGTTTCACTCCATTCAATAACTGATACACGGAGTTCAGCACATATTGGTTGTGTGGGTCCTTTTGCCAAGATTCTAAGGGGAAAAAATTGGGTCGCACCCCCTTTGGGGCGCTAACTTCGCCGGGAAAAGTTAGCAACACCACGCCCGAAATTCACCGCTAGCACCCCGAGAGGGAGGCGGGGTGCTACTGGAAGCGCCCCACCTCCCTCTTGGGGCGCTGCAAGTGAATATCGTGGTGCTACGTGCCGCAGCGCCACGCACTGCGGCACGTTGCGCCGCGGTACTGCAGGCCTTCCTCCCCTTATTAAAGGGGAGGGGCCTGGGGCCCAGCTGGGCCACCGGGGATCGGAGTGCCGGCAAAAGAGCCCGGCACTCAAGAGAAGTGCCGGGCTCACGGTGTGCAGCCGGCACTCCGTGGGGGGGGTTTCAGAGAAGGCCGGGGACGGCAAAGTGGGCAGGTAATGGCAGGCGGCCAGCAACAAAAATGGCCGCCCGGTTCCTTCCCTTTAATTAGCGACGGGAGGTGCAAATCAACCGAATTTTTCCCCCTAAAAGGCTTAAAATTAACATTGTGCAAGTCGGGTTCAATTCAAGCATTCAATCAGAAGTTATATTTCTAGCCTACTCAAATGCATGTCCAATTTTAAATGAGTTTTACTCACAACAATTTGGTTAAAAATTCTAATCCCCAAAAATGAACGGAATCTAGTCCTTCAGTACTGAGATGCTACACTCTGTGTCGAAAGAGACAACATCAACGGCCTTATCACTGAAATTATTAATAAATGTTAGCTTGTTGCAGCAAAGCTTAACATCCATTCCCCCAGAGGTATCAGTGGTGTCACGCCATTCACACCCACCATTTAGATACGGAGAAGAAGGTGATGATGCAGCCACAGATCATCAAGACAAACCTGTTAAGGACCAACTTCGGGACAATATTTCCTTTCTGAGAAAAACGCATGAAAAGCACTGTCATAAATTGAAAGTCTTAAGGTTCCTGAAAATTTGGAAACTTTTAAAAAAAATCAGTAAGTCTTTATAAGATAAGGGAACACATCAAAGCTTGAGAGCAATTACAGACCAAAGGGGAGAAATTCGGTTGCTTAGCACCGCTCGTGAAATTGACCAGTCGTTTTGCGGCAGCGCTAAACACTACCGCCACCATCTCCTGCATCCGCAGATCGTGACGTCAGTCAAGCGTGCAACGCCCTGGTAACACGCCAGACTGGATATTGAGTCGCACCCCCTGCCTTAGCGCCTGCCGCTAGGAACGACAGGTAGAGGGGAACGTTTTCAAGTCAGGAAGGGGCTGGGGGAGCGCTATTTAAAGGCAGGCGCTTCCTGCCTTTTCTTATCGGCAAACTTTTTGGTTTTAACGCTGTCCTAAGAAGTTTTGGCCCTCAGCACCACTTTTGAGGTTCCTAAGCACCGAGCTCTTTCCCTGGGCCTATCCATTAGTGCTTCCAACACAATTGCTTTTGAGGTCTCTCCAGGCCGAGATTCAAGGCTGCAATGAGCAGGGTGTGGCTGGCCAACAAGATGGCCCCTCCCCTTTAAGAACTGGACGATGCCACTGTGTCTGGCTTCCATGGTAACTGACATCGCCTGAGCTTCGGTAGCGTTCTGAGGTAGCGCCTCGCTCCCTGACGTTTGCACCTTAAGAGAGGTGTGTAGCGCCTGATTTAACGCTCAAATCACCTCCAGGAGCGACAAAGGCGAATTTTGCAGTCAGAGGCGATAATTAGCGCCGGGCGCTAAACTTTGCACCCTGCCGACATTAGCGCCCCAAAATGGCCGATGCCCAATTTTCCCCCCAATACTTTTGACCGCTTCTTATCACACTTTCTATCAAATGAGAGTTTTATTCTTCTATTCTCTTTACTGCATGTTTTATTATCATTATCACCAATTAGTTTCATTCATAAATTTGGGTCCCTGGTACAGTTGTACCCACATTTCCCCCCCCCCTCTCGTCAGTACTAGTGGTAGGGGTGTGTGTGGGGGATAGGAAAGAAAAGGTGGGGGGGGCTTATCTGCTGGAGAAGGAGAAGGAAACTTTTAAAGAAGATGAGTAAAAGGGCTTGTGTGTGTGTGTTTGTCTGCCTGTACGCGCGCGCAGAGGAGGTTGGCACTTTTATGCTACTCTGTTGCTGCTCACTCCTGACTCACAGGTCTCACGCAGACCTTTGCCAGTATAAATGACCTTGTTCCTGCGGCAGTGGTGTCCCACTATTTCAGGAGTCTACAGATCGACTGTTGATGCTGGCTCCTCCAAATCGACCTGCAAGACACCAGCAGCAAACATAAAAACAAGAGAGTGACGCAGGACTCCAGGGGAGGCATCACTCTCCCTGGACTCTGGACTGTAACAAGCCCCAGTGTAAAAGCACATTAAGGGGGTACGTTTGCATTTTGATATCATGTAATAGCTTAAGCTGCCGCATGAGTTTCATGTGCCATCTTGAAAGAAAGACTTGCATTTTATATAGCGCCTTTCATGACCACCGGACGTCCCAAAGCGTTTTACAGCCAATGAAGTTATTTTTTTGAAGTGTAGGCACTGTTGAAATTGTAATTGAGTACTTGTACCATATTATCATCTCCCATGATTAGAGGACCATCATGCTATTGGAATCTGCATGTAAAGGCTTGATTTTATTCTATTAACACATCTCCTGCATTACGCTCCATTTCAGTTCTGGTGGAAATTAAACACTTCTACAGTATACTTGAATAATCTGAAGTTGGATAAATCCAGCCTCTAATACGGGGCTGTTTGCTAATAATTCTGCAGGAGAATGTAAAGGAGCGAATATGTAATATTTATTAAGATTCACCAGCGACAATGAAGGAACGGCGATATATTTCCAAGTCAAGATGGTGTATAACTTGGAGGGTGGTGTTCCCATGTGCCTGCTGCCCTTGTCCTATAGATTATCAGTGAGTTATTGTAATACTGTTGGTTATAAGGGGAACCTGAGTGTTGTCGGTATTACTATTAGCTATCGGTTCAATTTCGGTGAGTTACTATTAGTTACTGGTGGAATCAAAGTTCCTCCCACCTCTAGTTTTCCCCTCTGCAAATCCCTCCCTCCCCCATCTTTGGTTCCCCCCCCCACCCTCAGTTCCCCCTCTTCCCCCGCCCTCAGTTCCCCCTCCTCCCCCGCCCTCGGTTCTCCCTCCTCCCCCGCCCTCGGTTCCCCCTCCTCCCCCGCCCTCGGTTCCCCCTCTTCCCCCGCCCTCGGTTCCCCCTCTTCCCCTGCCCTCGGTTCCCCCTCCTCCCCCGCCCTCGGTTCCCCCGCCCTCGATTTCCCCTCCTGCCTGCTCATGGATGGCCTCCTGTTTCTCAGAACTTGTCGCACAACAGCTGCTGGTGCGAAACCACAAGCAAAGATACTGAACCATAAGGGAGCCAACCTTTGTAAGGTAACTGCTGTGACATTTGGAGACATCACATGATCAGACATCACGTGATCAAATCTCCAGGAATACCTCCGGCCAGAGATGGCAACCCTAGATGCTTTATAACTGCATTTTTATTATTACCTTTAGGGTATTTACAACATTGACAAAATTCAGGTCTCTTTGGGTTTGAAGCTAGTTTTATCACTCATTGCTAACCATTACCTAGCATAGAATAGCATTATCAACTGTTCATTGCAAATGTTCTTCACACCCAAAACCAAAGTTACCTTGGGGATTTAATTAGCAATGTTTGGCCGAGTTAGCCCCTGGACCAGACCAGTAATTGCAGACCAAATCAGTAGCTACACAAATCAAGGAGTCCGTGTTCCATGTATATATCGAATGTTAGAGGTTGCAGCCCCTCTTCCATTCTTTGAAGGGGCTGCTCCTCGATTTTTGGCTGCACTTCAGTCCCACACTCCTGATCTTCAGTCACCCGGCATGGAGGGGGAGCGGGCAGATCGGGGGACCTCCTCGTAGGACTGCTCCTGGGCCTGGCCAAAGTGGCCATCAACTGGTCCAGGCAGCGGCCGGTCGAGGGGGTCATTGGGCCCGATTGCCTGCCTCTCTTCCGCGGCCACGTTCACGCCCGGGTAGCCCTGGAGATGGAGCACGTGGTGTCTGCCGGCACGCTCGAGGCCTTCCGCGACCAGTGGGCACCGGAGGGACTGGATTGCATCATCACCCCCGGCAACCAAATTTTAATTTAATTTATTAAGTTTCGTTTAATGTTTTATTAGTTACAGTCTATTTGTTTATGGGTTGCTCAAAAGAGTACACAAATTACCACCACATTCTTCTAGCACCAATAACAATTAGCAACAATCACCACAGGCTACTGGTTCTCCACCTAGTCATTAAGGCTAATCGATTATGTACCAACTGATGCTGAAAATGGCTCTACCTATATAATCCAGACTTTGTGTCTTAAGGAGCGTGCACAAGAAAGATACTAACTTTCACCACAGCATCGGTGAGTTATGTCTCTCTATTCCCAGATTTCTTTGCTTCTCTATTCCATTTAATTTCTTGCATTCCAAGGAATAAGTGGCCGGCTTATTCCTTCTCCGAAAATGAACCACCTCACACTTCGCTATATCGAATATAGTTTGCCATTTATCCGCCCACTTAGCAAGCCTATTTATTTCTTCCTGTATTTCGCTGCACACCTCTACATTATTATCTATACCCACCGCCAATTTGAACATAACATAAGAATTCGGAGTAGGCCATACGGCCCCTCGAGCCTGCTCCGCCATTCAATAAGACCATGGCTGACCTTCGACCTCAACTCCACTTTCCTGCCCGATCCCCATATCCTTTGATTCCCCTAGAATCAAAAAATCTATCGATCTCAGCCTTGAATATACTCAAAGACTCAGCATCCACAGCCCTTTGGGGTAGAGAATTCCAAAGATTCACAACCCTCTTAGTGATGAAATTCCTCCTCATCTCATTTGGTATCATTTGCAAATTTCGACAGCATATCTCCAATTTCTGTGTCCAAATCATTTATGTATATGGTGAACAACAGTGGTCTCAGCACAGATCCCTGCAGGACACCGGTTCCCCCTTTCTGCCCTTTCCCTTAATTCCTACCATCTGTTTTGTAGCCATCTTTCAATTGATTCTGCTACCTGGCCCCAGACTGAACACACCCTGACCTTTGTCATGAGTTTCCTATGCGACACCTTATCGAAGGGCTTCTGAAAGTCCATGCATACCATATCCACTGCATTGCTCTATTATACTACCAAGAATTCAATAGGGTTGATTAAATATGAGCTTCCTTTTAAAAATCCATGGTGACTATTTTTTGTTATACTCTCCGCCTCTAGATGTTGTAAATCTATAAACTCCGACCAATATTCAATTTTCCTGAAAACAAATTTTACATTATACATTCCATGTAGAAATCAGCAAAGATACATTCAAATATAAAGAGAGAATACAAGAGTATATGGCTCAGGAACCTGATCAGAAGATTGAGACAAAAAAAGGAGATTAACCTTAAACCAGAGGGGTGACAATTCTGGGTTTTTTGTTGATGGGGGAGGAATCAGACATTGACTCCCCATTTATTTGATTTTTGTTAACAATTTTCCAATTGGGTTAAATGCTCACATATTTCATATTGTACAATGAATTTTGCACAAAAAAACTTGATAGGTTGAGCATTTGCATGCAATGTGCTGAATTTATGGCATGAGCCTGACTGTTCTTATGCAAAACAGCCATTTTACAGCACCCACATCATTATCTAGTAACCGGGACAAATGATGCAAATCATGGTACGTTTTTTTGTAAAGCACACCCAAATTGTTTAAGATCGTGCTTCTTTAACTGTATAGCAAATTTTCTACATTTTTCAAATTAAACTGCCTATCATGGGGGAAGATTTCCTCTTGAGTGTCATGTGTAAATTTATAAAGAACAGGTTCACACATCACATGTAGCACATGTAGCAAGTATTCACCCTTTTGAATCACTCTAAAGTTTAAAATTAAATTCTACCAATCCTTATTTCAGCCAATCCTTATTTACCCTGCGGTCATTCTTGTGCCTTGAACAGTAAATTGATTCCCTGGAATGCTGTGTGTACATACTTACCTAAAATGTACAGACTCCACCTGCTAACAGGTAAACCAGATCCCTCTGGGACTGGGCCCCAAACAGCCACATTCCTTTAAGGCAAACTATTACCCTGTAATTGTTACCTGTCAAACAAGCAAACTAGATTTCCTGGACCAGGCCCAAGTAGCTTAGATTTTCTCATGAAAACTTTTAAATGTTCATACCCTCAGAAATGTAGACAGCCGTTTGCACGAACATCTTCTCATTAACCCTTAGACACTGTTAAATAGATAGGAACTCCATGTGAACAGCACTTTGAGTGCTATGACCTAAATGTAATTTAAAGATTGAACAGACAATATTGCTTTCATTTGTGCAAATTTTTAGAGTTGAAGCCCAGCCTCTCACTTTAATTCTCCGGACCACTCCCACTCTGACCTCTCTGCCCTCGGCCTCCTTCACTGTTCCAATGAAGCTCAACTTAAGCTCGAGGAACAGCATCTCATCTTTCTTTTAGGAACTTTACAGGATTCTGGACTCAACACTGAATTCAACAATTTCAGATCATAACTTCTGCCCCCATTTTTTTCAGACGGCAGTTGTTGCTGACGATTCTGCTATTGCCGTTAACACCTCCACTAGACCCATCTTTTATTTCTTTACTTGTCCCATTACCAGCTCCTTTCACTTTGCACCATCACCCCTTTTGTCATTTAATCACTCCTACCTTCCATCTTATCACAGACCTTCCCTTTTGTTCTTTCCTCCCCCCACCCCTTTCCCTGCCTCTGCACCTGCTTAAAACCTGTTAGACCTCGAACCTTTTCCAGTTCTGACAAAAAGTCATCGACCTGAAACGTTAACTCTGTTTCTTTCTCCACAGATGCTGCCTGACCTGCTGAGTATTTCCAGCATTTTCTGTTTTTATTCCAGCATTGTGTGCAGTTCCGGGCACGCCGTTATACGAAGGGCATTTGAGCCCCAGAAAAAGTGTGGGAAACTAGCTGTAGCCTGGTGAGAAGTGTCGGCACCTGCTATTTACTTTGAAGAATGCTGGTTGTTGTGGTTACAGCTGGCCTGTCTTCCCCCCCCCCTCCCCCTCATCAGGATCTGTTCTAGGTTTCAAGCTTGAAGAGACAGTTATCAGAGAAAAAACAAATGTCAGGAAGAGGACATTATGGTACTACAGCACATAAGAACTCCAACATGCTGTGCGATAGAACAGTTAGATGTTGATTTTTGTCGTGAGTTCCCAAAATCTGGCGAGTTCTCATTACTCCCCCATCAATGTGCAGTGGATCTATCTGTACAGATCTGTGTCTCCATGATCCATCGGTTTTATTTGTCTCTATGATGCTAGCCTAGAAATTCGATGGCACTGTGTCCATTATACAGGTGTAAAATGGACGCCTAAACATCCAATATGGCGGGTGGCGTGCGTGCTCTAATTCCGCACCAGAAATGTACCGCCCGCCATATTGCTAAATGCTCCTGCACAGGTGTACAGCGCATGCATATGCAAATAGCTGGCCTGACACTTGCTTGAGGCACCTTTGCAAAATTTGTTAATGATTCACTGAAGCATGTGCTCTGCATGTTCACTGCGCTCCTTAAAGGGACTGCTTGAGGCTGCTTCTGGAAAGGTAAGTTTTAATTTTTTTTCTTACCTTATTGTGGAGACAGGAAGAGCGAGAGTGCCCCTCCCAGCTCCATATTAAATTTTCGGGCCTCTGCTGGCAACCACTCAGACCCCTCCTGATTGCCTCCCCTTCCAGCCACCCTTCCACTTCCCCTCCCCCACCCTCGGCTGGCATCTGAGGCGGGTGATCTTGCTGCCTCCCAGGACCGGCTCGCTGTCTCTGGGGCTCAGGAGCCATGACTGGCGGACCATTTTCCCATGGTCCTGCCACCGACCTCACCTGGCGTGTGCAGTGAGCGCAGTACTCCGACCGCCCCCAATTAGGGGTACGGTAGCATAGTGGTTATGTTACTGGACTAGTAATCCAGAGGCCTGGACTAACGATCCAGAGACATGAGTTCAAATCCCACCATGGCAGCTGGGGAATTTAAATTCAATTAAATAAATCTGGAATAAAAAGCTAGTGTCAATAATGGTGATCATGAAACTACGGGATTGTTGTAAAAACCCATCTGGTTCCCTGATGTCCTTTAGGGAAGGAAATCTGCCGTCCTTGCCTGGTCTGGCCTATGTGACTCCAGACCCACAGCAATGTGGTTGACTCTTAACTGCCCTCTGAAATGGCCTAGCAAGCCATTCAGTTGTATTCAAGAAGGCGGCTCACCACCACCTTCGAGGGCAATTAGGGATGGGCAATAAATGCTGGCCTTGCCGGCGACACCCACATCCCATGAATGAATTAAAAGAAAATCCAATTTCTAGGCCACCATGTGTAATTGGTCTGTGTGTGGATCACTGAAATCTGAAAACTTTACAGGCTGCAACATCCTGAGAAGATCCTGAATCAAAGGCAGATACTTCCCTGCAAAGAGTAAGGACAAGTGAATATCACCCTGGCCTGTTCTCACACTCGTCCACGCCATTGGTTAGACAGCAACAATGGTAGATGCATGCAAGCGGCTATTTTCCCACCTTCTTGACCAACGAATGATGTGGAGTGAGGGGAAAAATACATTCTGGAACCTTCCTTTTTTACATGGGTCATGCATGAAAGACTAAAAACTAAAGTCAGTGCGCAGGAGCGACATTTGCCTTGCAAGGGCCCCTGTGCAAAGGTTCAGTTTGGGGCCCTTACGTTTTACTAAACAATGATACTAAACACTTCTGACTTAATCTGGTGTCAAATCCACACACGGAGCATCATGAAAAGGCTTGTTTTCCATCAGGGATATAAAAACAGTTGACAAAGGATAGGCGATAGGAAACACAAGAGTAAATGACATCAAACAATTATAAAGGACTTGAAACAGCAATATTACATCAGTGTATGAACCTTCTGACACCTCAGAAACTATTTTTTTTGTGCATTTAGCTGCAGTGAAGTCTTACACAATATTTGAATCGTATTTACAGTTTGCCTTGTCCCACTGCAGTCATGACTGCGGGAGGCTGAGTGGGGTGGGTGAGAAGGCAAGCACCGAGGTCGGAGCCCACTGCAGGCTGCTGCACATCTCCTGAATTACGACTCTTATTATAGGAGAACTGCAAATCTTCTGCTCTCCTCTTACCTCTCTCTCTCTCTCCCCTCAGGAAGTACACTAATACGCCCTTGATGTCTTTTCGTTTGTGTAGGTTATAAAAATTGCCTTTTGTCATCCTTAAGGCTTAAGTAAATGTGATGGAGAGAAAGAGGTTGGGTGTTCAGGGATCAGCTATTACTATCGCTTAGATGTCCTTTTATTGGATCCGCACAGTCCAGCTTCAGGCTGTGATTTTGGTATTGAATTTTAAAGCATGTCTCGGATGCTATACTCTGGAGCCTCTGGTTAATTCACTCCATTTGACGTGTATATCTTCAATTTATCTTTTTCCATGATTGACCTGAACAGAAGCAACAATCAGCCAACAGGCCATGTAGTTACAAACAACAGGCTGGTCTGTTCAGGGCCTTCAGTTTTATTTATATATTTTTCTCGCTTTCTAAAACTTGATTTATTTTTTATGCCGGGAGTTACTGGGTTGTCCGGAGGCGGTCCCGCATCATGTTAGCTTCAATCCATCTGAGCTGTTAGATTTTTGTTTGTATTGCCCCTGTGGAGATGAGACAGCGCCGACGGCTTAAGAAGGGGAAGGCACCTAGAGATAATTCACTCGGTCTCGCTCTCCCGATCAGTGCTGCTTTATGTACTACTCCTACATTCAGGGTATTTACTCGCTTACAACTCTCATCCTCAACGTGTTTTCTGAGTTGAAGTTCTCAGCTATCTTGCTAATAAGGTGCAAGATTCTCCAAATTGTAGCCTCTTGCACCAATACTTAAACAGTACTTAATAAAACTCTGCAATTGCACGGGTTGCACAGTCCTAACACTGCCCCGTCATGGATGCAACTTATTAACTGGCTAAATGGAAGGAGAGGGTGCAGAGGAGATTCACCAGGATGTTACCTGGGCTGGAGCGCTTCAGCTATGAAGAGAGGCTGGGGTTGTTTTCCTTAGAACAGAGAAGGCTGAGGGGGTACCTGATTGAGGTGTACAAAATTATGAGGGGCATACATAGGGTAGATAGAAAGGAACTTTTCCCCTTAGTAGAGGGGTCAATAACCAGGGGGCATAGTTTCAAGGTAAGGGGCAGGAGGTTTAGAGGGGATTTGAGAAAACTGTTTCACCCAGAGGGTGGTTGGAATCTGGAACTCACTGCCTGAAAGGGTGGTAGAGACAGGAACCCTCACAACATTCAAGAAGCATTTAGATGAGCACTTGAAACGCCATAGCATACAAGACTACGGACCAAGTGCTGGAAAATAGGATTAGAATAGACAGGGCTTGATGGCCGGCACAGACAGGATGGGCCGAAGGGCCTCTTTCTGTGCTGTATAACTCTATGCCTCTATAAGGAAGTAAAGGTAGTTGTAAGGGGAGTTAGGTTGAAATGTGCGGAGGTGGGGAGTAAAGTAATCCATGTGCCTGTGCTGGGAACCTTCCTGCTCTTGGTAAACATAAGTGAGCTGGATTCGCAGTCCCAGTGCAAGGTAAATAAATTGACAAATTCCACCAAACTATGGGGACTGTGGATTCAGAAGAGGCAGTCAATGCTTACAAAGGCAACTTGTCAGAATTTTTACCTGGGCTCTGCAGTGACAAATGATGTCCAATATGGGCAAATGCAAGGTTCTGCTTATTAGAAGTATAAACTGGAAGCACGTGAACTCTATGGGCGGAATAACATTTGCATTATGGTACTTAATGAGATCTTGCATTTATATAGTAAATTTCACGATCTTGGAACATCCCAAAACGCTTCACAACCAATATAGGGATACAGAAGGTAATCCTGGAACACTACTTTCAGCTTGGCTGGAGCAGCAGGGCAAGGGGGCTCAAGTCCATGCTGGTCAAGAGTAAATCTAGGATAGATGTCAGGAAGTGTTTATTTAAAAATGTTTCCAACACTGGAATGGGTTGCCGGGACAATGGACTGGTTGACGAAGTGGTGAAATGATGTAATGGGGAGGATGTAGGTTTCATATTCTGAAAGGATGAGATCAAATATAACCCCAGTTTATTCAGTCTCTCGTAACTCAGTCCCTTCAACGCAGGTATCATCTTGGTGAATCATTGCTCCAAATCCAATATCTGCTTAAACTAACATGCCCAAAGCTAAACACAAAAGAAAACTGAAGCTAAAATGAAAGAATTCCATTTTTTTTAAAGAAAACCTATCTTTCTCCTTGAGTCACCTGTTATTTTTGATCTATGAGCCTTTGCACTTCTTGTTCCCGGCAGTATGACCAGAGAATTTCCCTGCTGGCTTGTGGTCATTGTCAAAAATGAGAAGTTTGCGATTCCAACCTGAATGAGAACACCCTCAGTTCATCATCGAAGAACTAATGGAGGAGAGTTATCAATCTCAGAAACACTGCCATAAAAATTTAGTTGAAACAAAAATTGCTTCAAATGTGCCAACAATGGTTGCAGTGGGGATCACAAAATTGGGAGGGCAGGCCTCATACCCATTTCCTATAGGGCTACAATTCAGCAGTGAGCTGCACTGAGTGTGTTAGAATGCTTACGCCAGGTTCATGCCTGATTATGGCCCCAGATTTGACACAACTGAACATAATTATGTGGGACCCAATCTTAACTTGTCCCATTACCATCTCCTTTTGCCTTGCACCATCATCCCTTTTGTCTCTTAATCTCTCCTGCCTTCCATCCTATCACAGACCTTCCCTTTTGTTCTTTCCTCCCCCCCTCTTTCCCTGCCCCTACACTTGCTTAAAAACCTGTTCCATCTCCAACTTTTTCCAGTTCTGACGAAGGGTCATCGACCTGAAACGTTAACTCTGTTTCTCTCTCTACAGATGCTGCCTGGCCTGCTGAGTATTTCCAGCATTTTCTGTTTTTATTTATAATTATGTGGGATGTGGCCTGGTTTTTTTTTTCTCCTTGCGCAGCGCCCATCATTGAATGAGGGCAAGGGACGCTCCATGGCCGAAGGAGCTCTTAATGTGGTGCAGGCCTTTGTATGTTTTGTTGTTGCAATGTTGACAGTATCTGTGTTTTTATTAGACATTTTCTCCATATAAATTTTTTTTTTAACCCCCCCCCCACCCCCCTCCCTTGAAGTCAGTTTATTTCAAAGTTCCTTAAGTACTGCATTTCATAGTTGAGGTGGTATAAGCTAAAATAAGACATGTCAATGAAATCAGCAAGCACCAGGCTAGACAGTGTGCATTCAATCCTGTGGGATGGTGCCCTGGAATGGCAGACTGGGTGAAGCTGCACCACCTCCTGCTGCGGCTTTGACAGCGTTCAAACAGGGAGGTTGACTACACCATTTTCAATCAGGGTTTGGTTCATGTCCCTATATTGGGTTTGCCTTCGCTTTCTTTTAGTTGCCAATTTTTCGCCCCCACCCTCACTCATACAGCTTTTGGAAAGGATGACATTTCTTTAAAACAATTCTCAGTGGCCACATCCCTTTAAAGATATCTTGCTCCCCCTTTAATTGCATTTCAGGCACACTGGCTCGGGTGCTGGGAGCGTAATCAAATAATTTAAATCCACTAATCCTTAAATAAACTCAGGAGAGGTCAGGTCGCAATGCTAGCTGTGTGCCGTGGGCACCATGTGTGCCACTACTGCTGCACTGGGACTACATAATTAAGAGGTCGCACAACACCAGGTTATAGTCCAACAGTTTTATTTGAAATCTCAAGCTTTCGGAGCTATCGATTGCCCCTTCCTCAGGTGAAGTAAATAGATACAGAATCGCCAAAGCATATATAGATAGAGAACAAAGCATGTGTACCTTACAATTGCAGACAACTAAATTAAATCATCCTGACTATCTGCCGAGGTGTGATAAAGTTAATCAGGTCAGCCAGGAAGGTACCACATCAAAGACATAGTAAGATACAACTGAGACAATGAGGTGGAGTCGCAGGGGGTCTAACGTGTCAAAAGCTGCCGTCTGTATGTAAAACGAAAAGCTTTAAAATTTTTACTTTTTTACTGGGAAAATTTTTACTTTTTTACTGGGAATCACATCTGTGAACAAGCCGACGACGACTCGAGTCCGGATCACGTCATGTATCGTGACATAAACCCAAGATCCCGGTTGAGACCGTCTTCATGAGTGCGGAACTTGGCTATCAGTTTCTGCTCGATGATTTTGCGTTGTCGTGTGTTTCTAAGGTTGCCTTGGAGAACGCTTACCCACAGATCCGAGGCTGAATGTCCTTGACTGCTGAAGTGTTCCCCGACTGGGAGGTAACAATCCTGCCTGGCGATTGTTGCGCGGTGCTCGTTCATACGTTGTCTCAGTGTCTGCATGGTCTCGCCGATGTACCATGCCGCGGTGCATTCTTTCCTGCAACGTATGAGGTAGACAACGTTGGCCGAGTCACATGAGTATGTACCATGTACCTGGTGGGTAGTGTCCTCACGTGTGATGGTGGTATCTGTGTTGATGATCTGGCATGTCTTGCAGAGTTTGCCGTGGCAGGGTTGTGTGGTGTCGTGGTCGCTGTTATCCTGAAAGCTGGGTAATTTGCTGCGAACGATGGTACTTCTGAGGTTAGGCGGCTGTTTGAAGGCAAGTAGTGGAGGCGTGGGGATGGCCTTAGCGAGGTGTTTGTCGTCATCGATGACATGTTGAAGGCTGCGAAGAACATGGCGTAGTTTCTCCGCTCCGGGGAAGTACTGGACGACGTAGGGTACCCTGTTGGTTGTGTCCCGTGTTTGCCTTCTGAGGAGGTCTATGCGATTTTTCGCTGTGGCCCGTCGGAACTGTCGATCGATGAGTCGAGCGTCATATCCCGTTCTTACGAGGGCGTTTTTCAGCGTCCGTAGGTGTCCATCACATTCCTCCTCGTCTGAGCAGATCCTGTGTATTCGCAGGGCTTGTCCATAGGGGATGGCTTCTTTAACGTGGTTAGGGTGGAAGCTGGAGAAGTGGAGCATCGTGAGGTTGTCCGTGGGCTTGCGGTAGAGTGAAGTGCTGAGGTGTCCGCATCATGACCACTACATAATTAGCCCCCACTTTTTAAACAATACTACATCTCCCAAAGCACACCTCACAGTGAGCTCTCTGCTGACATGACGGCTTGTGTCTTCTTCACTGTGTTACTGTGAGCTCTCGATGTCGGTGTCTTTTTCGTCCTCGTCCATCAAAGGTGTGTTTTCGTTTTAAAAAATCTTGTTCTTTTGTGATTGTGTGAATCTTCCTAATCTCTGGCCTAGAAAATGCCTGGGTGAACGCATCCTGACATAAATGCCAGGTTGCCTCCACCCTCTGAAGTTCTCAGGGTCAGGAAGTGGGGCCACAAACAGCGGACCTGTGGGGGTGGTGGAGGGAGGGTGGTGAGGGTGCATCTGGGGCAGAAGAGGCAAAAACACCAGCATTGTTAGCCTGATGCAGTTCTGAGCTAAACATTCCCTTCCCCTAAGCCGCTCTGTTGGGAGGGTTGTGAGTTCAATGATCTCTCAACCGATGCCCGAAAATCCTTGCCACTGTCGGGGTAACCTAAACTTTCTTTCTCCTGAATCCGACATTCTTCTCGGAGAGGCTGGAGGGTGAGCTCAACTTTCCCTTCTTCAGTGGGGGTGGGGGGAGGAATTGCTGAACCTTCTCTCCCTGAAAGCTTGAATTTCTCGTCAGGGGGTGCAGTGGATGTTTGCGGGAAGAACATGTGCTTTCTTTCCACACTGCGATTCCAGACTTCATTGGAGCAGGGGCTGTCAGCTGCTGTGACTCTCCTTGCTGTATTGAGGAGGTCGGGTGCCCAGCCCCCAATTTCATTTCCATGGAGGGGGAGAAATTATCTCCCAAACAATGGATTTCACCTTGCTGGGTCTGGTTATGATCTCCCGTGTTGTGAGGCGCTGGAAACACGACCCACAAGCTCCAAGAGCATAGTGAGAAACAATGCATCATGGGGTACTGAGGAGACTCAAAACTTTATCAGGTCACATTTCCAGAAAAGGGGATCACAATCGTTCCATTGGGAGCGTCGGGCTTCTACGTTTGGGAAGGTTTCTCCGTGGTTTACTCGGTCGGGATGTCCTGCTGGCTTTGTGAGGTTGGCCATTGTTGTTCAGGTTGCTGGTCATGGGCTCGTGGAAGTATCAGGTTGCTGCAGAGGCCAGTGTGTTGAAGTGCAGCATGATACACAACAACTGATTTCCAATATCAGCTACTGCATTGCCTTCCTAATATCACTGTGACAATTTAACTTGCTAACTGGCCAGTTACAGCGCTGCCTACTGCGTTTGCATGTTGACACTTTTACAATGGTTTTATCCATAGATGGAGCTGGTCACAGGCACTTTAATGCATTCTGAAATGGAATGTTGCCATCAACTCAGCATTATTAAATATATAATTGATGTGTTCTCCTCACTTTTAAAACATTGTGACTTAACTTGCTTCTGCTGCTGAAGCACCTTCCCTCTGCAGCACATTGTGGTCAAGAAGGTGGACAGGTGGTGTGTTCCAAGACCCAAGCCAGTGTCTCACTGAATGAGCCAACAGAAGGTGCAAGAGAGTGGTGTACATTGACTCCCTTCAATTTTTCTTATTCGCTTGGAGTAATAGCCTTGCTTTTGCCCGGCAACTCCCCAGGTTCTCTGTCTGAGATTGGGGCCTCACCTTAGGCTTTATTAGTGTACCAGCTAATACATTTGCATAACATTTCTGTCTGCACTACTTTAATACAGTTGCTAACCTATGTATTTGAACGAGGTTAACAATTGCATGCAAATAACATAGACAGGAAATTTAACAGGAATGTGTTAACCAATAAATATAAGATAATCACCAATAAATCCATTAGGGAATTCAGGAGAAACTTCTTTACCCAGAGAGTGGTTAGAATGTGGAACTCACTACCTCAAGGAGTAGTTGAGGCAATTAGCATAGATGCATTTAAGGGAATGCTAGATAAACACATGAGGGAGAAAGGAATAGAGGGTTATGCTGATAGGGTTAGATGAAGAGGGGTGGGAGGAGGAGGAGGAGGAGGAGGAGGAGGAAGCAGCGGCTCGGGTGGAACACAAACACCAGCAGGGACCAGTTGGGCTGAGTGGCCTGTTTCTGTGCTGTACATTCTATGTAATGCATTATTTTTTAAAGTGCACAGTGTAAATTAAAGTCCTGCATAAGCAATGATGGAAACAACAATGATGATCTATCTGCTGCATGCCAAATAGCATTAGTCCTTGTCAATCCACCAGAGTGATTTATTTTCAAAATGTATTTAGTTTATAAAAGAAAGACTTGCATTTATATAGCGCCTTTCACAACCTCAGGATATCCCAAAGCGCTTTACAGCTAATGAAGTACTTTTGAAGTGTAATCACTGTTGTAATGTAGGAAACGCGGCAGCCAATTTCCGCACAGTAAGCTCCCACAAACAGCAATGTGATAATGACCAATCTGCTTTTTTAAAGTGATGTTGATTGAGGGATAAATATTGGCCAGGACACCGGGGAGAACTCCCCTGCTCTTCTTCCAATAGTGCCATGGGATCTTTTACGTCCACCTGAGAGAGCAGACTTGGTTTAACGCCTCATCTGAAAGACGGATATATTGCTCCTTTGAATGACATTGTACAAACCATGCATTACTAAAAGAAACAGATGATAGTGTACTTAGCTGTCATGTATGTGCTTACATAGGAACATAGGAATGCACAGACCAGAAAGAACCATAGTGATCCATCTGGACTGTCCTGGTGTCGAGGAAATATCGTATCCCTAGATATCATCTTACCCCACTCTTATTAAACTTTTCTCCAGGTACTTATCCAACTCTCTCTTGAATTTACTGATACCATTAGCTACCACCACCTCCCTTGGTAGTCCAATCCACATCTGAAACACCTGTGTAAAATAATTACATCTATATTGTCCTTTCACCCTTCTCCTTCTATGTTTGAGTCTATAGCATCTTGTTGTAGAGTCTGCGACTATGATAAACATTTTGGACTTTATCCTGCCTATATCCTTTAGGATCTTAAATACCTCACCCCTCAGCCTTGTCTTCTAAAGTGTAAACATTCCCAGCCTCTGCTGCCTCTCCTCATAAATCAGGTGCCTAATCTCAGCTTTCAGTTTGGTTGCCCTTTAGTTGCTTGTTCTTTGAATCATTCTGGGTCTTTATGTTAAACAAGTTGACAGATCTTTAAATCTCTCATATGCAATATTTTAAAACACAAATCTTTCCCTTATACTCTCCTAAATGTACTAATTGATGTTTGGGTACTATTCAAATGCACTCCTGTCTCCCATCCTCCACCCTCCATGAACTTCAACTCATCCAAAACTCCGCTGCCCATGTGCAATCCCGCACCAAGTCCCACTTCCCCATCATCCCTGTCCTCACTGACTTACATTGACCCGCCCCCCGCCCCCCGGTACCCAATGCCTCAAATTTAAAATTCTCATCCTCGTGTTTAAATCTCTTCATGGCATTATCTCTCCCTATCTCTAGAACCTTCTCCAGCCTTACAACTGCCCTTCCTGAACACTCCATTCCTCTGACTCTGCCTTTTTGTGCATGCCTTCAACCTTCGCCCCACCATTGGCGGCCGTGTCTTCAGCCGTCTAGGCCCCAAACTCTGGAATTCCCTCTGTAAAGCCCTCTGCCTCTCCACATCACTCTCTTTCTCAATGGCCCTCCTTAAAACCCTCATCACCCCCTTATCATCGCCTTCCTTGGCTCGGCATCCATTCTTGTCTAATTGTGCTTCTGTGAAGCCTCTTGGGACATTTATTTACGTTAAAAGCGCTATATAAATGCAAGTTGTTGTCCGTGTTGTGTACAGTTTCATGAGGTTCTGCCATCCTCCAGTATCTCACCCAAGTGGACAGTCTTCATGCGTGAGTGTAGACTATGAGTGTTGGCAGACTATTTAATTATGAGAGTTATCAAATCCAATCCTGTCCACACCTGACACACACACTTCATGAGGAATCAGGCGTAGGAACCCTGTCTAATTTTTTCCTTCTCCCCTCCTAGTCCAGGAGCATTGAGGCTAGTTGTAGCATCCCAACCTCTGCCTCAATGGAGATCAGCTGCCTCATTGCTCAGCACAAACCTTCTCCACTGTATGGGTTAATATTACAGTGAACAGTGCATTTACCTGCTGGGCCTTTGAGGTTATGGGCTGGATTTTCTTCCATTTGGCCTTTTCAGGCTGTATCCATGGTGACCGATGGAGAAAATTAGAGGGTTGAGGCTCAATGCCAGATTTCCACCCCAGAAACATCATGACGGACGGGCAGACATCTACAGCCACGGCAGCCTTACCCTTTTGCATGTAAATAACAAAGGGTAGATTTGCTACAGAGCCACATTTCCCTCAGTTACTGCCCTGTGGCTACTGGCAGTAGCGGACACTTCGAGAAGAAGCGTTGGGGCCTGCCGGTGCTCCCTAGCAAAAGGCCATAGTTACCTAGTAAGTACATTTTTCAAATTAGTATTAGTGCAAGTGTTTCTAATATTTTAAATTTCTGTAAGTTTTTGTTAAAAGTAATTAAACCTTCTTTAAGTTTCCTTTCAAGTGTTTTTTTTAAAAGTACAAAGTATTTAAAAATTATTATAAAATATTTTTAAAGGCTCCTGTTACATTTTTTTTTAAGTTGCAAGATTGCAAACTAGTGTAGGAAATCAATGGGGTCGCCATTAGGCCTCCCCCTGTTCTTCTGCTTTGAGAAGGAAGAGGAGGAGAAGGGTCAGGAGGCCCACTGCAGAGATTCCTGGCTGAAAAAGCTCCATAGATTGCCTCCTGCCAATACCCAGAGACACCTACGCCTCCCAGTCTGCTGTCCCAGGTGGTTCACTGTGACCCATTGGCAATGATTAAGAAGGCTGCGCTTCCCTCTCGAAGCAATAGCTGAGTTGTAACAACTGCCAGACAGCTGCAGGCTCAGTTCAAAACGGAGACCTTCAGCTGACTACGATCCACTGCCAAATAAGTCCATTATCAGATTCCCCTTTTGGCAGCAAGCTTGCTGCCACTGAGATCTCCTCCACAACTTCCAAGACCCTCCTTTGGAGATGATGCTGCTTTGCTTCACACATGATGTGGAGATGCCGGTGTTGGACTGGGGTGGACAAATGTGAGAAGTCGCACAACACCAGGTAAAACTGTTGGACTATAACCTGGTGTTGTGCGACTTCTCACATTGCTTCACACAGACACTGCCCCACCTTGCTCCAGATCATTTTACACCTATGCGGTCAGTAACAAAAACATCTGACTGACAACAAATCTGACCATCCTTCTTGTTGTTTAACGCCACCATGGTCCCCCTTCTTGCCTGTGTACCCTTTCCATCTTAGCCTCCTACTTCTTCTCCAGTAGCTGGAGGTTATGGGATGGTTGATTGATGGTTTGCAGCAGGAGCCTCGAGGATTGATGAGCTACTTCCCCATCTTTGGTTGTGGGCCAATTTTCCTTTCAGAAGAATGTAGAGAGAGTGAAGGCACTTGGTGTGGCATCATACACAATGCAACCCAGGTTTCAGAAGGCATTCCTTAAGGGGGGGTGTGGTGGTGCTCACAGCCCCCAAGGCCTATAGAGGGCACTAACAGCACCTGGAACCTGCCATGGATATATAATGAAGGCGCACGCAGAAAAATTGGGCAGCTTCTGGGCAGTGCAGGTTTAGGAAGAGTTCTGCTGCACTTCTGGCAGTAAATTTGCCGATGAAGAAAACCCAGCCCTATGTTTGCTGATGTTTAAAGCAGCGTATATGCAGTCTAGAGGCTGTTTACTATCCTTTGCAGTTAATGGCTGGTAACCGGATGTCACTGTGGCCCAACAAGTTGCAATAAATAAGGTGAAATTAAGACAAACAGGTGACACTTCCTGCTCAGCTCACCCAGCTGAGACATGTTTGCAAGAGCAAAACAGGATCATCAGGCTCCAAGTGCAAACATGAAGGAACATGTATTCAGCCCACTTCATGTTAAAGTCAACTTTCCTCTGAGTTTTTTTTGTTGTTATGAGTTTTTTTCTTAACAACCACTTAGTTCTAGTGCATTGAACAAAAGCAATTGCAGTTATAAGGAAATTATCCCATTTATTGGCATAATACCAGGTACTGCTGTGAGATGGAATACAAATACACTGTTCCCTTTAATAATTCCTTCATTACAGCGCAGCATATTACCACAAACATCCCTAGAATGGATCTCTTTCCCATGTTATTTGCCTGGCTTGCCTCATCAAAGTCACAAATGACATCCTTTGTGACTGTGACAAAGGTAAACTATCCCTCCTCGCCCTTCTCAACCTGTCTGCAGCCTTTGACACGGTTGACCACTCCATCATCCTCCTCCAACGCCTCTCTACCGTCATCCAGCTGGGTGGGACTGCACTCTCCTGGTTCCACTCTTATCTATCTAATCGTAGCCAGAAAATCACTTGCAATGGCTTCTCTTCCCACTCCTGCATCGCTACCTCTGGGGTCCCCCAAGGATCTATCCTTGGCCCCCTCCTATTTCTCATCTATATGCTGCCCCTCGGCGACATCATCCGAAAACACGGCGTCAATTTCCACATGTATGCTGACGACACCCAGCTCTACCTCACCACCACTTCTCTCGACCCCTCCACGGTCTCTAAATTGACAGACTACTTGTCCGACATCCAGTTCTGGATAAGCAGAAATTTTCTCCAATTAAATATTGGGAAGACCGAAGCCATTGTCTTCAGTCCCCGCCACAAACTCCGTTCCCTAGCCACTGACTCCATCCCTCTCTCCAGCATCTGTCTGAGGCTGAACCACACTGTTCGCAACTTGGTGTCATATTTGACCCTGAAATGAGCTTCCGACCACATATCCGTGGCATAACTAAGACCGCCTATTTCCACCTCCGTAACGTTGCCCGTCTCCACCCCTGCCTCAGCTCATCTGCTGCTGAAACGCTCATCCATGCCTTTGTTACCTCTAGACTTGACTATTCCAATGCACTCCTGGCTGGCCTCCCACATTCTACCCTACGTAAACTTGAGGTCATCCAAAACTCGGCTGCCCATGTCCTAACTCGCACCAAGTCCCGTTCACCCATCACCCTTGTGCTCACTGACCTACATTGGCTCCCAGTTAAGCAACGCCTCGATTTCAAAATTCTCATCCTTGTTTTCAAATCCCTCCATGGCCTCACCCCTCCCTATCTCTGTAATCTCCTTCAGCCCCACAACCACCCCCACCCCCGAGATATCTGTACTCCTCTAATTCTGCCCTCTTGAACATCCCTGATTATAATCGCTCAACCATCAGTGGCCATGCCTTCAGCTCCCTAGGCCCTAAGCTCTGGAACTCCCTCCCTAAGCCTCTCCGCCTCTCTACCTCTCTTTCGTCCTTTAAGATGCTCCTTAAGACCTACCTCTTTGACCAAGCTTTTGGTCTTCTGCCCAAATTTCTTATGTGACTCGGTATCAATTTTTTGTCTTATAATACTCCTGTGAAGCGCCTTGGGACGTTTCACAAGTAGTTGTTGTTGTTGGTTTAGCTCCTCCTTTTTTGCTACCTGCCAACACATTAGTCATTATTTATGGATAAGTATTTTGGTTTTGGCTTTGGGGGCCCGAGAATTCATGTTCACAAACCAGCAGGGATCAGAAGGAAATGGCTTTTAATTTCAGTCCTTTTCCCCCACCCGCTTCCAGACATGGCCCATATTCACCAGAAACTGCCAGGGGGGTACCAACATACACCCACCATTCATTTGATGGTTCTGCAGAGAGCATGATCACATACTCACTTCTAGATCATTAGGGAAATGCATATATACCCACCGTCAGACTACCAAGGGGAACAGGAACATATTGAACAGTAGAATAGCAAGAAACGGTCCCACTAAATCATGAAAAATAACAGTTTGCTTCAGAGAGACTATAACAAGATCACTAAGATCTCCCCTTTTCCATAAACTGGTAGGGATCAATATTTCTTTTAAACCTTAAAAATGAAAATAAAAACTCCTCTTTGATACTGCCTTTGGTGGCTACTGGGTGAGACAGTGCCTGGTGTAGCCTGACAGACCAGAAATGTCCCAGATTTGATCTCCAGCCTGTGCTGCCTTAGCCGAGCTTGGCCAATGCAGGAGCTGGAATGATATGATTGGCCTCAGTACCCTTAGGCTCGGAAGCAAAAGTCAGCAAGGGTTCCCACTCCAGATTAGTATCAATGATTCATGCTGGAATGTGCATATCTGTGTAGGTCTTTGGAGCACAGGATCAGATTCTGACTCACTATCTAAGCTCATACGTGAAGTATTACCACTTGGGCAAGGTGCCATTGGAACCCCATCCCAACATAAGTCAATGTCTTGAGGAGAGGGGGGCAGAAAAGGGACAACTGGCAACAACAACAAAAAATTCAGATGTGTGTAGTAGAAGTTGCTTGCTGCTGGCCTAATACTTGGGTGAAAAACATGTTTTTAATTAAATCCTCAGCCCTGGTATCCCACTGCTGAAGTAGTGTAAAATAAAATGAGAAACTGGACATGGTGGCTGAACAATCGAATGAAACCTAATCCTGTCCTCACTTGTTTTTCACATGTGCACACTTTCCAGTGGAGGACAGCAGATGATAATCAAGAGCTGAAATCTTGACTGATTAATCCTAATGCACAGGTGCTGCGCCCAATCTTAGAATCAGCATCAATGCCCTGCCTGAAGTTAGCTAACTCGGTGCAGACCAGGGATTGATCCTATGCTCGCCAAAGACCTACACGGATATGCACATTCCAGCATGAATCATTGATACTAATCTGGAGTGGGACCTTACTGGTCTGTGTGGCTAAATACCACAATTGCCCTTCAGACTCTCTCCCTGCACTCTGGCTTCCTTGGTGGCCCATTTCTGTAGACCTGAAACCAAATATATTCACCGTATCGCAAGAAGGAGCACTTTAATCTCTACATAAATAACTCAGAATTGGACCAATTCTTGTCTCAATTGTGCCTCCACCTCCTTTCCATGCTGCAATGTTGACCTAAGGGGGTGATGCTGTGGCAACCAAGACCATCTTTCTTGCAACCACCCCCTCGCTTCAGCAGGTATCAAATAGGTGCTTCATGGCTGGGCTGCTCCATCTCTTATCTGCCCACTTGTGCTTGCACATTGGGTTTCCTTTCCTTTTATTTTTTTCCTGTCACTCCTTAGCTCTGTCCCCTTCAGTCTTGGCAAAGGCTGCTAATGGGTTGAAATGCCTTTTATAATGCTGCAAGGATTTTTGTCCCCTATTCTGCCACTTCCCTTTAATTGGCCACATCTCTAAATTTCACCTCCACCCAGTTTTCTGCATCCATCGCTAGTGTGCTCCCACCTGCAAAATTGACCCATGAAACTTAAGTACTATTCTGGCAAAATTGGCACTAGTTCTTAACCATTTAAAACAGATTTATGCCAGTACATGAAAATTAGCGCCACCGTATGCCCTTCAGGCTTTGACTTCAGAGGCCCCAAAATTCTGGTATTTGAGAAGACAAAGAAGACCCTAAAAAGATAGGCTGATGTGTGTGGCCCTCTGCTCTGTCAAAAAAACACAGGCACATTCCTGCTCCCTCTAGGCAATATGGGCGCAAATGATCTCCCAGTCAGGATCAGACTGATGCTGCAAAGCATCTCAGGAATTCACAGGCAAACATTTACACACATGCCCATACAAAATACACAAGTTGTATCTAATATAGAACATTTAAAAATTATTGTAAAAGCGATAAATGCAATAATTTATTTGTTGTAAAGGTTAATAGGGCAGTTTTGAGAAGTTAAAGCTCTAACACTTTATGCTACATTATAACTGTCCTAATAAACATAAATGCATATTGCAATGATTCCCCAGAATCAATGAGTTCTTATTTTCGGCAGGGACCACTTTATTGCACTAAAGTGTGCATATATCATAGTGTGTACAGCATACATATGAGCTAGTTTTTATGGAATGTTTACTGTAGTTGGATGGAAATATTAATAACTGATTTGGTTAGTTACATCCTTTGGTTATAGAATATCTACTTTCCCCTATGTAAATTATTTATGTTTAAATTTTCTGATATTCTAATGCTGGGATCCAATTCCGCCAGTGCCCACAGTACTCGGTGTCTCACCCACATGGACATTTCCTCCTCTCCTCCCCTGAAGGATCTGACTCTTACTGGAGTATCGTTCCATGGGAGCAACAGTCCTTCAGAGACCTCACTGAAGTGACCATTGTTCATGTGTGAGCCGAGACAGGGAATGTTGACAGGCTAACGTGCTGTGGAGGGCATCACAGCTGAGCCCCAACTTGTCCCCTGCCTGTGTTCCTGTGAACATGCGATTTTCAGCAGGGGTCACTGGGCAGAAGCCAGGAGTGAGAACCCCAGCAAAGGCCAACTGTTGCGCCGTCTGAGATCAATTGACTCAGTACAAAGATGAACCTGGAATCTTCTGGTCTCTATGGCTTAGTACCACATCATGTGGTACATTTACCAAATAGGCCATGGGAGAGGGACCACTACATTAATTTTAAACTTAAATTTGTTCCCTCAGTAGCCCAGCAATCCGATGAGTATTTGAGACATATAGACCAGGATGCTCACAGGTTTGATTCCTGATCCATAACTGATCTCAGCTAGAGCAGCAATTGGGGTATGGTAGCATAAGAACATAAGAACATAAGAAATAGGAGCAGGAGTAGGCCAATCGGCCCCTCGAGCCTGCTCCGCCATTCAATAAGATCATGGCTGATCTGATCCTAACCGCCAATCTACTATCTATCACAGAACCATCTCCTGCATCTAACAGAATTGCACACACGAAATAGGAGCAGAATCAGGCTACACGGTCCCTGGGCCCGCTCCACTACCCACAGGGCCATGACCGATCCGAACCTAGACTCATGTCCAAATTCCTGCCCGCTCCCCGTAACCCTTAATGCCCTTTACTTCTAGGAAACTGTCTATTTCTGTTTTAAATTTATAGTGGTTAGGTTACTGGACTAATGATCACAGAGACGTGAGTTCAAATCCTACCATGGCAGTTTGTGAATTTGAATTCAGTTAATTAAATAAATCTGGAATAAAAAGCTAGTATCAGTAATGAAGCTATCGGATCTTCATAAGAACGCAACTGGTTCACTAATGTCCTTTAAGGAAGGAATCCCACCATCCTTACCAGGTCAGACCCACAACAATATGGTTGACGCTTACACAAAAGCAAAATACTGCGGATGCTGGAAATCTGAAATAAAAACAGAAAATGCTGGAAATACTCAGCAGGTCAGTCAGCATCTGTGGAACGAGAAACAGAGTTAACGTTTCAGGTCGATGACCCTTCGCCAGAACGTGGTTGACGTTTAACTGCCCTCTGAAATGGCCAAGCAAGCCACTTAGCAGTATCAAACCGCTACAAAAAATTACAATAAGCATCGCATGGACTGCAGCAGTTCAAGGCGGCGGCTCACCACCACCTACTCCAGGGGCAATTAGGGATGGGCATTAAATGCTGGCCTTGCCAGCGATGCCCACATCCAATGAATTAAAAAAATAGACTACAATTGGCCTCAGCACCTGGAGTAAGGAGGGTATTCCTACTCCCGATTGATAGCATGTGTGGAGTGCAGAATCAGGCTCAGCAATGATTGTGCAGCCTCACTCTGTGAGACAGTCTGAGGTCTAGGTGGAGATCTGAATGGCTATGTCCTGGAGCTGTGAAGAGTATTGCTGGTTTCTCACCAGTGAGCAGATTAACTGTTGGCCCAACCTGCGCCACTAACCAAATTGCAAAACGTGATGAAATATCGGCATGAAAACAGACTGCACAGTGTCACAGGCATTTCAAACAGCCTGAGGTATTTGGCCAACGCCTTTCTACTATGTGCTCTAGCTGTGTGGTGGGAGTGTTAAAGGCCACACATATCCACTGTGGCTGGAGTGTGAGAGCACTGATCACCACCAATGTATGGGTCTCCAGAGTTGCCGGCACACTAAACAAAAATATGGAGAATTCCTAAGAGCTGGTGGCGGCACAATTTTCAGAAATCCTGGCCTCTTGCTGCCTGAACACAGTACAGGTGTGCTGTTAAGTGTGTCATGTCATTGTGATGTAAAATTGCATCATGATATAAATACACGTGACAATCTGGGATGGTTCAGTGTCTGTTCCCAAGCCCACAACTCCACTTATTTTTTAAATTGGAAGCAGAAAATTCTTGTACATTGCTCTTTGCCTCTGCTCCCTGTATTCCTGTTGGAAATCAATTCAGAGAAATGGGGCCCCATTCTTTTGCATGTGTGTGGAAGGGAAGATAACTGAGGGAGGACATAAAAGAATATTTATTAAAGTTATCAGCCTGCTTAGGGCTGGCTCATATTTCACCTCCAGCTTGTTTTAACCAATTAATTCAAGGCTCATTGCTAAATACTTACATGACTTTTGTTTTTTCTTTGCTTTTCCAGATTTTAAATTATTTATTGACTCTATTTGGCTATGAAGGCAGACCACTAACTTAATTGTTGGATTGGTGACAGGTGCAGGAAAATGGGGTAAAAATTAGTTATGGCCTGTTTTCAGACACATAACTGGAGGTGCACACAAAGCACGCACCCCAACCAGGAAGCCCAGGCTCGCCTGAACTTTGGGCCTCGGGCCTCATTTCAATAATTTGGGTGAGCTGTCGGCGCTTGCCTGGGTTTTCATTGCTTTAAAAAAGTAATTTTTGGGCAATCAATTTGGAAGATTGCTGTGGTTGCCTTGTAGACCTGGAAGAGGCCTCCACAGCACAACAGCAGCTCCCAGATGACTAAACATCTCCATGGTGCTTGCAGGGGGCTTAATTAAATGGTAGTCTCAGTCTAGGAGAAGCCTACATTTAAAAAATAAAAGTAATGTTATTTAAGATATCTCTTCCTTGGCATATTCTTGACATATTCACTTGGGCAATCCAAACACAGTCTTGTGCAGACCAGCGAGAAAATGGCCCGTAATTTCCGATAGGAGGCTTCCTCCGTGCGGATGCCTCCTGTCGGAAAAAAATCTACGCACTTACCTGAGGGCTCCCGAGGTCCGGACACTTCCGCTCCTGGGCCTCTCCACAGTCGAAATGCGCAGGGCCCACGTATCCCAGGGGCGCAGGTGGTTCGCAAGCGCCCCTGGGATCACGTGAGCCAGGCCAGCCAATAGGAGAAGGGAATCTCCCTTCATACTTTTGACAGATAGACCCGTCAAATATATGAATGGAGATCACCCCAAAAAGACACTAAAACATTAAATACATTTTTAAAAAACCATCGCTTTTTAAAATGAGTTAAAATTACATTAAATTAAATATTTTAAATAAAAATTTTAATTTTTTGAAAAAAATAATTAAAGTTTTTTACGGGGCTAAAAATAAACTTACCTTTTTTAAAAGTAATTAAAAATTATAAATGAGTGAAAAAACATTTTTTTAAACTTTTTTTTCAACTCTTATGCTGGTAAAAGCAGGCTTTTACCAGGCGTAAGATTTCTAAGGGTTTTCAGCGGGCGGAGGTTCTGCAGAAAGCGGAACTCTCCACCCGCAGAGGCCCTTCTCCAGGGCAGGCGTCCGATCTGTCAAGAGCATTCCTGACAGATCGAAAATGCCGGTTTTCAGGCATGCGCGTCGTATGCCTGAAACCGGCATTTCCAATGTTCCTACGGGTGTGTACACAGCGCGCACACACCCATAGACATCGGAAAATACGGGCCATTATCTGCTAAGATGGTGAATTTGACAAGTTCATCCCCGGCCATCATAATTGTCACTGATGACGTTTCCCTAATCTCCACAGCTCCACAGTAGAAGTGTAACATTTACCACATATAGGCTCAGAATTTCCTCTTTTTGAAATTATTAAAGTTCTGATTGTGTCATCTGCCAATCCTGCTGATTGGTGCTCCCAGGTTTCCTATGGTTGGATTAATGCCTTATGATTGCAATAATCTTGTCCCAGCAGAAACTAGCCAACTTGGTGCCTAGCTGTACCAATGCCCATTTACATTTTCCGCAAGCAGTTAAGGGAGGGCAACATTGCGAGCTGGCTCCCTGCATTTATGTTGCTAAAGCTGATTCCCATATTGACATGTTGGGCTACAATTCTGCTGTAAGCTTCAGGGAGCGAAATCTACCAATGTAAGCTGGCTCACAAATGTTGCTCTCCCATGGTCCGAACCACAGAAGCACCAAAACTAAAAACGTCTTCAATCACCAGAAGTTTTAGACAGGCTGTAAATACAGCTGCTCTTCTCAATATACTTGAAATCATCTGGACTTGGGCACAATATCAAAATTTGTAGACTACAGAAAGTAGGGAGCAAAGTTAACTGCAGAGAGGACTTCAGGAGAACATAGGTTAGTAGAGTGCATATGGGATCATAGGTTTTATTAATAGGAGTACAAGAGTACAAAAGTAAAAAGAGTTAATGCGAAAACAAGTCATTAGTTAGGCTCAGTTAGAATATTGTCTAGTCTTGGGTATCTTATTTTGGGAAGGATATCAAGGCCATTGAGAGGGTGCAGAAGATATTCAGTTAGTTGATGCCAGGGATGAGAGGCTTTAGCTAGAAGAGACTAGAGAACTGATTTTTTATAAAATGTGACCAAAGGAGGTTATGAAGAGATCTGATAGAGTGTGTGCCCCAACTTTTAGTTTTCTCACCATCCTTTTGGCAGGATACATAAGAAACAGAATGAACTTTTTGGGACTGGAGGGTGGGCCACTACCGGTGTTCATGTCCATACTATGTGGAAGTGGATTACTGAGTGTATCAACAATAGCTCAGAAACCTAAAGAGCAGTATATAGGTAGACATATGGGGCCAAAAATTGATCCCGCTGCGCGAGAGTACGCACTGCGTACTCTCGCGTATTCTCTCTCCAATTGCCGGTTTTCTGCATGCACTGCGCATGCGCTGAAAACCGGCACTTGGTCTTTGGAAAAGGGGGCGGTTCTTCGGTGCACCGCGTGCGCGCTACAGGCTGCGCGCACGCTGTGCACTTAGTGCTTTAGACGCGCAGGTAAGGACGGAAGATTTTAGAAATGGAAAAAGGAGGAGTAAGACCCACTTTTAACAAGGTAAGTAGTGAATTAAGTATTTTTTTGAATTTTTTTTAACAGGTATATTTTTTTTAGAGACTTTAAAGACAGGTAAGTTTATTTTTATAACTTTTTAAAAGATTTTAAATTTTTTCAAAAATTTAATTTTTTATTTAAAATGGTTAATTTATTTAACTATACTTATTTTATTAATGTGATGGTTTTTTTTTTTAATTTAATTGAGGTTTAGCTGTTATTTTGGGGGGGTGTAAGATTCATAGCTTTCACAGCACGTATGTGAAACTTATGAATGGAAGATGGTGTGCTGCCATTGGCTCTAACTGAGTCACGTGATCCCACAGCTCGCACGAATTCACTACGCCGGTGGGATACGCAAGCACTGCCCAGCTGATGTCTGGAACATCAAGTTCGTGCGAGCTGGATCTGAAAAAGCCAACGCGGAGTGAGAGATCGCGCCTGCTCCTTACCCCCGCGGGAACAGAGCGAGATCAATTTCTGGGCCATGATTTGAGAATAGCCACCAAGATAATGCAGAAATGGAATTACAAATGCTACAGCCTTTATCCAGCAATGCATTTACATTTTTCAATCTGATAATTTAATAATTGAAAACGTTATCATCAAATGCCCTACTTATACTGATAGCTAGAATTGTGTGAAGATGTCACAATAAAGGTAGTGTTCTTTTTTTAAAAAGGGATCCTATAACATTTGCATTCTGCTTGCTATCACAGTACAGAAAAACGAATGCAGTATTATGAGCCCTATTGCACAGATGCAATCAATAGGATCTAATCATATCATATTCACTGGAAAAGGTGGTGCATATCATCAGTACCAGAGGACAGCAATATAATGAGTCCCCTGACAACCTCTGAACAAGGTGTGCTATCATTTTTTAAATTCGTTTTTTTTAATGGGATGTGGGCGTCGCTGGCAAGGCCAGCATTTATTGCCCATCCCTAATTGCCCTTGAGAAGGTGGTGGTGAACCACCTTCTTGAACCGCTGCAGTCCGTGTGGTGAAGGTACTCCCACAGTGCTGTTAGGGAGGGAGTTCCAGGATTTTGACACAGCGACTATGAAGGAACAGCGATATATTTCCAAGTCACGATGGTGTGTAACTTGGAGGGGAACTTGGAGGTGATGGTGTCCCCATGCGCCTGATGCCCTTGTCCTTCGAGGTGGTAGAGGTAATGTGTTTGGGAGGTGCTGTCAAAGAAGCCTTGGCGAATTGCTGCAGTGCATCTTGTAGATGGTACACACTGCAGCCACGGTACGCCGGTGGTGGAGGGAGTGAATATTTAAGGTGGTGGATGGGGTGCCAATCAAGCGGGCTGCTTTGTCCTGGATGGTGTTGAGCTTCTTGAGTGTTGTTGGTGCTGCACTCATCCAGGCAAGTGGAGAGTATTCCATCACACTCCTTACTTGTGCCTTGTAGATGGTGGAAAGGCTTTGGGGAGTCAGGAGGTGAGACACTCGCCACAGAATACCTAGCCTCTGACCTGCTCTTGTTGCCACAGTATTTATGTGGCTGGTCCAGTTAAGCTTCTTAATGGTGACCCCCAGGATGTTGATGGTGGGGGATTCAGCGATGGTAATGCCATTGAATGTCAAGGGGAGGTGGTTAGACTCTCGCTTGTTGGAGATAGTCATTGCCTGGCACTTGTGTGGCACGAATGTTACCTGCCACTTATCAGCCCAAGCCTGAACATCATCCAGGTCTTGTTGCATGCGGGCATGGGCTGCTTCATTATCTGAGGAGTTATGAATGGCGCTGAACACTGTGCAGACATCAGCGAGCATCCCCATTTCTGACCTTATGTTGGAGGGAAGGTCATTGATGAAGCAGCTGAAGATGATTGAGCCTATGACACTGCCCTGAGGAACTCCTGCAGCGATGTCCTGGGACTGAGAAGATTGACCTTCAACCACCACAACCATCTTCCTTTGTGCTAGGTATGACTCCAGCCAGTGGAGAGTTTTCCCCCCCAATTCCCATTGACTTCAATTTTACCAGGGCTCCTGGATGCCACACTCAGTCAAATGTTGCCTTGATGTCCAGGGCAGTCACTCTCACCTCACCTCAATATCATTCATCAATATCCAGGCAATAAAAGGAAGTCCTATCAAAAAGCTGGGAAGGAGTTGTGCAGTTGATTCAGTGTTAGCACTACTGCATCTAAGTCAGAGGTTGTGAGCGCAAATATCCACATTGTGAGCATATTTAAATGCAGTAGTGAGGGAGCGCTGCACTGTTGGAGGCATCATTTTTTGGATGAGACATTAACCCGAAACCCTGTCTACCCTCTCAGGTGGACGTAAAAGATCCCACAGCATTTTTCAAAGGAGAAATGGGGATTCTCCCGATGTCCTGGCCAACATTTATCCTTCAATCAAAATCATCTGAAACAGATTATCTGATCATTAAGTGTCAGCCGTGGTCCCGTCTGCTCTCTCCGTTGAACATAAAAGATCCCATGGCCCTATTTCGAAGAAGAGCAGGGGAGTTATCCCCGGTGTCCTGGCCAATATTTATCCCTCAATCAACATAACAAAAACAGATTATCTGGTCATTATCACATTGCGGTTTGTGGGACCTTGCTGTGCGCAAATTGGCTGCTGCGTTTCCTACATTACAGCAGTGACTACACTTCAAAAGTACTTCATTGGCTGTAAAGCACTTTGGGATGACCTGAGGTCTTGAAAGGCGCTATATAAATGCAAGTCTTTCTTTCTTTCTTTATCTCCTTGCTGTGCACAATAGGATGCTGCATTTCCCTACATCTCAATAGTGACTACACTTCATAGTAATACTCCATTGGCTGTGAAACACTTTGGGACATCCTGAGGATGTGAAAGGTGCTAAATGAATGCAAGTTATTTCTTTCTAGAAAGAAATGTTGAAAAATCATGCCAGCTTGTCCTGATTTACATTGTGGCGATTCTTAGCCCTCCAGTGGTGGATGTAGCCTGGATTGTGCCAATAATGAGAAATTCAGTCCAGTAAGTTACCTCGACTTACAGCAACAGTGCTGATGCCCATGTTGCTCTCGGCTGCAGATTTTCCTCACACAAGCAGCATGAGTCGATGATCGCTTCTTTGCTCACCCTGAGACTGATCGGACATTTCTCCTTGGTGAACTCAAGGGTAGATGTGCCTTACCTGAAAGGACCTCACCCTCGGGTAGCTGGTATGCACAGTGGTGAGCTTCCTAGGGGCCTTGATGCTCACAACTGAACCTGCAGCTGTTCTGCTGTTAATGACTGTCCACAAGAAACAACAATGGCAGTGCATGATCCGCAAAATCTTCAACATTAGCTGGTAAGTGCCATTCCTTACAATCAGAAGAAGTGCTTCAACTGCCAAATATACTGTGCAACCCAAATGAAGGGATAGTGAGTGGAATTGTTAGTGACAGTTGTGTAAAACAAATACTCACACACCAAAACTTCATTAATTTGAGTGCGTATTTAGTTGATTCACAAATCTAGCTCTTCACGGTTCAAGTGCCCCTCTCCTCATTTTGGGTAGCAAAGCCATAGAAACATAGAAACATAGAATCTAGGAGCAGGAGTAGGCCATTCAGCCCGTCGAGCCTGTTCCACCATTCAATACGATCATGGCTGATCATCCAAATCCAGTACCCTGTCCCTGCTTTAATCCCCACAGTACACATATCCCACCCTACCCCCGTAACCCCACGTATTTAATTCCCCCTAACATATCCCATCCTATCCCCATAACCCCACATATTTAATCCCCCCCTAACACTAAGGGTCAATTTATCATAGCCAAATCAACCTAACCCGCACATTTTTGGACTTTTGAGCAGTTTGGTTCTGCAGATGTCTGTCATCCTCTGGGGTATGCGTATGGCCACTGTTCATGTGTGAGTCTTAACAGTGAGTGCCCGCAGACAATTCGACCCCTGGGAGCACGGATGCCTGTACATGGTCACTTTTAAATGGAGGTTGGCCAGCTGTTAAAAGATATTAGCTGATTTTCCTCCCTCCCTAACGCGGGATCATTCTTCATATGCAACTTTAAGCACTGAGTATCAGCAAGGTATTCCACCATTGCAGCATCACAGCCAAGCCCAATCCTGTCCCAACCCACTGTCCACACAGTAGGGGTGCAGTTTTCAGAGGGAATCCTCCTGAACATATGCCAATTGTATTATCCTTACTGCTCCGCTGGCTGAGATTAGTTAACTCAGCACAGGCTAAGGATATAAATTGGGAGTCTCCTGGTCTGCATGACCTAGTGACTCATTGAGCCATCAGAGAGCTGGGAGGACTGCGTTCGAATTCAAAGCGCCATCCAGCTCTCCCAGTATACAACCGCATTGGATGTGATTAATTAGCATATTAAAATAAACAGGGGTAAATCACCAAATGTATAATTTTCAACCAGATCAGGTGCTAATTGGCCCAGTGGTATTTGATTAGTTTCTACCAACCAACACCAAGCAGTAAACAGAAGCTCCTTACAGACAACAATAAAGCGAACCTGACAAATACCCTGAAAAATTGTAATGGTATGGGTAATTGAACGTAGACATTGACAAGGAGGGAGTTCCCTGTTTGCAGATAGAGCGAATAAAACCTTTTATGATTGTTCTGGGTCAAGCCATAACAAAGTAATCGAAGGCCGCCAGTGTCCCCTGCACTCACAAGAGAGCTTCTATATTTTGGCCTCTTATCATTTTCACCATCACTTTACCAACTCGCTATTGTAAACGAGGGAAAGAACTCCATAAAATAGTCCAGAAAATTGCACGGTTTCAATTATTTGCAACAGACCCCCAATGCACAGTGACTAATTTGATTATTAAATACTTAACATAGCACGTAAGCAGTGCTCCACAAACTAAACATGGTGCAATTCCCAATACTAATACCCTTGCACTAGAACCTTGTACAGTGCGAAGTTTGTCAACTGTGATCCAGGGATAGGAAGGAAAGTAATCCCTGCTGAACTCAAGGGGGGCAATTTTGCCAGCCCTGGGGACGCGGGTATGGAGGCGGGACTGCTGGGAAAATGGCAGAAACTGGGAGCGGGTACCGAACCCATTCCCAACCCGCCTCCGTGTCATCTTCCCAGGAGGTGGGTCCCCGGCTCGCGCAGGGACCCGTCACCTCGAAGCGGGAAGGGGATTACAGCCAATTAACTGCCTGTTAACAAGTAGTTAAGAGGCTTATCCCCATTTTACCCCTCCAAGTGTAGACGTCGGGAAACCCCGCCAGGGTCAACGAGGCGAGCAGTGGGTCTGCGGGGGTGAGAGGGGTAGAAAAGTCCGATGTGGAGGTGAGTGATGGGTGCAAGTGTGGAGAGGTAAGTATGAGTGGTGAGTGTAAAGTGTGAGAAAAAGTTTACTTATCTTTGCTTCTTCCTGCAGGCTTCAACCCTTGGGGATCCGGAGGTGCCTCATCTCAACGGCAGAGATGACAGAATGGCTGCTGCATTCTCAGGTGCAGCAGCCATCTGATTTCTGCCGAGGAAATAGGTTTTGGTGAGCCTTCAGTGCAAGGACTCACCACAGAACAGAGATTGTCAGCTTCTCAAAGCTGTCAAATGCTGACAATTCATCTGTCAAAAATTTTTCGACAGATGAAACGTCATACGCTGACATCCTCTGTCACCGGCTTTCCCTTAATTTGCCGGCTAAGCCCGCAGGACGGGCTTAACAAGGTCACTCAAGGGAAAATAGCGTGGGTTGGCCGGACATCATTGGGGGCGGGACTGAAACCCAACAACCAGCAGTCCTGCCCCCAACGCGTCCCCATTGGCAAAATCCAGCCCCTAGAGTGTTACACAGGTGCAAGCCCGCATGAATTTAAGTGAGAGGCATGAAATTGGGTCACATTTTTGAACAAAAGGAATTATTGTCACTCCATGATTTTATCCTCTTTCACAGTGGGAAAGCACCTAACTTCTCTTAGTGGCACTTCTTAATAAATCTAACAAAGATTAGGAGTCACTACACAGAGAAATAGAGAGGGTATCATGCAGATTCAGTAGGATGCTACCTGGTATGAGGAAATACAAATAAAAGACTTTAAAAATTGGGGCTGTTTTCATTCGAACAGAGATAATTAAGGGTCGATTTGATATAGATGTTTAAAATTATGAAGGGATGTTACAAAATAGCTAGAAACAGGCTTAAATGGCCTACTCCTGCTCCTATTTCTTATGTTCCAGTGATTGAGGGGTCAAGAACAAGGGGATATGGATGTAAGATTAAATGTAAAAGATTTAAGACAGAGAACAGAAGAAACTTTTACACGGAGAGTTGTGAGACTATGGAATACACTACCAGAGTTAGTGATTGAAGCAGTAGTTGATCAGTGGGTACGGTAGTATAGTGGTTATGTTACTGGACTAGTAATCCAGAGGACTAGCAGTTCTGATGAAGGGTCATTGTCCTGAAACGTTAACTCTGTTTCTCTCTCCACAGATGCTGCCTGACCTGCTGAGTATTTCCAGCATTTTCTGTTTTTATTTCAGATTTCCAGCATCCGCAGTATTTTGCTTTTGTATTAGTAATCCAGAGGCCTGGACTAATGATCCGGTTCAAATCCCACCACGGCAGCTGGGTAATTTAAATTCAGTTAATTAAATAAATCTGGAATAAAAAGCTAGTATCAGTAATTGTGATCATAATACTACCGGATTGTCGTAAAAACGCATCTGGTTCACTAATGTCCTTTAGGGAAGGAAATCTGCTGTCCTTACCTGGTCTGATGCGTTTGACATCTCGGTTTTGCTCACTGAAATCTGCCACCTGCTGCAGGCAGACCTGCAGCCTCAGTCCAGGGCGAGGCCAGCATTGCCAGTGGCTGTAAAGGTGACCGTGGCCTTGAACTTCTTTGCCTCGGGCTCCTTCCAGGACATCTGTAACATCTCCCACTTCACCGTCCACTCCTGTATAAGGAAGGTGAGTGAGGCTCTGTACGCAAAAAGAGCTGAATACATTTCACTTTCTCTCTTGCCAGAGCGAAGCAGGCGGAGCGAGCATGCGGCTTCGCCAGGATAGCAGGCTTTCCCCATGGCGCAGGGGGCCACAGACTGCACACACCTCACTTTGTGGGCGCCGCATCTCAAATCGGAGACGTACCACAAGCAGAAGGGTTTCTACTCCCTCAATGTCCAACTGGTGTGCGACCATACGTAGTGCATCATGCAAGTCAATGCTCGTTATCCTGGCAGCAGTCATGATGCCTTCATTCTGCCGCAGTCCGCTCTACCATCACACGTGGGCAGCATGCATATAACTAAAGCCATGCTGCCATATGGAATCTGAGAGCAGATCATTGGCGTCCTTAAACAATGCTTCTGCTGCCTGGACTGCTCTGGAGGAGCCTTGCAGTACTCACCAGAACACGTCTCAAGATTCGTCGTGGTCTGCTGCATGCTCCACAACCTCGCCATCATGAGGGCACAGCCCTTGCCATCAGGCATACGCCGACCAGCTGAGGAGGAGGAAGAGGAGGAGGAGGAGGAGGAGGAGGGAGCGGAAGAGGAGGAAGTGGAAGCTGTGAGATGTGGGTGTGAGGCTTGCAGCAGCAGTAAGTGTGTGAGGATGAGATGGAGCATATGAATGTGAAGTATGAGTCGTGATTGATAGAGATTGTTGGTAGGTGAGTAATGTGGTGAATTGAGCAATGTGTGAGGCTAGTGGTGCAGTTTGTGGGCTATGGCGTTTGAAGGTGAACTTATTGACCTTGTGAGGTCATTAAACTTCTTCCTGCATAGCATCCAGTTCCTCAGGGCTACACTGCTGGCATTGACAGCAGCGGTTATCTGCTCCCATTCCCTTCTCAGTGTGTGTCAGGAGGGCCTGCTGACCCCCTGTGGTAGAGGACACCTCTCCTTCTGTCCACCTCCTGCACCTGAGCCTCGAGTGCTGCATCAGAAAATCTGGGAGCCCTCTCTCTGCCATGTTGCGCCATCTTCACTCTTCCTGTAGGTCACACATTCCTCTACAATGACTTCCAGTAGCCACTCTCGTCAAACTGCACCTCCCTTTAAAGAGGTGCAGGCTGGCTTTAAGAACTGCAGGCTAGCTTTAATTGGTGCTAGCCTCGCACAAACTTGGGCCCCCTGCTGAGCGTGCAGCCACTCAGCAGTGCGTTTAGCGCTGGGCTGCACACCACTATCATTATAATTAGCAGGCAGCATGGAGTTTGCGTGCTGCCCGCATTACTTTGAATGGCCGTGGGTTAATCGCGCATCGCGATCCCCGCGCCCATTTTCGGGGGCTATCGAATTTTAAAGCCAGGGTGTCTTAACCATCAATTTTCCCTCACTCTGTGGCACAGGGCCTGGTCTATTTGCTCCATGCTTCCATCCACAGAATTCGCCATGTGGAGAATCATGGGCATGAAATTATATGGGTATACATCTTAAAGCATCAACTGATATTATTGAGAAAGAGGATTTTTTTCCCTGGGGTGAAGGTGTGTGTACCCTTAAATGTCTGCTTGTCTCAGTTGGTAGTATTCATGCCCCTGAATTATTAGTTGTGGGTTCAAGCCCCTATTTATTAAATTACTGCATTGTCAGAGGTACTGTCTTTCGGGTGAAATGTTAAACTGAAGCTCAGTGGATGTAAAGAATCCCATGGAACTATTCAACTGACAGAAGGGACTTCTCCTGGTGTCATGGCCAACATTCCTCCCTCAACCATCGCCACCAAACACAAATTATCTGCTGGTTTGTGGAACTTAGCCATGTACAAATAGGCTGCTCTCTTTGCCTACACGTCAAAGTGACTGCACTTTAAAAATAATTCATTGGTCGGAATGTCCTGAAGGTGTGATAAGGCGCAATATAAATTTAAGTCATAGAAACATAGAAGATAGGAGCAGGAGTAGGCCATTCGGCCCCTCGAGCCTGCTCTGCCATTTAATGAGATCATGGCTGATCATCCAAATTCAGTACCCTGTCCCTGCTTTCTCCCCATATCCCTTGATCCCTTTAGCCTTAAGAAATATATCTATCTCCTTCTTGAATATATTTAATGAATTGGCCTCAACTGCCTTCTGTGGTAGAGAATTCCACAGGTTCACCACTCTCTGGGTGAAGAAATTCCTCCTCATCTCAGTCCTAAATGGCTTACCCCTTATCCTTAGACTGTGACCTCTGGTTCTGGACTCCCCCGCCATCGGGAACATCCTTCCTGCATCGAGTCTGTCTAGTCCTGTTAGAATTTTATAACTTTCAATGAGATCCCCTCTCATTCTTCTAAACTCTAACGAGTATAAACCTAATCGACCCAATCTCTCTTTATACGTCATTCCTGCCATCCCAGGTATCAGTCTGGTGAATCTTCGCTGCACTCCCTCCATGGCAAGAACATCCTTCCTCAGATAAGGCGACCAAAACTGCACACAATACTCAAGGTGTGGTCTCACCAAGGCCCTGTACAACTGCAGCAAGACATCCTTGCTCCTGTACTCGAATCCTTTCGCTATGAAGGCCAACATACCATTTGCCTTCTTAACCGCCTGCTGCACCTGCATGCTTACCTTCAGTGACTGGTGCACAAGGATTCCCAGGTCTCGTTGCACTTCCTCTTCTCCCAATCTATTGCCGTTCAGATAATAATCTGCCTTCCTGTTTTTGCCACCAAAGTGGATAACCTCGCATTTATCCACATTATACTGCATCTGCCATGCATCTGCCCAATCACCCAACTTGTCCAAATCATACTGGAGTTTCTCTGAATCCTCCTCACAGCACACACGCCCACCCAGCTTTGTGTCGTCTGCAAACTTGGAGATGTTACATCTAGTTCCCTCGTCTAAATCATTAATATATATTGTGAATAGCTGGGGTCCTAGCACCGATCCCTGCGGTACCCCACTAGTCACTGCCTGCCACTCGGAAAAAGACCCGTTTATTCCAACTCTTTGCTTCCCGTCTGCCAACCAGTTCTCTATCCAAGTCAGTACCTTACCCCCAATCCCATGTGCTTTAACTTTGCACGCTAATCTCTTATGCGGGACCTTATCGAAAGCCTTCTGAAAGTCCAAATACACCACATCCACTGGTTCTCCCTTATCTATTCTACCAGTTACATCCTCAAAAAATTCCAGTAGATTAGTCAAGCATGATTTACCTTTTGTAAATCCATGTTGACTTTGTCCGATCCTGTCACTGTTTTCCAAGTGCTCTGCTATTACATCTTTTATAATGGACTCTAGCATTTTCCCCACTACCGCCACATCTCTTTCTTTTCAAAAGACAAAAGTATGGGGGGAATTTTAACCCAAAAAAACAAGTGGGTTGGGGTTGGGTGGGAAGTTAAAGTGCTAAAAATCTGAATCCCGACCAGAACCCGGCCACTTCTAGTTTTAATGGAGGCAGGACAGGGGGCGGGGGGGCAGCCAACCCGCTCCCAGGAGGGGGACAGCCATTTAAATATTATAATGAGGCTGCGTGCCTCAGATTTAACCATTTGCATTGGAAACCTGTTTCCCACTCGCAGCCAGCCAGATGGAGAGGCTGGCTGGCTGCGGGCGGGTACGCCTGCGGCACTAGGTCACACAGAAGAGAGAGGGAGGGATCGAGTGGGGACTGGGGTGGTGGTGCCAGTGGAGCATTTCAAATGGACATTTTAAATTTAACTCTGGCTGGTCAGGTTTTTGCAGGCCTCATGAAACCCGGCAGCTAAAGTAAGGCAAGGACAGATGGATCCAGGAGGTAAGTGCCTTTACACTTATCTCCTGGATCCAGGGTCCCTACCTAACCCAACCCCCATGATCGGAGACATCCCCTCGAGGCCTCAGATTTCTCCGCGCCCCCCGCCCAATGCTCCTCCAGCCCCCACGTGATGAGCCCCCAGATCAGCTGCTCCTGGCCCCCCACCCCCACCCCCACCCCCGTGCTCCTCTGGCCCACCCCCCACCACCACCCCCCAGTCCCCACTCGATCCCTCCCTCTCTCCTCTGTGCGACCTAGAGCCACAGGCGTACCTGCCCACAGCCTGCCAGCCTCTCCATCTGGCTCGCTGCGAGTGGGAAACAGAGGCTTCAAATGCAAATCAAGCCCTGCCATTAAATTTGACAGAGCCTGCGGGAAAAACATTCTCCCAGGTTTCCAGACCGCTTCGGAGCCCCCTGCTCCCAACCCGCAAAAGTATTAAAGTATTAAAATTCAGGCCTACATTTCTGTGAAACTGAAGTGCGCGCATACAGAACAGGGGCAAACTTTGATTTACACTTCCAACTGGAAAGCACGAAGGCCGTGAATTGGGTGTGCTGACCTCTGCAACAGATTCTGCTATTTGCCCTCCTGTTGAGTGAGCAAGGCTCCCTGCTAGGAGTGTAAGCTCATAGAATTCCTGGATATAAGGTGTTCAGCAGAGATAGGGAAGGAAAGAAAGGAGTTGGGGTGGCAGTATTGGTTAAGGAGAATGTTACAGTGCTGGAGAGAGAGGATGTCCTGGAGGGGTCAAGGACAGAATCTATTTGGTTAGAGTTAAGAAATAATAGAGGTTCCATTACACTACTAGGTGTATTCTATAGGCCACCAACTAGTGGGAAAGGTATAGAGGAGCAAATTTGCAGGGAAATTACAGAGAGGTGCAAAAACTAGGGAGTAGTAATAATGGGGGACTTCAATTATCCTAATATAGACTGGGATAGTAATAGTGCAAAGGGCAGAGAGGGGGAAGAATTTCTGAAGTGTGTTCAGGAGAACTTTCTTGATCAGTACATTTCTGGCCCAACGAGGAAGGAGGCATTGCTGGATCTGGTTCTGGGGCATGAGGTGGGTCAAGTGGAGCAAGTGTCAATAGGGGAACATTTAGGGAACAGTGATCATAGTATCATAAGGTTTAGATTAGCTATGGAAAAGGACAGGGAGCAATTTAGAATAAAAATACTTAATTGGAGGAAGGCAAATTTCAGTGGGTTGAGAACGGATCTGGCCCGGGTAAATTGGAATCAAAGATTGGCAGGCAAAACTTTAATCAAACAATGGGCTGCCTTTAAAGAGGAAATAGTTCAGGTACAGTTGAGGTACATTCCAACGAGGGGGAAAGGTAGGGCAACTAAAGCCAGACCTCCCTGGATGACGAAAGAGATAGAGAGTAAGATGAAGCAGAAAAAGAGCACGTATAACAGATGTCAGGTTGAGGTTACAAGTGAGAATCAGGCTGAATATAGAAAGTTCAGAGGGGAAGTGAAAAAGGAAATAAAAGGGGCAAAGAGAGAGTATGAGAATAGATTAGCAGCTAACATAAAAGGGAATCCAAAAGTCTTCGATAGGCATATAAATAGTAAACGGGTAGTAAGGAGGGACCAATTAGGGACCAAAAAGACCTATGCATGAAGGCAGAGGGCATGACTGAGGTACTAAATGAGTACTTTGCATCTGTCTTCACCAAGGAAGAGGATGCTGCCAAAGTCATAGTGAAAGAGGAGGTAATGGAGATACTGGATGAGTTAAAAATTGATAGAGGAGGTACTAGAAAGGCTGCCTGTATTTAAAGTAGATAAGTCACTAGGACCGGATGGGATACATCCTAGGATGCTGAGGGAAGTTAAGGAGGAAATCACGGAGGTACTGACCATAATCTTCCAATCCTCTTTAGATATGAGGGTGGTGCCAGAGGACTGGAGAATTGCAAATGTTACACCCTTGTTCAAAAATAGGTGTAAAGATAAACCCAGCAACTACAGGCTAGTCACTTTAACCTTGGGGTGGGGAAGCTTTTAGAAATGATAATCAGGGACAAAGTTAACAGTCACTTGGACAAGTGTGGATTAATTAAGGAAAGCCAGCATGGATTTGTTAAAGGCAAATCGTGTTTAACTAACTTGATCGAGTTTTTTGATGAGGTAACAGAGAAGGTTGATGAGGGCAATGCAGTTGATGTGGTGTATATGGTCTTCCAAAAGGCGTTTGATAAAGTGCCACATAATAGGCTTGCCAGCAAACTTGAAGCCCATGGAATAAAAAGGATGGTGGCAGCATGGATACAAAATTGGCTAAGTGACAGGAAACAGAGAGTAGTGGTGAACGGGTGTTTTTCGGACTGGAGGAAGGTAAGCGTTTTCTGTTGTTATTTCAGATTTCCAGCATCCGCAGTATTTTGCTATCGAAGGTATACAGTGGTGTTCCCCAGGGGTTGGTACTAGGGCCTCTGCTTTTCTTGATATATATTAATGACTTGGACTTGGGTGTACAGGGCACAATTTCAAAATTTGCAGACGACACAAAACTTGGAAGTATAGTGAACAGTTAAGAGGAGAGTGATAGACTTCAAGAGGACATTGACAAGCTGGTGAAATGGGCGGACACGTGCCAGATGAAATTTAATGCAGAAAAGTGCGAAGTGTACATTTTGGTAGAAAGAACGAGGAGAGGCAATATAAATTAAAGGGTACAATCCTAAAGGGGGTGCAGGAACAGAGAGACCTGGGGGTATATGTGCACAAATCGTTGAAGGTGGCAGGGCAGGTTGAGAAAGCGGTTAAAAAAGCATACGGGATACTGGGCTTCATAATCAGAGGCATAGAGTACAAAAGCAAGGAAGTTATGATGAACCTTTATAAAACACTGGTTCAGCCTCAACTGGAGTATTGTGTCCAATTCTGGGCACCGCACTTTAGGAAGGATGTGAAGGCCTTAGTGAGGGTGCAGAAAAGATTTACGAGAATGATTCCAGGGATAAGGGACTTCAGTTACTTGGATAGACTGTAGAAGCTGGGGTTGTTCTCCTTGGAGCAGAGAAGGTTGAGAGGAGATTTGATAGAGGTGTTAAAATCATGAGGGATCTAGACAGAGTAGATAGAGAGAAACTGTTCCCATTGGCAGAAGGGTTGCAAACCAGAGGGGACAGATTTAAGGTGATTGGCAGAAGAACCAAAGGCGACATGAGGACAAACTTTTTTACGCAGTGAGTGGTTAGGATCTGGAATGCACTGCCTGAAAGGGGGGTGGAGGCAGATTCAATCGTGGCTTTCAAAAGGGAGTTGGATAAGTACCTGAAGGAAAAGAAATTGCAGGGCTACGAGGAAAGGGCCGGGGAGTGGGACTAGCTGAGGTGCTCTTGCAGAGAGCCGGTACGGGCTCAACGGGCCGAATGGCCTCCTTCTGTGCTGTAACCATTCTATGATTTTATGAATTTACCCAATATCACTTCGGGGAACATTTATTTGCCTGCTGAGATTGCTGTGTGGATGGATGTAGCCCTGAAGACTGGACAAGAGCGTGCAAGTTAATGGCCCGTTTACTAGAAGCAGTCCCGCCATATGCTGGGTTCCCCAATGTGCTGGATTCTGCTCCATTTACATTGTGGCTTGGTTTCAGAACATTGGCAGCAAGCCAACACAATTGCTCACACACATTGCTATTTAAAGGTCATCATTGCAAGTTTAATTATCTGTCAATTGATCTTCCATGCTGTAAGGGGAGGGCCCATATCGACCAACAACATGAAATCCCACCTTGAACCACAAAATTTGGCCTTTGTAGCTACTAGTGCCACCTGTATCAGTTATTTTTTTTATTACACCACTGCCTGAAGTTGAGACTGCCATTGGCAGAAGTGCTGTAATATAAACAAAGCAAAAAGAAATGAGCTGGAGTTAAGGTTTTGTGAATTGGGCATTTGTGTTTTAAAACTAAGTAAGTTGTCTACAGTTTACAAGGGTGAGGTAATCGAGCAATGTGCACACGTTATTACACCCATCACTCACTTCTTTAGAGTAATGTTACCATGATCATAAGACAGTAGTTGGTGACACTCTTCATTTGCATAACATTAACTCTTGGAGTCACATTGTTTTCTCTGTACCCTCTTTACATTTGTATGGGAAAAAAAAGTACACAGTTCAGACATGCCTGCTGTCTCCGAGCTGGAGATGTCAGCATAATTGTGCATAATGTGAAGTAAAGAATTGGACTTCAGTTTTTCGTTTTTTTTCCTTTGACTCATGCTATTGAAATGTAGAGGTCTGGTGTCATTTCACAGAGTGGGTGGGGAATTCAGCATAATAGCAGGGCTGCTAGATCTGTCTTAACCATAGTCAGACTGGTGCAATCAAACATGAATGCAAGTCAGCAACTATCTTTACAATAAAAAGAAAAACAAATTGCAAACAGGGACTTGATGAAGGGAATACACCAAAAATGTTAACCTATCTTTTCTCTTTACAGATACTGTTGCATCTACTGTGTATTGCCAATATATTCTATTTTCTTTACAATAATATTGTTGAATTATTATTGCAAAAAGGCAGCAGAATTCTTACCTCAAATTGGTCCATAATCTTAAAACAGAAAATTCCTGACCTGGGTGACTCCATATCTCTCCAGTAATGTACATACTTTGCCTGTAGCTGCTGTAGATGGAAGATTTAACATTGGTGACAGTGCAGTACAGAAAATAAGGTGGCACTGCTACCTCGTGAGGCTATATGGTAAAACCATGTCTTTAAGTGGTCCTGTGATTTAAACATATCATGAGAGACTTGGGTTACAAATCTTAAGGCTGGTATTTGAACTCTTCAACTGGATAATGTATGTTGCCTTCCCTTTCCTCTGCTCTTTCACTATTTTGTAAATTAAGCACGAAGAGAGGACTCATGAGTACCAATATCAAGGTGCGTTCCCATTGGGATTAGTCTGGTGTTATTGCCACTGGCATGAGTTTCGCACAGCCAACGGCAGACTGAAGTGTATGGGCTGATGAGCCTTCCTCTCTGTGAGGAAAAAACCCCAGTCCTCACTCCATTTCTTCATGGTGCCAGTCATGGGGAAGGATGCAAACCCTAGTAACCGTTGCACTCTGACTGTCGGTCCTGAAATTAGTTAGGGATTTAATTGGGGCAGCTGGAGGTGGGAAGTCACCTGATGAAACTTCCCCAGAATACGTCCAACCAGAGTTGACAACCCTAACGTTGGGCGAGCACCAGAAAATGATTAGCATCTGCAGAACAATACCCCAATGCCCAGCAAGGAGGCAGTGCCTTTGAAGAGGGGAGAAAATTGGCAAGAAAGTAAAGTTTCTTTTAGATAAAAGACTCTTCCAGTCTAATGGGAATTGATCATGAACAGAAGGAAATATGAAAAGACAAAACAACACTTGGCTCATTGACCCGAATCCTTCCAACACATGTTATACAGTTTGTACTATCAGAGGCTCTGCTGAAGGAGATGAGGAAGCACAGGTATGCTTCTAAGAGGATGAAATTCTATGAAGTCTCCCTAACCCCTAGGGCAGAGATGTCCAAACTACAGTACATGGTCCATACGGGGTCTGTGAGCCCTGGCTATCCAGCCTGTGGAGACCCAGTAAATCACCTTCCTCTTCCTGTGATGGGCACATCTAATATATTTCTCCCGCATTTTATGTTGTAATTTCAGATCTGCAGGTTTTTCTCTCTCTCTCTCTTTCTTATTTTCTCACAATTGGTTCGTGTGAGCCTCGCTTGTGTCTTTTCATCCCCCCCACCTCTATTTGCACATTCTTTTGTCCTTTTTATGTCTCTGCCAATGTTTTCAGTGATTTTTTTTTATACATCATCTAACAGCCTTCTATTAAGCATTTTGCATGGGTCATTTAACCCAACTAATTCCTTCTCTGTTATTGGTGCATCTATTGATCCCTCACTCTCTCCTCCTGCCTTTTCTCTCATTTATTTCACAACCATATCAAAATGCGTGTTTATCTTTAAACCTTCTGATGAAGGGCGCACACACTAAATAAAAAATGTCATACCCTGTCTCCGCTGACTGACCAGCTGTGCATCTCTAGCACTGTCTCCTTTTCAGATTTCCAGTATTTGTAGATCTGTCTCTTTCTTTTCACTCGTCCTCCTGCTGCTTCCTCATGTACATTAGCAGCAAATTCAACCAGTAACATCAAATTTAAACAGTTACTTTGAAATTCAGCTTGGGGAAGGGGGGGTTGTGCTTTTGTGTTTTTAATTGTGACTTAGCATGGGCGGGAGGTGCTCCTATGCGTATTCTTTGAATTCAGTGTTTTGTATTGTGAGTCTCCGCAGTGAGCGTTAGCAGGTTATTGAACCATGGCTAAATATTTACACATGATTTAAAGTAAACAAACTGAGCAATATAACAGTGTGACTAAGCTGCCCACAATCAGATCATGCTTGAGAAAGATATAAAAAAAACCAGGAGATCAAATGGTTCTTTGTGATGAGGCCTATTTTAAGACTTTATTCTGTCCTGCTATACCTGGTGGGCACAGAATGACAGACTGAATTGCTAGCTCTTATCTTTAAACTGTATTTTGAGTAGATCTATCCAAATACAATTCTGCTATATTTTTCCAATTACGAGATTCATTTGGATACTGATTCAAAACACATACCAACGACAACCTGAATTTCTGACACCTTTAATGTAAAGAAACATTCCAAGGGCTGGAAATCCGAAAATAAGGCCTGCAGCAGCTGACGGCTCTGCCAACGGTGGGGTGGCGGGAGGGGGGGAATACGCAGACTGCTGGAGTCAGAGGAACGCAGCCACCGGGAATGGGATGTGGGGCTGAAGGAGATTGCAAAGACTGGGTGGGATGAGGCCAGGAAGAGAATTATAGGCAAGGAGAAAGATTTTGAATTGAATGCATTGGCGGACGGGGAGTTGACGTATGCCAACGAGAACTGGGGTGATGGGCGAGTGGGACTTAGTCTGAGACCATTCACATGTAACTGAGGTTTGGACTAGTTGAAACTCCGAGTGTAGGGATCCCTGCCCCAGCTCCACCTCCCTGATGACATTTGCCTTGTGAGGGGTGGACAGAGGTTCAATCTCTTACAAGACAGGCTGTAAAATTCCAGAAACAGAAAAGACCCAGCGCAACCTGTTTTCCAGAAGGTTTCAGCAGAGTTACGGGAAAAAAACAGCGAAACCCCTGAAAATATTTAAGGCCTAGTTATTTAAATAAGCTAAAACCATCTAATTTAGCATCAACAAAGTAGATTGCTCACCCATAAGGTGGAGAACCTTTTCAAAGAGACGACAAAATACTTAAAATATCCCTCATTGCAACATCAGACGACACCCACTATTACACTTCACTGGAATCCTGTGACAAAGCAGTGGCCCTTGTGTAAGTCACTGCTTCAGGTGTGTGGTTAGCTAACTAGAAAAGGGTTGATTTTAGCCCTACCCACCCAGCGAGAACCCACACAGGTCGGGCAGTTTAAACAAGCAGTTACTTATCTGCTCAGATCTCGACATTTACCGATATTAATCTGTAGGGTTTTGCAGGCAGCTGAGGCTGGCAGGCAGGAGCCTCATAAATTTACGCAAATTGGGTTCCTATTACGTCAATGGGACCATTATGTAGTTTTAAACGGGGCCTGAGCGGGAAAGCTGACGCTGTTTTCTCTTTAGGCAGAAGCTGGTCTGCAGACAGAAACGGCTTTTCTAGCAAGCTGAAAACTTTCCTTTGTGGGGGCCAGAGGGAACAGGAGTGCTTCTCCGGCTCCCACAGGAAAGGTCACAGCCTCCTCTGCCTCAGATTCCCCCCCTTTTCTCCCGCAAAACCCTCCCCAAATCCCCTCCACACCATTACCTGGAAGCCGACAGGCGGCTAAGGGCTGCCTGATCTTTACCTGTCGGCAGCCACTCTTCACGCTCATTCCGGGCAGGAAGTGGACCGGCAGCATTTAAATGAGGCGCGGCGGTTAAAATCGCTGCGGCCTCCTGCTGCCTCTGCCAGGCGGGAAATCAACTTGCCGGAAACCCGCTTCGGCCCCAAAGTTTGTGGCTAGTCCCACACATATTTCTGGGCTTCGTTCTTGATTTTGAATACATTTTCCTATCATTTGAGGCATAATATGCAAAATTGCTCTGCTTTCATAAACACATGTGCCTGTATGTTTTACTGTAATTATATTAGCTTTTATGCTGGCTGTGAAAATGTCACAGAGTTGTCATTTAGTCTGACTTTTAAACAGAAGACTCACCCTTCCCTGAGGTAGTTTAATTCCCAAATCAGATTCTGTGTCCTTTTCTCTGTAAATAGGCAAATTAAAGAAACTATTACATCACCACTCCTGCATGTACCGGAGATGAGTAAGCCACATAAAAGCAAACCCACTGAATGGGGTCTCTCCTAATTAATAGAATTTTTCTTGTGCAATTGGTGGACACAACTGTAATGAGAACGAGAGTTGGTCTAATTTAACCCTGGTGGTTGTGTGGAGAAGACTAGGAGAAGCGAGGTACCAAATGGACAAGTCCCAGATTTCACGTAACCGAACGCATATTCCAGTAACTTGGTTCAGCAAATGATTAATTCCGCATTTGCATTTCTGTATATCAGAGATGAGCCAAATGTGCTCGCTGGAAAGAGTTTCACTGGGAGAAGTCTTCACAGACAGTACAGTGAACTTAGCAGTAAATGACAGAATTGTGTCTGTGTTTTATTTGCTATTTGTTCTTGGGATGTTGGCAATACTAACAAGACTGCTTTTTTTGACCATCTCTGGTTTCCCGGAGGTGGTGATGATGGGCCTTCTCCTAAGACCACTGCAGTCCTCATGGTGATAGATGATATTTATCCCAGAGTGCTGAGAGAGGCTAGGGAGGAGATCTTTGAGCCATTGATAATCATTATGAGAGAATCAATGGAAACTGGGGAGGTACCAGTTAACTGGAAACAGGCTAATGTGGTGCCCATATTCAAAAAGGGCGACAAAAAAAGACACACACACAGGCAACTAAAGATCCATTATGCTGACTTCCATTCTAAGTAATAATGGAATTGATTATCAGGAGTAAATTTGAGGATCATCTGTACAACAATAACCTATTTAATAGCAGTCAGTATGGATTCAGAAGGCATAGATCCTGAAACTTCTCAACTGCCTTGAAGAAGTGGCAACCCAAGTGGACTGTGGGAAGCCCTATGATGTGGTTTACCTCGACTTCCAAAAGGCTCTTGATAACTAAAGGCGATTAAATAAATTCAAAGCTGTGGGGATTCAGGATGATCCTTGGGAATGAATAAGAAACTGGCTGAAAGGCAGGAAACAATGAGTACTAGTTAGAGGAGTTATGTCGGAGTGCGGGAAGTACTGAGTGGGCTCAGTGTTGGGACCACTTCTGTTTCAAATGAACATAAATGAACTGGATTGAGAAACTCCGTGCAAAGTGGTCAGATATGCAGACGATACCAAACTAGGCGGGCAGTGGATTCAGAAGAGGCAGCTCAGAAATTACGGAATCTGTTGGACAAAATTTGTAAGTGGGCAGAACATTGGCAGGTGAAATTTAAAGCAGAAAAGCATAAAGTGCCCCACATAGGAAGGAAAATTAGACGGCACACGTACTCCATGAATGGTGTTGAAAGAGCTAAGAAAGAAAAGAAAGACTTGCATTTATATAGCGCCTTTCACGAACTCAGGACATCCCAAAGCACTTGACAGCCAATGAAGTACTTTTGAAGTGTAGTAGCTGTTGTAGGAAGAAGCTTAAAAAGAGATCTAGGAGTATTATTAGATTCAATGCTAAACATGCCCAAACAATGTACAGCAGCAATCTACAAAGCCAATAGGATGTTAGATTACATAGCTAAAATAGTAGAATATATGTAAGAGGGGATAATGATCAAACTTTATAGTGCTCCATCAGACTGCATCTTGAATATTGCATCTAGTCTGGTTGTCAAGAAATAAGAGAGACATTGAAGTGCTGGAGGCACAGGTGAGAAAAAGAGATGCCAGGCTGCTCCACAGTATCAAGGGCCTGGGCCACAAGGAAAGACTGGAGAAAATTGGGCTCGAGAGGTGATCTTCTAAAGCCGTATAAGATTGTTAAGGGTATAGAAAAAAAGTTAACCTGAAATATTCATCCAAATTAAAATGCAGAAGTAGAACTCGGTGGCATGTGCTCAAAGTAGTTAAATACAATTTTAGGACTGACATCAAGAAATTCTTCATTATACAAAGTGTGATCAACTGTGGAAAAATAATGCAGATTGGAGTAGTGGACGCAAAAACCCTGGGATCAATTAAAAAATTGAATGCTACAATGAGGATTGGGGGGGGGGGGGGCGGCAGGGTGGGGGCGTTAGGATTTCTCTGGATGGGTGAACAAAAAAATGGCCTTCCTCATCCATAATTGTCTTGTGATGGTGCACCCACAATGGGGTTACGTAGGGATTTCCAGGATTTTAACCCACCATGGACGAAGGTGTGCCAGTATAGTTCCAAGTCCAGATGGTAATGTCCGTTTTAAATTTGCTAATTTACTGACTCTAATATCTGTTTAAGTTTGCATTTTCACTAATTCTCTTAACCTGATGTACTGTGATGTTATATCCCAGGTTTACCCTATCTATTCCCTGAAATATTTGATACACTCTGATTAGGTTCCCCTTCAACACTCTTTTTCTTCACTTCACCTGACGAAGGAGCAGCGCTCCGAAAGCTTGTGATTTCAAATAAAGCTGTTGGACTATAACCTGGTGTTGTGCGACTTCTCACTTTTGTCCACCCCAGTCCAACACCGGCATCTCCGCATCATGGACACTCTTTTTCGAGACTGCAGAGCTTGTTTACCTAATATTTCCTCACAGCTCATCCATTTTACCCTTGAGATCATTCTTGTTTATCTTCTCTGCACCCTCTCCGGTGATCAGAGTTGCACACAGTACTCTAGATATGATCTGACCAGTGCATTAGCTTTAGCATAACCTCTGCAGACAATTCACAATCCTGTGCTCCCAGCGGGAAGCTGTATGCATTGGGAACACGGGTGGGAGATAGGACTGCTGATTCTCCAGTTCACATTTCCTTTGAGTTCAGCTTCCCGCTGGGAACATGGAGCCATGGGTTTCTACTGCATCCCAATATTCTAACTGTTTTTAATTGTTTCACCTCATTGCTTAGACACTGAAAGTGATGATTCTACCATCCAAATGTGTGCTGGATTTGTCCTTGTAAAGTGTATGTTTTCTGTAGAAAGCAAACAGAACTCGCCTAGAAAGATAAAATCCATTTTGAAAGGGCATTGTATGCAGTGACATACTGTCCAACTGATTGATTGAGAAACTGATTACACACGGTGTAATAGAGCTGCATGTATTTGGTCTCATAATTACTTTATTGTAAATTGTGTTATACAATGCCCGGGTTTATGACAGGACAATTATAATAGGAATGTTACCAACAAAAGAAAAGGCAAAGATTGCTGGGCAGATGAATGTGTTTTGTAAGACACTACTTTGAGTGATATTTTCATGATCACATTCCAAATCTCGCTTGCATTACCACCTTGCCCATCAACTTGCCTGGGTTTTAACAACAGTTTCTCATTGTCATCTTTGAACGTGCCCATCACATGACATTCAGAAACAGCTCTGTAGAAAACACTACAAGATCACGCCATAGAGATGGAGGAGGAAGGCCTTTCAACGCATCCTAGCTCATCCATCCAGATATAGCCTGCAATCCCTCCCATCATAGAATCCATCGATTCTTTCAATTATTCCAGGGTTTGACTTTATTACCCACCCACAAGCCCATTCCGCACTTTCATCATTCCTTGGGGGTAATTTTGACTTTGAGTGATAGTATGAAACAGGCAATATCGAGCCAGCCGCTCATTCTACATGAATACATGAAAGATGTATAAAACCCAGCTGAATCACCATCGCCCATTTTATACTATCACCCAAAGTCCAAATTACCCCCTTTGTGTGAATAACTCACACTGATTGAATGTTGGCATGTATGCAACAAATGGCTGTCATTTAATCTCATCAGCAGAACCGGAGGCAGCAGGGGCTACCCATAGGGGGACAGACGCGCCTGCATGTTTTAACCCCCCATGGAGAAAACGGTGCTGGCCATTATTGGAACGGCCATTGCTGAGGCCGTGGCCGGTGGCGGGGCTGAAACCATCGAAGATGATGGTATCCTCATATCTAATCCTGCTTCTCAAATCCCACTTCCTCCTCATCCCACAATTTCTTCTGATTTACAAGCTGCAGATGGTGTAAGCATGTACCTCTTACTTTCCCCCCCTCCCCTCACCACAACCTATCCACGTGCCTTTATCCTTTCAGATACCCAAGAAGTGCAACCTGGCCAGGCAGTGGAGGAACAGCAAGACAACAGTGATGATGAAGATACACCGTCACTTGATTTTAACACTCGCAGCCACCAGCTCAGATACTGACACGGCGCGTAATTTAGAGGATAGCATAGAAGAGGGATCTGCACATGGTGTGACACTGGGCACGAGTGGCCTGCAGCCAGGGCAGGGGGCAAGGATAGCGCAGGTGCCAGCTCGCCAGAGGGTGAGGTCGTGCATGGGTTCCGCTACCGACGACTCAGATAAGCACTTCAATGGGACAACCTACAGAAGAAGGCTGATGGGTATGCACAACAAAATGCTTGGTGCATTGCCAGGCCTGCCAGAAAGCCTGTGTTCAAGGAGCATGGAGGTGCCCAGCACCAACTTGGCACAGGACTTTGTGCAGAGCTTGGAGCTCATCCTTTCCAGCGTGGAACGGGTGGCCAACTCCATTCGCACACTTGTGGACCCAACCATGATGCAGCGTTTGATGGCCGATGTTGCAACTTCCATTGCAGCACAAGCAGCAGCCACCGAATGTCTGAGTGATGCAATGGAAGCTCAGCTTGCAGCCCTGCAAGCTCAGACTGCTGCCATCATGGCTGTGGATTACAGTGTGCAAAGGGGCTTGCAGAGTGTCACAGTAGACCAGCAGTCTGTCATCCAACAGATTACTGGGATTCTTGAGGTGCCGCCCCGGGAGAGTGGCAGTGGCTCCATGGAGCACAAACCTGCTGTCCTCTCTCAGGATGACAGCATTCGTCCTCCCACCACTGCCACTCCACCACTGCTGTTGCTGTTGCCTGTCAGCCAGCCAGCCCGGACTGCTGCCGCCCATGCCGAGATGGTGGAGTCCGCAGCTGGGCCTTCTAGGCCCAGAGCTGCTCGAGGTCATCTTGCAAGGCCATCTGCAGTTGCCACCCCCTGAAAGTTAGCAACCTTCCACCAACCATGCTGCAGCCACTGGGAGAGCACTTTGTAGGAGCACTAGGACAGGCAAAGATACACTGAAAACAGGCACTAAGGGAATGCACAAGGGTGATTAGTTGAGTTTTGTATGCACTATGGCATGATTTCATTTATAAATTTGCTTTGGAATGTTTATTTTGTGGTAGTATTTATTTTTGCATTATGGCCAAGCAGACACTGTGATGGTCAGTGACAGAGGGAAGGTAAGGTGTGGGACTGTTGAGGAATGGGGAATTGGGGTTGCAGCTACTAGTATCGCACTCGAATAAGTTCTTCATGGACAGCCTGGGCCGAAAGGGGCTGTCTAGGGTGCCTCCTCCCTTCCTCGTCTTCCTCCTTATGATGCTCCTGCTCCTCAGCTGCTTGCCGTGTTGTTGGTGGCAAGGGCATTCTCCTCATGGTGCGGTTGTGCAGCATGCAGCAGACCACCATGAATCTTGACACCCACTCTGCAGAGTACTGCAGGGCTCCTCCAGAGCGGTCTAGGCAGCGGAACCGCTGTTTCAGCACGCCAATGGTCTGTGGTCTGCTTTATCACATTTTGTGTGGCAGCATGGTTTTCATTGTATGTATGCTGTGCATGTGTGCGTGGGTTGCAAACTGGAGTCATGAGCCATGACGTCAGCGGATAGCCCTCGTCACCCAATAGCCGCTCTTTGGTTTGCCGTGGTGGCTGAGATGCAGAATGAATGCATCATGACTGTTGCCAGGATACCGGGCATTGACCTGCATGATGCGCTGCCTATGGTCGCACGTCAGCTGGACGTTAAGTGAGTGGAATCCCTTTCGGTTCCGATATATGGCAGAGTTGACATGCGACGCCCGCAAAGTAATGTGCGTGCAGTCAATGGCACCCTGCAATCCTAGCGAAGCCTGCAATCCTAGCGAAGCCGTCTCTGGCAAGAGAGAATGAAATGTAGTTAGCCCTCTTTGAATACAGAGCCTCAGTGACCTCCCTTATGCAACAGTGGATGGCAAACTGCGAGATGTTGCAAATATCTCCAGCTCCAGCCTGGAAGGAGCCAGGCGCATAAAATATCACAGCCACGGTCACCTTGACAGCCACTGGCAATGCGGTCCTCGCTATGCTCTGAGGTTGGAGTTGTGGCAGCAGCAGGGGGCAGATTTCAGTGAGGACGTCCTTACTGAAGCGCAGGCGTCTCACATAATCTTCAGGTAGGAGAATTTCTCCCTGAACACCCTGGGCGCTTGCTTCCCTTGTCCTAGGCAGAAGAGGTCGCGGGTTTGGGAGGTGCTGTCGAAGAAGCCTTGGCGAGTTGCTGCAATGCATCTTGTAGATGGTACACATTGCAACCACGGTGCGCTGGTGGTGGAGGGAAGTGAATGTTTAAGGTGGTGGATGGGGTGCCAATCAAGCGGGCTGTTTTGTCCTGGATGGTGTTGAGCTTCTTGAGTGTTGTTGAAGCTGCACTCATCCAGGCAAGTGGAGAGTATTCCATCACCTCTGACCTGCTCTTGTAGCCACAGTATTTATGCGGCTGGTCCAGTTAAGTTTCTGGTCAATGGTGACCCCCCAGGATGTTGATGATGGGGGATTCAGCGATGGTAATGACGTTGAATGTCAAGGGGAGGTGGTTAGACTCTCGCCTGTTGGAGATAGTCATTGTCTGGCACTTGTGTGGTGCGAATGTTACTTGCCACTTATCAGCCCAAGCCTGACTGTGGTCCAACTTCATTATCTGAAGTGTATGAATGGAACTGAACGCTGTGCAGTCATCTGCGAACATCCCCACTTCTGACCTTACGATGGAGGGTAGGTCATTGATGAAGCAGCTGAAGATGGTTGGACCTAGGACACTGCCCTGAGGAACTCCTGCAGCGATGTCCAGGAGCTGTGATGATTGACCTCCAACAACTACAACCATCTTCCTTTGTGCTAGGTATGACTCCAGCCAGTGGAGAGTTTTCCCCCTGATTCCCATTGACTTCTATTTTACCAGGGCTCCTTGATGCCACACTACAATTTTAACTGGTGGCTTGAGCAGGGAAGCGGATGTAGTTGTCCCACCAGGTGAAGACAGCGGGAAGAGGAGCCAGGCCTAGAAGATACTCAAACAGGTACCTTTTGTTTTACATCTTGTGGAACCAGGAGGGGCAGGAGTGCTCATCTTGGCCTTATAAGGAAAGCTTAGCCCTCCCCTGCCACAGATCTCCCCCTCTTCCCGAACACGAGACCCATACAAGACAGCCCCCAAAGCTGATCCCACCGAATTGTATTGGCAGGTGGCCGTTGGGCCATGCGATTTCCCACCACTTCCCAGAGTTTAAATAGCTCAGGCCTCATTTCTGGATCCGTGGGCGAGTTTCCAACTCACATCGTTACCCACTTGCCCAAACCTGGCTGGTGCCTGTGTTGGGACCACTAATGTTTCTAATTAATCTCAATGACTTGGATTCAGAATCTCAAATGTAAAATAGTAACATTTTCAGATGGTACCAAACTCAAAGGGGCTGTGGAACTGACGGAGGCTGCACGGATATTACAGAATGAGTTAAACAAAATAGGTGAGTGCGTCAAACAATGACATTAAATTTAATGCAGGCTGCAAATTTAATGTAAATACTGCACCTAAGAAGGAAAAATTGGCAAAATATTTATTTCAGGAATGGTGTTGAAATAACTAAGGATGAAGTTAAGGAGTCGTGGGAGTTTTAGTGAAGTCGGTGTTGAACATGTCCCAACCAATGCTGAGTAACAGTCCACACAGCGAATAGAACGTTGAACTGAAGTAGAAAACAAATCAAAGGACGCTGTGATTAATCTGTACAGTGCTCTGATCAGACTGTACCTCAAGTGCTGTGTCCAGTCCTGACTGCCGAGCAACAAAGGAGCCATTCAAGTCCTGGAGTCAGAGCAGAGAAGAGCCATGAAGCTGATCCTTCATGTCAGGGGTCTGAATTATGAGGGAAGACTGGAAGGAGTAGGACGTTTCAGCTTAGAAAGGAGACATCTGACACTGGATCTTATAGATATATATAAAATATATAAAATAAGTATGAACATGATTAATCTGGGATATTATAAATTAAACTGTAGGAGCAGGACCAGGGCACAGGTTCAAACTAGTAAAAGGCAATTTTAAGACTTGATATCAGGAAGTTTTTTCTTCACACAGAGAGCGATCAAGGCTCGGAATGCACTTATGGGCAGTGTGGTGGAGGCGAAACTCTGAATTCATTTAATAATCAGTTTCATGCAGCAACGTGGGACTGTAAGGTCTTTCTGGACGGATGAATTAAGATGGACCAATTGGTCTTCCTCATCCGTATGTATCTTGTGATCGGAGTCTTTTATCTTCTGATTGTGCAAAGTATTCTCACCTATATGGCAATTAACATACTCTTCTGGCAAGTACACCATCCATACACACCACATTCAACTGCCTTTACATTCATAGATTAGCTAACAGTTCAGCTAATGCTGCTATAATGTGGCATGGGCAATTCTGCTTAACATAACAATAAGTAGGGATGATTAGAATGCTAAACAGACCTACATACATCACCATATAATACTTCATTCTACTGAGTTTTTTTGTTTGTAAAGGTATTTTAATGGTTATGTGTAGCTCGATGGAATAGTGCCAATAGTATAATTATCAGCGCAATTCTAGGGATTGTTCTGAGCTACAATGGTGTGTGTGTGTGTGGTGGTGGGTGGGGGGGGTGGGGGGGGTGGTGGTAGAGGGGGTGCTATACACTGTGTCAACCCTCTAAAGTACCATTGTGACTTTTCAACTTTAGGCCTTTGTACTTTGAGGGTGTGCCAATGATGCCAGATGCAAGGTTCTCCAGTTGTCACTGGTACTGTCTGAAGCCACTTGTTTGTAGTCTGGGTGGTTGGAGTCTGAGCCAGTACTTTTGCACTATTAACTCCGGTTCTCTTATGCCAGCGGCAGAACCACAGACTTACCAAAAGTATTTATTTCAGAATCTAACCTAAAAAAGCGCCAGTATAAAAGCAGCTAAATATAAAGTTCTGACGAAAGGTCATCGACCTGAAACGTCAGCTCTGTTTCTCTTGCCACAGATGAGCGTTTCCAGCATTTTCTGTTTTTATTTCAGATTTCCAGCATACGCAGTATTTTGCTGTTTTGCTAAATATAAAGGAGGTTGCTTCTGGAGTTCTGACAACAGTTTTCCATGGGTCTTTGAAGGTGGCGCATCTCTTGTTCTGGCCCAGCAAGTGTAGGAAGCCAGTTCTGCGTGCTTGTATTATGATACATGTTGTAGACACAACTGATTCTGCGTCTCAGGCTCTGCCTTCCCTGTAGGCACTATGTATAGTGTCACTGCCAAGAGGATTTTATTCTTATTCATTCACGTGATGTGGACGTCGCCAGCAAGGCCAGCATTTAGTGCCCATCCCTAATTGCCCTCGAGAATATAACTGAGTGGATTCAGAGGGCAGGTAAGAGTCAACCACATTGCTGTAGGTCTGGAGTCACATATAGGCCCAATAAGGACAGCAGATTTCCTTCCCTAAAGGACATTAGTGAACCAGATGGGTTTTCACGACATAGTTTCATGGTCACCACTGATACTAGTTTTTTATTCCAGATTTATTTAATTGAATTTAAATTCCCCAGCTGCCGTGGTGGGATTTGAACCCATATCTCCAGATCATTAGTCCAGGCCTACTGGATTACTAGTCCAGTAACATAACCACTATGCTACCGTACTCCACGTATACTGCTCAATTCTCTTCTATGCATTTGAAAGTTCCTCGGACAGATTCTTCGAAGAAACTGCCATGTATGCATGCACAGCCATGAAAAATACAGACACGGAAGAGGTGTGGCTCTACATTAAAGAAAACTAGGCCCGGAATTTCCACAGGAATTCTGTAGAGGAACATCAGCGGAACTCATGGAGAAATAGTGTAAACGGCTAAAAATGACTGTGATCCCAGTGAAAATTCCTAGTCTCCAAGGGGGCCTTTATTTGGTGTGTTGGCACCAAAGGAAAAGTTTGCAGGGTTGTGGGGAAAGAGCAGGGGGGTGGGACTAATTGGACAGCGCTTACAAAGAGCCGGCACAGGCACGATGGGCCGAATAGCCTCCTTCTGTGTAATATGATTCTACGGCAAACATGAGAAGGGGCACAAGCAGATCGTGGCTCTCTGTTTGACTGCTGCTTTCCCTGGAACCCAACTTCTAAAGTAAAAGTGTCTTTTGATTTTTCTGGCATCCTTGCAAAGGATTAACAGTGTTGAGAGAAAGACGGCATGAAATGGAACTTGGAGTTTACGTCAAACACCGGCAAAATTTCAGTCTTATGGCGCATTTATATTAGTGATGCTGCCGACAACTGCTCTTTATCCTTGGCAGTGAGGTGGTGGCGTACCACATTAAGAGAGAGTTTTTCCCCTACACTTAGAGGCGCATCACATAAATGGCTGCTATTGAAGTGCAGAAAGCTGCATTCTATCATGTTTTCTAGTTACAGGCAATCTGAAGTCTCAGCTTAACCTGATGGGCCAGTAAGGTGTTTTTTTGCACTACTGCATTGTTTGGACCTGCCCCAGAGAGCAGAAGGTCCAAGGTACAACACCAAAGTTGCAACTGTGACTTTAAACACCTGGATGTGCACAAGCTTCCACACGTCCAGTTAATTTTCTGCTGTTGCTCTGAAATAAGCCTTGCAATGTAAACGGACAGCCTCAGCACATTGTTTCAAAAAAAAGTAAAAAAGAACTTGTATTTCTATAAGCGCCTTTCACAACCTCAGGATGTCCCAAAGCACTTTACAGCCAATGAAGTACTTTTTTTTTGATGTGTGGTCACTGTTGTAATGTAGCAGTGTGTACCATCTACAAAATGCACTACAGCAACTCGTCAAGGCTTCTTCGGCAGCACCTCCCAAACCCGCAACCACTTCCACCTAGAAGGACAAGGGCAGCAGGTGCATGGGAACACCACCACCTCCAAGTTCCCCTCCAATTCACACACCATCCTGACTTAGAAGTATATCGCCGACCCTTCATCGTTGCAGGGTCAAAGTCCTGGAATTCCCTACCTAACAGCACTGTGGGAGTACCTTCACCACACGGACTGCAGCGGTTCAAGAAGGCGGCTCACCACCACCTTCTCAAGGGCAATTCGAGATGGGCAATAAATGCTGGCCTTGCCAGCGACGCCCACATCCCATAAAAACGGATTTAAAAAAAAAGAGTTACAGCAACAGTAAATGGGGCAAATGAGATCCTATGGTGTATAATCAGAGGGATATAATACTGGTCCCAGGAAGTGAAACTGTGTTTGTACAGCACATTGGTTCAGCTCCACACAATTACCGAGTGCAATTCTAGTCACCTTTGAGACATTTTGGCTTTGGAGAGGCTACAGCAAAGGGTAACTAAATTCATACTGAGGTTTGGGCACCTAAGCAATGAGAGGTTATACAATTTGGGAATGTTTATGCTTCAGAAGAGAAGGACCAGGGGAATCTTACTGAAGTATTCAAGATCCTGAGGGGTGTAGACAAACTGAACCCTAATAATGCATTTAGTATAGTCACAAACTCTACAACAGTGCACCGACTCAAGCTCAGAAGAGGAGAGATGAACAAATAGTTTAGATTTAATTAGTTTACATAGAGGGTGGTGAATGTGTGGAAATGACTGCTGAGATAAGTAGTGGAACTGGATTGTGTTGGCAAATTTAAAAACAAACTGGATGCAGGTGATTGATTGCTATAAAAAACGGAACCATGTTTGATGTTTCCCAGACTTTGTCACCAACGTAATAGTCTTTTTCCAGCATTGTTCATGGCAGTGAGTCAAGCTGAACAGAAAGTTTTTATCCCGGAGTCTGTGCTGAGTTAGCAGTACTGCAATCAAGGTTGCTAAAATTGACCTCAATGTCCATGGTCTGAGAACACGATGGTTGAGCCTGCTGGCAGTCACTACCTACACTTTCAGATGAAGAACGGACACGTGGACAAGGTTGGGGAGGGCTACATCTTAGGATGAAACTGTTCTATTTATCTGGCTTCCAGAAGATAAGGCTATGGAAGGAGCTTTTAGCCCTGTTTGTGCCAAACATCGATCGAAATCTAATTTTTTCACGAGCTGCCCAATTAGTCTGTTTTTACAGTGAGCAAAAATCCACAAAATCTCATCCAAATTTTTTTTCTTTATTCATAATCTGCAGAAAACTGAGCATCAAGAAAAAGATTGATTGCTTCTTCTATCAATAAAATACTGTTCTCTGCCAACATTCCTGTTCAAGTATGTAAACATCTTTGTTTATCTAAATAGAAATGTGTAGGAAACAGGTATTATTTGGGGTATATACAGTACTTAGAACAAAGGGACCTAAATATCACAGATCGGCTTTGTTCAATCCATTCAGCATTCATAATATTGGGTTACTATTCTGCAGAAATTGCTCTGCGGTGGCAATAAAATGCTTAAAGTTAATTACACAGGACGCTTATAATGAGCAGAGAGAAGATTCTTTCAACCCATTAGTCTGGGCTGGACTCTGGTCCAAGAGGAGAAGGGACAACGGTTTAACCCAGTGAAAAATTCTTATATATGCACAACTACACTCTAGGCTGCGTTTGCTGTAATTCTCCAATGGATATGGTAGCTCCCCCATGGCTCAGCAGTTTAAGGTTGGATTTTCCTCTGTGATTCCTCCAAAACTGGGATTGGGGTGGTGGGAAAATGGGGCGAAGAGGCAAATCGTTGCTTCCATGTCGGACCTGGATTTTCCTCACCCCTGCCTCTGTCGTGGTCGCCCCTTCCCGCCTGCCACATGTAAATACTGACAGAGGGGCGGGGCCTGGCATCCCGGTTGTTTTCCTTCACTCCTAGTTACTAATGCTCCCTGAGACCACCTTGATGGGGGGTTGCATAGGCCGTCGGGAGCCCTGAAGTCTGATGCAGGGAGCGGGCCTAATAGAGTCCTCATCCCCCTTCGTTTTGACCCAAGCACCTATGTTTGTAGGACTTGGTCTACAAAAACTGTGCCTTAGATTCTTTGTTGAGGTTCTTCTGCTTCTTTAACTGCTCGTCTGCCTCTACGGATACTGCAGCGGTGGTTCCTCTGGGATTTGCCAGTCTTGCAATGCCTTTTGGTAGTGAGAATTTTACTGGGAGCCTGCCCTATATCACTAATGACACTCGACGAAGGGAACTCCATTCAGGACTTGAGCACACAACTAGACTGACACTCCAGTGCAGTACTGAGGGAGTACTGCATTGCCAGAAAAAGCTGTCATTCGGCTGTTAAGAAACGGTCCCGTCTGCCTGTTCTGATTTAAATTGATGTTAATATATCCCATGGCACTAATAGCAGAGGAGCAAAGAGTTCTCAAAAGTAATTTATTATTTGTAAAGTGTTTGAGGGAATCCTGTGGATTAGGTAAGGTGCTATACAAATATAAATCCTTTTTTCTTTCTCTAGATGCCTTTCAACCAATACCACAAATTCAGATTAACTGGTAATTTCTCTCCTTGCTGTTTGTAGGATCTTACTATGTGCAAATAAACAACCATGTTGCCTATATGACAACAGTCTCAATGCTTCACAGTACTTCATTGTATTTGAAGCACTTTGAGAAGTTTCTGGAAGATGTGACCAAGTGCTACATGAATACAATCTTTTCTTTTCTCCTATGGCTTCAGCACTTCAGTATCGGAAGGAGAAAATCAGCCATGACTCGCACTCACTCCTGAGAATTAGCCATAGACCCCCCCCCCGCCCCCGATGAACTGTGCGTGTATGGACATCCAGCGAGGAGGACATGACTATGCTCGGATGTGGTCATGACCCCCATTGTCAAAAAGCTGGCTTACTTTCAAAGCTCACATGTGAATAATGGCATACGTATTGATGGGACACAAGTGCCTGTGAAATTGTGCCCCAGCAAGGTGCTAATACTTTCAGAGGAGGGAAAGGAGAAAAATTGGCCAGCAAAGAAAGTTTATCCCGACAGAGCAATGATGATTTTTCTAGAAAATGTATGCCTGTAGATGTCAGATATGAACAAGCAGGACCACAATTGGGGACCCACCTGCCTAGTGGGTCTTGCACTCATGCTGAACACTTGAACTCTGCACACACTGCTGTGCTGTAGTCTGAAGATGCACTTGCATTACTTACTGCTATCGTGTGAGATCATGCTGTGTGTTTGGAGCTCTTGTCTTGAGTTTGTTTCTGTGAAAGTCTGTGTTGGTACTTGTGTTGCTGCACAGAGACTTCATTCCAGAGCTCAGTGTATTACATGGCAAAAGGGCATACAAGGAATCAGAAACCCACAGCCGCCCTGAGGCGCTTACTTATTTCCAATTTTTTTTAAGGCACGTTTACATTTGCCGATTGTATAGTTGGGGTTTGCTGCTGTACCGGATATCCCACCCCTGTGACAGATACAATTCCTGCATAATGCCCAATCCACACAGGCAATGCATAACAATTATTATAATGAGCATATCTCATACTATATCTGGAGCTCCCCTCATTGTATGCGGTGCGTGAACAGCATGCACTTTCCAACGATTCTACTACCATTGTATTAACTGCAAATGTTCTCCCTTTATATTTAGTTGGAAAGAAAAGAAAGGAAGACTTGCATTTATATAGCGCCTTCACGACCACTGGACGTCCCAAAGCGCTTTACAGCCAATGAAGTACTTTTGGAGTGTAGTCACTGTTGTAATGTGGGAAACGCGGCAGCTAATTTGTGCACAGCAAGCTCCCACAAACAGCAATGTGATAATGACCAGATTATCTTTTATTTTTAAGTGATGTTGATTGAGGGATAAATATTGGCCAGTACACCGCGGATAACTCCCCTGCTCTTCTTTGAAATAGTGTTGTGGGATCTTTTACATCCACCTGAGAGGGCAGACGGGGCGTCGGTTTTAACGTCTCATCCGAAAGACGGCACCTCCAAGAGTGCAGCACTCCCTCAGCACTGCACTGGAGTGTCAGCCTAGATTTTTGTGCTCAAGTCTCTGGAGTGGGACTTGAACCCACAACCTTCTGACTCAGAGGCAAGGGTGCTACCCACTGAGCCACGGCTGACACTATTATTATTATTTTGAATAGAAGGATTTTGGTATGGCCTGGTAGCCAAACATTTCCATTACCTCACAATGATCTGCTCAGATCACCAGGTGCCTTTGATCTGTATATTTCCCTCCGCCTCCTTTGGGCTAAGTAAAAGCTACAAGGGTTACTTACAAATGTTTTTTCTCTTCCACCCACCCAATAGTAAGTTACTGATTTTGGCTGAGGAAGGTTGGAGAGTTAAATGGCTTGTTCTGCCTGGAAGCAGGTTGCCTAGTCACCCTCATAATGGAGGAATGATGGGTGGGTAGGAGGCGTGGTTGGAAGGGAGTGCAACATATGCTCTTTATAATGCCTGTGGTTGGAGGACTGTGGAAATGAGTTGACGGTTTAGTCTTGCTTTTCAGGCTAATTCTTTTTTTTTTAATATGCGCATAGCGTATTGTGTATAAATGAAGGGATTGGTCGTGTGGGAGTAACAACACCCAGCGCAAGAGAGTAATGTAGGGTTGTGCCTTCAATTTCCCCACCACCACCACTGCAGAGTTCTCCGGTTCGACTTAATTGCGATGGAAATAAAAAGAAATGGAGAAATTAACTTTTTTTAAATCCATTTAATGAGCTCCCTCCATGATGCAGTTGGTAAAGATAATGATGTCCCCAACACACATTGTTTCAGCTCCCACATGAAGAATAGCCATTTAGGTGAAGTACCAAGGATGCCCAGTGCCTCTGGAACCAGATCCCAGCAGTAGTCAACACCTTCAGGACAGGGGGGAGGGGTAGTAGGGGGAATTAGCTAAAAATGTTCGTATCCTATTTTGAAATCCTGAAGGGTTACAGACAGGAAGTCACAGGATTGAGTTCTGCTCCTCGATGAGTTAGCTGATCTCAACCAGGGGGAGCAGTAGGGGCACTACAATTGGCCTCAGGACCCCTGGACTTGGGAGGGAAAAATCCGCCACGGTTCCTGATCCAGAACGAAAATAGTTACCCGCATTGGAAAGTGTGCACGTGCAGTGGGGACAAGATCGGCTCAGCTTTAGATTTTCCCAAGTTTGAATAGTAACACTCAATATCTAGCCTCACATATGAAGAATGGTACAAAAGCAAATGGTCCACTCCTTCCAAGAAAACAGCGATTTACTTGTACTTCTTGCAATTTAGTACACTGTATTCGCGGCTCACGCTGCAGTCTCCTCTACATTGGGGAGACCAAACGCAGATTGGGTGACCGCTTTGCGGAACACCTCTTTTCAGTCCGTAAGCATGACCCCGAGCTTCTGGTCGCTTGTCATTTTAATTCTCCGCTCCACTCCGACCTCTCCATCCTCTGCCTCTTACACTGTTCCAACTAAGCTCAACATAAGCTCGAGGAACAGCACCTCATCTTTCAATTAGGCACTTTACAGCCTTCTGGACTCAACATCGAGTTCAACAATTTCAGGCCATAACCTCTGCCCCTATTTTTTTTTCACATGGCAGCTGTTGATGATTCTGCCATTCCCATTTACACCTCCTCTAGACACATCTTTTGATTCTTTACTTGTCTCATTACCATCCCCTTTTGCCTTGCACCATCATCCCTTTTTTCATTTAATCACTCCTGCCTTCCACCCTATCACAGACCTTCCCTTTTATTCATTCCCCCATTCCCTGCCTCTGCACTTGCTTAAAATCTGTTGCATCTCTAACTTTTTCCAGTTCTGATGAAACGTTAACTCTGTTTCTCTCTCCACAGATGCTGCCTGACCTGCTGAGTATTTCCAGAATTTTCTGCTTTTATATGAAGAATGGTAATTGGTGTGAGGCATTACAGGGTGCCAAGACCACCTATTTACACTCCACAATATTAGTCGCCTTTTTTCTTAACTCACCCCACCATTGAAACCCTCTTTTATGCCTTTATTACTTCCAAGGTCGAACTCTCCCAACACTCCCCTCGCTGGCGTCTCATGCTCCACCTCAAACAAATGCTCGCGGGGAATGCCGGTGCGGAGGGTCCGGTGCAGAAGGCCCAAGGTGGAAGACCCAGAGGAGAGTGGCCTGGGCGGGAGGCCCAGCACGGAGAACCCCAGGCGGGGGGCCCAGGGCGGGGCGGCTGGTCGGCAGAGGTGGAGTCGGGAGATGCGGTTGATTCACCCCGGCTGCTCGCGGGGAATGCCGGTGCGGAGGGTCCGGTGCAGAAGGCCCAAGGTGGAAGACCCGGAGGAGAGTGGCCTGGGCGGGAGGCCCAGCACGGAGAACAATTGAGTGGATGGTCGGGTGGGCGGTGCCAGTGGGACTGGCGCGGAACAGGTTTCTTGGGTTATTGGAGTGGATGTTATATGTGGCATTTAGTTGGATTGTGATGGTGCTATGTGTTTGTACACTGTGGTGTTGAAATGGGTTGTTTTATGTGGAGTTAAGTGAGATGTATTGTTTTAATATAAAAAAAAAGTGTGGTATTGTTTGGGGGTATTTGTACTGTATTTTGATGGATGAATGTAATGGTTTTACTATGTAATTTGTATTATTGGTTTGAATAAAAGATTCACCTCAAACAAACTTCAACTTGTCTAAAACCCTGCCACCTGTATCCTATCCTGCATTAAGTCCTGCTCCCCTAGTCAAACTTTATTGGCTCCCAGTCCCCTAATGCATCAAATTTGAAATCCTCATTTACAAAGCTCTTCAATGATACCACCCCGCCCCACACCTACATCCTCCTCCAACCTTAAATGCCAACACAAACCCTCCAGTTTTGAATCTGACCTTCTTTGCACTCCCTTCATTTCAGCCATCTGATCCTAGACTCCTTTCTCCTAAAACCCATGTGCCTTATTATCTTTTTCCAAAACCTCTCTCTTCAACCCTAGTTCTCATACTACTGCTTAGTGTCCATTCTGCCTCTGTGATTTGGGATGTTTACTATGTTAACAGTGTAATATATATTCGGTTTGTTATCGGCCTGCAACCCAATAAAAGCCGTAATCTCTTTAATAGCGGAGGACGGAAGGGAAGGAAACCGGCTCCCAAAGTTTCCATTTAATATTGTTATGTTTTGAAATCCTAAAGGAAACTAGAAGGAAGAAAGAAATTTGAAAAGTTACAGTTGGTTTTGGCTGGAGAACCGTGTGTGTTTGGGTGGAGAAGGATCCAGCTCAGCAGTTACTGATACCACCATCTCATTCAGCCGTGCTTGTAGGGATATTTATCCCACTGCTGAGCACAGCATATTTTCTTTGTAATAGTTGTGCTTTATAGGACTGCGGATGCAAGAGTTAGTCATTTGATCTTGTTTTTATGGGGAGGGGAAGAGTATGAAAGTGCTAGATTTTCTTCTTGCACCTCCCCCCCATCCATCCAAACTGACTGATAGCAATTGGTTTCTATATGCATTTAAATATTGTATTTTTTATCCTGGTACTGTGAAGTGGAGTTGGGACAACACCCCATAACTTTTTTTTTTGCAGGCAAGCCCTTAAAACCCTGCACATTGGCCTCAGCACAGGATCAGACTTAACTGGGATATTCAGCATGGTCAAATAAACTGCAGTTACTCACTGTGACTCTAGGCTCGCACATGACATCTTGGCTGAGGCCTCACTGGGATCCCAGCACTTGTAACTTACTCTAGCATGGGGCAGTGCCTTCGGATGGAAGGGACAAATAAATATACTGGTACTCAACAGATGTTACCTTATGGGTTGAATTAAATCATCAGCAATAATAGTGTTCGGTGGCTCAAGGGTTAAAGAGAGATGTTATGCACCAGACCTCTCAGTAAACCTGAAACCATATTGCGTTCAGAAAAAGTGATGCTAATATATCCTAATCAGACTGTAGGTAACTAATGAGCATTCCCACTGATTGGATCAGACCCTTTTTAGTCTGATCCTAGGGAGCGTGTGTGATCTCTCTGGTTCTTCCAAATTGTTGTCCTGGTGAGTGTGTTTGCAATTCCCTGCTGGTTCTTATAATACTTCTAATAATATGTTTTGTAGTTTTCCACTCTACATCTATAAATTCCCATAATTTTCTCTGAGTTTACAGTAAAACAAACATGAATAATGTGTAGTTGTTCATCCTGAATGCAGGGTGAAAACTCCTGTTACTTATCATTGGGGCTAACCATGGCTTTGAAACAGGAAACTGATATCAAATACAACAGCATACATTTACATAACATCTTTAATACAGTAAATATCTCAAGGTGCTTCACATAATACAACACATACGGCAAGCAGTAGTGGAAGAGCTCGTAGACATCATCAGAGCGTGGTCAAAGAGACAGTTTTTTAGAAGGCTTTTTAAGAGTGAAGAGGTTTTGCAAAGCAGTTAGAGAGGAGTGCCAAGATCCCTGAAGACTCGGCCACTGGTGGTGGAGCTGGGAGAGGAGAGAATGTCCAGAGGAGACCACAGTCAGAGTGGAGATGATGGGCTGCGACTTGGGGCTGGAGGAGGTTGGAAAGGGGCAAGGGCCCTGGTGGGATTTACAAATGAGGATGAAGATTTTAAATTCAAGGTTACCAGGTCGATCTGTGTGTCTGATGTCAACCTCCAGCATCAGAAGAGAGACTGTCAACATATCTATCAGACTGGTAATTTAGCAGAGGAGCTGCATCCAGGCAATGTTAACAAACACCCAAATCAAACCACATTGAGCTGAATATGATTTGTTCACAGCTGTAGTATAAATAGAATTATTGCTTGGTCTTCTGATGAAATTTGGATTAGAGCAACAATTTTTTTTTCCTAAATTACAGATACTTAAAATTACAGAGGGCCACTTTGTTCCTTTTACTTCATCTATGCTGCCTCCTAAAACTAGGAATGCAGAACTGTCTACTACAGACCATCTCAAGCAACAGCTTTCTGCAGTTAGGGTTGCCACTTTTTGCCAAGTTCAAAACTGGATAGAAGTTGGGATACAGCGCAAGATAAGAGATGGAATTATGCCTGTAATTCTGAGGGTAAATCCCGCGAGGTTTCGTAAAATGCTAGTGCATATTGGAAAATCTTGGACAAGCTCCCTGCGATTTTCCTATGCGCTGGGTGTGTGCGAGGAGTCGGGCTTTGTGAAACTTACCCTTTGATGTCTGCTTTGTTGATGAAAATTCCTTGAAAACTTTAATCCATGCTTTCACGTCATAAAACACATTGGTAAATGTGTTGTAAAAGGTTGCATGCTATAATGGGTCTCAGTGTCCCTGGGCTAGGTAAAGGAAAATAATAATTACGATTCTTACTCTTGACCAGTGAGCCATGCTGGAAAGTGTGCCCGTGTGTACAAAACCGGAGACGTTTGGGCTGAGCTACGATGTCTCTTTAGTCAAGTAGCCTGTTTACATTCACTGTCTAGACTCACACTTAAAGAATGGCCATTTGGGGGGAGTTGATTAGTGTCCATGGAACTCTATTCTAACATACCTCTGTGCCTTCAGTAGGGGAGAAAAAAAACACAATGCAAGCTAAAGAATGGGAATGTACTGTCGGAGGTGCCATCTTTCAGATGAGACATCAAACCAAGGTCTAGTGACATTTCAAAAGTATTTATTGGCTGCGAGCACTTTGGCACTTCTCAAGGATGTGAAAGGCACTATATAAATTCAAGTTCTTCCTTTTAAATTAATTATGACATTTTGCTTCACTTTGATGAATTATAATGTTTTAGGAACATAGGAACAGGAGTAGGCTATTTAGCCCCTCGAGCCTGTTCTGCTATTCAATGAGATCATGGCTGATCTGTGACCTAACTCCATATACCTAAATTTATCATTGCATTTATATTGTTAACCATAAAGCTGTTCTCAAGGCTTTATTGTTTTATTGTGGTCAATGAATGTAATGGGTTTACTATGTAATTGATGAGTTGTATCAGTACTATTGTACTTGAATAAAATATTAACTCCATATACCTGCCTTTGGCCCATATCCCTTAATACCTTTGGTACTTTTTTTGCTGGGAGTTGAACATCTTTGCAGGTGGTACCTGTAACTCTGGCTACAGATGTTGTTTGGCCTTTACAATTCATCCTGTGGTAAAATCAGGTCATTCTTATTTGAAAGTGCCCAATCTATTGCCCATGATTGAAAACAGGTGACAGTGGCACCTGCTACTAGCGGCTGCTCAATAGATGTTGCATTTGCCACTCATTCTAGGTGGGCCTGGGAATCAGCTGTCCAGGTACAGTAGGCACTTGGAGATCGGAATACTTTTTGGCCAAAAGGGGAGGGGGAGGAAGATTGAAAGTAACATTGATGGATATAGAGGGAGTAAGGAAACAGAGTGAGAACAAAGGGATGAAAATATAAAGTGGTTGAAATTGAAATGATAGAACATTTTTTTAAAACAATTTGGCACCGCACTCCTCTACTAGTTAAATGCCCAATGTAAGAATGAGCTGTATAGAGCAGAAAGGTCCCAGGTTTGATCGCTGCTCTTTGCTGAGTTAGCTGATTTCAGCCAACAGAGCTGTGTGTGTGTGTGTGTGTATGTATGTATCTATGTGGTCTCAGTGTCCATGGACTGGTGAAGAGAAAAAGCCAGTCAGGGTTATTGCTCCTGTTCATTGCTGGTACCCGTGGAACTGTAGCCTAGCACAAGTTACGGCTTCAGGAGAGGAAGGGGACAAAATTGATGGGAAAAGATCTGTTTGACACAGGAAATACAGTGGAATAAGTTTTCTAGCTGGGGTCTTTAAAAAAAGTATACCTGCCCCATTACCACAATATTATTTTATTAATATTTAGCCACAGATTTCTCCTGTTAATGGATATTCAGGTTTTCAGCATGGTAAAGGTTAATAAGCTGCTTTAAGTCACTCAAGGTCTGGTTGAATTTATTTGACTACAGTTAACAGTGCTGTGTACCTTATCAATGAGTTTCAATCAAGCTGAACAGGATATGAATTGCTCTTGTTTGTATTCTCATCTTCCTTATTCTTAGTTACCAGTTTGTTCTTTGGACTGTTTCCATTTCATACTATCTGAAATACCTGAACTCTTTTTAGCAAACTTAACATTGGTAACCTAATAAATAAGAGAATTGATTGCTTTATTGGTTATTATAAAACCAACATTGGTCACAGACAATCTATAATATTTCAAATAAATCTTGGCTCGATTCAGGGTATTCCATTGTCTATAATAAATATTGATTTTTTGTTTCCGAATTCCCCCCACTCTAACACATCATGCGACAGAAACAAAAACAGAAAATGCTAGAGATGCTCAGCAGATCCAGCAGCATTTGTGGAGAGAACAGGCATGTTAACATTTCAGCTATATAACCTTTGATCAGAAAATCAGAATTTTAACAAAAAACGTTGTTTTCTTCCTTTCAGATTACAAGGGTCCACACCTGAAACGTCAACGTGTGTTCTTTCCACAGATGTTGCCTGACCTGCTGAATGCTTCTAGCACTTTCTGCTTTTGTTTCAGATTTCCATCATCTGTAGTGTGTTTATAAAATATTGTCTAGTATCGATATTGTTGAGCCCTGCTTCCTCTGGACATTATCAATTGCTTTACTATCATGCTATGCTTATCCTTTATATTGTTGCCTGCTTTTCCCTGATGAACATCAGCCTCTACTCCCACGTCTCAAGGCAAGTTTCATTGCTCTGACTCCCCAGGGTCTCTGGCCACATCACTGATGTTAGAACACATTGGAAATGAGTCTGATCCTTGATCCTTTGCCTCTTACTGCATGCCTTCCTCTAGTGCTTTCTCCCAACCATTCCCTCTCTCTCTCCCACATCACAATGTTACAAATTCCACCACTTAAGTTTGAACTTCAGTCTTTCCCTTCTTTCCTGAAAGCAATAACCTATATTGGGGTATGGTTCATCAGTGACCAGCAGTACGCTGGGACCTCATCCAAGTGACTATTCTTCATACGTAAGCCTAGACTATTGCTATTCAACTGAGGGTCTCCACAGAATGTACTATTTCTCTCGACAGATGCTGCCTGACCAGCTGAGTGTCTCTAGCGCTTTCTGTTTTTGTTTCTGAATCCATTGTCACCTGACAATCAAAAGTAAGCACTTTTCAGAAGGAGTCACTGGATAGCAATCAGGACTGAAAACCTTGGTTGATTTCCCCCTTTCCTAATCCGAGGATACCTGACATCAATTATTTGTTCTACTCCAACTAACTCAGTATAGACCAGGGATCAAACCCAACTCGTCTGCATAGTTGAGTAACACCCTATTAGTGCATATACCCACAGAGCCATCAGTGGAGCTAATCCTGCCCTGTATAAATATGTATATTTACACAAAGCATTCATGTCAACTTGATTTACATTTAATGTTTCAAATCTGGTTTTCTTAAAAAGTGTAAATAATAAACGCAGAAGATAACCTATCACACTTATATCTTTTAAACTTACAATCAAAATCTACATCAGTTTGTATTGGAAGGTGAATAATGGATACTGTACCTGGGAGCAATTACAGAGCAGTAATCTAATCAAGTAGTGCTATAAAACATAAAAGCAAAACTGCAGTGGTTTATAACTGTCATCTGAATCCTGAGATTAGATTACTGCCTTGAAACTACTCCAGGTTGTTGCTTTTTGAAAAAAGTATACACTGTAAACTTCATGGTGATTTTATTCAGTTTTGAGTCCATTTCAGTGCAAACAACAGCTGTCAGAACAGATGGTGATTGACAGTGTACCTCATGTTGTTGATACACGGACTGAATGATTAACAATTGTGTTGCAATCCTAACCAAGAAATACTTTGCAGGAAGTTACCATACATTTCTACAGCCACACATAACAAAGAGCACCATTACATTCTTTCAAGCGTCTAAGCACACTGTTAACATATTCCGTTTCCTCCAGTCAGTAGATTGTGGATATTCTCTTTCAGGAAGATCTGCCTAATGTTATTATAATAAACAGTACTTGTAATCTCTCTGGGAAGTTTGGTTTTTCCACTGTTAACACACGGTCTTCGCTCTCAGTTGCTTGGCTTCATCTTAATTGTACAATTTATCTTCATGCACTTTCCTTCAATCTAGACATTAAACTTCATATTTCCAGCACTGTCTATTTTTTATTTCATATTACCAGTTCTCTACTCTCCTCCGTCTTTCAGGTGTGTGTCAAAATCTGTGTTCACCTCTTGGTGTGTTATTCTCCAAGATTAGATACCCTTGCTCGCTCTCTCTCTCTCTCTCAGGTACAGTACCTCTCTCTGTCTCTGAATGTGTGTGTGTGTGTGAATTTAAGGTGGGCGGATCCATGCACCTTTCATCCAGTCACTTACCTGGTTTCGAACAGCGGGTGCCGCCCACTGGAATCTGAAAGCGCTCAGCCTGGAAAAACGCAACTTTTACCTCCAGCACCTCACCCAACTGAAATCTATATTTTCACACACACACACCTTTAAATATAAATCACTTTTTTTTTTAGTACTTCCCCTATCATTTATTACTTTGTATACCCAGCTACAGTCTTGCCCTTGTATATATATTTTAAAAAGTTTTGATTTGGTTTCCCCCCGCCCATGCAGTCCTGTAAGTCTCATGTAGTCCAGGTACATCGTGGGACTGCTCTCATCGCACCGGTTCTGCAGAAAGTGGAAAAGAGGAATTACCTGTAGCCCGGGTTCTGCCGTCAGACCGCACCGCACCGACTTGAAAGTCCAGTTTCGCAAGAAGAGAAGCCGGGGACGGGCTGGAGAAATATGTCACAGGAGATGGACAAGTAAGTGAACCTACTGGTTCTGGCTGTCTCTTTATCCACTGCTTTATCTTTAATGGTCTCTCTCTCCCCCCACCACCACCTCCTCCTCCGCTTAACTCGGCAAACCGGTGTCTTTACCCACACATGGACTATTTTGTGATTAGGATTTTTTTTTATTAATAGCGATTAAAATATTATTGAAAACTGCAGGTTAGTAATAAGCGTGGTGTTTGGCACAAAGAGCTTTTTCCAAGCCCCACAACAAAAAACACCCACCAGCTCCTTCATCGGCCATTTTCTGACGGACGATTCGGGGGCTTCAACAACTTTTTTATTTATTTTTGAAATACAAGTGAACCTTGTTGGTTTTTGTTTTTGGATTGAATGATTTCCCTGGCTCGCTCGCTCCCTCTCTCTCTGGCTGGCTGCTGTGGCTCAGGCGGGGTCGCCAGTCTGTCGGATCCTGTCAGCCTGTCTTGTGGGCTTTCCAGAGCCGGGGCTGGGCGGCTGTTACCTGGGCAGCCGGAGCCATCGCAGCCGCGCACCTGGGACTGACTCCCCTGCCGGCCCAGCCCAGCCCCAGCACCCGGCCCGGCGCAGCACCATGTGCCCCAGACTAACAACACAAGCGGCCAACAACTTAAATCCGCAGCGGAGATCCCTAAAACAGGAGGGATCCACCATCGAGTGTATCGGGAGGTTGGGCGCGACTGCTTTACAGTCAGTGCGGTCAGGGCTGGCCATTTATTTTCCTTTTTTTCCCCCCTCTCTCTCTCTCTCTTTCCTCCCCCTTTCAGTTTGCATCAAAACTTGTAGTTTAACAATTTTAAAATAAGCAAGAGAGGGGAAAAGACACCGCCACACACACATCCTCTCCCATATTGTGTGAAGTAATTTGAAACTCCTACTTTTATTTCAAAAACATGCAGCCAGCACAGACTGACCCACCCGCTGTTGCTTCTGTCGCTGACCGCTTCCCAGGGTCGTTCAAACCAACAGGCCGTTTCCATCTAACCCAATCCACACCACTCCGCTCCTCATTATTTCAATTAACACCATCCTCTTAAGTTGTCTCGATTGGTAACAACATATATATATTTATTTATTTTATTTGCATTTAAATAATTTTCGAAAGACGCAGCTCATTAAGATTTTATACACTCTTGATTTTTGTTTTAAGAAATGTGGCAACAGATTAGAATTCTAGTGCAAACATTTTGACCCCCTTTTCAAGTCACCGCCCAACTGCTTGGACATCTGCAAGCTCAGGGACACAGCGATGGAAGAGTCTTCCGACAGAGGAGTTTGACTATGGCCAAGACTATGGATCTGAGCCTCCTCGCTTCTGTTTGCCAGCAGAGAGCGGCTTGCGGAATGAGCGCTTCTTGTCACAGAGCAACAGACCCCGGCCAACCTTTAAAAAGGGCAGCGCCTGCCTGCTGGCGTTTTTGTTGTTTGCTGCCTGCTCCCTCCCCTTGCAGACGCGTGTTTTTTTTTGGTGGGGGGGGGGTGACCTGTTCCTAAAGTTACCATTGTTTTGGCTTGTTATCCACTTTTTAAACTAACAACCTTTTAAAAAAAAACACTTAAAAGTTTCATCAACCAGAGGAACACACACCAAATAATCTTGTGGAAGATTTAATAGAAGGCTATTTTGTATTCCACACATCTCTCCACCCTGTTTGCTCCGGAGTGTGTGTTTTTTCCATATTGACTACCTGCCTCACTTTGACTCTTTACAATGATGAGCTGGAAACACCTGGATTGTCAACAGTCGGCACTGGGAGATGGCAGAATCCTGTTGCAGCATCATGACAACACCAGATCAGACCTAAAGCTAGCATACTGTCACGAGTCTGACTCCCAGCAGATGGATAATTGTGTATTATCCATAAATAATCATTTAAAGTCGGTTTTTATTGCCGAATTAAAAGTCTTGTTTTTTTAAGTTTTATTTTTATCATCAAAAACCAGAAGAACTCTGGGCCCCAACAAGTGGGGCAAATTCAGAGAAAATCTGTAAAAAATGCTCTTCATTTGGACTATTGCTAAAATTAATAAAGTTCTTTAAAAAAAAAGTCATAGTTAAGCTAAAATAACATCACAATTTTTTATACGGTTTATGGACACCACTCTTATGGGCCTCAATGGTCATTTCAAGAGGTCTGGCAAGGGTATAGTTGAAGCAGTTGTATTAAACAATGTTTACTTGGAATCGTGGATGTAGCAAGACAAATCAGTTCTAGTAGTGGCACATAACATGGGTAAACCAGGAAGTATACAATACTGCCACAAGTACCAATTTTGAGATTAGGAACAGTTAGGGCAAAGCAGCGCAGCAAATTCACTGGGAGAAAGAGTAACAGCATTTTTTTCCCCAATTAAAAAAAAAACTTAGACACTGCTGTGGACAAGCTTCACTCCCACTCTGACCTCACCGTCCTCGGCCTATTACACTGTTCCACGGAAGCTCAGCGTAAGCTCGAGGAACAGCACCTCATCTTTCGTTTAGGCACGCTACAGCCCTCTGGACTCAATATCGAGTTCAACAATTTTAGATCATAACCTCAGCTCCAATCACATTTATATTTTATTTTATCCACCCTTTTATTTGTCCCCCCCCACCTTTTTTTTTCCTCCTAGAAGCTGGCAGCTGTCCTTCATTCTGCCAGTGGATTTCACACTTCATTCAGCCTTAATCTGTCACATTAACACCACCTCTAGCCTTGCATATCTCTTAATGTCTCTTAATGTCTCTTCATCTCCCCCTTTGTTCCTTTATCCCCTCCCCCTTTTCCCAGCTTTACCCTGGCCTTAAATCTATTTGATTTCCGGCTCTTCCCAGTTCTGATGAAAGGTCATCGACCTGAAACATTAACTCTCTTTCTCTCTCCACGGATGCTGCCTGGCCTGCTGAGTTTTTCCAGCGTTTTCTGTTGTTATTTCGGATTTCCAGCATCCGCAGTATTTTGCTATCATCCTAGAAGATAGATAACTGAATTCACCTGAAGACAATTCCAGTTAAATTTGGTGCTGAGAATCCAGTCCCAAGATGTGTGTTTATTGCATTTGAGATGTGATTGTGCATATTGTATGCTGTGTGTGATAATATCACAAATGTATCTTGGTGTCTGATTTTCAATGTGCAGAATGGAGAATTCCCCCCGCCCAAAAGCAGGGATGAATTGGTTCTTGTTGATCCACCTAAAAATGTCAAGAATGTACGGTGAAAATTGACATTAGTGATCCTTGCCCAACATTAGTAAACTGACAGAAGGTTATTGTGTCCAGACCAAATTGTTAATGAGAACAGATTTTTTGGTTTTGGTTTTCTTCCCTCCTTTCTTGAACCACAGTGGAGTATGGTTTCATAGGTGCCAGTAGCCCTTTGCTATGTCATTCAGGTGATTCCTTTGTGAGCCTAGGTAGTTTTAATTGGGGGTGATGAGCACAATTCTGAGTAGACACATGCACTTAGCAGCAGTCACTGGATAGTGATCAGGTGCCTGAACCATGGTTGAATCTTCTTTTGTCTCCTTAGCTCAGGGACACTGAGGCCAAATGTGGTGTTCAGTACCAAGGGCCATTGGGTTTCTGTACCATTGTGTTAGCTGAGATCAGATAATTAAATGTAGATTATAAATTGAACATCAGATCTTTTCTGGGTGGCTTAGTACCCTGTAGTGCATTTACCCACTGAGTTATTTTGGAAGTTATTGATATAACCCATTTTAATAAATTGTATTTCCTTTTTAATAGATTGGAAACAGGCTAAAGTTCCCACATTCAAAAAGGGTGGTAAAAGGGAACTACAGACATTAGTTTTTACTTCAATCCTGTGTAGAATAATTTGAATATCTTGAAGAATATCAGTATAATAAGAACCTAGTAAAACAACAAGTCAACATGGATTCAGAAGGAGGAAGATCCTGGATGATCAGCCTCCTTCTTTTGAGGAAGTGTTAATCCAGGTGGACTATGGAAAGCCCTATGGGGTGTTGTGCCTAGGCTTCTAAAACGTATTTGACAAGGTTCCACGTGAAAGGCTATTAGTCAAGATCAAAGCTGTGGGGATTCAGGGTAAATCTTGGAAGTGGATTAAAAAAATTGGCTGATGGGTAGAAAACAGCAACAGGGAGTTGTTAGAAGAATTATGTTGGGCTGGAGTACTGAGTGGGATGCCCAGTGTTAGGACCACTCGCATTTCTAATTCACATCAATGATTTGGATTTAGAAACTCAAAGAAAATTGGTCACATTTCCAGATGATGCCAAACTAGGAGGGACAGGGAAATTGGGGAATGTAGTTCAGAAGTCGCAAAATGAGTCGGGAATGAAATATGTAAATTGGCAGAGCAATGACAGATGAAATTTAATTTGGATAAGTGTAACGTACCGCACAAAGGAAGGGAAAGTGGGTAACACATGGACTCCATGAATAGTGTGAAAATGGCTACTGATGGAAGTTGAAAGAGACCCAGGAGCCTTAGTAGATTGAAAATAAAACATGTCCAACCACTGCAGTGCAGCAATTAACAAAGCTAACAGAATCTTGAACTCTGTAACCAGAACAGTAGAATACAAGTCATCTCCAAAGTATATAATGCTCTGGTAGACCATGCCTTGAGTACTGCGTTCAGGTCTGTTCATAAAGACACGAGGGAGACATTTAAGTGCTGGAGGCAGTGCAGAGAAGAGCCACAAGACCTAGTGTCAGAGGTCTGAGTAATGAGAAAAGACTGAGGAAAACTTTTCAGCCTTGAAAGGAGATGTCTGCGAGTTGATCTTGTAGACATACAGGATAGTAAACCATATGGAAAAGATAAATCTGAAAAATACTTATAAATTGCAAAAAATTAGGACAATGGTACACTGGTTTGATCTAGTAAAAAGCAAAGTTAGTGCTGCTATTAGGAGGTTCTTCACACAAAGATTGGTCAACAGATGAAATTGACTCCCAGATAGAGTTGTGAAGGTGAAACCCCTGGAATTATTTAAGAAACAATTGGATGCTGCAATGAGAGGACTTTAGGATTTTTTTGAATGGATTAACTAAGATGAGCTGAATGACCATCCTCATCCATAGTTATCTTGTGAAACTCCATTCTCTGACTAAGAATAAGATATCAGCAAACTATTCCCAGATATCAAGCAGTACGTTTCTGTAATTGGCTTTTGAATGGATTGTAATTGAGATAAATCTTCCTCCAATTTTCTCCTTTCCTGTCCTGAAGGTGCTGACTTTTATTGGGACATGGTCCCATGGGCGCCAGCTGTCCAATATATGCCTGGCTGAGAGCACATACAGAAAGTGAGACTTGGATGTTCGAGACCAGCCAGTATCTTTACCCACCAGGCCATTGGGGAACGTAGTGACAACTAGTTTGTGTATTAAATAATTGGCTTAGTTCTCCTGGTGCCTCAGTGAGAAGCGAAGCTATATGGACCAGGAATGTGATCTGTATTAATTTAGCTGATCTTAGCTGGAGCACAGTAAGGGTGTTGCATGAACTTTCCCCACGTTATTTAAGGGGAAAACTGGCCCAGATTACCGTTCCTGGTTGTTGTCTAATGACCCCTTTTGGAAGTGCATCTATGTCAACATTGGGTGAGGACAGGATTGGTCTTGGTTGTGATGTACCTTGTAGTCAAAGTCTGCTAACACTCACTGTCCAAACTAACACTAATAAATGGAACTTGGGTAAAGTACTGGAGGGCCTTTGGTTGAAGCTGAATTCCTGTAATGTGGCAACACCTTCGGGAGGGGAGGGGGGAGAATTGGAGAGGAAAAAAAATGGCTTCAAAATGCATCTTGATGGGTAACCCAACTGCAAAGTATGGTGCTTAGAGTGAATACTTGGGGGAGGGAAATTCGGTTGCTTTGCGCCTTCCGTTAGCGCCCTAAGCGGGCATTAACAGGGTGCAAAGCAACTAGTGCCCGGGCGCAGCGCCGCCAACACCTCCCACGAAATTCAGCGGGAGGTTAGTGGCGGCGGTAACTGGTAGCGTGGCGCTGTGCTGCCGGCAATGATGTCACCGCCGTGCACAGCGCCCCGGCCGCGATCTTCGATAGCGCCCCCTGACTTACCGCCGGACGCTATGTCCGACAGGGTCAGGGGGGCCTATCTGCAGCCAGGACGGCGCTATTTAAAGGCGAGGTGCCGGGCGGCCATTTTTGTTGCTGAGCACCTGCCTCCGCTGCCGTCCCTGGCCTCCTGAGCACGGAGGGGAGGAAGACCTGCAATACCGCGGTGCGACATGCCGCAGCGCATGCCGCTGTGGCACATGGAGCCGCGATATTCCCTCGCAGCGACTCGAGGGAGGCGGGGCGCTTCCAGTAGCACCCCGCTTCCCTCTTGGGACACTGCCACTCAATTTCGGCCGCAGGGATGCTCATTTTTTCAGGGCGCTAACCGGCGAAGTTAGCACCCCAGAGGGGGCACGACTCAATTTTTCCCCGCAGATCTCTTAAAAACAATACTGGGGGAGGAAGAGGTATTGATGCAACGTTGCAATAATAATGCGAGTTGAATTGATGGGTATACATCTGTAGTAATCTGATTTTTAGATAGATGCTTGGTTTTAGGATCCTAGTAGGACAACAATGAAAGAGTGGGATTAAAGTTAGTTCCTGGAGAAATGATTAAATGGGACCCATGCAGACGGGGCAGGTTGCTCCCTTTTTTAATGTGGGCAGTGTTTTACAGTGGCTGAGTTGTACCAAGTGATTCTGAGGGGTAATGTACGAGTAATTTGTCTTCTTGCTATTGCTACAGAATTGGTGCCAGGAATCATATAGCACCGGGTTCCTAACATATTGAGCAGTGATATGCAGCATGTCCTGAGGCTATTCCATAATATAAAAACAGTCTGTTCACACAAAGCATCCTGTCTATTCTTGGCACTGCCTTTGTTTATCACTCCCCCTGCATCAGGCTTCTGTGTTGCTCACTGAGATGACAGTTATTAAAATTCAGTCTCATGCTCAGACAATAAAGTACTTTACTAAATGTCAGATGTTTCTCTTGTGTAATTTTTGTCAAAGTTTGTTGAAGAACTTATTTTGTCTTAGATGGGGTAAAATATTCTTTAAAACTTTGGGGTAGAATTTCTGCGGGGTTCCTCGATCTCCCACCAAAGAGACGGCAGGAGATTGGGAGAACTCCTGCTGATATGCATTTAACTTTATTAATACTCACATAAGAGCATAAGAAAAAGGAGCAGGAGTAGACCATTTTGTCTTTCGAGCCTGCGCCACCATTCAGTAAGATCATGGCTGATCTTCTACCTCATCTCCACTTTCCTGAACTGTTCCTTTATCCCTTGATTCCCTTAATATTCAAAAATCTATCGATCGCTGTCTTGAATATACTCAACGACTGAGCATCCACAGCTCTCTGGGGTAGAGAATTGGAAGATTCACAACCCATTGAGTGAAGAAATTTCTCCTCGTCTCAGTCCTAAATGGCCGATCCATTATTCTGAGACTGTGACCCCTAGTTCTAGACTCTCCAGCCAGGAGAAACATCCTGCTAGCATCTACCCTACCAAGCCCCTTAAGAATTTTATATGTTTCAATGAGATCACCTCTCATTCTTATAAACTCTAGAGAATATGGGCCTAGTCTACTCAATCTCTCCTCATAGGACAATCCCCCCATCCCAGGAATCAGTCCAGTGAATCTTTGTTGCACTCCCTCTAAGGCAAGTATATCCTTCCTTGGGTAAAGAGACCAAAACTGTACAGTGTTCCAGGTGTGGTTTCACCAAGGCCCTGTATAATTGTAGTATGGCTTGTTTTCTCTTATACTCCAAACCCTTTGTAATAAAGGCTAACATACCATTTTCTTTCCTAATTGCTTGCTGTACCTGCATGTTAACTTTCTGTGATCTGTGTACAAGGACACTCAGGTCCGTCTGAATGCCTCAACAAGGGCTATCTTTTCCTATTTTTGTTTTTGAGGTAATTGACTGAAGACCTGTACCAAAGAGGTGCCATCATGCAATTTGAAAGCGTTGACATTTTCAAAAGGGATTGCCAGCTGAAGACTTGATAAAATAACCTGCTTATTTCTTTCCCCTTTAAAAGTATTCCCCCAATATTCTTCCCCGTTTTCCTTATCTGCACTGCCTTTCATTTCTGTGGGTGCTGGGAGCCCTTTGATATCTGGGCAAGTCACAATATGTGAGCCTGGACTGTGTGTGTCAACAGGCTGTTCAACTGTAAATGGCTTTGTGTTTGAGTGCTGTTCTGTCCACACATGTGCTTTCAATGGGGTCATAATGCCAGGAAAAAGTCAATGCCAAGAAAGGGCCATTTGGCGCATCAAAGCTCCTCGTTCCAGTACCTCTGAGCTGGAACCCTGACTTTTGAGTTATTTTTCTGTCCCTAGCCTAGGAGCACTGGGAGCCATTTGTAGATACCCAACTGACTTAGAACGGGCTAGGAATCATAGAATAGTCTCTTCTCTTAGGCAGTCCCTCGGAACCGAGGATGACATAGAAGGAGGTCACCTGGCCCATCAAGTCTGCGCCGGCTCTTTCGAAGAGCAATCCAGTTAGTCCCACTCCCCTGCTCTTTCCCCATATCCCTGCAATTTTTTCTCCTTCAAGTATTTATCCAATTCCCTTTTGAAGGCTACTATTGAATCTGTTTCCACCACCCTATCAGACAGTGCATTCCAAATCCTAACCACTCGTCGCATAAAAAGTTTTCCTCATGTCGCCTCTGTTCTTTTGCCAATCCCTTTAAATCTTTCCCCTCTGGTTATAGATATTTCGGCCATTGGAAACAGTTTCTCTTTATTTACTTTATCTAAACCCTTCATGATTTTGAACACCTCTATCAAATCTTCTCTTAGCCTTCTCTGCTCGAAGAAGAACAACCCCAGCTTCTCCAGTCCATCCACATAACTGTATTCCCTCATCCCTGGAACCATTCTCGTAAATCTCTTCTGTAGCCTCTCCAAAGACTTTGTCCTTCCTAAAGTGTGCTGCCCAGAATTGGACACAATATTCCAGCTGAGGCCGAACTAGTGTTTTATATAGGTTTAATAACAACAATTTGTATTTATATAGCGCCTTTAATGTAGTAAAACGTCCCAAAGCGCTTCACAGGAACGTTATCAAACAAAATTTGACACTGAGCCACATAAGGAGATATTAGGGCAGTTGACCAAAAGCTTGTTAAAGAGGTAGGTTTTAAGGAGCGTCTTGAAGGAGGAAAGAGAGGTAGAGAAGCGGGCTTAGGCAGCTGAAGGCATGGCCGCCAATGGTGGAGCGATTAAAATCGAGGATGCGCAAGAGGCCAGAATTGGAGGAGCGCAGATATCTCGGACGGTGTAGGGCTGGAGGTGGTTAGAGATAGGGAGGGACGTGGCCATGGAGGGATTTGAAAACAAGGATGAGAATTTTAAAATCTAGGCGTTGCTTAGCTGGGAGCCAATGTAGGTCAGCGAGCACAGGGGAGATGGGTGAATGGGACTTGGTGCGAGTCAGGACACGGGCAGCAGAGCTTTGGATGACCTCAAGTTTACGTAGGGTGGAATGTGGGAGGCCAGCCAGGAGTGTGTTGGAATAGTCAAGTCTAGAGGTAACAAAGGCCTGGATGAGGGTTTAAGCAGCAGATGAGCTGAGGCAGGGGAGTCGGGCAATGTTACGGAGGTGGAAGTAGGCGGTCTTCGTGATGGCGTGGATATGTGGTTGGAAGCTCATCTCGGCATCAAATATGACACCAAGGTTGCGAACAGTCTGGTTCAGCCGCAGACAGTTGCCAGGGAGAGGATGGAGTCGGTGGCTAGAGAACAGAGTTTGTGGCGGGGACCGAAGACAATGGCTTCAGTCTTCCCAACATTTAGTTGGAGGAAATGTCTGCTCCTCCAGTACTGGATGTCGGACAAGCAGCGTGAGAAATCAGATACGGTGGAGGGGTCGAGAGAAGTGGTGGTGAGATAGAGCTGGGTGTTGTCAGCATACATGTGGAACCTGACGCTGTGTTTTCGGATGATGTCACTGAGGTGCAGCATGTAGGTGAGAAATAGAAGGGGGACACCAGAGGTAACGATGTGGGAGCGGGAAGAGAAGCCATTGCAGGTGATTCACTGGCTTCGACATGGATAGATAAGAATGGAACCAGGCGAGTGCTGTCCCATCCTGTTGGACGATGATAGAGAGGCGTTAGAGGAGGATGGAGAGGCTACAGACAAGTCAAGAAGGACGAGGAGGGATAGTTTACCTTTGTCACAGTCACATAGGATGCCATTTTTGACTTTGATAAGAGCCGTTTCAATGCTGTGGCAGGGGCGGAAACCTGATCGGAGGATTCAATCATGGAGATCCGGGAAAGATGGGCACGGATATGGGAGGCGACAGCATATTCAAGGACTTTGTAGAGGAAATAGAGGTTGGAGATCGTGCAGTAGTTTGCAAGGACAGGGGTCAAGGGTGAGTTTTTTGAGGAAGGGGGGTGATGACGGCAGACTTGAGGGGGATGGGGGACAGTACCTACATAACTTCCTGGCTTTTATACTCTGCCTCTATTTATAAAGCCTGGGATCCCATATGCTTTATTAACTGCTTTGTTAACCTGTCCTGCCACCTTCAAAGAATTGTGCACAAGCACCTCCAGGTCTCTCTCTTCTTGCACCCCCTTTAAACTTGTACTATTTAGCAAGTATTGTCTCTCCTCATTCTTCTTACCAAAATGTATCACCTCACACTTTTCTGCGTTGAATTTCATCTGCCATGTGTCCACCCATTCCACCAACCTGTCTGTCCTCTTGAAGTCTATCACTATCCTCATCACTGTTTACGACACTTCCAAGTTTCATGTCATCTGCGTCTTCTCATATGGTTTAGTGCTGCAATGGGCGGTACCTTTACCCTCTAGACCATCAGGGGAGTTAGCTGTGAGCAACCCAGGAGAAAAATCATAGGGCCATTCAAAAAAAATTGTGTGTTCTTTTCTTTTTTCTTAACACTTTTGATTATTAGATTTAAACTTACTGGAGACGGGGTGGGGGGGGGGGGGGGAAGCCATTTGACAGGGTGGGGTGGTAGAAGGTGGGAAATCATGTGATGAAATCTCCAGGAATACATCAAACCTGAGTTGGCAACCCTATACTATAGCAGCGTGAATTTTTTCACTTCCCATGTCAGCGCCCTTCAGATCTCTCCAGCCTGGATTTTCCCATCAGTGCCATTTTAATATCGATAGCTGTTGCCAGCATTACAAAAATACCAATTGAAAATCTAGGCTTCTGTGTGCAATTGTCAATTTAATGCCAGATCCTCACGTTGCTGGCTTGAATCGAGTTACCTTTGATCTTGGGGAACATCTATAATCAGGATGGTAAAGTTTGCAAATGTGTGTTTCGACTAAATGTGCATATGCAAATACAAGTAGCAACTCCGCAACTTAAATGGGATATCACGGGTGAAAAAGGACATTATAACCCAGTTCAATGTAAAACGTTTAAAGACAAACTACGACAAACCTTCCTGACATTCCTCCCTTTCTCCCTCCAACATCAGCTCTACCCAATTTTCTCCTTTGTATACTGCTGCTGTTGTTAGGGAAACCAATAGTTAAAGGCTGGGCTAAAGACTCTCCCAATGGCTTAGAGGTAAAGTCATAATTTTTAAGCTATATGGACCAGGAAGGTCCACGGTTCATTTTGAGCTGTGCTGAGTTAGTTGATCTGAACTGAGGGGGTGGGGCGGGAGGGAGAATTGTGAGGTTGTGCTTGCTGACCTACATTGGCTCCCGGTTAAGCAATGCCTCGATTTAAAAATTCTCATCCTTGTTTTTAAATCCCTCCATGGCCTTGCCCCTCCCTATCTTTGTAATCTCCCCACAACCCTCCCGAGATATCTACGCTCCTCTAAGCCTCTTGAGCATCCTCGATTTTAATCGCTCCACCATTGGTGGCCGTGCCTTCAGCTGCCAAGGCCCTAAGCTCTGGAATTCCCTCCTTTAAACCTCTCTGCCTCTCTACCTCTCTCTCCTTTAAGACGCTCCTTAAAACCTACCTCTTTGACCAAGCTTTTGGTCATCTGCCCTAATTTCTCCTTATGTGGCTCGGTGTCAAATGTTGTTTTATAACGCTCCTGTGAAGCACCTTGGGACGTTTTATTACGTTAAAGGCGCTATATAAATACAAGTTTTTGTTGTTGTTGGTCGTAGGAGTGCTATAATTAATTACACGGAAGGGAAAATTGCCCATTCCTGTTCTCTGTTTGGTGACCCCTGCTGGAAGTGCATGTGTGTGGCTGGAGGGTCAGGATAGGAGTAAGATCAGCTATAATGTGCTCTTCTATATTCTGACGCCCTGCTGACGCTCCCTGAATAATGGACAAGACACTGGAGGATGTCCATTGTCATTGCAACCCTACCCCACTTAGGGAGTTGATTCTTTCCTCACAAGAGGGAAGGGGCTGGGAAGAAGCTTTTCTTCCCCTGCTACACTGCCAGACCCAGTTTGGACCTTTCCACTGTCTGGAGAGCTGTCACCAGCAGGACAGGATTTCAGCAGTGTGTTCTCGCGGGTGCAAGGGGGAAAGAAAACAAAGCTGCTTTTATACTGCTGTACGGCCAGTGTCTCCCAGCACATGGATTTTGTGCTGCAAGTGCCAACCAGAAAGTAAACTTGCCAAACTCGTTCACTGGTGCGAGATGGCAGAGGGCAGTCAATACCCGTGGAACTGCACCGCAGTATAAATCAACACCTTCAGAGAGCAGCAGAGAAGTTTGGGCAAATGGAAAATAAAATTATTTGAAGAAGAATATTTCAGTACACCCTTGATCTATCGGGCTTGAAATGAAGGGGGCAGAGCCATGAGACAGCAATACTGAGTCAGAGGTTTACAGTAAAATAACAGATCCAGCAATATAGTTGAAACTTGTTATACTGTAAAATCTAATATTTAATGAAAAAAAACTTTTTATGCATATCTGGAATTAAAAAAATTTCTTACCATTTAATGTAAAACTTGCGGCTGTAACAGAGCTGAGTTTTAAGCCTCACATCCTTTCCACCGCCAAGATCACTACTGTAATATTGCCCACCTCTAACCATGCCTCAGCCACTCATTCATGTCTTTGTCACCTCTAGACTGGATTTCTCCAATGTCTTCCTTGCTGGCCTCTCCTCACCCATCCTCCATAGACTCCAACTTGACTAAAATTCGATCATCGCTCCCCCCCCCCCCCGTCATGCTATCTACATTTAAATTTAAAATTCTTGTTTTCAAATTTCTCCTTGGCCCCACTAAATCCTATTTCTGCAACCTCCTCCAAACTTGCATCCCCTCATTTTGGCCTTTCAACTCTGTGCATCCTCGCCTCTCATCCAAATCACTGCTGCCCATGTGCTAACTCGCACCAAGTCCTGCCCACCCATCTCCTCTGTGCTCGCTGACCTACATTGGCTCCCAGATAAACAACACCGTGACTTCAAAATTCTCGTCCTTGTTTTTAAATCTCTCCATGGCCTCGCCCCTCCCCATCTCTGTAACCTCCTTCAGCCCTACAATCCCCCTAGATTTCTGTGCTCCGCCTATTCTAGCCTTTTGAGCATCCCCGACTTTAATCGCTGCACCATTGGTGGCCATGTTTTCAGCTGCCTTGACCCTAAGCTCGGGAATTCCCTCCCTAAATCTCCGCCTCTCTGCTTCTCTTTCCTCCTTCAGACGCTCCTTAAAACATACCTCTTCGACCAAGCATTTGGTTATCTGCCCTAACATTCCTTTTATGGCTCGGTGTCAAATTTTTTTTAGAACACTCCTGTGAAGCGCCTTGGGATGTATTATTATATTAAAGGCGCTATATAAATATAAGTTGTTGTTGTTGTTGATCCCACCATTGGTGGCAGAGCCTTTAGCCAGTTTGGCCCCGCCTTCTGGAATTCCCGAAACATCTCTCCCTCTCTACTTATCTCCACCTTTAAAAACCTCTTATAGGCTTTCACTCCAGTGCAGTGCTGAGGGAGTGCTGCACTGTCGGAGGTGCCGTCTTTCGGATGAGACGTTAAACTGAATTCAGTGCCTATTAGACACTGTAAATGATGCAACTTTTTTAAAAAAAGTGGTTTAAAGGAAGCCCTTTTTATTAACGGCTTTCCGAATGTCCAAGGTACCAGATCAAATATCTTTCTTATGGTTAGTGTAAAGTGTGGAGGTAAAAGGGAAGTTTGGAATATCAAAAACATGGCTACCTCAAGTCCCCCCCCCCCCCCCCCCCCCCCCCCCCATTCCCCTGTACGTAATAGTTTTACCAATAACTTGTAACTCTTCAAATCAGTTGGAGGGAAAAATATTCAAAAGGTACAGGAAGAGCAGGAGGGCTTAGTGCAATGGGATTGGTGCTGCCTCTGTTTTATTAGCTGCATATTCTTTCACCTATAAAATGGGATTGTTTATTCAGCCGGACCAGAAAGTCCCAGGTTTCATATCCAATCGATATTGAGTTATCTGACTTCAGCCATGGTAGCTGTTGGAGTACCACAACTGACCTCTGCACTGTGGGCTCGGAATGGTTGTTATTGATGACTATTCAGTGACGCCAGCTGGAACCTGTGTGGTTAGTCAGCTGAACCCGTTTAGTGATGCGCCCCCACCCCATGATCCAATGGTCTGATGATGTTCCAGATCTGTGCATGAATAATGGCAACTCAGGGGAGATACTTGGGGGGGGGGGAATGACTGCCTAGAACCATGATGTCAGCACTTTCAAAGGAGGTGAGGGGAGATTTTTATGTTTAAAGGTGTTGTTTTACTAGTTAGATGGCAATATCAAATATAAGGGCAGCAGAGGTCAGTAAACAGCTCACTTGGACTGTCTAATACTGGTGTGTGGCATGTGTAGGGGCGGGGGACTGTAACATCTTCATAAAGTGAGGGGCTGTAGGATCTTATTGAAGTGTGAGAAAGTAATATACTGAAAATTCTAAGAGAATATTTTACTTCAAGTGGACCAAGTATTCTATGTAACCAAACTTCCCTTGTTCCCACTCATAAAACTTCCTTTTCACTTCAGCCATTTTTCATTCAGGCCATTAGAAAGGCAGTGTTTGATTCTGCTGCTCTATATTTATCGTGATTTTTTAAAATAATAAATCTCCCAGCATAAGCAATGTCAGCTTTTGTTTCATTATCCTGATACTGCTCTAATGAGGAACTAACTTTTCTAAGCTGTTTAGTGTCTCTCATGGGCAAGGATAGCTGAAAGCATTGATTCCTTGCTGGCGTGTGGTTCCATGTGGCTTCTCCCACCCCCTCCACTGTCGTGTCCTCTCTCTCTCTCTCTTCCCTAATGGCAGACTTTCTTGTGTGTCTGTCTCTCACAATCCTTCCTTTCTTCTCTCTCTCTCTCTCTCTCTCTCTCTCTCACTCCCACTCCTCGCGCTGTGTTGTCTCGCTCTGTGTTGTCTGTGCTGCTACTTCTCTAAGTTTTCCTCTCTTACTTCCCCTAAGCTCCAGATACGCATGTGACATGTTCTTCCTGTTTCGTGGATTCTCAATGTTTTGAAACCAAGACCTATTGCACTGTGTCTTACTGATTCCGTCTGAGGGCCTCAGAACTGTGGAGCATCTTACTTTAACTCACTCTTCCAAGCCTTGCTCCATCTAGTCACTACTGCCTCTCCTACCTTTTTCATCCCAAGTAGTGTCCTGCACTATGGGTCATGGCTGTCCAATTAGGTTTCTGAAGTAAAAAAAACTTGCTTGGCTATCATTAAGAGCCAGGTTTTCAGTATGGCCTTTAACTGGATGGAAATGGTCCAAAAATAACCCTGCACATGCATGGTAGATTTATTCTTTCGGTACCATTGTTTAGGTTTTCTGTTAAAGTTCCAGTAAAAAACCTGAACTGGATCCAGGTCTGACCCTCTGCCATGGCAACTCCAGAGTTACATTTAAAAAAAATTAGATGTTGTTCAACTTCTAATTCTCACATCTAGAATATTTCTGTGAATTTTTCAAATTAATGCAATCTAACGAACTGTTGGGGAAGTTCTAAGTTTGCGGTTTGCGACAACGTGTTTTTTTTTTACTCACAGAATTTTTTTTTCCCCATCTTCTTTTCCTCCGAAGGCATTGACTCCTTGCCGGGAGGTGGTTCCATGTGGGTTTGTGGCTTTGATATTCCCCACGTGGGACCTCCCTCATTCTCTCCAAGATGAGTCACCTCCAGCGGTTCTCTGACCAGCTTAGTTGAGCAATATTGGCAAAAGCTTAGTTGCAAGTCAGCTGTCCTCCCTCTCCTTCAAGTACATGGTACGGAGAGGAGAAATGTTTTTAATAAATGCAATAAAATGAACCAAATTAACTTTTGAGTGAAAAAAATAAACCAGGGGCTCAGGACCTGGTGTCCATGTACATATCACTTTCTGTAAGTTAAGACGATACCTATCTGATCTGCATTTTTTAAGCTTGATTTAGGGCACCACAAAAGGTGTTACCACCTCTTATTCCTCCAGTATCTGTATTTTCCAATGGAGAGTAATTCTACTAATCAGTGATGGTGAGCTTAAGATCACCAATCTACAACAATGTAAGCTATTTCTAAAAGGATTTATCCTACAATAGACCTGCTGGGGTAGAAATTCATCTTGGATGGGAGTGCAAATTAGGGCTATCATCTCAACCGCCCATTATACGCCCTGCCCGATATTCAGTTTCAGACTTCATTAGAACTGAATATCGGGCACGGCGTATAACAGGCAGTAGATGCGATAACCGCCTAAGATGAATTTCTACCCCGCTATCTTGAAAACTTTTGTTCTTGGGATGTGGATGTGCTGATGAGGCCGTATTTATTGCCAGTCCCCAGTTACCCTGAGGAGGTGATGCAATTGTTTTTACAACTGAGTAGCTCGCTAGGCGGTTTAGAGTCATGTGTAGGCCAGGTCGAGTAGGTGGGGTGACAGGTTCTCCCCCCCGCCCCCGCCCCCGAAGGACATTCATGAACCTATGCATTTTTACGACAATCCGGCAGCTTTCATGGTCATTTTTTTCTTCTTCTCTGGTGCCAACGCACAAATGATCAAATTTATTGAAGTCAGTTTCACACCTTTCTCTGGTAGAATTTGAAATCGTGACCTCTGGTTGCTCGCCTATTACTACAACCACTACACTGTCATACCCATAGTAATACCTGTTCAAATTTGCACCGAGCAGTAATCGAACCGATTCTCTTCTTTTGCCAACAGCAAGCGCTTGGTGGTAGTACTACAGAATGACACCAACTTCCACCCCAGACGTGCCTATACAAGTGAAGATGAGGCCTGGAAGTCATACCTTGAAAACCCATTGACAGCTGCCACAAAAGCGATGATGAGCATTAATGGCGATGAAGACAGTGCTGCTGCCTTAGGATTGCTTTATGATTACTACAAGGTTTGTCTGCTTATAAATATCAGTTACTGTTTTCCATCCAGTCTTCTCTTCTGGACCCGCGCTGTCGTTATTTTCATACTTGGATTTTGTTCTGTTGTTAGGTCCCCAGGGAAAAGAGACTCATGCCAATTGGTAAAGTAGCTGATGCACAAGATGATCAAGAAAAAAGGTATGTTTATTATTTTTACGATCTTTTGGCAGATGGTGACTGGGTGGGGGAGGGGGAAATGAAACGGTTGCGTTAATGAATTCCTGGCCAGGTTTCAGTGGTGTCCATGGCTGTATGGAAAGGCTAGATTGGCGGACAGATAATCTCTGTGGGTAGACCGCTCTCCGCCTCAATGCAATCCTCCACCACTCAGCAAGGTCACATTAAACTGCACAAGAAAGATTCCTCACTATTCGCAGCGGATGTAGCCTATCCACAACTAGGGAGCTGCCAAAGCAAAATACTGCGGACGCTGTAAATCTGAAATAAAAACTGAAAATACTCAGCAAGTCAGGCAGCTTCTGTGGAGAGAGAAACAGAGTTAACGTTTTAAGTCGATGACTTTTCATCAAGACTGCTGTTCAGAAGTTCTGATGAAAGGTCATTGACCTGAACTGAGTCTAAGGGCACTTTACACTGAAGGAACCACTACCAGTGGAAATTTGCAACGTGCAAAAGGCTGCTGGGACTTGCATTTGTTGCCCGTGCACAGCAGGGTAGAATCAAAGCATCTCTGGCAATGATGAAGCCACTGCGCACCTGTAACATCGCACATGAGCAGTGACTCAAAAGTCGCATTCAATACTTTTAAGTATCTTGAATTCCTTCAGTATCAGTGAGGTCCATACAGGTCAGCAATGGGGGTTCTCAGCCCATCTGTCGCCAGAAAAATGGTGCCCAGTGACTTGGAATGCTACTGGAGGTTGGTGTTTTTTATTTGCTGTCAGAATGTTTGGCTCCAGACTAATTGCATTGCTGTAATATAAACAAGAGACCAGATCTGAGACTAGAATTCCCCCTCCCCCATTACTTTGTAAGGAATTCCCTCAAGCACATAATACAGTTAATTTCATTCAGAAATCTCCAGTTTCCAAACTCTGGTCGACCCTTGTTATAATGCTCTCTCTAAGTCTCCTTACACTTGTATTGGGTCCAGGCAGCGGGCAGTCGAAGGGTCGTTCGGCCCGACTGCCTGCCTCTCTTCCGCGGCCATGTTCACGCCCGGGTGGCCCTGGAGATGGAGCACGCGGTGTCCGCCGGCACGCTTGAGGCCTTCCGCGACCAGTGGGCGCCGCGGGGACTGGAGTGCATCATCAGCCCGGCCAATCAAATTTTAATTTAATTTGTTAAGTTTTATTTAATGTTTTATTAAGTTACAGACGATTCGTTTAATCACCCAACCAGAAGTATACACTTGTATTGGATAGAACACATGATTTCTTGGGTCCCAAACTTTAACTCCCAACTTTAAACATCAATTTAAATGAAAGAATACTTTCTCAATGTTGCAATACAAAGCAACCGCCCCTCACTAAGTCTTAGTTTAATTCATACATTGATGTTACAGCTTTGTGCAGATCAGGATAATGCCTTAAAGCAAGTGTGAATGAGGCCATTAAACTCACTACTTTGCATTAATGCTGATGTTTTATTTGACCCATTAAAACCCTTAAAGACATTTGCACATTTTGTGTGTAGGCAGGGCATTCATATAATTTGAATAACAAAGTGGCAATCTTGTAGGCAGTGTTGGAATGAGACAGTATTTCTCTGCTGATACCCTGAATCTTGATGAATGGGTACATCAGAAATGTTAACCTGTCTTTTCACTTCCCACATTTAACAAACCTGCTGTATATTTCCAACATTCTCTGCTTTCATTTTACTTGGAATAGAGCCATTTTTAACTGTGCAAATGGAATGATTCAAATACATTAGCAGTTCTTTTGACATTCAACAAGAAGATGCACCAGGTGATTAAGTGTTGAGTTATATAGGCCAATAAAGTCTTAGCTTCGATCACTAGCCTACTTAATCAGCTGATGGCAGTTGGGAGGAGCAGCAGTGGCAGGGCAACAATTGGCCTCACATTCCTGGTCTAAAAAGGGAAAATTAAGCAGTCCCTATCCCATTATCCAGTGATCCTACACTGAAATGTGGATGACAGGTGAGGACATGATTAGGATAGCAAAATACTGCGGATGCTGGAAATCCGAAATAACAACAGAAAACGCTGGAAAAACTCAGCAGGCCAGGCAGCATCCGTGGAGAGAGAAAGAGAGTTAACATTTCAGGTCGATGACCTTTCATCAGAACTGGGAAGAGCCGGAAATCAAATAGATTTAAGGCCAGGGTAAAGCTGGGAAAGGGGGAGGGGATAAAGGAACAAAGGGGGAGATGAAGAGACATTAAGAGATATGCAAGGCTAGAGGTGGTGTTAATGTGACAGATTAAGGCTGAATGAAGTGTGAAATCCACTGGCAGAATGAAGGACAGCTGCCAGCTTCTAGGAGGGAAAAAAAAAAGGTGGGGGGGGACAAATAAAAGGGTGGATAAAATAAAATATAAATGTGATTGGAGCTGAGGTTATGATCTAAAATTGTTGAACTCGATATTGAGTCCAGAGGGCTGTAGCGTGCCTAAACGAAAGATGAGGTGCTGTTCCTCGAGCTTCCGTGGAACAGTGTAATAGGACGAGGACGGTGAGGTCAGAGTGGGAGTGAAGCGGTGAATTAAAGTGACAGGCCACCGGGAGCTCGGGGTCCCCCTTACGGACTGAACGGAGGTGTTCCGCAAAGCGGTCACCCAATCTACGTTTGGTCTCCCCAATGTAGAGGAGTCCACATCGTGAGCAGCGAATACAGTATACTAAATTGCAGGAAGTACAAGTAAATCGCTGTTACACCTGGAAGGGGTGTTTGGGGCCCTGGACAGTGGGAAGAGGGGAGGTATAAGGGCATGTGTTGCATCTCCTGCGCGTGCACGGGAAGGTGCCGGGCGACGGGGACATGATTAGGCCTGGCTTTGATGGCCTTGCAGTTATCCCTGGTGTCCTGGCCAATGTTTATCTCTCAATCAACATCACAAAAAAACAGATTATCCGGTCATTATCACATTGCTGTTTGCGGGAACTTGCTGTGCGCAAATTAGCTGCAGCGTTTCCTGCATTATAAGTGACTCCACTTCAAAAAGTACTCCATTGGCTGTAGAGAGCTATGGGACATCCTGAGGTTGTGAAAGGCGCTATGTAAATGCAAGTCTTTCTTTCTTTCAGTTGCACAGTGCACTGACACTCACTGCACAGGCTCACACAAGAGTGCCCACTTGGGCAAGATATCGAGGCGCTACCAGTGCTCATGGAAATGAATATCGGCATGAATCACCTTTCCTGAAAGGAAAGGAGAAAAATCAAAAAGAAAATTAGCTTCCTCTGGTGATAGGTCAGTGAGTTTACCCACTGAATAGCTGGAGACCCTTTTATATGACAGACCCCACTACTTACACTGTCCACGCTTATCGTGGCAGCCACCTGTATCGGGTAAATGGCACTAACCATTTGGGCTCAAGTCAATTACAAATTTTTCTTGTCACAGATGGGCTGGGAACTTCCATTGCTGGCCTGTATGGACCTCTCCTGATATCAAGTCTGTAACACATTAAGTGTGCCGGCTATTTCGAGCAATTCAATAAGCTTTTCCCACCTTGTTCTCATACTGTATTTGTATTTAAATCCCCCCGCGGATCATTCCGTGTCTGGGTTTTATTTTTTCCCGGGTCTCGGTGGGTTTTATTAAGTTAGAATTGGTGGTCGTCAGAGTTGTAGGGTTCACTCATCAGCCGGTAGACGTAGAAGAGGAGGTTTCCCCCGATGTTGTAGATGAATAGAGCGGTCAGTTCCAGAGGGATGTAGTCAAGAACGGGGCAGTGCGCTCAACTTGAGGGAATCTCACCTTCTGTGAAGGGAAAGAAGGTTCAACAATCGGGCGTGGAGTGACGCCTTGCTGCGAGAGCGAGCGTGTGCGTCCCGTCCCGTTCACTGCTCTCAGTCCTCTGTTAGAGAGGAAGGTCTTAGTCACTGTAAAAGATGATACACCGTCCAACGCTTATTGCGGGCTAGTCGCGTTAACACCAACACGCCCGCTATAAGCAGTGGGAACGGTACCTTATTTTAATTGTCACAGGCTAGGTACACTGGCCTGCACATTTCACTCTCCCCATTTATACCACCATTTTGTTCTGATCTGCACGTAGCCCCATGGTAGGCCAGATCATGGGGCAAATCCCTCGAAATAAAATGTTACTTGCAATGGGACCCGCCCAATTTTCTGTCCATTCACTTAAGTTTTTCTCTTTGTACTCCACCTGGGTGATACTTTATGCCCAATCAATAGAAGTGGACAATCTGCCCCAGTCATTCACCATAAACCATTGTAACAATAACTGAATACGCAGGAAGCACTCAGTAAGTCAGGCAACATCTGTTTCAAAAGACCCTTCCTCAGAACTGGGTATGAGCTTTGAATCGCCACAGCCCTCTTGCTTTGATTTCAAGGCAGTGCCAATTTCGATGATTATTGGAGTAAGCCAGTATTAGACTTTTGACGCCGATTATCTCTCTTGACTATCTACTTCATGCCATGATCAACTACATCCATTCCCTATGTCACAACTGAGTCAGCTGGCTGACAGCATTTAAAATGAAACTAAAGGAATTCCAGCAAGGCCCTGGCGGGTAAAGGCACCACCCAGTGTAATATAAAGCCGGACAAACCAGGAAGCTCACAAGTTTGATTCCAGGTCGCTGCTGATCTCAGCTCGGGCATTTGGAATTACAATTAGTCTTGGTGCCCATGAACTAGTTGGGCAAAATCAGCTGTAGTTCCTGCTTTTGAACTGATTGGCATTTGGTGAACCCTCTTTGAAAGTCTTTATTGCTACAATGGCATGCGACCCGCACATAAAGAATGGTCACTTGGGCAAGGTACTGGAACTGAGCCTATTGCCCATGGAACTGCATCCAATTAAGAGGCAGTGCTTTTTTTTTGTTTTATTGTCAACTTTTTTTCTTTCCACTTTCTTTCCCGATGATGTTCATTTCTTGGTGGGGTATGGTTCCATGAGTGTCTGGTTCTCTCTGGTACCATCACGCAAGTGGCCGTATTCATCTGTTTGAATTGACAGCAAGTGTTGGACTGTTCGATAGGAGAGAGTGGGAGGGCATCACGGCCAAGCCCCAGTCTGACCTCGCCCAATCTACTCGCACGCAATTGTTGCTGGAGTCATTAGGTGGCTATCAGGAATGAGAACCTTGGCTGTTCCTTTTTTTTGGTATTGTTTTCAGTGTCAGCCGTGGCTCAGTTGGTAGCACCCTCGCCTCTGAGTCAGAAGGTTATGGGTTCAAGTCCCACTCCAGGGACTTGAGCACACAAATCTAGGCTGACACTCCAGTGCAGTACTGAGGGAGCACTGCATTGCCAGGGAGGTGCTGGCTTTTGAATGAGATGTTAAACCGAGGTCCCGTCTGCTTTCTCAGGTGAACGTAAAAGATCCCATGGCACTATTCAAAGAAGAGCAGGGGAGTTAACCCTGGTGTCCTGGCCAATATTTATCCCTCAATTAACATCATTAAAAAACAGAGCATCACATTGTTGTTTGTGGGAGCTTGCTCTGCGCAAATTGGCTGCCGCGTTTCCCACATTACAACAGTGACTACACTTCATTAGCTGTGAAGCGCTTTGGGACGTCCGGTGGTCATGAAAGGCGCTATAGAAATGCAAGTCTTTTTTTTGTGAGCCACCACTCCAGCTAATTCAGCACAGACCAAGCTTTGAACCTTTGATTTTCCTGGTGCATGACTGGATAAACCTAGATCATTGGGCAAGGGGAGGGGAAGAAATTGACAATTAAAAAAAAAACAATAAAAAGTCTGTTCATGTCCATAAAATCTACAAGAAGTGAAACAAATACTGAGAATACAAACGCATTATGTCACTGCCACTCCGTGTAAACTAAGTATAAGTGAAGTTGTTTTCTTTGGATCAGTTTCAAACGCGAGTTCTTTTTCTGATGGCCTTTTTCCTGTCTCTTAATTTATCAGAAATTGCCTTGCATCATCTGATAATCAGAACGATATAGAAGTACAAGACAATCGAGTGCAAGTTCTTAAGTCCCTCCCAGTGAACCTGTCCTTGCACCCGGAGCACTTGGATGTTTCAAAGAGGGAGACATACAGTGCACATCCAGCTGAGAACACGCCCGTGTCGGTGGCAGGGGTAGCGGTGGTCAGCATCAAAACGGAGGCTTATCCCACGAGCTACTCGGGGGCACTGACCCCCACTGTGCACTATAGTAGAGCCGAGAGCGATGAACAGAGAGGGGTGATCTTTGAACCGAACCTCAGCAGCAACCAGTACGAAGTGCTCACTGTCACACACACCAACTACCTCAAAGATGACCAGCGCAGCACACCTGACAGCAGCTACAGTGAAACATTTAAGGAAGGAATAGCGGAAGTAAGTTGTGATTTAAAAATGTTATATTTATGAAGATGTGCTTTATTTATTGGGGGGAATTTTAACTTAAAAAAACGGGTGGGTTGGAGTCGTGTGGGAAGTTAAGTGTTAAAAATCTGAATCCCGACCAGGACCCACCTCCAACCCACCCACTTCTGGTTTTAACGATGGCGGTTTGTGGGGTAGGCAGCCAACCCGCTCCCAGGAGGCGGGCCGTCTATTTAAATATTATAATGAGGCTGGAAGCCTCTGCTTTAACCTCCATTTTGAATTTAACTTTAGCTGATCGGGTTTTACAGACCTCGTGAGATGAGGACTGCTGCCTTTACACTTACCTCCCGGATCCAGGGACCCTACCGAACCCAACCCCCACGATCAGAGACCCCCCCATGAGGCCTCCGATATCCACCCCCCACCCAAGGGCCCCCCTGCTCCTCACTGCGTCCCCCCCCCATCGCTCTTCCGGCCCCCAATCTTCACTCAACCATCGCCGCCTCCCCCCCCCCGCCCCATACTGGTCCCGGCCCCCGATCATTCTCCGACAACCCCCCACCCACTCTTTTTTTTTGTATGGCGGATGGGAGGGGGAGTTGGTCATGATGCATTGGGGGCTGTTCCCCACGCCAAAGGGCTGTGGATGGATGCTGGTTCAATTGAAATTTTCAAGAGTGAGCTCAATAGATTTTTGTTACTTAAGGATATCAAGGAATATGGAGCAAAGGTGGGTAAATGGAGTTATGGTACAGATAAACCATGATCTGATTGAATGGCGGAACAGGCTCGAGGGGTTGAATGGCCGCCAGCCCTATCTTCCTATATCAGAGAGAGTTGATATGGTGGACACGTTAGGACAGCCTCTGAATCTGACCTGGGTGACTGTCTGTGTGGAGTTTGCACATTCTCCCCGTGTCTGCGTGGGTTTCCTCCGGGTGCTCCGGTTTCCTCCCACAGTCCAAAAATGTGCGGGTTAGGTTGATTTGGCTATGATAAATTGACCCTTAGTGTTAAGGGGGGATTAAATATGTGGGGTTATGGGGATAGGATGGGATATGTTAGGGGGAATTAAATACGTGGGGTTACGGGGGTAGGGTGGGATATGTGTACTGTGGGGATTAAAGCAGGGACAGGGTACTGGATTTGGATGATCAGCCATGATCGTATTGAATGGTGGAGCAGGCTCTCTGACTTTAAATGACTGAACTAACAGTATATGGTATATAGATAAAAACAGAAAATGCTGGAAATACTCAGCAGGTCAGGCAGCATCTGTGGAGAGAGAAACAGAGTTAACAGGCCAATGACCTTTCGTCAGAACTGGAAAACGTTAGAGATGTAACCGGTTTTAAGCAACTACAGAGGCAGGGAGAGGAGGAAAGAACAAAAGGAAACGTCTGGTGTCCCCCAAGGATCTATCCTTGGCCCCCTCCTATTTCCTCATCTACATGCTGCCCCATCAAAATCATCTGAAAACACAGAGTCAGTTTCCACATGTACGCTGACTACACCCAGCTCTACCTCGCCACCACTTCTCTCGACCCCTCCACTGTCTCTAAATCGTCAGACTGCTTGTCCAACCTCCAGTACTGGATGAGCAGAAATTTCCTCCAACTAAATATTGGGAAGACCAAAGCCATTGGCCCGGATTTTCCGGGACCTATGGGTGCATACGCGGCGCGTGCGAAAACCCAGAACTTGCGATCTTCTTGACAGATCATCCGCATCCCCGGGAAAAGGGCATCCGCAGGCGGAGAGTTGGGCTATTTGCCCAACTACTGCCCAGTGAATGCCCGTGAAATTCTTACGCCTGGTAAGGCCTACTTTTACCAGCGTAAGAGTTTAAATGAACATGAAAATAATTTAAACAAAATTATTTAAACATAAAAAAAAACCCGTAAAATAAGTTCAGGTTATTTTTAGCCCCTTTAAAACGTTTACATTTATTTTTCAAAAAATTAGATTTTTGTTTTTAAATATTTAATTAAATTGTATTTTAAATATGTAATTTATTATTTTATTTATTTGGTGTGTAAATGTGTTTTTTATGTGATCCCCATTTATTCTTATGGAGGTTCCGTACTAAAATGGAATCCCCATAAGCATGAATGGGGATCCCCTTTGATTGGTTGGGCCAGCCCACGTGATCCCAGGGACGCTTGCGCACCTCATGCACTCCTGGGGTACGTGGGCCTTTACGCATCCCTATGCATAGAGGTCCAGGAGTGAGAGTCTACATGGATCCCGAGGCAGAAGGTAGGCGAGGACTATATTTGCAGATCAGAGGCATTTCTCCGACCGCAAATTCAGACCCATTGTCTTCGGTTCCCGCCACAAACTTTGTTCCCCATCCCTCTCCCTGGCAACGGTCTGAGGCTGAACAAGACTGTTTGTAACCTTAGTGTCACATTTGACCCCAAAATGAGTTTCCGACCACATATCTGCACCATCACTAAGACGGCCTATTTCTACTTCTGTAACATCACCCGACTCCGTCCCTGCCTCAGCTCAGGTGCTACTGAAACCCTCATCCATGCCTTTGCTACCTCTAGGCTTGACTATTCCAACGCACTCCTGGCCGGCCTCCCACGTTCTACCCTCCGTAAACTTGAGGTCATCCAAAACTCTGCTGCCCATGTCCTAACTCACACCAAGTCCCGTTCACCCATCACCCCAGTGCTCGCTGACTACATTGGCTCCCGATTAAGCCACGCCTTGATTTTGAAATTCTCATCCGGTGACCGAAAGCTCGGGGTCATGCTTGCGGACTGAACAGAGGTGTTCCGCATGCGGTCACCCAATCTGCGTTTGGTCTCCCCAGTGTAGAGGAGACCGCATCGTGAGCAGCGAATACAGTATACTAAATTGAAAGAAGTACAAATAAATCGCTGTTTCACCTGGAAGGAGTGTTTTGGGACCCTGGATGGTGGGGACGGAGATGGTAAAAGGGCAGGTGTTGCATCTCCTGCGCTTGCACGGGAAGGTGCTGTGGGAAGGGGAGGGGGTGTTGGGGGTGATAGAGGAGTGGACCAGGTTGTTGCGGAGGGAGCCCGTCCCTGAAAGGGGAGGGGAGGGAAAGATGTATTTGGTGGTGGGATCATGCTAGAGGTAGCGGAAATGGCAGAGGATGATCCATTGAATGTGGAGGCTGGTGGGGTGGATGCTGAGAACAAAGAAAACCCTATCGTGTTCTGGGAGGGAGGGGCAGGGCTGAGAGCATAAGTGCGGGAAATGGAACAGACACGGTGGACAGTATATAAATGTTCAGTTAACCTAACCTCTCTGCATACCACAATCATTTGGTTGATCGGACTGCAAACGGGTTCTTTGTGACAGCATTTTAAGCCCTGCACCGTAATTAATATTAAATCAGGCATTGGATTTGCTTTTAATTCTACATTCTTGTAACTCTTGGCTCTGAAAACTGCTGAATTACCCTATGAGTTTTGGGGTTGGTTTGACACCCCTCCTTCCCACTTCTAGCAAAGAGTCTTCCTGTCTTATCGGGGTTATTGCAAAACCTGTCTGAGGAAATGTGAAGCTTGGGAAAACAAAGGTTAAATTAGAAAGAAAAATGACCACCCCATGTGGACATATAAACAGTTACTTGTGTATACTTGGTGATTTTGATTGTGTTTAAGCTGCAGCTTTCCCTAACCCGTCCAGTCCCTGTGCAGCAGCCAAAGTCAGTCAGGTGAAGGGCATGTGTGGAAATACAGGCCACAAGTTAGGGAACAAATGGACAAGTTGCTGGCCACGTTTTTGGTTGCAGATTCAGGAGTGTGCCTGAAGCACTTTCAGGGACCAGCGCACTTACAAATTCAGGCTTCCTTTGAAATATGTGTCCGGTAATTCTCAGTTTAGGTACATTCGGTCATTGAGTTTTGCTAAAGGACAGCAGACATTTAACAATACTAAATTCTGAATAAAAGGCTTGTAGCAGTTAACTGTAGCAAATCAAAATGAGCAGATAGTGTCTAGTGATATGAAGTGGGTTGGACACCATGGACTTTATTTTCATTGTAGCAAAAATGGATCTGACTAAAACTTTCTTTTGGTAGGTAAGGCGAATCGAGCTTAAGACTGTCGCCCTATAGTATAACTTCTGCATTAGGAAAGAAAGACTGTTACTGTAACTAGCAGTACATTGAGGAGCCAAGTCAGATGTGGTAGAGAGAGAGGAATAATCTTGGTATTGGTATTGCATGTAAAAAAGAGACACACTTAAAACATCATGACTAAGGATATAGCGAAGAGCTAAATTTCAGTATTTTGCAACTTATTTGACGTGCACTGTACTCTATAGGCCCCTGAACCTGATTGAGTTTAATCCCATTTTAATATTGAGATAGAATTTTTTTGAATTCTAAAGGATTGTTTCAGACAAACAGTTTTTTGATGAGAGGAATATTTTAATTCCAATGTAGAAATAGCTCTTTGAAGTTAATGGAGTAAGATGTGTGTTATTATCTTCATAATTGGGAGCTTAATCTCAGTTGTGGAACAATCATCCAATCTCATTACTCGGGATTACTAGAAACTTTCTAAGGGTGCATTTATACGACCGCTTTAGTGTTAGTGCAAAACAATTTCAGCTTCATGCTGTGCTGAGCTAGCTGCCTAAATCTGGAGTTCAGGCCTAATGTGACTCCAGAGTGTGACTCCCTGAAGGGGGCAGTTCCTCACTGCTTCAGTTTGACACTGCGAGGGGATCAAATCCAGTGTGCTGTCAAACCAAGTTTGCAAAGTGTGGGTCATTTTGGTTTTGTCAAAAGTATATCATGTACATTTGTAGACCTACCAGTCCTTAATTTAATTATTTGGAGAGCAGAGAAGTCTCCTCTTCCCACTCTCTGAACAATTAAATCATTGGCCCGGAATTTGTGGTCAGCGGCGAAGCAAAGGCGATTGCCGCTGGCCCCGAAGTAAGCTGCCCACAAAGATCTCCCGATCGCTGTGGCGAGAAGTTCGCCTTTTTTGACATGCAATTGAGATCAGTGCAGTATAGTGGGAATTCCATAGTGCGAGCTGCTGTGACGTCAACAAGCTGCCTAAGCAGCCAATCACAATGCAGAATTCTCACAGACAGGGAAGCAGGAAGTGAAGAAGTTGCTTTTATTCGGACTTTTAAAAAATGTTACAGAGAGCAAAACAAAGATTGGGGCTCTCGCATGGGGAAAAGGAAAACCTGAAATAAATATGAACAAACTTTAAAAAAAATATATATTTTAAAGTTTCTTAAAAATTGTAATTTTTATTATCATGGAGAAATTTGACACTCCACAAAATGAAACTTGGTTTTCCAGGGCCATAACGTTTGTTTAGCAGTCAATACGCTGTTAAAACCCCAGTTACACCTAATCCAAAAGAGTCTAACTTTTAATGGGGTATTTAACAGCGATATTACCGCGGAAGAGCCGAAGTTTTTGTCAGTTTCCCTGATTTGAGAGATTTCTCTGATTGCCGGTTATGCAGGGGGCGGAGTGGGTGTGGGGGGGCATTGCGCATCCAGTGTCGGAGCAGTGAATGACTGACCGCAACTTCAGGATTTCTGCGTTAGGATGCACATGTGCTGCATCCTGAAGTTGCGGTCAGTTTCAAAGGGGTAATAACAGTTGCTCGTTCGCTGTTATTATCCACCGCAAATTCCGGTCCATTGACTTTTAGGAGTGAGCTCTGTGCATGTGTGTATCCAGCATGTGCAGAGCATCCTGTACAGGGCAGTCACCAGAGTTCCAGCCAGGCAGGAGCCAAGCAGTGTTGACAGTGTTCTGCCAACCTGGGACCAGAATCTGCACCTACTGGTCTCAAAGAGACAGCTGCAATGTAAATGCAGTTGTAATTTGCTCGTGGAACAGTCCAAGAGACCTATGGCAACGAGCAGAGGGGGAATTTCTCTGTATTTTTTATTCATTCACGGGATGTGGGTGTCGCTGACAAGGCCAACATTTATTGCCCATCCTTAATTGGTGAGCAGCCTTCTTGACAACTGATTGGCTTGCTAGGCCCTTTCAGAGGGCAGTTAAGAGTCAACCACATTGCTGTGGGTCTGGAGTCACATATAGGCCAGACCAGGTAAGGATGGCAGATTTCCTTCCCTAAAGGATGTTAGTGAACTAGATAGGTTTTTATGATAATATTATGATAATAGCTTTTTATTCTCCTCGTCCTTCTTGACCTGTCTGCAGCCTTTGACATGGTTGACCACTCCATCCTCCTCCAACGCCTCTCTACCATCATCCAGCTGGGTGGGACTGCACTCGCCTGATTCCATTCTTATCTATCTAATCGTAGCCAGAGAATCACCTGCAACGGCTTTTCTTCCCACTCCCACATCGTTACCTCTGGTGTCCCCCAAGGATCTATCCTTGGCCCCCGCCTATTTCTCATCTACATGTTGCCCCTCGGCGACATCATCCGAAAATACGGCGTCAGTTTCCACATGTACGCTGACGACACCCAGCTCTACCTCACCACCACCTCTCTCAACCCCTCCACGGTCGCTAAATTGGCTGACATCCAGTACTGGATGAGCAGAAATTTTCTCCAGTTAAATATTGGGAAGATCAAAGCCATTGTTTTCGGTCCCCGCCACAAACTCCATTCCGTAGCCATTGACTCCATCCCTCTCCCTAACCTCTGTCTGAGGCTGAGCCACACTGTTCGCAACCTTGGTGTCATATTTGGCCCTGAAATGAGCTGCCGACCACATATCCACGCCATCACTAAGACCGCCTATGTCCACCTCCGTAACATTGCCCATCTCCACCCCTGCCTCAGCTCATCCGCTGCCGAAATCCTCATCCATGCCTTTGTTACCTCTAGACTTGACTATTCCAACACACTCCTGGCTGGCCTCCCACATTCTACCCTACGTAAACTTGAGGTCATCCAAAACTCGGCTGCCCGTGTCCTAACTTGCACCAAGTCCCGTTCACCCATCACCTCTGTGCTCGCTGACCTACTTTGGCTCCTGGTTAAGCAACGCCTCGATTTCAAAATTCTCATCCTTGCTTTCAAATCCCTCCATGGCCTCGCCCCTCCTTATCTCTCTAATCTCCTCCAGCCCCACAATCCCCTGGGATATCTGCGCTCCTCTAATTCTGCCCTCTTGAGCATTCCTGAATATAATTGCTCAACCATTGGTGGCTGTGCCTTCTGTTGCCTAGGCCCTAAGCTCAGGAATTCCCTCCCTAAACCTCTCCACCTTGCTACCTCTCTTTCCTCCTTTAAGGCGCTCCTTAAAACCTACCTCTTTGACCAAGCTTTTGACCATCTGCTGTGATTTCTCCTTATGTGGCTCAGTGTCAAATTTTTTGTCTTTTAATACTCCTGTGAACGTTAAAGGTGCTATATAAATACAAGTTGTTGTTGTTGCAGATTTATTTAATTAATTGAATTTAAATTCCCCAGCTGCCGTGGTGGGATTTGAATCCATGTCTCCGGATCATTAGTCCAGGCCTCTGGATTACTGTTGCTAATTGAATTTATTTTTAAAAGTTAAAGTGTGAATAATCATCTCCTGGGGAATTCATTTGGGATGATTTAAGACTGGGTATAACAGTAGAATCCTTTCAAATTATAGAGGGTGCATGGTGTATGTTACAAATACACTAGAGACCTGTAACAAGCCCTTCATAACATACTGTAAAACATTCCACCATTATAAACATAAGCTGTGGTGTTCCCATGACATTTAGTTAAATAAGAGAGGTAGAGAGGTGGTTAGGCCACAACTGGAGTATTGTGTCCAGTTCTGGTCACCACACTTTAGGAAGGATGTGAAGGCCCTTGAGAGGGTGCAGAGGAGATTTACCAGAATGGTTCCGGGGATTGGGGGATCTTAGCTACAAGGACAGGTTGGAGAAGCTGGATTTGTTTTCATTAGATCAAAAGAGGTTGAGGGTTGATTTGATAGAGATGTACAAGATTATGATGGGTTTGGATAGGCTAGACGGGGAAAGGCTGTTCCCACTAGTTGATGGTACAAGGACTAGGGGACACAGATTTAAGGTTTTGGGCAAGAGATACAGGAGGGACGTGAGGAAAAACATTTTCACGCAGCGAGTGGTGAGGACCTGGAACTCGCCACCGACGGAAGTGGTGGAAGCGGAGACACTCAATGTTTTCAAGGGGAGACTGGATAGGCACTTGAGGGAAATAAACTTGCAGGGCTACGGGGATGGAGCGGGGGAATGGGACTGACTGGATTGCTGTACAGAGAGCCGGCGCAGACTCGATGGGCCGAATGGCCTCCTTCTGTGCCGTATGACTCTGACTAAGTCCCAGTGCCACTGCTTTCAAATCACACTGAACACCAGTAGATCTAAGTTGTTGCAATGGCATCCCACCTAGCAATAAATGAAAACCAGTGAGAAATAATTCTGTTTGTATGTGTAACAGAGAATAACACACAGCTTTACTCACACAGTGTCATATTCTTTCAACTCTTTGATGTGTTATAACCTTGTAAAACATTACAAACTGTGTACTATCCTATGTACATTATACAAAGTGAAGCTTCTCACTAGTTCACCAGCAGTCATCAACCTGATCCAAGAACAGAGTCCGAGTTCTTAAACAATTAAGAGTGAAGGGAAAAAGAAAAATAATGAGATTTATTCTCAATCCTCAGGGCAGTGTCCTAGGCCCAACCATCTTCAGCTGCTTCATCAATGACCTTCCCTCCAACATAAGGTCAGAAATGGGGATGTTCGCTGATGACTGCACTGTGTTCAGCGCCATTCGCAACTCCTCAGATAATGAAGCAGTCCATGCCCGCATGCAACAAGACCTGGACAACATTCAGGCTTGGGCTGATAAGTGGCTGGTAACATTCGTGCCACACAAGTGCCAGGCAATGACTATCTCCAGCAAGCGAGAGTCTAACCACCGCCCCTTGACATTCAATGGCATTACCATCGCCGAATCCCCCACCATCAACATCATGGGGGGGTCACCATTGACCAGAAACTTAACTGGACCAACCACATAAATACTGTGGCAACAAGAGCAGGTCAGAGGCTAGGTATTCTGCGGCGAGTGTCTCACCTCCTGACTCCCCAAAGCCTTTCCACCATCTACAAGGCATAAGTAAGGAGTGTGATGGAATACTCTCCACTTGCCTGGATGAGTGCAGCTCCAACAACACTCAAGAAGCTCGACACCATCCAAGACAAAGCAGCCCGCTTGATTGGCACCCCATCCACCACCTTAAACATTCACTCCCTCCACCACCGGCGTACCGTGGCTGCAGTGTGTACCATCTACAAGATGCACTGCAGCAACTTGCCAAGGCTTCTTTGGCGGCACCTCCCAAACCCTTCCACCTAGAAGGACAAGGACAGCAGGTGCATGGGAACACCACCACCTCCAAGTTCCCCTCCAAGTCACACACCATCCTGACTTGGAAGTATATCGCCGTTCCTTCATCGTCGCTGGATCAAAATCCTGGAACTCCCTCCCTAACAGCACTGTGGGAGTACCTTCACCGCATGGACTGCAGCAGTTGAAAAAGGCGGCTCACCACCACCTTCTCGAGGGCAATTAGGGATGGGCAATAAATGCTGGCCTTGCCAGCGATGCCCAGATTCCATGAACGAATAAAAAAAAAAACAATAATGAAAAAAATGATCAACCCACAATAAATGTAAAACTAGCTTACCCTCATTTGTCTACCAAAGGCTAGAGTATATATACTAAAGGGCTGTCGATAAGGAGGGGTGAGGGTTCCAGCTGGGATAAGTAACCCATATTTCTTTTCTGTATTATAGCCCTTGGCTCTAGTTCAGGCACAGAAGTTCTGTTTTAGAGGGCTGCTACTCATGATATTGCTGCAGTGGGATCAGCATCCAGGACTACAGGAATATCTATCCTTATTCCCTATAATGGAAGTAGGACAGAGATAGCCCCATCAGATATATCATCTGAATTTGTCCTTTCCCAGGCTGAGAGATCGTAACTTAGTCTGCCTTTGGTGTGGCAAAATGAAAATGTTCTCCTCGGGTAGGAGAGGATTTGTTTCCTCCTTCCTTTACCTGCCTTCCCCTAAAGGCACTGACTCACTCTGAGCTACAATTTCGCAGCATGTCATCAACTCTCTATAAGCCTAGACGGCGAGATTCGGCAGCCTATTAAATCATGAACAGCACCACAGCTCAGCTCAGTCCTATCTTTGCCTTGACCTCCATCCACTCAAATTATGTAGCAACGGCACTGAATAGTGATTGAGCACGAGAACCCTGGCTGTTTGGTTTTTCTTCCCTAGCTCAGGCTCTGAGCCAATTATATTGCTCCCACTATACCCATTGCAGAGACATAGGAACAGGAGTGGGCCATTCAACCCCTCGAACTTGTTCCACCATTCAGTTAGATCATGGCTGATCTGTACCTCAACCCCATTTACCTGCATTTGACCCATATCCCTTGATATGGTTGTTGGATCAGTTAAATCCACACAGAACAGGTATTGAACCTGGACCTCCTTGGACGGTGTGGTCCTCTACTACACCAGACAGTGAATTGCTCCACAAGGCATTCATTGGGGGTTCTATTACACATGTTACAGAGAACTACATAGAATTTACAGCTCAGAAACAGGCCATTTGGCCAGTGTTTATGCTCCAAGTGAGCCTCCTCCCACTCTATTTACTTCATCTCACTCTATCAACATGTGCTTCTACTCCTTTCTCCCTCATGTACTTATCTAGCTTCCCCTTAATTGCATCTATGCTATGTTTCCTTTGACCTCATGGTCAGTGCGATTGGCTTCTTCCTGGTTGCAGGCTACCTTTTTTTATTATGGCCAGGTTTTCCACTTAAAAAAAGGTGGAAACCATTGCTTGAAGTAGCTGACGTGAAATTGTATTTCGTAACCCAGTGCATCCCAAATGGGAACTCTTCAACTGGGGAAACCCATTGACAATGAAATCAGCCTGTGCCCAGAAAGAGAAAGTGTCATTACTTAGGTGGTGGGGAAAAAATTGCAGCGTAATGAGGTGGATTCCTCCACAATAGAGCTGCACACTGTTTAGATTGCTGGGGGGGGGGGGGGCGGGGTGGGAGGGTGGTTTGTGAGTAAGCTATTGCAATCCATTTTTTTTTAAATGGGCTCAAGTTCCCCTTGAAGGTATGTTCACAAAGTCATGGATCACTACTAGACAGAAACGTTTTGTTTAAATGCAGTCTACCTTGGGACATAATTAACCTGACCATTCTTGCTGTGCTGCTAAGAGTGTGGTGTGTTTCTGATTCCTCGAGCGTAACTAAAGCTTTGTACTTCCGAAATCTGCTCCCAGCACCCTCCGTAAAGTCTCATTTGACTTGACTGTTTCGTACATCGCCGATGAAAAGTGTGTTTAACTGAGAATGGAATAGAAGTGAGATTTGTCATAAGGGAGGAAGAGAAGTGGTTTGTGATGAGTTAGTGGCTTTTGCTAGTTTGGGCAATGGCTGTGGGGAAGTGTGGAGTAGTTTTACTGTTGAATAAGTTTACTAAAACCTTTTTTTTGGGTTTTGTTCCTTCTTTCCCCCCCCCGCCCCCACTCCCCAGTTTACTCCCCTTCTGTTGTGGAAGTGCTGACTCTTACTGGGGTGTAGTTTCCAGGGTGCTGGCTTGCCTCAAGTGTCTATTCATATCTGAAGCTGGACAGTGAGCATCAACAGCGCTGTTGACAACCGAGCCTGAATCCAACCTCAACTGATGCCCATACACTTAGATTTTCCAGAGCAGGCATCATTGGATAGCTACCTGGAGCAGGAACCCTGTCTGACTTTACTTCACTGTGGCCAATTGCAATGCCTCCACCCCCAAACGAGCCGAGATCTGCTAACTTAGCACTGACTGGCGACTGAACCAGGGACTGCATGGCTCAGTACTATACACCATGTGGTGCCTTGCCCACTGGGCCATTTGGGGTAAATTATATTTTAATTAAAAAAAACTACAAAAGGATATTCCAAGAAATACTGTGAGAAATTGTACTGTTTGTTCTCGTTCTGGTAGCTACTGACATCTTGCGAACTTGCCTTTCTTGGGTGTTTAACTTTTTTTAGTTATTTGAGTAACTGCCTTGTGTATCAGACACTGCAGTCGTTGCCTATATCTGAAGCATTCTGTTGCTTCCAAATGATTTGTAGTGACATGTGAGTGGCAGCTGCTGAATCCAGCTCTCCTCACTTCAGTGCTGCGGTCAGCTGAAGAGTCTCTGTTGCATTTGATTTCAGTGGCATACTGCCTCCCAGCTAGCAGAGCCTTTAGACGTTGCGGGGTAGAGTTTCTGCTTTTGCGCCCAAAATGCGCTCGAAATTGCACTGTTCAGGTTACAGTTCAAGTTTCCGATGAAATTCATTAGCATAATCGCAAACTTAAAATCATCCATGAACCAGTGCAATTGGGCAGTGTAATAGAACGAAATTGTTCTTCTTTTTCTTATTTAAAAAGTGTTCTTTGATGTATTTAAGAGTGGTAACCTGGTGCAGTTTTATAATACAGCTGAAAATGGGTTTATCACCAAAAATAAGCATTTTTAATCAGGGTGTCCAGTCCTCCACCTGTGAGTAACCTCATTTAAAATCACTGAAAATTACTTTAAAAAAAAAACTATACTGACCCACTGGTGTACAGTAGTCCGTTTCTTAGTAAGTTAAATATTTTTTGATACGACAAACCTTTTAAAACATGCCAACTAGTGCCTGTGCGCCTAATAAAATGAGCGCAATTTGAAGAGCCCTCCCGAACCAGCGCTTTCATCGGAATCTCTCAATTTTGGCCGGGGGTGTGGCCAGTTTTGCTGCCGGGCGAATTGAATCTTAAACCAGCTTAAAAGATCGCGGAAAACACGAACGTAAGTGGTTTTGGGCGTAACTCACTTGTGTTTAAAATTCCCCGATTTTTGTGTTGGTTCGGCCGATTCCGCCCGGATTGCGCTGGTATTACTGGTGTAAAGGAGCAGAAACTCTACCCCCTACATCTTAATGTAGAAATCAGATAGCGACTGCACCTGACCCGATACTGGGATAGCTATTGGACTTAACACATGAAATACCTCGATGAAGGTAAGTGGCAGCAAAACTTCACATATTATCAATGCAACCTTTCACGCACTAGTGGCTGGCTGTACATAAGAAGGGTCAGAAATGTATTAACTTTGAGCCTCTGGAGTATAGCTTTAAAAGACTGGAACCTGAGAGACTGCACTATTTGTGAGAGCAATAAATGAATCAGGATAAGCTAAAGCAGGAACCCCGTTGTGAAGCAGAATTTGTCACAATTCGTGCCCATGCTTGCCATAGCAAGCTATGATTGGCTGGTTTTACGAACGTTGGCTTATCAATGGCTTGTTCTGAAGATCTGCAATTTGGCTAACCCTTTATTCATGGTGTGCAATACACAATTAACTCTGCACGGAGGGAGGAAATGTATTCGTATACCTCTAGTGAATTAAAGTATTGACGTACAGTTTATGTTCCAATTTGCCGGAAAGTAATTGTTTAATATTTTCCTGAGAAATGCTGATAAAACGTTGGGTTCTGTATTAAATTCAAATCTGAAGTTTCTGTTAATGGTTTAACAGAAACAAAATAAACCCTCTTTATAAGTTATGAGGTGAAAGTAAATTATGGTACATTAAACACTAATGCATGACTTGGCATGAAAGCCGACTGACTGTGGACGACTAGCTCCAGACAAATATGACCCCACTATTGACATGTTTTTCTTATAATCCAGTATTAAAAAAATTATGCAGGACAGGGCCATCCAGACTTAAGACCACAACAGCTCTTCATGGCCCTTCTGCAGCAAGCATTTGAACAATTTTTCTTAATTTATACGGCTGATTGCTTTTCTGATGGCAGATTCCATTTTTTATTTGAATGGTTGGAGTGAGATACTTAATAAAGATAATACCAACATAAAGGGGAACATTGCGGCTTAATTCTTTGGGTGATGTAGCGTACAGGAGGAGTGGGGGATGGGATTTATTTGGCGTTCTCTCCAACACCCTGGGAGTGGAATATTGGCAAGGGTTCCTAAACCTGTGACTGCAGAAAATGGACTCCTGGAAGTATGCAAGTGTGAACAACTGGTGAGGAAAGCATTTGGTTCATCTGTGATGCCCCTGTTGTTGAATTGCCTGTCTACATTCATTGTCGAGGCTCTGGTATGAAGAATGGCCACATGATTGAGGAACCAGAAGGTCCCGATGCCTCTGGAACTATGCACCAGCAGGTCCTTCTGGAGAGAGGAGGAGAACATTGGTGAAGGAAAACAAAAATATGGAAAATCTTTTGTTCTCTGACTAGACTTGGCTACAACTTCAGGAGGATGCTTGCACTTTCATCAAATGTTTTTTTGCTGATTTGGCAGGGACCAATAATAATTTATTTAAATATCATTAATCACAGCCAGGAACTTGTAGGGTTAGTACTTATCACAGCAAGAACTTTGTTCTCCTTTCCTTCACAATGACACTCTTTCTCGTTTAAAGATCGCTGTTGAATCTTTAAATGTATGAACTAGTAGATATTCCGCGTGTGGCATTGCTTATGGGCAGTTTTGGCCCTAGCGCATGCTTTTTATGTTTATGTCGGCCTTTCCCTTTAAGGCCACTGCTCCATATAGGCAGATCCAGGTAATTGTAGCTGGTTGTAAACTACTGAGATCAATCATGCAGCAACTGTAACTGCTTGTAAATTTTAGGTGCCAAGCCAATAACTGGCTTTCTATTTTTAAGATTTTTTATTTTTATCTATAACAAAATGTGATGTCTTTTGCGTGATGGAAGTGCTAGAATTGAGACATTTTAATATATATATATTTATGGTTAATTACTTTTGCAAAGTCTGAGTAATTTTGTGCCTCGTGACGTATCTACTGCAGTGATGACCCAGGTGGGAGAGTGGTTTAATTTTTGCATTTTTCTTTTAAGACAAGGAGGAAAATTTGGAGATTATTTTCTATACTTAATACTTTGTCTCCTGGTTATTGACAGTGACCCCTCAACAACAGTAATGTCTGACTTATGATACTGAGTACCTTTAAGTCACACGTCACTATCTGTTATATTATCTTTTCACCTGAATGCAATAATGCTTATTTTACTCCTGCTCTTTGTTCAGCAGTTCCATTCACCACATTTACTTTCATTTATGTTTGAGCAATGGCGAGAGCAGTAGAGTCCTGCCTACTCTTACCTTTTTGTATACAAGACATCTATATATTTTTAAAAATTGAATATGGCATGTACTTCATGTCCACAAATCTCACTTCTTGTCACCATTTTTGAGTAATGCATTTGTATCAACATTTATAATGGAAATCACTTTATAAACATTTTATAATTGTGGGGGGAGGTATGAAAAGTATGTTGACATTTTATAATGGGGCAAGTCTAATTTCCTGTCATTTGGTTTTTACAGACCTCCTACCACTGTTGGCTCTGTGCTGTACTGTGAATAGCCCAGGTTCACCCACCCTATTATTTTGCTTACCCAATTTTCAGGTATATTTTCCCTGTGTTCCTGGTAAATGGAGCTCTGGGACCCCCCGCCCTCCCCAGTTCACTTGTGGACTTCTCCCCTCCCTCCCGACACACGTGCTCAAAATTGGGTGACGGCGTAAGTGCTCCCATCTTTTCTCATGGTGTTGTAGTGGCTGATTGCCCGATTGTTCAGGCAAGCGCCTTTGCCTGGTGCTATAGCAGCTGGCCCCAAGCCCAGCATCTTGGACCTTACAATGACTACATTACAACAGTGACGACACTCCAAAAGTACTTCATTGGCTGTAAAGCGCTTTGAGACGTCCGGTGGTCGTGAAAGGCGCTATATAAATGCAAGTCTTTCTTACATTCCTCACCAACCCCTTCCCCCACCGACCCCTTCCCCCAATGTCCCACCACCCCATTACTTACCTGCACCCTTCCTTCCTCCTGGGAGCTTTCTTCCCACTGACCTTCCTTCATTTCGGCTATCATGTGTAAAGTGTCTTTTACAAGAACTTAAACTCATTAATAATATATAATAAACTGACATGCATTATTGCTTCATTAACTTATTAATTTTTTGCTGTGCTCACTGCTCTATGAATTTATTACTTCACCGGTTCTCACTATTCCACTAATTTAGTAAGTCGCTGGTGCTCGCTGATCCATTCATTTATTGGCCCGGAATTTGCGGTCAGCGGCGAAGCGAAGGCGTTCGCCTCTGGCCCCGAAGTACGCTTCGCACAAGGATCTCGCAATCCCTGTGTCGAGAACTTCGGGTTTTCCTACATTCAATTCAAATCAACGGACTGTAGTGGGGATTCCCCTGTACAACACGCTGTCTAAGCAGCCAATCAAAAGGCAGAATTCTCACAGACTGCGAACAAGGAAGTGAGTAAGCTCTTAAAATTTTAACTTTTTAGAGAGAGCAAAACAAAGATTGGGGTTCTCACATGGGGAAAAGGCAAATCTGAAATAAAGATTGACAAACTTTAAAAATAATTATAAAAATGTTTTTTTTAAAGTTTCTTAACATTTAAAATTTTTATTAAAATGGACAAATTTCACACTACACAAAATGAAAATTAGTTTTTCAGGCCCGTAACCTTCGTTTAGCAGTGAAGACGCTGTTAAAACCACAGTGGGGTGGGGGGGGGGGGGGGAATGACGGCTGCCAGTTTGCCATCATCCCAACCGCAAATTCCGGGCCGTTGATTTGGTGTGCATGCTGATCCGTTAATTTATTGCTGTTCACTTCTTCATCAATTTATTTTGTGAGTACCTACTGCCCTATTGATTAATTGATAGCCAGTGCGCTCAATTTAGGAATTCATTGATGCCTGCTTGGCTCTGCTGCCGTATTTCAGTACCTTTCATTGTTGGCAGCGCATGCTAATGCACGTGGTTATTTTCTATTGTGAGTGCATAGTGTCAAAAAACATTTTGTTATCATTTAAATTCTTCAGTTCATTCTGTTCTCTTTTAATCTCTGGGTTGGTGGCAGGGGGGAGATGAGGAGAAATGTTTTACTTAGCGAGTTGTTGTGATCTCAAATGCACTACCTGAAGGGGCGGTGGAAGCAGATTCAATGGTGACTTTCAAAAGGGAATTGGATATGTATTTAAAAAGGAAAAATCTGCAGGGCTATGGGGAAAGAGCAGGAGCGTGGGACTAATTGGATAGCTCATTCACAGAGCCGGCACAGGCACGATGGGCCGAATGACCTCCTTCTGTGCAGTAACAGCTTCTGCTGTCCATTGTTGCAGGGTGCACTATAATTGCCTTATTTGGGCACAGACATAACACTTTTCAAGACTGTATAGGTCTTGACTCTCTCTGGGGGAGATTTTCACAGGTGAAAACAGGGCGGTAGTACCCCATAAATGGTGATGGGGGGCAGGGGGCCAGTGGAAAGCTGACCACCATGTTCCCGCTCCCAATCATGCCGACGGCAACTTGGGAAGGGCCTACTCCTGGATGGCCGGAGTGCCTGCCTGAGTCAGGAGGTAGGCCTATTTAATCTACAAATGGGGATCCTATGACATACGTATGAGCCCGATTGCCATTTTAGGACTGGGCATTCGCTGTACACGCGCCACACAGCAACGGCTGGGGTTCCAGCCAAAGAGGAGCCTAGCAGGTAAGCCGTAACTACTTTTTGCGGGGCCGGGAGGAGTAGGACTGCTCCTCTGGGCTGCACAAAAAACAGACCCGGCCGTCTTTCTGCCCTGGAGGACGGACTCCCTCCCCCAGAACTACCTTCTTCTGGCCCAGAGCTGGCGGGTTGCTCCAGGGCACTCGTTTTCTGCCCGCCGCCCATGTGGTAATGAGGTCTGGCCCCCAAAATGGACTCAGCCTCCCATCGAGTCTATCGGGCGGCGGCGCTTCACTGGTTGGCCATCTGATCATTAAAATCTCCCCCTCCATGTATAATGACATGAGAAATAACTAGGTAATGCAGTTTAAAAAATCCTGCATCGGCTGCACATTCCTGCTGTCACATACCACCAGGGCAAAATAATTCACTTATCTGTCATCACTCAAATCTGTGATGAAATATGAATGAGTCAAGAGTGGCAAAAAGTACCAGCAAGTAATGAACAGAAAATGAAAAAATTAGATCCCTGTCTTATTTTATTTCTCAAAGTTACTGTTCACAAAGCAGCGAGAATCACAAAACCAACCCATGATATCACTGAAATAATTTCTTCATTGTTTTGAGCCCTCCTTCACTTTGGTCAGCGTAAAGGAGTTTAAAATAATATTTCTGGCATGATTATGAACACACAAGAAAATTACAGAAGTATGCCCATAAAAATCGGTCATTTAATGTTAGAAATAGCTGCAAGACGCTTCCCCCTACCCACACAAGTCTGTGCTTCTGTGTGGGCCCTACAGGCGGGTTGCACCTCAATAGGGCTGGGACCAATATCCTCGCGGGGGAGGGGTTGCTAGTGCTGTTGGAGAGGGTTTAATCTAGCTTGGCAGGGGGATGGGAACCAGAGCGTAGATTCAGAAGGGAGAGAAGCAAAGCTGGAAATGGAAGGCAGTAAATTAGTAAGTGAGTTTGGAAGGCAGAGGAAACATTGGAGTTTAGAAGAATTGAGAGGTGATCTTATTGAAACATATAAGATTCTGAGGGGGTTGGACAGGGTAGATGCTGAGAGAATGTTTCCCCTCGTCAGGGAATCTAGAACGAGGGGGCATAGTCTCAGAATAAGGAGTCGCCCATTTAAGACAGAGATGAGGAGGAATTTCTTCTCTGAGGGTCGTGAATCTTTGGAATTCTTTACCCCAGAGAGCTGTGGAGGCAGAGTCATTGAATATATTCAAGGCTGAGATAGACAGATATTTGAGCAACAGGGAAGTCCAGGGTTATGGGGAGCTGGCAGGAAAGTGGAGTTGAGGCCAAAATCGGATCAGCCATGATCTCATTAAATGGTGGAGCAGGCTCAAGAGGCCAAATGGCCTGCTCCGGCTCCTATTTCTTATGTTCTTATGTAGACAACAAAGGGGTTTGGCAGTGCTTAATGGTATATACTTCAATGCAAGGAGTCTAGTGAATAAGGCAGATGAGCTGAGGGCACAGATAGACATGTGGAAATAGCTATCACTGAAACATGGCTGAAAGAAGGGCAGGAATGGCAGCTCAACATTCCTGGTTACAGGGTTTTCAGACGAGATAGAGAGGGGGATAAAAAGAAGGGGGATGTGGTCGCAATACTGGTTAAAGAAACAGTTACAGCTGTGAGGAGGGATGATATGTGAGGAGGATCATCAAATGAGGCCATATGGGTTGAACTGAAGAACAAAAAAGGGGCAATTACACTGCTGGGAGTGTACTATAGACCCCCAAACAGTCAGAGGGAGATAGAAGAGCAAATATATAGGCAAATTTCTGAGAAGTGCAAAAACAATAGGGCAGTAATAGTTGGGGATTTCAACTACCCTAACATTAACTGGGATAGAATCAGTGTAAAAGGTATAGAGGGCGCAGAATTCTTAAAATGCATTCAGGAGAAGTTTTTTAGCCAGTATGTAGCAAGCCCAAGAGAGGGGTGGTTCTGGACTTAGTTTTAGGGAATGAAGCTGGGCAGGTGGAAGGGGTATCAGTGGGAGAACATTTTGGTGGTAGTGTTCATAATTCAGTTAGATTTAGCATAGTTATGGAAAAGGACAAAGATAGATCAGGAGTAAAAGTTCTCAATTGTGAAAAGGCCAATTTTACTAAGCTGAGATGTGATTTAGCAAAAGTGGACTGGAAATGGCTACTTGAAGGTAAATCAGCGTCAGAGCAGTGAGAGGCATTCAAGGCGGAGATAGTGAGGGTTCAGAACAAATATGTTCCCACAAAGAAAAAGGGTGGGACTCCCAAATCTAGAGCCCCCTGGATGTCAAGGGGCCTACAGGGTCGGATAAGGCAAAAAAGGGAAGCTTATGTCAGATACCGAGAACTAAACACTGCAGAAAGCCTAGAGGAGTATAGAAAGTGCAGGGGTGAAATCAAAAAGGAAATTAGGAAGGCAAAGAGAGGGCATGAAAAAAATATTGGCAAGTAAAAGTAAGGAAAACTCAAAGATGTTTTATAAATACATAAAGAACAAGAGGATAACTAAAGAAAGAGTAGGGCCTATTAGAGAACAAAAAGGAAACTTGTCTGTGGAGGCGGAAGGCATGGGTGTGGTTCTTAATGAATACTTTGCGTCTGTCTTCACAAAAAAGAGGGCAGATGCAGGAGGAGGAGTGTGAAATAGTAGATGAGATAAACATAGTGAGAGAGGAAGTATTAAGGGGTTTAGCATCTTTGAAAGTAGATAAATCACCAGGCCCGGATGAAATGTATCCCAGGCTGTTAAGAGAAGCAAGGGAGGAGATAGCAGAGTCTCTGACCATCATTTTCCAATCCTCTCGGGCTACAGGTGTGGTGCCGGAGGACTGCTAATCTTGTACTGTTGTTCAAAAAGGGAGGAAGGATAGACCGAGTAATTACAGGCCAGTCAGCCTAACCTCGGTGGTGGGCAAATTGTTGGGAAAAATTCTGAGGGACGGTATTAATTGTCATTTAGAAAGGCACGGATTAATCAAGGACAGTCAGCATGGATTTGTTAAGCGAAGGTCGTGCCTGACTAACTTGAATTGACTTTTTTGAGGAGGTAATAAGGAGGGTTGATGAGGGTAGTGCATTTGATGTAGTCTACATAGATTTTAGCAAGGCTTTTAACAAGGTCCCACGTGGCAGACTAGTCAGAAAAGTAAAAGCCCATGGCATCCAAGGGAGAGTGGCAAATTGGATCTAAAATTGGCTCAGTGGCAGGAAGCAACGGGTAATGGTCAATGGATGCTTTTGTGACCCGAAGGCTGTTTCCAGTGGGGTTCCGCAGGGCTCAGTACTAGGTCCTTTTCTTTTTGTGGTATACATCACTGATATCGACTTCAATATAGGGGGCATGATTAAGAAGTTTGCAGATGATACAAAAATTGGCCGTGTGGTTGATAATGAGGAAGAAAGCTGTAGACTGCAGGAAGATATCAATGGACTCTAGAGCAGAGTAGAGTTTTGGGTAAAAATAAGCAGAGTGGGTCAGGAAGGGACAGAGAGAGTAACAAAGGTAATAAGGCGTCAGTGACTAAGGTGACATCAGGGAAAAATAGAAATAAGTCAAAGCTAAAGGCACTATATCTGCGCAAAGCATTTGCAACAAAATAGATGAATTAATAGCGCCGATAGAAATTAATAGGTTTGATCTAATAGCCATGTGGTTGCAAGGTTGGGAACTAAATAATCTAGGATACTTAACTTTTAGAAGAGATAGGCAAAATAGAAAAGGAGGAGGGGTAGCCCTAATAGTAAAGGATAGGATAAAGACCGTGGAGAGAAAGGATCTTAGCTCCGAAAATCAAGAAGTAGAATCAGTTTGGGTGGAGCTAAGAAACAGCGAGGGGCAGAAAACATTGGTGGGAGTTATTTACAGGTCCCCAAACAGTAGTTGTAATGTAGGGCAGAGCATAAATCAGGAAATTAGAGGCGTGTGTAACAAGGGTAATACAGTAATCACTGGGACTTTAATCTACATATAGACTGGGCAAACTAAATTTGCAGTGATAGTGTGGAGGACAAATTCATGGAATGTATACAAGATAGTTTTCTAGATCAGTATGTTGAGGAACCAACTAGAGAACAGGCTATTTTAGATCTAGTATCGTGCAATGAGAAAGGGTAAATTAATAACCTTGTAGTGAAGGGGCCTTTAGAGAAGAGTGACCATAATATGATAGAATTTTATATTGAGTTTGAAAGTGATTTAGTTAAATCCGAAACTAGGGTCTTAAATCTAAACAAAGCAAACTATGTAGGTATGAGGGGCGAATTGGCTACGGTAGATTGGGGAACTACATTAAAAGGTATGACGGTAGAGAAGCAATGGCTAGCATTTAAATAATTAATACATAATTTACAACAAATATACATTCCTTTAAGGCACAAAAACCCCACAGGAAAAGTGGTCCAACCGTGGCTAACAAGAGAAGTTAAAGATAGTATTAGATCAAAGGAAGAGGCTTATAATGTTGCCAAAAAGAGTAGTAAGCCTGAAGATTGGGAGGATTTTAGAATTCAGCAAAGGAGGACCAAGAAATTGATGAAGAAAGGGAAAATACGAATCTGAGTGTAAACTAGCGAGAGACATAAAAACAGACTGTAAAAGCTTCTATAGGTATGTAAAAAGGAAAAGATTAGCAAAAGTAAATGTGGGTCCCTTACAGGCTGAGACAGAATAAATTATAATGGGGAATAAGGAAATGGCAGAGAAATTAAACAAAAACTTTGTGTCTGTCTTCACGGAAGAAGACGCATAAAACTTCCCGGAAATAGTGGAGAACCAAGGGTCTAGCGAGAATGAGGAACTGAAAGAAATTGGTATTAGTGAAAAAAATAGTACTGGAGAAATTAATGGGACTGAAAGCCAATAAATCCCCTGGACCTGATGGCCTACATCCTAGGGTTTTGAACAAGGTGGCTATAGAGATAGTGGATGCATTGGTTGTCATTTTCCAGAATTCCATAGATTCTAGAACGGTTCCCACAGATTGGAAGGTAGCAAATGTAACCCCACTATTTAAGAAAGGAGGGAGAGAGTAAACTGGGAACTACAGACCAGTTAGCCTGACATCAGTAGTAGGGAAAATGCTAGAATCTATTAAGGACGTGGTAACAGGGCACTTAGAAAATAATAATAGGATTGGGCAGAGTCAACATGGATTTATGAAAGGGAAATCGTGTTTGACAAATCTGTTAGCGTTTTTTGAGGTTGTAACTAGCAGAATAGATAAGGTGGAACCAGTGGATATAGTGTATTTGGATTTTCAGAAGTCATTTGATAAGGTGCCACACAAGAGGTTATTAAACAAAATTAGGGCTCATGGGGTTGGGGTAATATATTAGCATGGATTGAGGATTGGTTAATGGACAGAAAACAGAGAGTAGGAATAAACGGGTCATTTTCGGGTTGGCAGGCTGTAACTAGTGGGGTACTGCAAGGATCAGTGCTTGGGCCTCAGCTATTCACAATCTATATCAATGATTTGGAGGAGGGGACCAAATATAATATATCGAAGTTTGCTGATGATACTAAACTGGGTGGGAATGTAAGTTGTGAGGAGGATGCAAAGAGGCTTCAAGGGGATATAGACAAGCTAAGTGAGTGGGCAAGAACATGGCAAATGGGATATAATGTGGAGAAATGTGAAGTTATCCACTTTGGTAGGAAAAATAGAAAAGCAGAGTATTTTTTAAATGGTGAGAGATTGGGAAATGTTGGTGTTCAGAGGGACCTCGGTGTCTTTGTACACAAATCACTGAAAGTTAACATGCAGGTACAGCAAGCAATTAGGAAAGCAAATGGCCTTTATTACAAGAGGATTTGAGTATAAGAGTAAAGATGTCTTACTGCAATTATATAGGGCCCTGGTGAGACCACACCTGGAGTATTGTGTACAGTTTTAGTCTCCTTACCTAAGGAAGGATATACTTGCCATAGAGGGAGTGCAACGAAGGTTCACCAGACTGGTTCCTGGGATGGGGGGTTGTCCTATGAGGAGAGATTGAGTAGACTAGGCCTATATTCTCTAGAGTTTAGAAGAATGAGAGGTGATCTCATTGAAACATACAAAATTCTTACAGGGCTTGACAGGGTAGATGCAGGGAGGATGTTTCCCCTGGCTGGGGAGTTTAGAACCGGGGTCACAGTCTCAGAATAAGGGGTCGGCCATTTAGGACTGAGATGAGGAGAAATTTTATTCACTCAGAGGGTGGTGAATTTTTGGAATTCTCTACCCCAGAGGGCTGTGGAGGGTCAGTCGTTGAGTATATTCAAGACAGAGATCGATAGATTTTTGGATATTAAGGGATATGAGGATAGTGCAGGAAAGTGAAGTTGAGGTAGAAGATCAGCCATGATCTTATTGAATGGCGGAGCAGGCTCGAGGGGCCAAATGGCCTACTCCTGCTCCTGTTTCTTATGTTGACTGGTCAGGTGGGCAGAAAAGTAGCAAATGAGGTAATGCATTTGGGGAGGGCTAACAAGGCAAGGGAATATACAGTAAATGGTAGGATTCTGAGAAGTGTAGAGAACAGAGGGACCTTGGAGTACATGTCCACAGATCTCTGAAGGTAGCAGGACGGGTAGATAAGGTGGTTACAAAGGCATACGGGATACTTTCCTTTATTAGCTGAGGCATAGAATATAAGAGCAGGGGGGGTTATGCATCTGAAAGATGTGATTGCGCTAGAGAGGGTACAGAGGAGGTTTACGAGGATGTTGCCAGGACTGGAGAATTTTAGCTATGAGGAAAGATTGGACAGGCTGGAGTTGTTTTCTTTGAAACACAAGAGACTGAGTGGAGACTTGATTGAGGTGTATAAAATTATGAGGAGCCTAGATTGACCTATTTCCCTGAGTGGAGAGATCAATAATCAGGGGGCATAGATTTAACGTAATTAGTAGAAGGATTAGAGGGGAGTTGAGGAGAACCGTTTTCACCCAGAGGGTAGTGGGGGTCTGGAACTCACTGCCTGAAAGGGTGGTAGAGGCAGAAACCCTCATCACATTTAAAAAGTACTTGGATATGCACTTGAAGTGCTGTAACCTACAAGGCTACAGACTAAGAGCTGGAAAGTGGGATTAGGCTGGATAGCTCTTGTTCGGCCGGCACAGACATGATGGGCCGAATATCCTCATTCTGCGCCGTAAATTTCTATGATTCTATGACCCACCAGAGGTGGTGACACAGTGGTATACGGTCGGGAGGGAGTGGCCCTGGGAGTCTTCAACATTGATTCCGGACACCATGAAGTCTCTTGGCTTCAGGTCACGCATGGGCAAGGAAACCTCCTGCTGATTACCACCTACCGCCCTCCCTCAGCTGATGAATCAGTACTCCTCCATGTTGAACACCACTTGGAAGAAGCACTGAGAGTAGCAAGGACACAGAATGTACTCTGGGTAGGGGACTTCAATGTCCATCACCAAGAGTGGCTCGGTAGCACCACTACTGACCGAGCTGGCTGAGTCCTGAAGGGCATAGCTGCCAGAATAGGACTGCGGCAGGTGGTGAGAGAACCAACACGAGGGAAAAACCTACTTGACCTCGTCCTCACCAATTTACCTGTCGCAGATACATTTGTGCATGACAGCATTGGTAACAGTGACCACCGCACAGTCATTGTGTAGACGAAGTCCCATCTTCACACTGAGGACACCCTCCATCGTCTTGTGTGGCACTACCACCGTGCTAAATGGGATAGATTCAGAGCAGATCTAGCAGATCAAAACTGGGCATCTGTGAGGTGCTGTGGGCCATCAGCAGCAGCAGAATTCTATTCCACCATAATCTGTAACCTCATGGCCTGGCATATTCCTCACTCTACCATTACCATCAAGCCAAGGGACCAACCCTGGTTCAATAAGGAGTGCAGAAGAGCATGCCAGGAGCAGCACCAGGTGAACCTAAAAATGAGGTGCCAACCTGGGGAAGCTGCAACACAGGACTACATGCATGCTAAACAGTGGAAGCAGCATGCTATAGACAGAGCTAAGCGATCCCACAATTAACAGATCAGGTCAAAGCTCTGCAGTCCTGCCACATCCAGTCATGAATGGTGGTGAACAATTAAACAACTCACAGGAGGAGGAGGCTCCATGAAAATCCCCATCCTCAATGATGGCGGAGCCCAGCACAGCACGTGAGTGCAAAAGACAAGGCTGAAGCGTTTGCAACCATCTCCAGCCAGAAGTACCGAGTGGATGATCCATATCAGCCTCCTCCTGAGGTCTCCACCATCACAGAAGCCAGTCTTCAGCCAATTCAATTCACTCCATATGATATCAAGAAACGGCTGAGCGCACTGGATAAAGCAAAGGCCATGGGCCCCAACAACATCCTGGCTGTCGTGCTGAAGACTTGTGCTCCAGAACTAGCCGCGCCTCTAGCCAAGCTGTTCCAGTACAGCTACAGCACTGGCATCTATCCAACAATGTGGAAAACTGCCCAGGTTTGTCCTGTCTACAAAGGTCAGGACAAATCCAATCCGGTCAATTACCGTCCATCATCAGCAAAGTGATGGAAGGTGTCGTGACAGTGCTATCAAGTGGCACTTACTCACCAATAACCTGCACACCGATGCCCAGTTTGGGTTCTGCCAGGACCACTCAGCTCCAGATCTCATTACAGCCTTTGTCCAAACATGGACAAAAGAGCTGAATTGCAGAGGTGAAGCGAGAGTGACTGTCCTTGACATCAAGGCAGCATTTGACCGAGTGTGGCATCAAGGAGCCCTAGTAAAATTGAAGTCAATGGGAATCAGGGGGAAAACGCTCCACTGTCTGGAGTGATACCTAGCACAAAGGAAGATGGTTATGGTTGTTGGAGGCCAATCATCTCAGCCCCAGGACATTGCTGCAGGAGTTCCCCAGGTCAGTGTCCTATGCCCAACCATCTTCAGCTGCTTCATCAATGACCTTCCCTCCAAGTGGGGATGTTCGCTGATGATTGCCCAGTGTTCCGTTCCATTCGTAACTCCTCAGATAATGAAGCAGTCCATGCCCGCATGCAGCAAGACCTGGACGACATTCAGGCTTGGGCTGATAAGTGACAAGTAACATTCACGCCACACAAGTGCCAGGCAATGACTATTTCCAACAAGCGAGCGTCTAACCATCACCCCTTGACATTCAACGGCATTACCATTGCTGAATCCCCCAACATCAACATCCTGCGGGTCACCATTGACCAGAAACTTAACTGGACCAGCTACATAAATACTGTGGCTACAAGAGCAGGTCAGAGGCTGGGTATTCTGAGGCGAGTGTCTCACCTCCTGACTCCCCAAAGCCTTTCCTCCATTCACAAGGCACAAGTAAGGAGTGCGATGGAATACTCTCCACTTGCCTGGATGGGTGCAGCTCCAACAACACTCAAGAAGCTCAACATGATCCAGGACAAAGCAGCCCGCTTGATTGGCATCCCCTCCACCACCGGCACACCGTGGCTGCAGTGTGTACCATCTACAAGATGCACTGCAGCAACTCGCCAATGCTTCTTCGACAGCACCTGTCAAACCTGCGACCTGTGCCACCTAGAACGACAAGGGCAGCAGGCACATGGAAACACCGTCACCTGTAAGTTCCCCTCCAAGTCACTCACCATTCCTTCATCGTCGCTGGGTCAAAATCCTGGAACTCCCTCCCAAACAGCACTTTGGGAGTACCTTCACCTCCCGGACTACAGCGGTTCAAGAAGGTGGATCACCACCACCTTCTCAAAGGGCAATTAGGGATGGGCAATAAATGCTGGCCTTGCCAGCAATGCCCACATCCCGAAACGATAAAATTAAAATTCTCATAATCATGTAATAGGTTTTTGGGGAGGGAGGAAGGAAGATAAACTAATAAAACGCTTGAAGCTTAAGCATCCGTCAGGGAAGTGGAACAAAACAATTAAAGCCGGAAATAAGAGGTTGTGGATAGGGAAGAACAAACTAAATTACTTGCAACTTAAGCAAGTTTTGCAAAGTGGAAGGGAAATAGTGTTATAACTGTTAAACATAAGGCCTGTATCCTTCAGTGTTGGTAAGGTGTGTAATATTTTTACCTTGTGTCACTCTGGACACATTACTTGAGTAAATTTGCTAATGAGTGAACTATTCTCACACTTGGGCTGCAGCCTGACCATCAGATAAACATCAGAAACTGCACTGTAAATCCGGACTGTCTGTGGGCAATGTCATGGGGGGAGATATATGTAAAAATGATCCCCTTTTCATATCAAGAGAAATCAAAGTGTTAAGGGTCTGTACACCCTTCCCAAATAAGCATTGTGATACGCAATTCCTTCCAACTGACCCAGCAGCCACTGCAAGACGTCTCTGCTTATTTTATTGTGGCCGTACTGCAAAGGAGAAGTACAATGTATGACAGTGAAATTCTCTTCGTCATTTTGTGCTTTCCATCGCAACTTGGGTTGATAAGCTGAAAGTGATGGTAATTGGGACTCTGCTCACTCTGGTAACTGGGGAAAGAGTCGGTCTAAGCTTTCATAATGATATACTTTTAAAATCTTTAACTTCATAGTATGTAACCAGTTACTGAATGTGCTGCTAATGCCATGTCCTTTGCTTCCGTTAACTGCAGAAATACCGCAGCCCTTCGTTAGGGGATGAAGAATTCATCTATGAGCATGCAGGAGGGTAAGGCATTGTAATCTCCAGGAGAAAGAACAATCTATGGTTATAGTAACTCCCCATTATGGGAAGTAGCCAGGTGCCATGGTCAGGCAGAATGTGCCTTAGATCCTATTCATTCATTTCTTGTCCCAGTGCTTTATGTGGGTTGAATGGTTTCTGTGGTCAGCCCCACAAGTGTGAACATCGGATGAGGACTGGTTCGGGCTCAGCTGTGATGCCCCGGCGGTAAAATAGCCCACTGAACTTGTTGTCTAGGTCCTTGCGTGAATTCTGGGCACTTGGGTGAGGTACTGAAGGGTGCCCGACCCAGTGCTGAAAGAACAATATCCCAGCAAGGAGCTAATGGCCTCGAGAGAAGGAAGAGAAAGGAAATTTAAGATGAAATTAATTGAAGGTTGTCATTGTTGAACTATTACTGTACTCTTTCAAATACTGGTATGTTTCCCTTGCCATTTACCCCTCCCCTCCCCTCCTTTCTTTGCTTGTTCTCCAGGTGAAGTTGGTGCAGGTGTGGAGGGAAGCCCCAAGATTTGCATCCACCAGCCAAACTGAGAAATGTAATCAGTCTCCAGAAAATGAAAAGCAAAATGCTGTAAAAACAGAAAAAGCTGGGAACACACAGCAGATCAATTAGGGAGAACAACGTCGACATTTTAATCTGTGCTTTTCGTCAGAAGGATTCTGATGAAGATTGAGCAGCTGAAAGTTCGACTGTCTTGACCTGCTGTGTGTTACCAGCCTTTTCTGTCTTTAACCAGTTTCTCGATTCCTTACCCCAGGAAGGAACACTTGTTCAGGTGCCCTCTCTGGCAAAGGCAAACAAGGGCCCTGGGACGCAAACTCCTCACATTACTGGCTGAGGCGCCATCCCTTCACAGCCTCCGCGAGCTTTGCTGCTTAGTATATTTTACCAATTGCAATATTTTAATAGTATTTTATAAAGTTAACTACAAGCTAGTTTGTTTTAGACTTGCAATCCTAACTTAATGTCCTGCATTTTGTGGAAAGTAAAATTTCATAATTCGTCGTTTCGGAGATTCTGAAGTTGTATCTTAGTGAGATCTATATAATAAGGACCTGCACTAATCATACTGATTTAACAGAAATTAAACCCAAGTCCAAAACCAAATTACTAACATAGTCTCTTACTGGATTTTTAGGAATCCTGTATATATGTTTCCTTGAACTGCGTGTCCTCCCATCATTCATTCTTGCTTTGTTCCAGAGATTCATTCCATTACACGTTGGAAGCCACAAAATCTTTACGTCAGAAGCAGGGGGAAGGGCCGATGACATACCTGAATAAAGGACAGTTTTACGCCATAACACTCAGGGAGACTGGAGCCAACAAATGCCTTCGCCATCCAATCAGCAAAGTTAGGGTAAGCTGCTGTATTTCTCTTCAGCTTGGCTATATTGAATGGAACAATGTTGGCCTTCAGGCGGTTCACATGTAGTCACAGTGACCTTTATAACTACAGTGCAATTTATATATAAAGATGTTGTGTGTGTTTGAAGGAGATTGTCTTAGAGCACTCAGCATTGCACAGAATGAACTGCGTTCCTGACTTCAGTGCTGTGCGAAAAATGCATCCAGGATTTCCGGTTTCTGCTGGGCTTCAGTGCAAGTTTCCAATTCCTGATCTGAGGTGGGGTGGCAGTGGTATAATTGGCCATTGCGCCTTTGGGTAAGGGAGGGTTAAGATTGATTAGAATTTGTGATCCTGATTGCTGTCTAGAGATTCCTGCTGGGAAGTGCACATGTATGACTGTAGCGTGTGGACAGGGGTTGGGCTCAGCTGTGATGTCCCCACACAGTGGAATAGGCTGCCGACACACACTGTCTAGACTCGTGTGTAGAATGGCCACTTGGGCGAGGTACCCCACCGTTGATCAATACCTTTAGATGAGGGGAGAGAATCGGTGGGAGTGGGGGGGAAACATTGATTTTGTGATATTAAACTTGTTAGTCTGGTAATTACTAATATTGCGCAATGTGGTTTCAAACCACAAGTGTCCAATTCAGATGACTATTTAGTAGTTTACAGCTTTGCATAAGTGCTCCTGTGTTATAAGGTTATGCTTGTGGTTTAGGCAAACTGTCAAGGCAGTGTAGCATAATTCAAATGCCACCTCGCACAGAAGGGGTGTGGAGGGGGGTGGGGTGGGGGGTTGAAGATATGGGAAAATGCAATTTGGAGGAGATTTTCAAGATGGCAGGCAGTCATCCCTGGAGAGGGACTGGAGCCAGGTCGCATGACCAAATGACCAGTTTTAATGCACTCACGATAGTCCCCATAAAAATTAAAATAAAACACAAAGAACAATAAAATGTTATTTTAAAGCAGGCAGCATAAACCCAAACAATTCAAGTCACAAAGTTGATGTGAAGCGAGAGATTATTAAATGCCAACATGAATCCAGTGGCTTCATTGGAACTTAGCAGAAAATGGAAGGCACAGGAGACATCGTGCAAGAGATTTCCATACAGGAGTCAAGATCGCCAGAAATCTTCTGTTCACGTGTTCAGGGTGTTTCAGCATGTTCTTTTTAGTAAGAAAATGGATGCAGGGTGGGAGGAAAGACTCAAAAAAAACCAGTGCAGTTTGGCCTGCGCATGAGGTACCTGCAGTGGCGGGGTTTCATTTTATTTTGTGTAAATTTATTTTGTGTTTTTCCCCCTCGTTTATCTCTCTCCGATTTGCTTTTGAGTAAATAATTCATGCTGGGATTGTTTAAGTAGTCCCAGGAACTTAAAAGGGCGCTGGGGGCAAGGAAAGAGAGAGGGTGGCTCCTCACAAAATCCAAATGAATTTGATTCGTGCAAAATAAATATTTTTCACAAGTCCGGCACCCAAATAATTCAAGTAGCAAAGTTGAAAATAAACTAGTTGGCGCTGGAGTGGAAGGATTTATCATCACATGGTCAATTATTAATTATTCAGTTTATGCTGCCTGCTTTAAAATAACATTTTATTGTTCTTTGTGTTTTATTTTAATTTTTATGGGGACTATCGTGAGTGCATTAAAACTGGTCATTTGGTCATGTGACCTGGCTCCAGTCCCTCTCCAGGGATGACTGCCTGCCATCTTGAAAATCTCCTCCAAATTACATTTTCCCTTATCTTCCCCCTGCCCCTCCCCCCCCCCCCCCTACACACCCCTTCACCTGCCCCCTCCATTCCTGAAAGAGATCTTGTTCTGGGGTGTCAACAAACCTCCAGTATCTCACCTAAATGACATTGTAATCATTTATATTCACCACTTTGTATCGGTAGGCTTTTCACAGTCCAGCCTAGTGTCTCCCACATGCAGATGTTCTGGCATGAGGTGACTGGGTGGTGTTCAGAAGCCCTTTTTTTCATTTCTCCCCCCCCCCCCTCCCCCCCCCCCCCAACCTACTATTGCCAATCATAGCAACTACACTGCAGCCCCCACATAGATCAGCTATCTCAGCACAGACCACAAATTCAAACAGCAACTTTAAGTCCTGAATGGCTCAGTACCATGTCACTTTCATTCATGGAGACATCCTGGCCCCATATACCCAAGGTCTCAGTGGTAGCACTCTCGCCACTGAGTCAGATGGTTGTGGATTCAAGTTCCACTCAAAATCTAGGCTGACACTCCCAGTGCAGTGCCGAGGGAATGCCGCACCGTCGGAGGTGCCGTCGTTCGGCAGAGACGTTAAACTGAAGCCCTGTCTGCCTTCTCGGGTGGACGAGAAAGATCCCATGGCACTATTGTGAAGAAAAGCAGGTTCTCCCCAGTGTCCTGGCCAAAGTTTATCCCCCAACCAACATCACTAAAACAGATTATCTGGTCATTATCACATTGCTGTTTGTGGGAGCTTGCTGTGTGCAAATTGGCTGCCGTGTTTCCTACATTACAACAGTGACTACACTTAAAAGAAAAGGACTTAATTGGTTGTAAAAGCACTTGGGGGTGTCCTGAGCTCATGAAAGGTACTATATAATTCCCAGTTTTTTCTTTCTATACCAATTTGATACAAAGTGATTCAGGAACATGTGCAATTTTTTTTCAACTTTGTAGTTGGAAAAAATGACCAAATTGAAAATGCTATATACAATTGTTCGCACTTAAAGTGGCTGTAATTCGAATGGGCATCATTTCTATCTGTGGAACAGAACCTAGAAAACAAAACCACCGCCTATGGTGTTAATGCAAAACCTGTTTTAAACAGATACCAAATGGTTTTAACAGACAAAACGTCTCATTTACACCTCATTGTCAGCCTCCAATACAGTCAAAGCCACACCTGATGTTTGAAGTTATATGCAGTAGCAAAAAGTAAAGTAATCCGATTGGCAGTTTCAACAGCACTGAGTGAGAGGCCTGCATTCATCATGCAGCCGAGACTTGCTTCTGTGCTGATCAGCAGAGCCCACAGAATGTAAAAATGTGAGAAGTCGCACAACACCAGGTTATAGTCCAAGGGGGAGAAATTCAGTATCGCCCCATTTGGGGCGCAATTATCGGCCGGGCGCAAAGATTAGCGCCTGGCGCTAATTATCGCCACCGACTGCAAACTTGACTTTTATCGCCCCTGGAGGTGATTGGAGCGCTAAATCAGGCGCTTCACACCTGTCTTAAGGCGCAAAGGCCGAGGAGCGAGGCGCTACCTCAGAGCGCTGGTGAAGCTCATGTAATGTCAGTCAGCAATGGAACACACACGCAATGGCACGGGCCAGTTCTTAAAGGGGATGGTTAATCTTGCTTTCCATCCACATCCTGCTCATTGCAGCCTTGAATCTCGGCCTGGAGAGACCTGCACATCAAATCTGCTGGAAAGAACAATGGAGAGTACCAGGCAAAGAGCTGAGTGCAGCCCCCACAGTCTCTTCTAAATCGATACAAGGAATGGCAAATCAAAATGAACCTGCAAAGTGCTGCTCAGAACCCAAAACTCCTTTACACAACGTTGAATCTCTCCAGAAGTCTCTCCCTCTCTCTCTCTCAGAATGCGTAATTCAAAAATGGCACCAACAATAAAAGGCAGGAAGCGGTCACCTTTAAATAGCGCTCCCCCTTTCCCTTCATGACTGCAGAACGCTCCCCTCAACCTGTCGTTGCTAGCGTCAGGCGGTAAGGCAGGGGGCGCCACTCAATATCCGCTCCGGGGCGATACCGGGGTGTTGCGCACTCGACTGACGTCACGATCTGCCGGCGCAGGAGATCGTGGCGGTAGTGTTTAGCGCCACCGCAAAATGTCTAGTTAATTTCGCGAGCGGCGCAAATTTCGCCGCACCTGGGCGCTAGATGCTTTGCGCCCCATTAGCGCCCTCTTAAGGCGCTAACGGGAGGCGCAATCAACTGAATTTTTCCCCCCAACAGTTTTATTTGAAATCACAAGCTTTCGGAGCGGCTGCTCCTTCGTCAGGTGAAGTCACTTCACCTGACGAAAGAGCAGCGCTCCGAAAGCTTGTGATTTCAAATAAAGCTGTTGGACTATAACCTGGTGTTGTGCGACTTCTCACATTTGTCCACCCCAGTCCAACACCGGCATCTCCACATCATCACGGAATGTAAGGCCAGCTGGAAGATCAAGGAAAGCCCATTTCTGAAGCTTAGGCATGCTCAGAACTGGTCCAGCTGGCCATTTCCAAAGTTCAAAATATACCTTACTGTCCTCTATCCCTTTTACCCCTCCGTCATTTCTTTTGCTTAAAAATGATCTAACTTGCTCTTTAGCTGTTACCATCCAGCTCCACTATCTCCCCCTACACTCCATTCCACGCATTCATCACCTGTGTCAAGCAGTTAAATCTAAATTGTTCACCTTTCTCCTCTCTTTCTCCTTCCTATCCCAGCTTCAGTCACACAATTTATGAGGCAAAGGGTATCTATACCCTTTAGAATTGTGAAAACGTCGATTAATTGCCTTTTCTCCAGTGGCAACATTCCCAACTTATAGTCTGTCCTTGTTACGTCGGTGTCTGGAATTCCTGAAATCTGTTTTAGTTGCCCTACCTGTAACATTCTGCCATCTTGAATGTAAAGTAAAAGTTCACCATTATTCTCCTCTCCCAAAGCCCCATGTTTCCTGATAGTGTTATTTTGTGGATAATTAGCTTATAATTCTTTAAATTTGGTCAAATGAGGGTCTATCCCTCCGAAATACATACAGTTTCACAATGCAGTTTATCTCTCTCCCTTCCCCACATTTACAATAGCACATTGGGAAGTATTTAAAATTCTGTTTGACAGTCTGAATCTTTTCTGAGGAATGTCAGTAAAATGGAATATTTTCTACCTTTGACACCTAGGGGGGGAATTTTAACCTAAAAAAAGGGTGTGTTTGCAGTGTGGGGGTAGTTAAATAGTTAAAAATCAGATTCCCGACCTGAACCCGCCTCCAATCCACCCATTTCCGGTTTTAACAGGGCAGGCAGCCAAGCCACTGCCAGGAGGTGGGCCATCTATTAAATATTGCAATGAGGCTGGAAGCCTCTTCTTTAACCTCCATTTTGTTTTTAACTGCATCTTGTCGAGTTTTACACATTTCGTAAAACCCGGCAGTTTCAGCAAGATGGGCTGCATCTAGGAGTTAAGTGCCTTTATACCTATCTCCTGGATCCAGAGTCCCTACCTAACACAACCCTGTGATTGGAGACCCCCCCGCCCCCCACGAGGCCTCCGATCACCCCGCAGGCCTCCCTCCCCCCGATCTCCACATGCCTCCCACCCCCACCCCGGTCCCTCGACGGCCCCGATCTCCACTTGGTCCCCTCGGTCCTCCGGAGACCCCAATCTCCACTTGCCCTCCCGCCGATCCTCCGGTCATTTCCTTTCTTTCTTTGCTATATATTTTTTTTTCTCTTAAAACTACAGCTTGCTATGTTTCGGTGGAGCTGGGTATAGGGTACATGCAAATGGTGAGTCATGCGCAAATGAGACAAACTGCGTACAAAAACATGATTTTGAGGGCAGGGGATGGGTTCTTGTTGAGGGACCAGAATATGAATAATGGGGATTTTAAATATTGAGGACGTGAATGGGAGCAATGCACAGATGAAGTCGTTTAATATGTCTCCCATTGCACTTTTTTATCTTTTGCAAAGTTTTATTGTAGAATGAAATCTCTGGCCCACTCCCTGCTAACGGTGAGGAACAGCAGCTAGTTACGGAGTAATTGTGCTGTGGTTGGGAAAATATCAGTAGACTATAGACTATAAATCTGTATGCTTTGTTATTTATTGGGAGATACGATCCTAAGAATATAACCTGAATAATCCATTTTCCCAGAGCGTAATAATGGTGGTATTCAGTGAAGATAAGAATCGTGATGAGCAACTGAAATATTGGAAATACTGGCATTCTCGACAGCACACTGCCAAACAGAGGGTCCTTGATATCGGTAAGTGACTGTCCAAATGGTGCCTACCTGCAAAGGAGTCATTATGACAATTAAAACAAACATCTGTAATTGTAATGGTATTGCTATACAAAATTTGATGTGTTCTTTTAATTTTTATTAAGTTGTACTAACTGTATGAGCTGGTCCTACTGGGGATTTTTATTAATTTTGTGTAGAGTTTTTATATTTAATTAGGTCTCTCTCTTTTTCTGGCCAGTATTCTCCCCTTCTCTCATTAAGGCACTGAGTCTTGTTTGGGTGTGACCCCCAACAGTCTTCCAGTGCCATGCTTCATGAGTAAGCCTAGATGTTAATTGTGCTTAAGTGGTGTATAGGAATTGAGTGTTAATTGAGGATGCACAGTATGTAATGAGTGTCTATGTGAATAAAGGGCGAGTGAGCAGCTAAAGACTAGGGGGGGGGGAATTCGGTTCCTTAGCGCCTCCGGGGAGGGGACGCTAGGAACTTCGCGCATGAGTGCGGTGATTTTAGCGCCGTTCGCGAAATTGACCAGTCGTTTTGCGGCATCGCTAAACACTACCGCCACGATCTCTTGCGCCCGCAGATCGTGACATCAGTTGAGCTGGTAGCGCCCCGGATCGGATATTGAGTCGCGCCCCCTGCCTTAGCGCCTGCCGCTAGGAACAACCGGTAGCTGGGAACGTTTCCAAGTCGGGAAGGGGCTGGGGGAGCGCTATTTAAAGGCGGACGCTTCCTGCCTTTTCTTGTCGGCAAAATCTTTTGTACATGCAGGTTGAGAGGGAGAGAGACGTCTGGAGAGATTTAATGCTGTCCTAAGGAGTTTTGGCCCTCAGCACCACTTTTGAGGTTCTTAAGCGCCAAGCTCTTTCTCTGGGCCTATCCATTAGTGCTTTCAACACAATTGCTTTAGCGGTCTCTCCAGGCTGAGATTCAAGGCTGCAATGAGCAGGGTGTGGCTGGCCAGCAAGATGGCCCCTCCCCTTTAAGAACTGGATGGCACCAGTCTGTCTGGCTTCTATGGTAATTGGCATCGCCTGAGCTTCAGTAGCGTTCTGAGGTAGCGCCTCGCTCCCTGATGTTTGCGCCTTAAGAGAGGTGTGTAGCACCTGATTTAGTGCTCAAATCACCTCCATGGGCGATAGAGGCGAATTTTGCAGTCGGAGGCGATAATTAGCGCCGGGCGCTAAACTTTGCGCCCGGCCGATATTGGCGCCCCAAAATGGGCGATACCCAATTTTTACCCATGTAACTCTATCCTCCACCACCTGGCTGTCTGACTTTTACACTAGATTGTGAGTACTGATGGGCAACTCCGCTGTGGAGGTTATCACAGCCAAGTCCAATCCTGTCCTCACCCAACACCCCTTATGCACTTCCCAGCAGGGATCACTGGATAGCAATGGGAAGTGATAATGTTAGCTGAAATTCTCCCCCAATCCTTCCCTAATTTAGGGACCCTGCAGCCAAATGTTGCAACCCAACAGCTGTTCTGGTTGAGATCAGCCATGGACCCAGGAGCTTGAACCTTCTATGTGGCTTCGTGCTACAATGGGAGGTGTCTTTATCCATTAGGCCATCAGTGGAGTCACTTTAAAAAAAAAAAAAAAAAAATCTCTTATGCACTTGGAAATTATTTACGTGACATAATTTCCATGGCATCTAATCCATAAGATAACACGATTTATTGTTCTATATACATATATATGACTTTATGACATAGTATACTTTTTACAAGTCAGTGAGGGAAATACAGGTCCAAATAAGTGTGTTGTCCCAAGTTTAGAATCTTGCGTTAGATATTCTCTTGAGTGCAGCGATGCTAGTCATGCCTGTAAATGGTCCGAGGGGCTTGTGTTTAAGGATGTGCCCATTCTGCCCAATATCTAACTGTACAGTAGGATTACCCAGACTATAACAATAACATCCCCATGTAATCTGAATTGTATATTTGTGTCTTTCGCACATGTTCTTCTTCAATTTCTTTTGAAGGCTGATTAAAAAAGCACTTAATGAGGCGAGACCACATATGATTAAATAAGCTGCTTTATTTCACGGCAAGTGAATGTACAGAACAACAGTTATAATCAGATTCACTTAACGCAATCAGTACAATTTGTCTTCACATAGTGATGCAAAATAACGTATACACTACGCTTCCCCAAATCTGTGGGTTGTCTGAATTGACTTAAACTGAATGAGGGTAATTTTCAACATGGAACCAAAATCAAACAGGTCCTATAACCGATGGGTTATCCGCTCTTCCCAGGCATCCAAATTGAAAATTATCCCCAATAATTCCTAACCAAGCTCCTGAATTCTCCTTCTCGACCTGGTGAAAGCTTTGTCTAGCAGCTATGTGTTTTTTTTAAGCTGAATGCCTTCGTAGCCTTCTGTTTTAAAACCAGACTGCCTGTATCTCTGTGTTTTATCTTCCTTTGATCACAGCAAGAGAAGGATCAGGGACTGTCCAGCACAATGGGTGTGAGATGTTTATTGATTCCAAAACAGGCTAATGAATTGATTATTGTTTCCAGTCTTTGGGGAAGACCTCCATTAGCACATTAACCGCTTTTTGCCTAGGTGATTTTTTAAATCTTGATTCGATTTTCTCGTGCCAGAGAATCTTTTAAATCCATCTGAGCAAGCAGAAGGGGCCTCAGTTTAACATCTCGTGAAAGATAGCATCTTTGACCGTGCTTGGCCATGAAATTAACTTGATTAAACCATAGTAAATAATTTCCTCCATTCAGAATTTGACCATAAGTTAACAATCAAACCACCCTCTGCCATTGCATCAGATTCATGAATGTATTGGAAAAAACATTTTCAGCCTGGCAACCACTACATTTTTAAATTTGCTCTTGGGATGTGGATGACTCTGGCAAGGGCTATGTTTATTGTCCATTACACAGTTACCTTTGAAGTCCCCAAGGATTTAGACTTGCTCCCCTGCTCTTCCTCATCTCCATGCTGCCTCTTGGTGACATCATCTGCAGCCATGGCGTCAGCTCCCACACGTACACTGACCGCAATTAGCTCATCCAATATGGAGGAGTACTGATTTGGTGGTGGGGGATGGGGGAGTGGTATGTGGTGACCATCCGGCTTCATGGGTTCCAAAGCCATTGTTGAGGACTTTCGAGCCCACTCCCACTGCGCTTTCATCTCTGTTGGTTTCATCCTGCCAGAGAGACCGGGCATACCCATGAACGGCGATTCAGACTGGAATGTTGACTGTTAGATATGATTCTGTGTCGGGCTGCTGCATGACTAGTCTATGGGACACCTCTCCCTACTTGGATACCGGTCCCCAGATGCATGAGGAGGACTTTAACTGGGCTGAGATTGCCTGAGCTTGATGCGATGCCTGATTCATTTCTCATTTTTCTTTCTTCTTTTCCTTAATACCAACTGAACATGCTATACACTGTGTTGTTGTACATTTCCATTGGCCTGCTGCCATTGCTGACTGCCCAGATATCTCCGGGGATGAAGTAGCATTAATCGGTTTTAGCAGGGGGAGCCTTTGTTGTATCAGTGAAGGCTTTATGTGTGAAACTTTAGGAATTTATGTCAGGTTGGAAATTCCAAAGCAAATAGTTTTAAGTGTAAAACTGTGGTATGGGCGCCTAAAGGGGACATGTATTTTCAAGTTTCTCTTGCTCAGTCATAACTTTATACTGAAGAGCATTCACCCAGCTGGGGAAAACCTTCAGCCTCTTGACGAACATTTCTGAGAAATTGCAGACTGAAACTCTGCAGGCACCTGGAACAAATGTTGCACCACATCCCTACAAGTTTAGGCATTGTAAATATTTACTTGTGTATTAGATTTTCTGCATAGTGGATTTTAACTTCATTTATAATGGCCATTTCTTGCTGGTCATGATCAAGTTTGAGATGGTTGATTTGTGAGAAGTAACAAATGACTACTGTTGTAATGGAACCTTGTGAAAAAGAACAACCCATTCTCCTAAACAGGAGTCCCTCTTGCACAGGTTTCAGGCTCCTTCTCACGGCAGTGAGTTCTTTAAAGGTGTATTTTCTTTGTGAAAAAACCTAAGCAGCTATTTTTTTGTTTGGAAAGGACTGTTCATGTCTTTCCTCATCAGACTTAAGTCATATGCAAGTGATGTGAGGATGTGTTTCAACTTGATGATTGCATCATGTGTTTGGCAGCGCTTTTCCTCTTTATAAATATATTTTCATGAAGACAGTGACTCTTCAAAACATTCACATGGAATCATATACCTGAGTTTGTTGCATTATGTTCCCTGGGGGTTACTGGTGCTGTGGAAAAAGCCCCATTTATATTGTGGGGCAGTTTGGATGCCATTTTTGTGTACAGCTGTTTCTAAATCACAATTCATGACTTTGTCTCTCATCACTGTATTTTTCCCAGTGGCTTTTCCTAATCCAGTAATGTTAAAAAAAAAAAAGCAACAGTATTGCTGGCCTGTAATCAACCACCTGAGCTACTGCAAGTGACCAGGAAGCATAACTTTCAGTTGAGAATGCTGCTTTAAGAAACCAACTCTTATAATGTGTCTCAGATACAGCAATGCCACCTCATTCACTTTACTACTGAAGTCAAGGCAGCTGTTACTCGCAGCACACTAACTGCATGCTCTATTACATATTAAATTTGGTATGTGGGGCATGTATTCATTGAAAACTCTACGTACTGGCAGAACCTGTTACTCCTGCAGGTGGTGCTGTGGTGAGCCTTTACAACAACAACTTATATTGATATAGCGCCTTTTAATGTAGTAAAACGTCCCAAGGCGCTTCACCGGAGTGTTATAAAACAAAATTTTACACCGAACCACATCAGGAGATATTAGGGCAGATGCTTGGTCAAAGAGGTAGGTTTTAAGGAGCGTCTTAAAGCAGGAAAGAGCGGCAACGAAGCGGAGAGGATTAGGGAGGGAGTTGCAGAGCTTAGGGCCTAGGCAGCTGACGGCACTGCTAGCAATGGTGGAGCGATTATAATCAGGGATGCTCAAGAGTCAGAATTGGAGGAGCGCAGATATCTCGGAGGAGGGGGGGTGGGGTGTTGTGGGGCTGAAGGAGATTACAGAGCTAGGGAGGGGCGAGGCCATGGAGGGATTTGAAAATGAGGATCAGAATTTTACAATTGAGACGTTGCTTAATGTTAAAGATGTTACACGGTGTGAGACACTATGGCTGCTATTTAATAGTGAGAGTATATCACGCTGTGAGTGCACAGTCTGGCCACCGGGTTCCCACAAATTGTTCAAAATGCTTTCTGAAAATTTTTCAGTTGCAATTTTCTTTCTCAGTATCGAAAGTTTCTAATGTCCAAAATAAGGGTTCAAATAAAGATAGTTAAAAATCAAGAAGTTAAATATCTCACAATAACATGATTAAATCTACTCATTGAATTATCTTTTGTGGTTTTTTAATGCCTTCACTAAAGCTTTTAATTGAAGGTCTAAGCCTCTCCCAAAAGCCTGGGTTTGATCATTTTCCCCAGTGCTGTGACTCTGAGCTAACTTTGAATTGTGCAGTCTGAGCATGTGCAGCGTACCTAATTGCACAGGATGCAGCAGCAACAGTGGGCTGGATTTTACCAACCGTGGCGGATCCCGGCCTCGCTGCTGGCTCCAGCCCGCTGTGTAGAATGACTTTCCCCTGATTGGGCTTGTTAAGCCCGCCCATAGTGTTTCCCGGCCAATTGAAGGAAGCGGGTCTGATGATGTCATTTGATGACGCGTCATCAGCCGGTTTCCTTAAAGGGACCATGAACAAATTGATTTTGCCATTTGTGCTGTCAGTGTTCTACAGCATTGAGGTGCTGCAAACACTGACAATCACTGCACAAAGGTGCACGGCTGCACCCAGGCTCTCCCATGACTCCCTCCGTATGCTTATGGAGGGAGTCAGAGCACATCGGGAGGTTCTTTTCCCTTCCGATGGGTGGAAGAGACCTCCTCAGGACACCAACGCAGCCTGGTTGCACATTGCACAGGAGGACACAAGCAGGGATGTAGTCGGGAGGACCAGGCTGCAGTGGCGCAAAACTTTCAATGATCTCAGTAGATCGCGAAACGTTACTGCAAAGCCACACTCAACCTCATCCTGCTGTGCGACCCATCACATCCCCATCACTCTGCCTTCTCTACCCTACTCCTGCACACTGCACATCCTTACTCACACCAACTTACCTTGCACTTCCACCCATCCCTCTCTATCTACATTATTACTTCCCCATCTCACTAGCCACCCCTTACACTCACCCTCATCCTAGTCCAATCATACCAACTAACAACACACAAGAGTATGTTTTAGCCAATGTTCATGTGAAGTTTCTGTTAATGTGCTGTCAAACATTGAAATCTTTATTTTCAACACTTTCTGTTCTTGGACAGATGTGTATGCACCTTTGGAAGTGGCTTAGTGAGTTACAGTGAGACATAACAGTACCCCCTGCAATGCTGATGAGTGTGAAAGGGATGGCTTGGGCATTGTAAGGATGCTTTATGTTGTTGGTGTGGGGTGGTGCCAACCTGGCGCATCATGTGGCAGCCAGGGTGTGCAGCGTCAAGTGAAGTAAATCTGGCCATGGTGAGGCCATCCCTGGCGTCCCGGGCAGCAATGTGGTCGGTGCTGATGCCCTCTGTCCTGTGCAGCATCAGGCGATTGTGGAGAAGGTTGGTGTTGTTGGTGCTGCAGGTGTGCCTGGTGATGCTGATCCTGGTCAGATTTTGAGGACCAAGGTGAGAGTGTTTCAAGGGCACTGATGCTGATGGCAGGTGAAGGTGAGATGACAGAAGCGATCTGTCAGTGGTGGGAGAGGTAATGAGGTCAGACTGGATGGAGACTTGTGTAAAGACTTGCAGCATTCTGAATCTGTAGTGGAAATGCAGTTCAGAGAGGCTAGTGGTTAAGGGAACATATCTCAATTAGCTGGGAGATTTGACGTGACATTTGAAGCTGTCAACTCATCAGCTGATTCAATGGCCACTGACCTCCCACCTCGGCTTCACTGACGAGGTCTAGGCACAGCGGGAAATCGGTAGGTGACCTGTCAAAGCCAAAAAGCTGGGGAAAAAAGCATTTTTAAGTGGCTGTAAACAAGCCACTAATGATTTCAATTGCCTCCCCCGCTGCTGCGTGTTGGTTCTGCTCAGCGCTGGCAGACCCAACATTTGGGAAAGGCATGTGGCCTGCTGTCAAAAAAAACACTTTCCCACCCGACCCGCCACCGATCGCGCCCACTGACCCCCCTGGAAAACTCTGCCAATGTTCCCCCTAAGGTGCGCAGCCGCGCATCAATCCCGAGGTCCCGTGCAGGCCGCTCACCAGCTGCTGCCACTGGAAGAGATACCGTGCAGCAAATTTAAAGGTCCTGCACAGCTTGGGCACTTAGAAAATAATAATAGGATTGGCAGAGTCAACACGGATTTATGAAAGGGAAATCACGTTTCACAAATCTGTTGGAGTTTTTTGAGGTTATAACTAGCTAAGGGGGAGCCAGTGGATGTGGTGTATTTGGATTTTCAGAAGGCATTCGATAAGGTGCGACACAAGAGGTTATTAAACAAAATTAGGGCTCAGGGGATTGGGGGTAATATACTAGCATGGATTGAGGATTGGTTAATGGACAAAAAACAGAGAGTGGGAATAAACGGGCCATTTTCGGGTTGGCAGGCTGTAACGAGTGGGGTACCGCAAGGATCAGTGCTTGGGCCTCAGCTATTCACAATCTACATCAATGATTTGGATGGGGGGACCAAATGTAATTTATCCAAGTTTGCTGATGATACAAAGCTGGGTGGGAATGTAAGTTGTGAGGAGGATGCAAGGAGGCTTCAAGGGGATATAGACAGGCTAAGTGAGTGGGCAAGAACATGGCAAATGGAATATAATGTGGAGAAATGTGAAGTTATCCACCTTGGTGGGAAAAATAGAAAAGCAGAGTATTTTTTAAATGGTGAGAGATTGGGAAATGTTGGTGTTCAGAGGGACCTGGGTGTCCTCATACACGAATCACTGAAAGTTAACATGCAGGTACAGCAAGCAATTAGGAAAGCAAATGGTATGTTGGCCTTTATTACAAGAAGATTTGAGTATAAGAGTAAAGACGTCTTACTGCAATTATATAGGGCCCTGGCGAGACCACACCTGGAGTATTGTGTACAGTTTTGGTCTCCTTACCTAAGGAAGGAGATACTTGCCATAGAGGGAGTGCAACGAAGGTTCACCAAACTGATTCCTGGGATGGAGGGATTGTCCTATGAAGAGAGATTGAGTAGACTAGGCCTATATTCTCTAGAGTTTAGAAGAATAAGAGGTGATCTCATTGAAACATACAAAATTCTTACAGGGCTTGACAGGGTAGATGCTGGGAGGATGCTTCTCCTGGCTGGGGACTCTGGAACCAGGGCTCACAGTCTCAGAATAAGGGGTCGGCCATTTAGGACTGAGATGAGGAGAAATTTCTTCACTCAGAGAGCGGTGAATCTTTGGAATTCTCTACCCCAGAGGCCTGTGGAGGCTTAGTCGCTGAATATATTCAAGATAGAGATCGATAGATTTTTGTATATTAAGGGAATCAAGGGATATGGGGATAGTGCAGGAAAGTGGAGATGAGGTAGAAGATCAGCTATGATCTTATTGAATGGCGGAGCAGGCTCAAAGGGCCAAATGGCAAATTCCTGGTCCTATTTCTTATGTGATGTAAAACTTGTATGTTTTTTTATTTAAAAAGAGATGTGTGTGTATTTATGCGAAAGAGAGAAATTACTTCTCATTACACAGCTTTTGTTTAATGTTCTTTAAATGCTAAAAAGTGCATTAAAATCTGTGTGTGTGTTTGGACAGAGCAGAGAGAAAGAAGAATGAGCTGTTTCTTCATTTAACAATGCTTTAACTTTCAAAAAAAAGTTTTAATTTTGAAGCCAGCTAATTATCTCAACCTGATGGCTAGAAAGGATCAACATATGCATCTGTGCCCCAGAGATTCTCCTTTTTAACAGCTGTGAGACAGAGAAAAGCAGCTTTTTCCTACATTCTAATGATTTTTTGGTTAAAAAAATCAAGTTGAATTTTGAAAGCAAACATACCACTTTGAGGGCAATGGAGAGGAGATGGGAAACTGGTTGAAGGTGAGGAGGGCTCAGGCCTCTTGGCACCCACCCATGGCGGAGGAGGACAGTGGATGAAGAGTTAAGGGTGAAGTGAATGACAGTGGAGGATGGGGGAGAGGAGCATATAGGGTTGAATGGGTTGTTCATAGAGGACAAGGCAGGCATAGTGATGCGAGTAAAGGCAGTAGGAGGGGAATGGGTAGTGGCGAGGTGTTGAGGGGCAACAGGAGTGTTTTGGGGAAAGAATGTGATGGGAGCCCCTGAGGGCCACGTCTTACCTGTAACCCCCCCACCCCCAAATGCAGTCTGCAACCGTTGTGGGTCATTTCCCCACCACACCACATCACACAACCCTTCTGAAAGGAAAAAAATAGAAAAAGAGAGAGAGAAGCAGATAGAAAGAGATGGAAAAAGAAGAGTTGAGGGGAGAGAAGCAGCAGAGAGTAGATGGACAGAAGCAGAAGAGGAGAGACTGAGAGAACCAGCAATGTGAAGGTATCAGAGACAGGTCATATTCTGAAACTTACTGTGTGCAACACCATAAGAGATCAACCAGTAATACTTAATTTTAAACCCAAGATTACCAAAAAATTAATATTGGGCCAAGTTTGGACATTGCATAGAAGTGCTGGACCTGGTGCTGTTGATAAATTAACGTATGAATGACTGAGACAGCAGAACACTGACAAACAGCACCGAGGTCTTTCCATGGAGTTTCACCAAAAGATGATCGGTGCAGTGTAATGGACAAAATAAATCCTGGTACATTGTTCTCTCATCAAGGGAAGTGCAGTGATACCATCAGGACTTTCCCACAGTGATTGTATCAGGACTTCCCCACAGTGATAGTATCAGGACTTGCCCACAATGATACCAGCAGGACTTGCCCACAGTGATACCATCAGGACTTGCCCACAATGATACTATCAGGACTTGCTCACAGTGATACCAGCAGGACTTGCCCACAGTGATACCATCAGGACTTGCCCACAGTGATACCATCAGGACTTGCTCACAGTGATACCATCAGGACTTGCCCACAGTGATACCATCAGGACTTGCCCACAGTGATACCAGCAGGACTTGCCCACAGTGATACCAGCAGGACTTGCCCACAGTGATACCATCAGGACTTGCCCACAATGATACTATCAGGACTTGCCCACAGTGATACCATCAGGACTTGCCCACAATGATACCAGCAGGACTTGCCCACAGTGATACCATCAGGACTTGCCCACAATGATTGTATCAGGACTTGCCCACAATGATACTATCAGGACTTGCTCACAGTGATAGTATCAGGACTTGCCCACAGTGATAGTATCAGGACTTGCCCACAGTGATACTATCAGGACTTGCTCACAGTGATACTATCAGGGCTTGCCCACAGTGATACCAGCAGGACTTGCCCACAGTGATACCATCAGGACTTGCCCACAGTGATACCAGCAGGACTTGCCCACAGTGATACCAGCAGGACTTGCCCACAGCACCACCCAGATGCTCTGGCATTAAGCAGACCCTCATAAACCATATACAGTAGCAGATGCTGATCATATTTTTCCCAGCATCAATCCTCTTGTCACTTTAAATTGATAGAACTGCAATTTCTGACTTGAAACTGAGATAAAACAGGCGGGGGCAGGTGGTCTCGTGCTATTGCCTACTTGCGCTGCTGTCACTTGGATTACTGTTGCCGATGACTGCCCAGACATGGACAGGAGCTCTGCAAGGTAAACAAAGTAGTGCTTCTGACTTTGGAGGTGCCAAAACCCACTTAAGAGATGGCTTTCGTCGGCAACTCCAGAGGCAGCTGTCCCTCCAGCAGTAATACAAGTGTTGCTAACTGGCTCAGTCCACCCATGTAGTCTAATGAAGCAATTTTGCACTTGAGACGAGCATTACTTTTTTCCTTTGTAAGATTAAAAAAGTCTGAGATTTATAGGCTTTGTGTAAATCAGACAGGTGTAAGGCTGGTCAGCACTTGCTGGCTGTTTTTCCCTGAGGTTATGGTTGGCTGGATCCCAGAGATTTACAGTAACAGTGAATTGATGACGTGTGAAAAGGAGTTGCCACAGATCCCCGGCTGCGGCCAAATTTCCGCTCCCGCCCCTGTCCTGTCTGGGTGCGCCGCCCACTACCGGGCTAGTGCGCACCCTTCACTTGCCCCCACCGCCCCCCCCCCCCCCTCCAAATACAAATCGAGGCCTTCGTGTCAACAGGATATTCAGCTGTGAGAGCCATCACAGTACATTTTATTGCAAAATGATCCCAGGGACAGTGGCACTCAGACAGACACCCGTGCTCTCTGTGTACCACTCTCCCTGTTTAATTTACCCAGTGCCACTGCCCCTGATGGACACTTGTTAGAAGCCGTGATTACCACTGGTAAAAGGGGGAATCTGGATCTGCACCTTGACATTTAAACAGAGACCCAGGAGTTACTTGGGAACCTCAAGGAAATCTATCTTTATTGCCACTGGAACAACAAAAGTCAGATTGTGTTTAGAAATGTAGCCGATGGCAAGAGGCAGTCACTGGATATCGATTAGGAGTAGGAACCATGGCCAATTGTGTGTGTGCTTAGTTACTGTTACATAGATTTACATAGAATTTATAGCACAGAAACAGGCCAGTTGGCCCAACAGGGTCCATGCTGGTGTTTATGCTCCACAGGAGCCTCCTCCCACCCTTCTTCATCTCACCCTATCAACATATCTTTCTATTCCTTTCTCCCTCATGTGTTTAGCTAGCTTTCCCTTGAATGCATCTATGTTATTTGCGTCAACTACTCCCTGTGGTAGCATATTCCACATTCTATCCACTCTCTGGGTAAAGAAGTTTCTCCTGTATTGGATTTATTAGTGACTATCTTGTACTTATGTGCCCTAGTTTTGGACTCCCCCCCGCAGGTGGAAACATCTTCTCTACGTCTACCCTGTCAAACCCCTTCAGAATTTTAAAGATCTCTATTAGGTCACTCCTTGGCCTTCTGTTTTCTAGAGAAAAGAGCCCCAGCCTGATAGTTCTGGTATCATCCTTGTAAATCTTTTGTGCACCTTCTCCAGTGCCTCTATCATTTTTGTAATATGGAGACCAGAACTGTGCACAGTTAAGTGTGGTCTAACCAAGGTTCTATACAGGTTTAACATAACTTCTCTGCTTTTCAATTCTGTTCCTCTAGAAATGAACCCCAGTGCTTTGTTTGCATTTTTTATGGTCTTGTTAACCTGCGTTACTAATTTTAATGACTTGTGAATCTGTACCCCTAAATCCCTTTGTGCCTCTACCCCATTTAGACTCTTAGGGGTAAAAATTCAGTTGGTTGCGCCTCCCGTTAGCGCCTTAAGAGGGCGCTAATGGGGCGCAAAGCCGCTAACGCCCGGGCGCAGCGATGTTTGCGCCGCTCGGGAACTTAACTTGACATTGTGCGGCGGCGCTAAAACTTACCGCTGCGACCACCTGCGCGCGCAGATTGTGCCTTCATTCCATGGTGCAACGCCCTTGTGGCGCCTCGGAGCGGAAACTGAGTGGCGCCCCCTGCCTTACCGCCTGGCGTTTCCAACGGCCAGAAGACTGGAACGCTATCAATCGCTGTGGGGCTGGGGGGGGCGCTATTTAAAGGGGGCCTCTTCCTGTCTTTTATTGTTGGTGGCATTTTTGAACTACGCATTCTGAGAGAGAGAGAGGGAGAGACTTCTGGAGAGATTCAACGTTGTGTGAAGGAGTTTTGGGTACTGAGCAGCACTTTGCAGGTTCATTTTGATTTGCCCTTCCTTGTATCGATTTAGAAGAGAATGTGGGGGCTGCACTCTGAGCTCTTTCCCTGGTACTCTCCATTGTTCTTTCCAGCACATTTGATGTGCAAGTCTCTCCAGGCCGAGATTCAAGGCTGCAATGAACAGGATGTGGATGGAAAGCAAGATTAACCATCCCCTTTAAGAACTGGCCCGTGCCATTGTGTGTGTGTTCCATTGCTGACTGACATTACATGAGCTTCGCCAGCGCTCTGAGTTAGCGCCTCACTGCTCGGCCTTTGCGCCTTAAGACAGGTGTGCAGCGCCTGCTTTAGCGCTCCACTCACCTCCCGGGGCGGTAAAAGTGAAGTTTCCAGTCAGTGCCGATAATTAGCGCCAGGCGCTAATATTTGCGTCCAGACGATATTTGCGCCCCAAATGGGGCGCGACCTAATTTCTACCCCTTATTTTCCAAGTAATATGTGGCCTCCTTATTCCTCCTATCAAAATACATCACCTCACATTTATCTACATTGAAATTCATTTGCCATTTACATGCCCATTCTTCAAGTTTATTAACGTCTTCTCGTATTTTGTCGCATTACTCAATATTAACTATGCAACAACAACAACTTGCACTTATAACGCACCTTCAACATCCCAATTTATGTTATCTACAAACTTTGAAATTGTTCTTCTGCTTCCCGAGTCCAAATTGTTCATGTAAATGGTGAACAACCAGCACCTATTCTTGTGGAACACCACTTCGCACCTTTTACCAGTCTGAGTAACTACCAATAACCCCATCTTTCAGTTTTCTGTTTTGTAGCCAGCTTGCTATTCATTCTGCTACTTATCCCCTGACTCAACAGGCTCTGACTTTAGTCATGAGTTTACTTTGCAGTACCTTATCGAAGGCCTTTTGAAAATCCAAGTATACTACATCTATTACGTTACCCTTATCTACTCTTTCTGTTACTTCTTCAAAGAATTCAATAAGGTTAGTCAAGCATGACCTTCCCTTTTGGAATCCGTGCTAACTACTCCTTATTATGTTTTTGGTTTCTTGATGTTTTTATATTCTATCTTTGAGTAAAGATTCCATTATCTTTCCTACCACTGATGTTAAGCTAACAGGTCTATAGTTCCCTGGACTTTTTCCCTTTTTAAAATATAGGAATAACATTAGCTGACTGCACTATTCCCTTTTCTAATTAATTTATATATATATATATATATATATTGCCTCTACTAACTCTTCCCTAGCTTCCTTTAGTATGTGCGGATGCAATCTATCCAAAGCAGAAGTTTATCCTCTCTAAATTTAACTAGTTTATCAATTATCTCCCCCCCCCCACCCCCTCTTTCTATCTTAAATGTCTTGATCGCTTTTTTGATCACTTCTTCTAATGTGAAGTCCACCCTATTAGTCTCCCTGGTAAATACTTTGTCATTCCCTTACAATTTGGGGTGCTAACAATTCAAGTGCACTAAATAACATTGAAGGGAGGGGGGGGGGGGGCGCAAGGTTGAACGTAATCTTGATCTGTACAGCTCATGCCACACCTTCCAGTGAATTTACTCCGTGAGCCATCAGAGAGGAAGGTGACATTTTTGCAGCTTTGTAAGGATCAGAATATGCAACCTGTGACAGCAGAATTAAAAACCTTTTAACCCTGTCCTGATTTTGGAGACTTCAGCTTCATCCTCAAGGGTTAACCAATAGTTGTTGCTGGTTTTTTGAGAGTTAAACAGTTTAGTGGCAGAATAATAATTTATGCAATGTTCTGGAAACCTTACCGCCCACTCAGCACCACCACAGCTTTTGCATTTTTTAAAATATCTTTTAAGTAAGATTCAGTGCTCCGGTATTTGCATTTTAATAGCTTCCATTCTCTTGGTGCTGTGTTACTTGTTCTAAAGACTGACTTAATACTACAGAACTATCAGGGAAGTAATCACTCATAAGAGTATGGAAAGGTCTCCAGTTTGACCTCTGGTCTGTGCTGGTAGTTAATCTTGGTTTGAGATCCGTCAACATAAGCTCCTGTATAATGCAGGTATTATTTTGGATTGGGCTTGGCTGCGATGCCCCTCACATTTGACCCCCCCTCCCCCCACACTGCTGACGCTCACTGTTTTGGGCTACACATGTAGAATGGCTTTTGGCACTTCGTACTGTGTTCCAAAATAAGTCACAACTTTCAGTGGAGGAGGGGAGAAAAGGAGAAAGAAACTGGGGTGGGGGGGTAAAAAGAGCAACTTGTGTAGAGCCTCATTATGCCTGAACAATATATCGCCAGTTTTTATTTGCAAGGTGCTGCATGTGTCTATACATGTCAGAGATGCGTACTTCCAACTACATGTTTCAACAAGCTGCTTCCATTAGACCTGACGCAGTCTAACGTGACTTCATCAAAACATTTGCATGTACATGCCAGTTTAAATTTGTTTTGGAGTTGGGCAAATTCACATGTAGAATTAATCAGCTCCAGATACAAGGTCTGGTCTGGTCTGACCCGACCCATAGCCCTACAACCACACTGGTCAAGATCAGCTAACTGTGCATGGACCCAAGACCTCCTGGTCCCTATGGCTCAACTGACTTGCTACATAAACTCTCTTGAGCCATCTGGTTCAAATTTTAAGCCATTCTAATCTTGTTAATGGTCAAATAATGTTTTTTATAGACCTGATTTAATTGTCAAGTTGCAGTGCAGTTTTCATTGCGCTGCTATCCCAAAATGTAATTTTAATATTTAATTGCCCTGAGCAGCACTTTTGAATTATATGTAAATGTGGCTCCTGGTGCTCTCCAGCACAAACACTGTTCTATAATATTGGGAGACCTGTGCTCATCGGTTAAAGGGAACAGTAACGAAAGCTGAATATTATCAGAGGTAATTACCTACTCAGAGTTCCTCCTCTTCCACTGTTGACGAGTTCTTGCCCAAAGAGTTATTGCTTGGTGATAAATCCTTTATAAGGCTTTGGCTTTTCAATTAATCCTTTGTGGATCCCTGTCAACATCCATTCCAGACAGGAGTGTGTAGAGACTAGACTGATGTCCCATGGCAGATTTTAGTCTTGGGCCTCTGCCAAAGAAGAGTTTCTATACAGCGTCTGTAATTTTTAATATATTAGATAACTGTGTTTTAGAAATAGCTAACGTTAAGATTGAAACTGCCTTTCCTTACACAACTACAAGATGGAGTCCTGCTGTCTACGAAAATGCAGCCAGATTCTTTGATTAGCTACATCATTACATAAATTTAAAACAGAAATAGACAGTTTCCTAGAAGTAAAGGGAATTAAGGGCTACGGGGAGCGGGCAGGAATTTGGACACGAGTCTAGGTTCGGATCGGTCATGGCCCTGTGGGTAGCGTAGCGGGCCCAGGGGCCGTGTAGCCTGATCCTGCTCCTATTTCGTGTGTCCAATTCTGTTAGGTTCAGGAGATGGTTCTGTGATAGTAGATTGGCGGTTAGGATCAGATCAGCCATGATCTTATTGAATGGCGGAGCAGGCTCGAGGGGCCAATTGGCCTACTCCTGCTCCTATTTCTTATGTTCTTATGTTCTTATCTGTAGAGGAGGCAGGTTGTGGAAGCTTTGTCCTAGATGTTAATCTAAGTATATTTGGTCAAGGCATGGCGAAGGTGCTGGGCATCCTATGTGGTCCCGGGTGCATTATTCGTCCTGTGTCCTACTGTCACATTTCTGGCATGTGTAAGATGCCATTTTGATATATAAAAGACTTGGGGCGCTAACTTCGCCGGAGCGCTACATCCGAAAAAATTTGCGCCCCCACGGCCAAAATTCATCGTTAGTGTCCCAAGAGGGAAGCGGGGCGTTACTGGAAGTGCCCCCCTCCCTCTTGGGGCGCTGCGAGGGAATATCGTGGCGCTATGCGCCGCAGTATTGCAGGCCTTCCACCCCTTCTTAAAGGGGAGGGGCCTTACGCAGCGCGACCAGGGGCCCAGCTGGGCTACGCGATCGGAGTGCCAGCAAAAGAGCCCGGCACTCAAGAAGAGCCGGGCTCATGGAGCGCAGCCGGCACTCCGTGCGGGGGGGTGCTCAGGAGGCATGGGACGGCAGCGGAGGCAGGTGCTGGCAGGCGGCCAGCAACAAAAATGGCCGCCTGGCACCTCGCCTTTAATTAGCGCCGCCCCGGCCGCAGGTAGGCCCCCCATACCCCGTCGGACATAGCGTCCGGCGGTAAGTCAGGGGACGCTACCGAAGATCGCGACCAGGGCGCTGCGCATGGCGACGGCGTTATCATCGGTGGCGCAGCGCCATAGGGCGCTAATGGTTACCACCGCTGCTAACCTCCCGCTGAATTTCGCGGGAGGTGCTGCCGGCGCCGTGCCCGGGCGCTAGTTGCTCACCCCACACTCCGAGCCCTGAACTCACCCCACACTCTCCGAGCCCTGAACTCACCCCACACTCTCCGAGCCCTGAACTCACCCCACACTCTCCGAGCCCTGAACTCACCCCACACTCTCCGAGCCCTGAACTCACCCCACTCCATTGCAGTTCAGGCCTTGCGAAGCCTCAGGCTCCCATACTCGGCACACTAAAAAGAGAACACCTCTCGCGTCAGTGGCCCCGCAGACTCGAGCCAAGTAGACTTTCAGTACAACGTGTAGTCGATCGATCACTCATTTAATTCATTTAATAACGGAAGATTTTTTTTACTATTTTACACTACATTTTGTGTATTTAAGATAGTATCTGACTACTATCTGAATTTATATGCATGTTTATGCAATGTTTATGTTTATACAATGTTCCCTCTAAATTTGGTGGGCTGGTGAGCGGCCTGCGCGGGACCTCGCCATTGGTGTGGCCCTCAACAGCTCACCAAAACTTGTTTTGGGGATGCTCAAAGCTAGGGAATTTCTGGTCTACGATCTGTGACACAATCATGGTAATACTGCGCAATGTAATTGGGGAAGAAATTATTTTTTAAAAATTAAATTAAAAGGGAAAAAACCAATCAGTGAATCGCCATACTATTTAATTTACAGTTTAGCCTTTCCGTTCCCTTAACTGCAGTATAGTTAGTTCAAAGGAAACCGGTTTGAAAAATCATGCATCATAATGCTAGAGCCCATGACAGCAATTATGTGTCTTGACAGTTCACCAGCCCATTTTTAAAAACAAGGACAGTGCAGTATTCTCGAGCTAAATGACAGCACAGAAGAAGCAATAGTGACAGTCTGAAGGAGAAAGAAAAGGAAAAGCTAGTATTTGTATAGCACCTCATCGCATCGGCCAGAAACATGAATTAAATAAACTGTTCACTGGATTGTGCTTTTAAAGCAAGCTTTCTGTCCAGCTCTGTTTTCGGATCACAGTGAGCTTCTCTGAAAGGGCTTCAAGTGCACTTGATTTGTTTAACAGTGTTTGTTCCTTTTGTTATTTAGAAACCCTATTGAACCCTAATGACCGTAGCCATGCTGTGCTAACTGTTTAACTCCCATTAATTACGTCTTTGTTTATTTACACAGCCGCTAACCAATCCATCATGTACTAGGAGCTAAATATGTTTTAAATGTCTTTTATTGGTTATTTACTTCCAATTGATCATTGTGAGGCCCAGTCAGATGTCGCAAATATTTGATTAATGCTTATTTGGCAACCTTTTTGCTAGATTAGTTTTAATTAGTTAACTTCAGATAAATGGATACTTAATCCACGCATCAGATCCCAGTGATATTGTAATCCAGAGAAGGAAGGTGCAGATTGGCATGGGTTAAGGTTCAGGGACCCCCAAGCGCGTAAAAAAGAACTTGCATTTATATAGCGCCTTTCACAATATCAGGCCATCCCAAAGAGCTTTACAGCCAATTAAGTATTTTTTGAAGAGTAGTCACCATTGTAATGTGTACATCGATGGTGCTGGAGTTTAAGCAACTAAAGCCAGCGCAGGAGCACAAGCTTACTATGGCTTGTCCAGCTAGGATTGCTTTTTTGTTCGCGCACTGGCTGGCAGGGTTATTTGGAGCCGAGTGGTTCGAATCCCAGCAGTAATGTGACTCAGAAGTTGGACAGGCCTGCCACAGAATCTACCTTTTCCTACCACAGAAAGTGACCTCAAGGTATCACTGCAGATCACAGGCCTTTCTCTCCAGGGTGCATTGGACAGTGAGCTGTTCAACCATCACCAATGCTGCAGAATACTGCGGACCTGGTTTACTCAGGTATTGGATTATCAAGTCTGCCAAAGAGGTTGACACTAGCTGTTTCCTGATGCGTAGGTCTCACGCCCCAATTCCCTAAGGCTGGTGGCCAGTTTTATCAGATCCTGCCTACAAGTTTGTTGCCCTGTATTGGCCATAGAGAAGGAGCACAGCAATGAGAGGCTTCTTTCGCTTTCAGTCCCATACACTCTGCGGGACTGCGATACAAGAGTCTGGAAGGTGCAGTTCTAGGCTGGGAGCATCCTGCCCATTGCTGTTTTACCAAGTTGGTGCAAACGTGCTTGAGCATTGAGGTAGCATCTGTGTTTGTCTGTACATTGTTTATAGTGCAGCACTACAAACATTGAAGGGATGAGGTACAATACAGGTGCAGGGCTGACTTGCCCTTCCAGTTATCTACTGAGTTGCCTATCATCAGGGTCCTCCGAATACAGTGCGACCTTGAGGTCAGTTTCTGTGGCAGGAAAATGTAAATTCTGTGGCAGGTCTGTCCAATTTCTGGAGTCACATTATTAAGTATTCTAAACTTATTTTAACATTCAGAAAATTTAATGGCATTTTTTATTGAAAAATGCCACATAAAAATAAATGTTTACTCAACTATAATTGCAATCAAACGTAACTGAACCATTATTTTAATCAAATATTAATAGCTTAAGTAGTAAATTTAAAGCCCACAATGTTTATGACGAGCACAGTTTAACCACAAATTCAGCTAGGCCCTAGGTTCTGGGATTTCCTCCCTAAATGTCTCCGTCTCTACAGTTCCCTTTCCTGCTTTAAGACTCTTCTTAAAGCCAACTCTTTTTGGCGAAGGTTTTGGTCACCGTGATGAGCCGGTTTGCACCTTTATGGTTCCCAGCTCTTCTGACTGCTACCTTACTGTTGAAATTACAGACAGAATTTCTTTTAGCTTTATTTTGCATCTACAGCTATATTTATTTCTAGGTCTCTCTTTGTGCCTCTGACAGTTTACATTAGACTTCTGCTCTTATTCCAGCTATGCTGAGGCTGCTGGTAGCACCCGTATCGCTACCTAGGCTTAGATGAACTAACTCGGCCCGGGCCAGGCTCGATTGCAGGACTCTCTGTTCAATTGTACATTGGGCACTTTACTTGTCAACTGAGCCTCAGCTTAGCATGGTTGTAATGCTGTTTTGTCTCTCCTTCCCCCATCTCTCTTAAAGGTGTTGACTCCTTGCTGGGCTATGGTTCTTGGTGCCAGGCATTCCCCGGTATTGTGCCCAAGTGGCCATTTGTGGATACTTCCAGCACCGGTTGCTTGATAGCATGCAGGAGCAGGAAACCATGCCATTTTATTTTCCCCTCCATAACCCAAGGGTGTTGAAGCGAATTAGGGCCACCCCTGTTGACACCCTGGCCGAGATCAACTAATTCAGCGCAGACCAGAGATGGAACCTACGACCATCCTGGTCATCTGTGACTGAGTTACTCACTTCCTTAACCAACTGAGCTTTCAGGAGAATCAGTACCGAGTGTTTTAATTACTGGATGCAGAGTATACCAGTGACTGGTGCACTTGCTGACTTTGTCCAAGCTGACTCGTCAGTTTGTGGGTAACTTAACCTGATAAGAGCAGATTAGTATGAAGCACTGTAGCCTGGAGGTGGTGAGAATTCCGCTTGCGCTCCCCACCTCAGCCTGTAGTTCAGTATCCTCTACAGGCTGACCAAAGAAGCTGTGGAGATATTCATGAGCTTTCGGAGCTGCTGCCCCTTTGTCAGGCTTCGTCACTTCACCTGACGAAGGGGCAGCGCTCCGAAAGCTTGTGATTTCAAATAAAACTGTTGGACTATAACCTGGTGTTGTGCAACTTCTCACTTTTGTCCACCCCAGTCCAACACTGGCATCTCCGCATCAGAGATATTCATGGTCACACATTTCAGCCTCTGAGCAGGAAACGCTGCTAGAAAAGACGATAAACATTGCAGACTGGAGATAGGGATCGTAACCTGGAGCAGGCCGAGGTGGGCAGTCTGATTTCCACAGTAGTGCAAACAGGGGCCTTCTGATAGTCATATATTTGATCTTATTTACCCTGCACTGATCAAGCACCAAAGCAAATGCAGTCAGGAAGTTGTGGTCCTCGGGAATTGTTAAGTAGCTTTGCTTGCCTTTGTTCAAGGTTAACGGGACCTTTCCTGATATAATCAGCTAACATGCTGTCAGCTAGGAGCAGGCTGCTTTGTTTGATCATGGACTCGTTCAGCCACAGCTTATTTGATATGGGCCACTGGGGTGGAGGTTTCCATTTTGTGTTTTTTTAAGTTCGATTTTTATGGTCACCTCTTTCAGTATAAGCTGCATTCACTCAGTCAGGATTTTTTAATAGTTGACTTAGATTTTGAACAATAACATCCATCCTCCGGTGAGTTAGGGACTGTGCATACATTAAACTCGCTATTGCTAGCAGCATACAAAATTATTGGGTGGGATGAGCGGAGCAATTTGTGTAGATAAATATGCTGGTTCCCCAGACTGGTAGTTGATTGGTGATTTATTGTTTTAATATGCTAGAGCCATTGCTGATCCTTTAAAATCCACACCAACTGGTGATTTAGTGGTCAGTGTCCAGAGCTTCTTTTTGCAGAATTAAAAATTAATTCTCCCAACTCCTCTCCAACTGTGGGCTGAGGCCCCACTCTACTGGACTTCAACTTTTTTTTTACAGATGACAAGCCTTAAAGCTCACAGTGACATGGCCAATCTCTATAAGGATGTTAAACCCTTGCAAAATGCCAATAGAATTAACTCTTCTGAGTATTCACACACTTTTTCACCTTGGTTTTGTACAACAGATCGTCGTATTGTAAGGAATAAAAAATGTCCCTTTCCTGGACAAACACACATTCTGCAGTGTATTATAAGGTAGTGCCAGCTTGGCTCAGTGGCAGCACACTCACTTCTGAATGAGAAGGTCTTGGGTACAAAATTCACTCCAGAACTTGAACACATAACCTAGGCTGACACTTCAGGGCAGTGCTGAGATGCTGTTATTTTTTTGAGAAGTTAAACTGCCCATTCAGGTGGATGTAAATAAAATCCCATGGCATTATTTGAAGAAGAGCAGGGGAGTTTTCACAATGCCCTGGCCAACATTTATCCCTGAACCAACACCACTGGTCATTATCTTATTGCTGTTTGTGGGACCTTGCTGGGCGTAAATTGGCTGCTGCGTTTGCCAACATAATAACAGTGACCAGACTTTAAAAGTACTTATTTGGCTGTGAAGCTGTTTGGGACGTCTGAAAATGTGAAAGCTGCTATATAAATGCACTTTTATTTCAGATTTCCAGCATCCGCAGTATTTTGCTTTGGCACATAATTGCAATTCCTTTCTTTGTCTCACCAAAGAGTTCAGAATCTGTCGATAAAGAAGCTCAGAGCAATATCAGTCATCCTGTAACCCATCGTAGCTCGAAGCCTGAAAGCAAGCCACTCAACTGTTTGCTCAGTTTTTTGTGGTGCTGGGCCAGAGAAATCTGGGATTGGGGGAATTGACAAAACAAAGAGGGAAATCTTCACTTTCAATTACTAAGTTCCTCTGCTGGCTCAATGAGTATATCCAGCGAGTAGTTGAGCCATAGAGAACCAGCAAGATCTTGTATTTGATCCCGGGTTTGTCCCGAGTTAGTTGGTTTCAGCTGGGTCAGTGGGACCAGCATTGATCCCAGTGAGCCTGTGTCAGGGCAGAGAAAATGGCCAGGTTCACTGCTCTTGATTGCTATCCAGCAACCCCTGCTGGTAGTCCACGTGGCTGGACAGTGAGTACAGGATCAGGCTTGGCTCCTTGCAGTTGAATATCCTCCCCACACTAATACAAAAGAAAATACTGCAGATGCTGGAAATCTGAAATAAAAACAGAAAATGCTGGGAATACTCAGCAGGTCAGGCAGCATCTGTGAAGAGAGAAACAGAGTTAACGTTTCAGGTCGATGACCTTTCCTCCCCACACTCTCTGTCTAGGCTCCTTGCATGAGGTACCAGAGGGTCCCCAGCACCCAAAGAGCTGTACTCCAGCAAGGCGTAAATGCCCTGACAGGGGATGTGAAAGAATTGATAGGAAGAAAATAATTAAAACTATAGGAAAAGTACAGGAATCAGTCCAAATGTTTAATTTAGTTGTCTTAAAAAAAAAAATACCGAACCATAATACCACTGAGCTACCAAAAGTAAAATTGTAGGACGGTTATGGGGCCATGAATTTGTAAAGATGTTAACGTGGTTATTGGCAGAGGATGGGTAATAGATATATTAACTTGGATTCCTGAACTCTCTCCCCACCATTGGGGTAGGTTATTATACTATGCTGGGGAGACATAATGGGGTAGATTTTCATCAAGTGCTGTTGCAGATCGGCCGTCGGTTATAGAAACCGCCCGATTTTCATCTCCATTGGTTTCAATTGAAAGTTAAATGGGAGGGTTTCTGCAATGGGCAGTCGATCCACAATGGCGGTTTTATGCCTGAGCAACAAGTTGAACATTTACTCCCATAGCCCTGAAATTGCAAAACTCCACTTCTGATGCAGCTTCTTGCTCAGCAGGAGTGCAGCTCAGTAACATTGGGGTGAGCTGGGGGTCAGGTGAGATGTTAAAACTTCAAAAAAATCTGAAAGCCGAACCCGCCCTCTTCCGGGTTTAATGGAGGCGAGCAGCAAGTTCTTCTTTATATATTTATATGTATATATATATATTTATATGTATATCTCCCGATCAATACATGGAATGGGCTTCCGGATAGAGCCGTGGAAGCCAACACCCTGGAATCATTTAAGAAACATGATTGGGGTTGGCAATGCAGGCTGTTTCTAGAAAATAGCCTTCCTCCCCTGTATTTATCTTGTGATCTTGTCATACATACAGAGCTCTTTTTGTCTGGATATTGTACTGCAACGTTTGCAGTTCTGTGGGTTTGCATAGCATCAGTTAAACGCTGCTACCGTTGAAATATGCTATCAGATGGTGATGCAGGTAATGTGCAATGAAAAGTAACATCATTTGCTGTCTCGGGTTACTCCCTTACTGAATAAACTGGGATATTGCCATTTAATCTGCAACACTCAGAACAACAGAGTACCTGTCATCATTAAAACATGGATTTTAAGATCTTGATCCATGCTCATCCATTCAATTACTTTTAACAACATTTTTTTTTTACTTTCCTTCCTTATAAATGTTGTCCCTTTCTCTACTGAAGGCGTGGACTCCTTGCTGTGGCATGGTTCAATAGACACTGGTTGTCCTCTAGTACCGTCCCCAAATAACCACTGGTATACGACCGTGGAGAATGATTGCCAGCAGGCTATTAAAAAAAAAAATGTTCTTGGGATGTGTGTGGATCCCTGGTTGCTCTGAGAAGGTGGTGGGGTCAATTGAGAGGGCATTAAGAGTCTACATAGTGTGGGACTAGAGTCGTGTAGGCCAGACCAGGTAGGCATGGCAGGTTCCCATCCCTGAAGGACATTACTGAACCAGTTGGGTTTTTACGACAATCCCGCAGATTTTCAGGGTCATTTTTTCTGGTGCTGGCCATTCTCCAGTACCTTGCCAAATTGGTCATTCTTTGTCTGTGAGCCTAGATGTTGTCAGCTGGCTCTTCACACCAGGGCGGCACCACAGCAGATCCTGTCTTTTTTTAATGTTAGTCCTGACGTCATCCTTGAGTCACTCTTCTTTCTCCACAACCCAATGCTTTTACTGCTTGGTGACTTAACGTTGCTGTTTGTTCTTTTCTTCCCCCTCCAGCTGATTACAAAGAGAGCTTCAACACCATTGGAAACATTGAAGAAATTGCCTACAATGCCATCTCCTTCACCTGGGATGTGAACGAGGAAGCCAAGGTGAGTTTTTTTTTAATATAATGAACGGTCCTTGTTGATGTTTGGATGCCCCCTTCTTTACGCAGCCCCTAATTTTACTAGCCATGTGCGGCATTTCTGACGGAGGTTCTTGTTTTCACTATGTTGTCCTCACCGAACCAGGTATTGGTCAGTCTGTGTCTGCAGACCTAGAGCTGGCAGTTGAAAGGTGAGGTCAAAGGGTTTATTTCGTCAACACAGTAGCAATCCTCAAATGGCAATTCAGAATTCTATTGGCTGGGAATTTCCTAGGAGCTGCTGCCGCAGTAACTCAGCCAGAAGTACGGGGAGCCCTGTCTCCGTGTGTATATGGGGTTTCCACTGCACCTCCAGCGAAGTTACGGCAGTGGAGCGGCAGCAGCTCGAAGGAAATTGTTGTCTCAAATCGATCGAACTATAAAAGTATTTTTAATTCTTTGTGCGTTTTATTTTTCAATATTTGCACTCTGATCTCATCAGAATAAACTCGATGGAATGTCATTAATCTTGAGCAGAAATGTAAGCTATCATTACGCCAGTCTGCTGCCAGGTATTCACTGGCTGTGATTGAGAAGTCCATCATAAATAGAGAAGGGGTAAACTTGAAGTAAAGCTTAGGGAGTTCTCCCTTTTAAACATGATTGATTACCCCCTTGTTAGCTTGTCATTTGACAAGAAACCAATAAAGGTGGACAGTCAATGTGATCCCATTCATGAAAGTAGGAAGCCAGTGGGGTGCGGGGGAGGGGATGGCGGGTGAGGAAAAATTGTAATTATAGTCGGGCCTGCTCGGCTAAGAGACTGTTGCTAGTCCACTCTGCCATTACAACGTTGTAGGAAAATCCAAAATTATTTCCTTTAAATGGCATGTAAGGATGTGGCCAGTATTGGAAATGTATTGTTTAGGAATAATTCACAAAATTTCCTCGTGCTTAGGGTTGTGTAGAGAATCAAAAATGTATCATTAAGCCGATTTAGTGTGGTGTGTGTCTGTGTTGGATCCTTTTGAGGAAAAGTATACGTACTCCAGAATGATCTGCCATTTTTGTGCCCTGCCACACCTACATGAGTGTCTGATTGTGTCCATTTATAGAACATACGCAGTCTGAATTTCCACAGAAAGCTAAGATGTACAGTTTCCACGAGGCAGGAGAGTTCAGGGGAGAGGCTGAAGGTTCGGGTCAATGGGTTAAAACCACCAGACTCTCCACTAGGTCAGAAGGCACAGCTGAAGTGACACGTGTAAGGTCTGTGAAAGCCTCAATTGAACATGTCCCACTTTCCGATTATCCTGAGCTGTCGCATTACTGGCAGACTTCCCTATTATCAGTAACTCCCTCCTCTTGTGTTCTCTTCCATTTAGGCCATTAAGGGAAGGGTTATGTTTTGATAGTATTGAGTAACTGCCATTGACTGTGCATTCCTTTGGTAAATGGATAGGCAGTGGTCTCTGTATTGACTTTTAACTTTTTTAAGAGGCTTATGCAAAAATGGTTTGCAACACCATTGATGGGTTTGAGACTAGCTGTTCAAAATATAAGATAACTAAATTATCGATTTATTTGAACAAAACTAGGACATTTCAATCCAGTTCTTAAAATGTGACTTAACTTTTAAGTCTCCACTCTGCCTCTCCAGACAGGCATTGTCTGCATGACTAAGGGTTACAATTAAACTTGCTATGACATTTCATGTTGCTAGGATACAGTCATAGTTGAACTGACTTGAAAGGTTACTGCAGGAAGAAAGTTTGTCAGGTACATATTATGAACAAACCTGGCTCTTTCAATCGGTCCTTTCAGATATGAGAGTCTTTGACACAGGACGCTGCTGCTCCTGCCTGCCAGAAATAGTTGCAATGACTTGCACACATTGGTAAAACATGGCAGCTACAAAGATTGCTCCTTTCAATTGGGTTGTGTACAATGGGCCGTGCTATGAATGTGTAAACATTCTGTGGCACAGCATGGATGGATGAATGTTCAAGTCCAGCTTTTCACGGTTACCATTCTGAGCTGCGTTGAGCCAGGTGCTCAGGAAATTGAGTTAATGATGTCTTCCAGTTGCAAGCAGTGAAGATCAGAAAAGAAAGTCACACCGATGTGGTCTCTGGTGCCTCCTGACCGCAGACTACAAGGGTGGCAGCCTGGAAGTACTCTTGGCTGCTGACTAAGTTTTAAAAACACGCACGATAGCCCGGGGTAAACTGAGTCTTGACGTTGGGTTTCTTCACCTTTCTCAGTTGTTTTGCCGTTGGCTGTTTCCACGAGCTTATCATCCTTCCTGTTAGAGGTCTACACCAAGTCTAAATGCAGCAAGTGCTGCTGCACCTTTTCAAAGTTGGAAGTGTGTGCACAATGAAGCCTATGATAGTTAAAGAGTGTTGTGTTACTTTACTGCCCTTTTCTTTTGACATCTGTAAAACTGATTTTGGGCAAGTTTCTCATGACTGTCACAAAGCTATATCCAAGAAACAATGTTTTTCAACTCGTATTATTCTTGTAAGAAATATATTTTTTAATGGTTACTTTCAATTGGAGAAAGGAAAGAAGTTAACGATTCAAGATTTCTGATCTTTGTCAGAAGTCATATTGACTTGAAACGTTAACTTTTTCCTTTCTCCACAGATGCTGCCTGACCTGGTGAGTGTTTCAATATTTTCAGTTTTTATTTCAGATTTCTAGCATCTGCATTATTTTGCTTTTAAGAACATAAGAAATAGGAGCAGGAGTAGGCCATTCGGCCCCTCGAGCCTGCTCCACCATTCAATAAGATCGTGGCTGATCTTCTACCCCAACTCTACCTTTCCGCACTATTCCCATATCCCTTGATTCCCTTAATATTCAAAAATCTATCGATCTCTGTCTTGAATATACTCAACGACTGAGCCGCCACAGCCCTCTGGGGTAGAGAATTCCAAAGATTCACCACCCTCTGAGTGAAGAAATTTCTCCTCATCTCAGTCCTAAATGGGCGTCCCCTTCTGAAACTGTGACCCCTGGTTCTAGAATCCCCAGCCAGGGGAAACATCCTCTCAGCATCTACCCTTCATACTTTTGACAGATAGACCTGTCAAATATATGAATGGAGATCACCCCAAAAAGACACTAAAACAGTAAATAATTTATTTTTTTTAAAAATCACGTTTTTAAAATGAGTTAAAATTACATTAAATTAAATATTTTAAACAAAAGTTTAATTTTTTGAAAAAAATAATTAAAGTTTTTTACGGGGCTAAAAATAAACTTACCTTTTTTAAAAGTATTTTTAAATTATAAATGAGTGAAAAATTTTTTTATATAACTTTTTTTCAACTCTTATGCTGGTAAAAGCAGGCCTTACACCTGCTTTTACCAGGCGTAAGATTTTTATGTGTTTTCAGCGGGCAGAGGTTCTGCAGAAAGCGGAACTCTCCCCCCCGCAGAGGCCCTTCTCCAGGGCAGGCGTCCGATCTGTCAAGAGCATTCTTGACAGATCGGAAATGCCGGTTTTCAGCGCATGCGCTTCGCATGCCTGAAACCGGCATTTCTGATGTCCCTACGGGTGTGTACACAGCCCATACACACCCGTAGGCATCAGAAAATACGGGCCAATATGTTTCACTGAGATAACCTCTCATTCTTCTAAATTCTATGGAATATAGGCCTAGTCTCCTCAATCTCTCCTTTCTATTTTTCCTACCAAAGTGGATAACTTCACATTTCTCCACATTATATTCCATCTGCCATGTTCTTGCCCACTCACTTAACCTGTCTATATCCCTTTGCAGCTTCTTTGCATCCTCCTCACAACTTACTTTCCCACCTAACTTTGTATCATCAGCAAACTTGGATACATTACACTCAGTCTCCTCATCTAAGTCATTGATATAAATTGTAAATAGCTGAGGTCTAAGCACTGATCCTCGTGGTACCCCATTAGTTACAGCCTGCCAACACAAAAATGGCCCATTTATTCCTACTCTGTTTTCTGTCCATTAACCAATCCTCAATCCATGCTAATATTACCCCCAATCCCATGCGCCCTAATTTTGTGTAATAACCTCTTGTGTAGCACCTTATCAAATGCGTTCTGAAAATCCAAATACACTACATCCACTGGCTCCCCCTTATCTACACTCTAGTTACAACCACAAAAAACTCTTACATTTGTCAAACATGATTTCCCTTTCATAAATTCGTGTTGACTCTGCCCAAATCATAATTATGATTTTCTAAGTGCTCTGTTACCACGTCCCTAATAGATTCTAGCATTTTTCCTACTACTGATGTCAGGCTAACTGGTCTATAGTTCCCTGTTTTCTCTCTTCCTTCCTTTCTTCAATAGCAGGATTACATTTTCTACTTTCCAATCCGCGGGAACCGTTCTAGAATCTAGGGAATTCTGGAAGATCAAAACTAATGCATCCACTATCTCTGTAGCCACCTCTTTTAAAGCCCTAGGATATAGGCCATCAGGTCCAGGGGATTTGTCGGCTTTTAGTCCCATTACAATTTCTTTACTAATACTAATTTCTTGAAGTTCCTCATTCTCTCTTGGTTCCCCACTATTTCTGGAATATTTTTTGTGTCTTCTTCCATGAAGACAGATACGAAGTATTTGTTTAATGTCTCTGCCATTTCCTTATTCCCCATTATAATTTCTCCTTTCTCTGCCTGTAAGGGACCCACGTTTACTTTTGCTAATCTCTTCCTTTTTACATACCTATAGAGGCTTTTACAATCTGGTTTTATGTCTCTTTCTAGTTTAGTCTCATTCTATTTTCTCTCTCTCTATCAATTTCTTGATCTTCCTTTGCTGAATTCTAAAATCCTCCCATTCTCAGGCTTACTACTCTTTTTGGCAACATTATAAGACACTTCTTTTAATCTAATACTATCCTTACCTTTTTTTGTTAGCCACAGTTGGACCATTTTTCCCATGGGATTTTTATCCCTTAAGGAAATGTATTTTCGTTATGAATTATTTCTTTAAATGTTTGCCATTGCTTATCTACCATCATATCTTTTAATCTAGTTTCCCAACTTACCTTAGCCAACTAGCCTTTCATACCTACGTAGTTTGCTTTGTTCAGATTTATGACCCTAGTTTCGGACTTAACTAAATCACACTCAAACTCAATATAAAATTTAGTTGATGGCTTTCATATCTTTGTGTGGTGACTCCTGAATAGGGAACGTCCAAAAGTCAATTGCCCAAAGGAGAAAAAAAATGCCATCTTTGAAGGAAATGTTTTTTCTTCGCAAACAGCAGCCAAAATAATCGCCTGGAATTTCCGGCTGGGTGACTTCCTGATCTCCTACTGTTTCTCTGGGGTTTCCACGGAGGTTATGGCAGGAGATCAGGAAAACCCTGCAGAAATTGTACCTCAATGTATTACATATGATGGCCTTGTGACCTCCTGACCCCATGACTCTTTAGTAGACTTTTTTTTAATGGCAGAGACCTGACTATTTGCTAACTTGGCAGTGGTGTCACCTTAAAAGCTTGTTTTAGTAAACTTAAAATAGGTGAGTGTACTTTCCTGGGTTGTGTTTGGGTTTTATGGGATGTGACAGGATCCCGGAGCTTGGTCTTGGGTGAATCTGCACTTAACACTGACTTCCGGGAGCCAGGCACACCTGTAAAACCAACCCAGCCCGTAAAACCAACACAGCGCCCAGGAAAGTGTGTTCTCCTAGTTAAAGTTTATATACGGTATGGTACGCAGCAAGTGTGGACTTTCAGGCGGTTGAGATTGTGAACTTCAAAATGTCCCACAAGTGATGGTCCGGTCCATTTGTAAAAGCCTTTATTACCTAATAACTGGTAAATAAATAGGAACACAAGTACAGGAGTAGCCATTTAGCCCCTCAAGCCTGTTCCGCCATTCAATTACATCATTCCTGATCTGTACCTTAACTCCACATAACCGCCTTGGATACATATCCTTTGATACCCTTACCTGTCCACCTCAAAATTTTAATTGATCCAGCATCCACAGTCTTTTGGGGGAGAGAATTCCAGATTTCTACTACCCTTTGCGTGGAAAAACTGCTTCCTGATTTCACTCCTGAATGGCTTAGCACTAATTTGAAGATTATGCCCCCTTATTCTGGATTCCCCCACCAGAGGAAATAGCTTCTCTGTATCTACTCTATCGAACACTTAGCATTTTATGGGGAAGTTTGAGGTCATCCACTTTTGAATCCATCTGCCACAGTTTCGCCCACTCACTTAATCTATCTATGTACAACTTACTGTGTCTACTAACTTGGATGTACAGCTCTCTTCCTTCATTCAAGTCATATAAACGGTGAAAAGCTGAGGCCCCAGTACAGATCCCTAGGGAACACCATTTTTCACAACCCACCAGTCAGAGTAGAATCCCTTTATACCTACTCTCTGGGGGCTATTTTCTCCTGATACTTTAGGCGCTACAGAGTCTCCGAGGTGACCAAGATGGGGCCTTGAGCTAGTTTTTAGCCCGTCTTTAGCACAACACGCCATCTTGGTAAAGGAGTTGAAGAGCACGCTAGGATCAGCTGTTCCGAGGATGATTAAGGCTCTGATGGACCAATTAAAGTGGCTCCTAACACTTATCAAAGAGGCTTCACATCATTTTGCTGGCTAGCACTGCAAATAAGGACCTCTTCTAACAGCGACCAGCTGAACAGGAGTAAAGAAGTTGTTGCTGAGGATTGCCAGCGCTACTTAAAGCCATGCTCAGCTTTCACTGTTCACTTGCTGCTGGAGATTGACTGACTACACTGAGTTTGAAGAGGACTTTAGATACACATCAGGAGACTTTCTGGAACTCTTTACCAACACCCCAACATTTATTTTGCAAATTCTCTGAGGACTTCACCTAAAGAGAGTGAGTTCTGTGCTACTGTACCTTATTGGAGACCTTATAGGAGTCACCAGGAGAAAGGGAGTGCTTGGTCATGGGGATCATGCTAGGGGTCCCCCTAGGGCCGGAGGAGGAATGGGAGAAGATGAGGCCAGGCAGAGCAGCACCAGCTGCTGGAGGAGAGAGGGAGAGGAGGGACAGGACGGCAAGGGGCAACATACATTCGAAGCGGCATGGCTGTGCAGCTGTCTGCCGGTCCCGCGCAGACCGGGACCAGCTTTTCCAATGTAAAATTTGGCACATGCGCGAAACTTTGAATGGGCCGCACAGCCCGTTAACGGGACCATGCATCCAAATTTAAAAGTTAGGGAGAACATTGGCGAGGAGGGCTCCAGATTCGTGGTGACTTGCTGCGTGCTCCACAATCTGGTGATCAAGCTCAGGAGCCACAAGAGGAGGAGGAGGAGGAGGCGGGGGACCAGGGGGAGCACCAGAGGGTTCCAGGTAGACGGCCTGCACCTGGGAGGGACGCTCGCCGCCATCTAATTTCAGACATGTCCTCCACCATCAGACTTCGGAGCGCTGTTGCCACATGCCTTACCTTCCATGACTGAGGATCCATCAGGAAGTCCACCATCTGCACTCAATCCTTTCAAACCCTTCCCCATGAAGATCACTATAAAAAAGACCACCGATTCCACCACTACCCAATTACCATCATCACTCTTTATGTACAGCAAAAATAAACAATGAACGCATGACATAACCAACAGCACTTACAAATATTCGACAATTCACCCTGGTGCTTACCCTTAGTGGCTATCTACAAGTGCTCTCGCCTACTCTGGTGCTTCTACGAAGTGCAACCCCAGTGGAAACAGCTGGCGAGGTGGATGGCTGCTGAGAATCTGAAGAGGGCAGTTCAGATGTCCTCCTGCGCCGCCCTCGAGTGGCTGTGGGCCGTGATTGCCCAGCCTCAGCCTGCACCATCTCAGCATGAGCTTCAGCAGTCAGGGCCACCTGGCTGACAGGCAACGGCAAGGGCAATGGTGCAGTGGTGGGGGAGGGAGCAGCAATGCTGCCATCCGGAGAGAGGCCAGTATGTTCCTGCTCCATGATTCCCACACCACTACCTCAGGGCCTCTGCTCAGCCAGCCCAGTGATCTGCTGTAGGACAGATCTCTGGGCAGCTGAGACAGTCTGCAAGCCCCTTTCAACCGAGGAGCCCAGAGCCACCATAGCAGCTGCCTGAGCTTCCATTGTAGCAGTTTGCCGCTCCATGGAAGTTGTTTGGTGTTCCATGGAATCTGCTATGGCTACAATGGAAGCTGCGACCTCAGTCATGAGGTGCTGTAAGATGGTGGGCTCCACAGGTCGCTGGATGGAATTGGCCAGCCCCTTCACGTTGGAGAGGATGGGTTCCAGGCTCTGCGTCAAGCCACGGGCCAAGCTGCGGGTGGACTCCTCCACCCCCTAGCCATGACCTGTAAGCTTTCAAGCAGGTTGTCCATTGTACCAAGCATTTGGTTTGTCAAACCCATCAGCCTTCTTTTGAAGCTTTGCCCTGTGGGGCCCTCATCTGACTCCTCTACAGCAGAACTAATATGTGACCTTGAATGAGTGTATTGGCAGGTATGTTTGTGTGTACCTGCAATGCCGCACATGGTTGAAGAGATGTGTCTGAGGTGTGAGCAGTGCCTGTGAAGGATGCAATAGTGGGTTGTATGATTGTCAGTGTATAGTTAGATGGTGGATGTAGTGTGATGAGGTTCTGATGCTGGTAATGGTGCAGTTATTGAGAAGTGTGTTTGTGAGATGGGATCGGAATACTGGTGGTTCTTCTGGGGAATACAGCCAGAGCCAAGTCCACTGTACCACGGGTGGCGCAGCTGTACAGGGTTGGGTGGGGGTGGTGGGGGGGAGGGAGGAAGATCGGGGAAGCAATAGTGATAAGTGATTCAATAGTTAGGGGAACAGACAGGCGTTTCTGCAGCAGCAGACGTGATTCCAGGAATGGGATGTTGCCTCCCTGGTGCCAGGGTCAAGGATGTCACTGATCGGCTGCAGAACATTCTGAGGGGGGAAGGTGAACAGCCAGAGGTCATGGTCCATATCGGTATCAACGAGGTAGAAAGAAGGATGAGATCCTGCAGGCAGATTTTAGGGAGCTAGGCAAGAGATTAAAAAGCAGGTCCTCAAAGGTAGTAATCTCCGGATTACTCCCAGTGCCACGAATTAGTGAGCTTGGAAATAGGAGGATAGAGCAGATGAATGCATGGCTGGTGAGATGGTGCAGGAGGGAGGGCTTTAGATTCCTGGGACATTGGGACTGGTTCTGGGGGAGGTGGGACCTGTACAGGCCAGACGGGTTGCATCTAACAGAGCCGGGACCAATATCCTCGCGGGGGAGTGTTTGCTAGTGCTGTTGGGGGAGGGTTTAAACTAATTTGGCAGGGGGATGGGCACCAGGATGTAGCATTAGAAAAAAGAAACAAAGTGCACAAAGGATTGGGAGAGACAGATAGCACCAGAGTAAGAAATAGTACAGTATTAGGTTGGATTAGACTAAAAGAATACAAGGTCTAAGATAGGTTTACAGTGCATGTGTGTGAATGCACAAAGCGTGGTAAATAAGGTTGGTGAGATGCAGGTGCAAATAGCCACATGGGAATATGATGTGGCGATAACGGAGACCTGGCTCAAAAAAGGGCAGGATTGGGTATTAACTATCCTGGATATAAGGTGTTCAGGAAAGATAGGGAAGGAAAGAAAGGAGGTAGGGTGGCAGTATTGGTTAAGGAGAATGTTAGTGCTGGAGAGAGAGGATGTCCTGGAGGGGTCAAGGACAGAATCTATTTGGTTAGAGGTAGGAAATAATAGAGGTGCCATTACACTACTACGTGTATTCTATAGGCCACCAAATAGTGGGAAAGATATAAAGGAGCAAATTTGCAGGGAAATTAGAGAGGTGCAAGAACTATAGAGTAGTGATAATAGGGGACTTCAACTATCCTAATATAGACTGGGATAGTAATAGTGTAAAGGGCAGAGATGGGGAAGAATTTCTGAAGTGTGTTCAGGAGAACTTTCTTGATCAGTATGTTTCTGGCCCAACGAGGAAGGAGGCATTGCTGGATCTGGTTCACGGGAATGAGGTGGGTCAAGTAGAGCAAGTGTCAGTAGGGGAACATTTAGGGAACAGTGATCATAATATCATAAGGTTTAGATTAGCTATGGAAAAGGACAAGGAGCAAGCTAGAGTGAAAATATTTAATTGGAGGAAGGCCAATTTCAGTGGATTGAGAATGGATCTGGCCTGGGTAAATTGGAATCAAAGATTGGCAGGCAAAACTGTAATCGAACAATGGGCTGCCTTTAAACAGGAGATAGTTCGGGTACAGTCGAGGTACATTCCCACGAGGGGGAAAGGTAGGGCAGCCAAAGTCAGAGCTCCCTGGATGACGAAAGAGATAGAGAGTAAGATGAAGCAGACAAAAGGGACGTATGACAGATGTCAGGTTGAGAATACAAGTGAGAACCAGGCTGAACATTGAAAGTTCAGAGGGGAAGTGAAAAAGAAAATAAGAGGGTCAAAGAGAGAGTATGAGAATAGATTGGCAGCTAACATAAAAGGGAATCCAAAAGTCTTATATAGGCATATAAATAGTAAACGGGTAGTAAGAGGAGGGGTGGGGCCGATTAGGGACCAAAAAGGAGACCTACACATGGAGGCAGAGGGCATGGTTGAGGTACTAAATGAGTACATTGCATCTGTCTTCACCAAGGAAGAAGATGCTGCCAAAGTCATAGTGAAAGAGGAGGTAGTGGAGATATTGGATGGGATAAAATTTGATAATGGAGGTACTAGAAAGGCTGACTGTACTTAAAGTAGATAAGTCACCAGGACCGGATGGGATGCATCCTAGGATGCTGAGGGAAGTTAAGGTGGAAATTGCGGAGGTCCTGGCCATAATCTTCCAATCCTCCTTAGATACAGGGGTGGTGCCAGAGGACTGGAGAATTGCAAATGTTACACCCTTGTTCAAAAAAAGATGTAAAGATAAACCCAGCAACAACAGGCCAGTCAGTTTAACCTCGGTGGTGGGGAAGCTTTTAGAAACAATAATCAGAGACAAAATTAACAGTCACTTGGACAAGTGTGGATTAATTAAGGAAAGCCAGCATGGATTTGTTAAAGGCAAATCGCGTTTAACTAACTTGATTGACTTCTTTGAGTTAACAGAGAGGGTTGATGAGGGCAATGCAGTTGATGTGGTGTACATGGACTTCCAAAAGGTGTTTGATAAAGTGCCACATAATAGGCTTGCCAGCAAAGTTGAAGCCCGTGGAATAATAGAGACAGTGGCAGCATGGATACAAAATTGGCTAAGTGACAGAAAACAGAGATTAGTGTTGAATGGGTGTTTTTCGGACTAGAGTAAGATATACAGTGGTGATTCCCAGGGGTCGGTACTAGGACCACTGTTTTTCTTGATATATATTAATGACTTAGACTTGGGCGTACGGGGCACAATTTCAAAATCTGCAGACTAAACAAAACTTGGAAATATAGTGAACAGTGAGGAGGATAGTGATAGACTTCAAGAGGACATAAACAGGCTGGTGGAATGGGCGGACACGTGGCAGATGAAATTTAATGCAGAAAAGTGCAAAGTGATACATTTTGGTCGGAAGAAAAGGAGAGGCAATATAAACTAAAGGGTACAATTCTAACGGTGGTGCATGAACAGAGAGACCTGGGAGTATATGTGCTCATATCATTGAAGGTGGCAGGGCAGGTTGAGAAAGTGGTTAAAAAAGCATCCAGGATCCTGGGCTTCATAAAGAGGCATAGAGTACAAAAGCAAGGAAGTTCTGATGAACCTTTATAAAACACTTGTTCGGCCTCAACTGGAGTATTGTGTCAAATTCTGGGCATTGCACTGTAGGAAGGATGTAAAGGCCTTAGAGAGGGTGCAGAAAAGATTTACAAGAATGGTTCCAGGGATGAGAGACTTCAGTTACGTGGATAGACTGGAGACGCTGGGGTTGTTCTCCTTAAAGCAGAGAAGGTTGAGAGGAGATTTGATAGCGGAGTTCAAAATCATGAGGGGTCTAGACAGAGTAGATAGAGAGAAACTGTTCCCATTGGCGGAAGGGTCAAGAACCAGAGGACACAGATTTAAGGTGATTGGCAGAAGAATCCAAGGCGATATGAGGAAAAACTGTTTTACGCAGCAAGTGGTTATGATCTGGAATACACTGCCTGAGAGGGTGGTGGAAGCAGACTCAATTGTGGCTTTCAAAAGGGAATTGGATAAGTACTGGAAGGAAAAAAAATTGCAGGGCTACGGGGAAAGGGTGGGGGAGTGAGACTAGCTGAAGTGCTCTTGCAGAGAGCCGGCACGGGCTCGACGGGCAGAATAGCCTCCTTCTGTGCTGTAACCATTCTATGATTCTATGATCCTACCTTGACCACTTGTGTCAAATTGTTAAATTTTTTGTGGCACTATAGCCATGTCTTGGTGACAGTGCTCCTGGCTGTGTGACCTCATCGGCGATCTTCTCCCACATCCGCTGCATTAGTTGCCTCTGTGGCCTCCTTTCCCCCCCACCCTGTGGGTACAGGACATCCTTCCACCTCTGTACCTCCTGAACCAGGACCTCCAGTGCTGCTTCTGAGAACCTGTGACCCCTCTCCCTCGGTCCCTGAGCCATCCTGATATGTGCCATTGTCTGTCAGCCATCACATTCCACACCTTCAGCTGCTAATCAGCGCTTGTGTGCTATATGTACAGGTCTCCTGTTTAGCAACTCCAGACACAATTAAACCATGGTAATCAGCCCCAAAATTGCAGGCTAAAACCAAACTTTTAAGCAGGCATATCTTATTAGTACAGCACCCACTTAGTGCCTGTTTTCACCCTTTCCTTAAAATAACTCCCCCTGTCTCCAACCTCCCAGCCAATTATGAACCCATGTCACAAAGTTACCACTAATCCTGTGCTCTCTCATTTTTGTAATAATCTCTTGTGTGGAACCTTTACAAATGCCTTCTGGAATTCCATATAGACGATATCCATATTCCCCCCACCCCCCCCCACCGTGTTCGTGACCTACTCAAAACATTCAACTAGATTAGATATGATCTACCCGTCACAAATCTCTGATCAGCTCATAGTTGTTCAAGTGCTCAGTCATTCTGTCCCTGATGATAGATTCCAGTAACTTGCCCACACTGACATTAAACTGACAGGTCTGTAGTTTCCTGGTTTTTTCCTGCCTCATTTCTTAAATAATGGAGTGACATTTGCAATTTTACAATCCAAAGAAACAGTTCCTGAATGTAGAGAGCTTTAGAAAATTATGCCTAGTGCGTCTGCAATTTCCTCATCTCTTTCTTTTAATAACCTGGGGTGAAAACTAGCAGGTCCTGGAGCTTTGTCTATCTTAAGTCCTATTATTTTCTCCATTACCATTTTTACTGGCTGTGGGAATGGAAGGATAGCCCTCTTCAGAGCAACTGACAGACCCCTGGCCCCTACAGGTGGCCACCAATCAAGAGGTCCTCTGACCCCGGCCCCAGCATACAGCAGCATCACTGGCATCCCTTCCTGCCGTGCCTACTCCTGACTATCGGTGCTGCTGCTTCTGTATGCCACCCGAGCCCCTGCTGCCTCTAACTTGGCCACTTATCTGAGTCCCGATGCTGCCTCTCTCTGCAGAGACTAGTGTAAACAGGAGAGCATCAAAGTGAAAAAAGTAAAAGAGCAAAGAGGGGGAGAGACAGTAGTGAATAGCCTCTAGTGGGGGAGTCCAGAACAAGGGGGCATAACCTTAAAATTAGAGCTAGGCCGTTCAGCGTTGATGTCTGAAAGCACTTCTTCACACAAAGGGTAGTGGAAATCTGGAACACTCTCCCCAAAAAGCTGTTGAGGCTGGGGGTCAATTGAAAATTTTAAAACTGAGATTGATAGATTTTTGTTCGGTAAGGGTATTCAGGATTACGGAACCAAGGCGGGTGGATGGAGTTGAGATACAGATCAGCCATGTCTAATTGAATGGCGGGACAGGCTCGAGGGGCTGAATGGCCTACTCCTGTTCCTGGGTTCCTGAAGTGAAGGTGGGGAGAGAAATCGATGGTACATTTACAGTACAACGTTTTGCACCCACTGTAAAGTTATAGTATAAATGCACCCTTAATTGGACCTGGCCTACTCCTTAGTTGCATCACAAGGACCCACCCACCCCCCACTGCTGTATGTGGTTGGACAGACACATGGGTGAATTCTCAACTGAAGTCTCAAATTCCAATTCCAGCCATAAGCGACATCCAGGCTCCAATGGAAAATGCAGCCCTTCATCTTGGGAAGGGAAAAGCCCTGTCAGCTGGCTTTGCTTTGGTGGCTTAAGACTGTTCCATCGGTTTAGCAAAACAAGAAAGTGAGGGCCCCAAAAGGGGATGAGGGGAGGTGGTAGCCAGAAATGCCTTCCCTTGTAAGGTGAGATTACTTCATGGTGACCTCTAGTTCACAGCTGTGTAGCACCTGCACCATGGAACATGAAACCCCATTGTGTTTACTAAACAAGCAGGGCCCATCTTGCTCTTTTGATTTCATAATCCGTTAATGGGTGGCGTCTGTTGCCTAGGAAGCCATTGAATATGTTGATGTCATTGTTTTGTCAATATTCACATTTATGTTCCTGATTTCTATTTTCCCCTCCAGATATTCATCACTGTGAACTGCCTCAGCACAGATTTCTCTTCACAAAAGGGGGTAAAAGGACTTCCCCTCATGATACAGATCGACACCTACAGCTACAACAATCGCAGCAACAAACCCATCCACCGGGCCTACTGCCAGATCAAAGTGTTCTGTGACAAGGTGTGGTGCACAAAGCAGGCCGGCCAGAGCAGGGATTATTTTTGTGTTTTTTGAAACTGCTCAAGTTCCCAAAACATTGTGTAGGAACAACAGGTTTATTATCTTTAGAGGGCTTTTGTGCAATCGCAAATCCACATCAGGAGTTCCCTTCTCAAAGGAAAATAATGACTTGTATGATTATTGGCAAAATAAAATGTATGGGCATGCTGTATCTGCGCCCTCTAATCCTACAGGCTGGTGAGCCATCGAAGTTTCTTAAGCATGGTTTTTAAAAAAAATTCTTTCTCAAACCAAGATCTCCTTCAGTTACTACATTTCTGGTACAGTATAGCACGGTAGATTGTGTGAGACCACAAACAATTAAGCTTTCACAATGTGCAAATGCGTATAGAACAGTCAGCTAAAGCTTTCTGGGCCATTTTTTTGTTGATAAATCAATGTGGCAGCACCATCTAGTGTTGATTTTTCAGAATTACACAACAGGGCCAGTGGTGAAATTCTAAAATGAATTAATGTTCTAAAATCTGTTCTTTAGAATGTAATGAGGTTGTTCCTCTTTATAATTTCTTGTTAGTTATCATTCATTAATGAGGCTCTCACAAAGATCCTTCATGGTTAGTGCGCACTATTTCTGGGCTGGGTAATAGAGTGAAAATCATACATTAACGAGTCAGTTTTGCTGATCTTTTGCTTGAAAATGTTCATTAAAAGGTGCGTGCCACACAAGTTTTGACAGGGTAAAGGAGAAAAGTCAGAAGTGTCTTCTCATTTTGTCATATAGGATGTCACAATGATGTATTTTGGTGCAATTTGTATCATTCAAGTGTGAGTTTGCGATCAACTGCAAAAAGGCTCAAATACAGAAGAGAGCGCTGATTTAAATTGATAGTACACACAGCAGCCTGGCTCAACAGAATAAGGATGAGTTATTGCCCAGCACTTATGTGGTGGGAATATTGCCTACAATCTGTTAGCCCAAGCCTGAATATTGTGCAGATCTTGCCTTCGGCTGGCATGGGCTGCTTCATTATAGGAGGAGTTGTGGAATCGTCAATGGACAGCAACACTCCCAATTATCATAGAGAAAATCATTATTGAAGCAGCTGAAGATGGTTGGGCCAAGAACACTTCCCTGAGGAACTCCTGCCTGCAGCGCAGTCCTAGGGCTGCAATAATTAGGACCATCTTCCACGTGCATCAGATGTGAGCCCAAACACTGGAGGGTCTTCCCCATTGGCCTCCGTTTGCTAGAGCCATAATCAGTCGATTGCTGATTTGAGGTCAAAGGCAGTTATTTTCACCACTCCTCTGGCACTCAGCTCTTGTGTTCATGTCTAGATCAAGGTTATGATGACGTCTGGAGCCCAATGTTCAGGTGGAACCCGGAATGAGTATCAGATTAACCAATAACCAACCAGGTTATTGTGAGTAGGTGTCACTATTGATAACTCCTTCCATTTGCTTTGGTAATTGGGAAGCAGCTGACAGTGCAGTAATCGACCAGGTTAGATTTTTCCGGTGGCTAGGACGTATCTGGGCAACTTTACACATTATCAGACAGATGCCAATGTCCTAGCTGCACTGGAATAGCTTGGGTATAGGAGCAGCTAGACCTGATGCACAAGTCTTCAGTACTACAACTGGCATGTTGTCGGGGCCCATAGACAAGTAGATTGGTGAAGATGTGGTCAAGTTGGCTACTCCTTTCTGTTGATTCCCAGTCTGACAGCTGTGCCCTTCAGAATTTGACCAGCTCAGTCGGTGATGGTGCATAATTGAAGTCCCTCATCCGTGCCCTTCTTCCTTCAAGTGGTGTTCAGGGAAAGCAGTAGGTGGTAATGAGCAGGAGGTTTCCTTCTTCTAGTTTGATCTATAGCGGTGAAAATTCCTGGGGGATCCAGAGTCAATGTTGAGAACTCCCAGGGCCACTCCCCCCCCCAACTGTATACCACTGCGCCCCCACCTCTGGTGAGTCTGTCCTGCCAGTGGGACCGGATATACCCAGGGATGGTGATCGAGAAATCTAGAAGGTTGGCTGATAGATATGATTCTGAGAGCACAACTGTGATTGGATCTTGTTTACGGGACAGTTCTTTGAACTTGGGCACTGATCCCCAGACGTTAGCAGTGTCGATTGCCTGATCCAATATCTAGATTGTCCATCAAATATTTCTCATTATTCAGTTTCATAGTGATTGTTTTTAGGTCACTTCGGAGAGCCTTAAGAGTCAACCACATAGTGTGGGACTGGAGTTGCGTGGCAGATTCCTTCCCTGACGGAAATTATTGAGCCAGTTGGGTTTTTATAACAGTATGGCAGCTTTCATGGTGATTTTTCCCGGTATTAGCTCACAAATGACCTGATATTTTGACAACCTGCCATTGTGGGATATGAAATAATGCTCTTTGGGTTGCTAGTCCAGTGCCAGAACCATTACACTACCGTACACATGTTCATGTATTCCTTTACATGTGCCCTCTCACACTCCCAACTTTCCCTGCAGTCACATGGCTGAAGAAGTTTTCAAAAGAGGAATATTAAAGAATTTAAATTTTTAAAAGAATCTCTACACTTCATATCCAAAAATAACCCGCTTCCTAATGCTTGATAGTCTCACTGTTGTAACCTAGAACATTTTATTTCTGTTAAATCCCTGTTCTTATCTTCAGGGCGCTGAGAGGAAAATCCGAGATGAAGAACGGAAACAGAACCGGAAGAAAGGAAAAACTCCGGGAACGGCGAACCAAGCAAACCCTTGTAAGCAGATTTCATTAACGAGGCATTTTTTTTTAAAGTTCTGACTTGAAAAGGCAGTATTACCTCCGGAGTGGAATTCCTTTGGGATAAAAATGTGTTTCCTCCCTGGCATTCAGCGTCAGAAGGCAAATTGAGCAGTGCAGCCTTGCAGAAGAGAAGTGATGCTACTTTCTTCAAAACCATGATCGACCTGGATTCCCAGCCAGTTCTCTTCATACCAGACATTCACTTTGGGAACCTCCAGAGGAGTGGGCAGGTAAGCACAATCCTCCTTCCATCTCCTGGCGGACACCGTCAGTTATACACCACTCGAGGGTCTTTATTTTAAAGGCTTTGAGAGTAATATTTACATTTAGTTTCTGTGTGGTTTTTTTTCTCCCATTTGTCTTCCCCTTGCCCCTTGAGGTGTAGTTGGTTGACCGACAATGGAGGTATCAAAGCCGAGCCTGATTCTTGACACCCTAATGCACAGGGTACTTTTCCGCCGGAGTCACTGGATAATGATCAGGAGCAGACAGGGTGGCTGACTTTTCCCTTGATCTTTCCCCGCCCTTAACCCAAGGGTGTCAATGTCAGTTGTAGCTTCCATAAGAACATAAGAAATATGAGCAGGAGTAGGCCATTCGACCCCTCGAGCCTGCTCCGCCATTCAATAAGATCATGGCTGATCTTCTACCTCAACTCCACTATCCCCATATCCCTTGATTCCCTTAATATTCAAAAATCTATCGATCTCTGTCTTGAATATACTCAACGACTGAGCCTCCACAGCCCTCTGGGGTAGAGAATTCCAAAGATTCACCACCCTCTGAGTGAAGAAATTTCTCCTCATCTCAGTCCAGTGAGATTAGTTAACATGAAACAGAACAGGGATTGAACCTGGAACTGTTGTGATCGGATCTGTATGTCTCAGTACCACACCATATGATGCATTTGCCCACTGAGCTTATTTTGGGGTGGGGGGAGGAGGGGAGTGTGGAAAGTGAAGGGAGGAGTCGGCTTGTTTTGTTATAGTTCTTTACCTGTTATCATTGTTCACTTGCTGTCTTGTCTATTGGGTGGTGTTCAGTCCCACTGTCTGCCCTGGGTTCTGTGACTGACAGGAGCCCAGGGAAAAGGGATGTGAATATCCAAAGTGCATTTTTTTGGGGAAAGTTGACCTTTTATTTCAAAAACTTGAATCTTGCAGTGGATGGAGGTGGAAAGATATGGACCTAAAAATTTGGGCGCTAACTGGCCTACTAAGCCCCCAGTATAGCAGGCAGGAAGCGTGCACATTTCTGGCCAGAAGTGCACCCTCTGTCATATTGGGATGGGAAAAAAATAGCTGTCCTTTACTCATGCCTGAAGCAGGTGTTAGGCCCTTTGCATATGTAAATAAGGGGCCTAACACCCGCTAGAGGCTTGCTCCCAAAGATTGGTTTCCCCTGAGGCAGCCCGTGCCATGGGATCACCTGCCAACCAAGAGGGAAGTAACTTAGCTAAATGTGGAGCCAGAAGGGACTGGATGCTCCTTCAGACCCCACATTAGAGGAACTGATTGCCGCTGCTCCTACCCCATCATCCCTGGTCTCTTTACCTCCCCCGGCCCCCTTCCCCCAGCGGGCTTTCTCTGCCAACACCCGATCAGCCCTCACGCTCCTCAGCCCCCTACCTGAACCCGGGCATGATTCCTGGACCCACTTACCCGAGGGCCACGGTAGCATGAGCCGTGTCCCGATAATGCACAACTCTTCACCGGTAGACTCTGATGCCGCGTTTGGCTCCAATTTAATGAGGCTCAATAATCTGGGGAGCTTGGGGCCACGCCATTCATGCACAGAGAATATACCCTGTGGCCCAATGTGCGGGCCCGAATTTCTGGCCTATTGTACACTTTTTTTTAAAGGGAGTACCATACACCTGTAAAAGTCTTTGGGAATCTTTTGTTTCTGAAGGGGGAAGAGCCAAGGCCTATTCTCACCCTGACATCACATTTTGAGATGATTTACCTCATTATACACCTATTCCATTGAAAATGAAAGAAAAAATACGCTTAACATTTTTAGTGCCGATTTGATAGCTTTATGGGTTTTTAAAAATTGTCCATAGCCTAGAAATGAGTGTTTGTGATATGTGCACAAGAATGCAAACCGTGATTGTATGTATGACATTCCCCTGTCCACAATTTAATGGAGGCGCTAACCCATTTAAGGTGAATGCAAACAGTCATTTGTAGGCTCAAATGTTGGAAAATAAAATGCTGCTGGCAAAGGGATGAACTGCAAAGCCACTCCCCTCAAACTTGTCACATTTGCAGGAAAAGGCAGAACTGGAAATTATCAATGGTGAGGAGGTTTCAAACTGATTGGCATCATTTTGGGGCTTCCCGTTCCACTCCAGCACAATACAGATTTTCCTTGTGTCCAGTTTCTGACGATGTGTTCTTCCGTTTTATAGATGTACAGTGTCAGCACGGATGACATGGAGAGGGAAGGGTAAGCATTCCGTTGGTCTTTGTGCATATTCGTCTGGGTCAAAGGTGATGGTGCTGAGGAGTAGAATATTTTAGCCTTCTGGGCCAGACAATTGCAACACTGGCTGAATTTCAACAAGAGAAGAATGCACTTTGTTTCTAAAACAGAAAGATATGTTTCCTTATGGCCAGGGCCATTGCGGTGACTAAAAATTACACTTTTATTACATGCAATTCCAGGATCTAACCAGTATCTTTGGGAATGATAGTCACAGTTCTCTGTACATTTTACCATCAGTGGCCTTGTTTATGGCCTAGCGGAATGATTGTTTGTGCATACAGGCTACTTAGTGATAATGGAACTCCAGGATTTGACATACAATCATCAGAACCACCCATTATGCATATTCTGGACTTCACAACTGCATTAAAACAGAAGACACAGGAATTCTGAAGTAATGAAAAACATTTTTTTTTAAAACACAAATGTCAATTTTGACTCCCATCTCCCCACCCCCCGCTCCATGTTCAGTTCTAAACACTTGGATTGATTTGGTCTATCCTATGAACAGTACTAGAGAATAGCAGCAGGATACTTAAAAGCTGTTTCAGCTACTGTGGGCCTAACTAATTGGCAGGAGCTGAGCATTAATGGACTAAGCCAGTGGGGCAGCACTTCGTGTATCTTATTTTAATTTAGGAGACTAACTACGGAATTGCCCCTTCACTCTCCTTTCCTGAAGGCGCTGACTCTTGCTATGGTACGGTTCCTTGAGTGCCAGCACACTTCCAGCTCCTCAACAGAGTTGAACGTTCTTCATGTGTGAGCCTAGACAGTGAGTGTCAGTAGATCTTTCAACGAGGGGGAGCATCACCATTGAGCTCAATCCTCTCCCCACCTGATGTTCACAAAAGTTCATTTTCCAAAAAAAAGGGAGTGGGGCAGTGCACAATGGTCGTGAGATACAGACCAAGCTAGTCATGAATGGTGCTTTACAGCTAACATCAATTAACTCTGCCCGGCCCTAGGCCTTCTCTGGTCTGTGTGGCTCAGTACTGCACTGCACCATACTGCCCACTGAGCCATCATGGTTGCCCTTTTATTTTAAATATGTAATTAGTTGATCAATACGAGGGGAAGGTGGTTTAAAAACAGAAGAAGTGCTTCAAACTGGCCTAGATTTGCATCCATTCTATGCACAAGGGTTTTATGAGGAGTTACTTCAGATCCTGTCAATCGGTTTACTAACGGCCTTTCACCGTAACCATAAGGTGTGTCCAGAAACTTGCTGCTTAAATATATCTTCAGCTTCGATAGCAAAGAAAGAAAATCAAAGCAACCACTCAGTTTGTATTGAAAACAATGGAAAAAGTTTATCTTCACTGAGCGATCAACGCATGAAATGGACACCCAGATAGAGTAGTGGAGGCAAAATTACCGGACTCATTTAAGAACCAATTGCATACTGCTATGGGAGGGACTTCAGGGCTATTCTGGATTAATGAAGTAAGAGGGCCATAATTATCCATAATTATCTCGTGAAAAGGCAAAGCATTCTGTGCATGAAAAATGAAATCTTTAATTGAGTCTAACTGAAAAGTGTTCCAGAGCGGGCTTGAAGTTCTAACAAGTGAGTTTTTTTTCCAGTGTCCTTGTGAAAAGGATGTTCCGATCGCTAGAAGATGAGTATTCCCCAACAGCTACCAAACAGTTAAGAGAGGAAGTGCATAAAAAAGGTACCTTCCTGACCTCCATCATCATCTTATTTAGAGATTAAAATGGTGCTTTGCGGATCTTGTGTCTTGAGTTTCCTGCTGAAGTTGGCAGAAATGTCACTCTAGGACAAATGGAATCTTGCGGCCCATTAAAATGTATTTAACTGGGGGAATTAAGTTGCCAAACTGCATTGAATTTTGCTACGGGGGAATGTACATCTGAGATGCATTCCAGGGTACAGTGAACTTTCACTGGCCACGAGACATTTAAACTTCATTTTTTAAACTTTTCGCGGGGTTTTTCCGATCATCCACCGCAACCTTTGGTGAAGATCCGCAGGAAACTAGTAACTATAACCGTGCAACCGTAACCATCAACAAACAAAATCCTTGACTCGGTTTTGGATTGGGTTGGATGATCCGATAGTTTAAAATTGTCAACAACTTCCCCCATCCTAAGTGCAGATTCTTGTTGATTTTCGTAAAATGTTTATCAGCCGATGAGCAATTTTCCACTGAGCTCACGGCAAACCAGCTCGGTTCCAGAGCGATCAGTGTTTGGTGTGGTTGTACTCCCAAAATTGTCAAAACAAGAATTGAAAAGAATGATGCAGTTACACTATAATCATGATTTTTTTTTTTAAATGGGAACGATACTAAATGTATTTATGAAATAAGTTAATTTAAGCACATGTTTTACGATGCGTTTATCAAAGGGTAATTTATTTAAGTAAGAAATGGATGAATCTTATTTTCTAGATGTTGCTATGCATCATGCAATGGGATAGGGATGGTTTGTACTAATTTGTTTCACATCTTGAAAACTAGCACTTCAAAGATCTGAGGAAGCAGATAGGAATGGTGAAAACGAAGGAGGGGTTAAAGGGTGGGTGGGGGGCTCAGTTGCAGGAGAGTGAAGGGAAGAGGAGAGGGAATGAGAGTGACAGGTATGGGAAAAGAGGGAAGGCAAATAGGGGATCGAAATAGGAGCGATCTGCAGGGATTATGAGGACTGTTGTGCTCTCACTGGCCTTCCAGATTGTTGCCCAGAGCAGCCAAAGGAGGGAGCAGGACCAGAACATGGGCAGTATTTCACTCCTCTGGCCACAGCCTCTCCAGCATTCTTCCCCTTGGGAGGCAGGGACAAATCTGGTGTGTAGTATACGAGATGAATTATGTTGAACTGGACCTTGCACATTCTGCTGCACAGATGTGACGGTCTGTTTCCACTCCTCTCATCCATCCATCTCTGTTACCTGAGGCCCAGATCTTGCTCTTAGGCCTCTTTAAGACTCTCTACGTTGTCTTTTGAACTGGAAACTAATTTGGTACAAAGAATGGAGATGTGGCTGCAAGGATTTGTTGGGGAGTTGAGATACAACTCTAGGTGGGCTGACCCATGTTGGATTTTTGGAGTGTGGCCAAGTCTTGGAGGAGATGTTTAGTTTTGAGGTAGTCAGATACGTAATGGGAGTTGGAATTCGGTGCAAGTTGTTGGAAGGGAATGATCTGTCCTCTGTCAAGGAGCTGACTGAGTCTGCAATGTCTTTCTCATGCCACATTCAGATCCCACCCATAGTGCAGGAAGTTCCTCATTATGCTAGACTGAAACGGCCAGTAGGTCCTGAGGGATTTTCAAGGAAATGCAGTAAATAGTGTTGTCGTTATTATTGAGCTCGTGTCTGCTGGGTATATCCCCTAGGGAACAGATACACCCCACAACAAGCAAGGTAGCAGAACTGTAACTGCTGGCTGCAAGACAATGTAATAACCACAATCCTCCCCACAATAAACATTCGTGGGGCATATTGCTAATCACAAAGGATGATTCATGGACTCTGCATGGAACTCGGGAACTAACAAGCAGTCAGGAAATGCTTCCTGAAAGCTCTCATGATCCAGGGACTTCCCACACAGACCTCGACCATTACAAAGGAAGTCAGAGTGGAGCTGCAAACTAACAGCCCCCTCCTAGTACAATGCCCCAACGTACAAGGCCCATCACCATGAGTGTAAGAAAGGAAAAAAAGAGCTTCCATTTACAGGAAACTCTTTATTAACCGGCACCCAAATATCCGGAAATCTCTCTTAACCGGCAAAATTCTTGAGTAGGTAACCGGGGTTTTCCTTCATCTCTCGTTTAAAATTAACTTTTAAAAAAACCCCGAGGCATTTGCCTTGTATCGGAGCATGTAGATTGGGAGGGGAATGTGAAGCCCGGGTAGGCAGCGGACACGACAGATGGTCAGCTGGCGGTCCCCGGGGAGACTGAGCTCCGAATGCAGGCGCATGTCAGTGTGTACGGGGCTCTCGTACGTTGGGAGATATAACTCTCCGTTATCCGGACTTTTTGATTAACCGGCACCACGCCGGTCCCGTCGGTGCCGGTTAATAAAGAGTTTCCTGTATATAGCTCCTTTCACGGCCTCAGGACATCTCAAGAGCTTCACAGCCAGTGAAGTACTTTTGAAGTGTAGTCACTGTTGTAATGTAGAAAATGTGGCATCCAATTTTCACACAGCAAGTTCCCACAAATAGTAATGAGAAAATGACCAGATAATCTATTTTAATGATGTTGGGTGAGGGATAAATATGGGCCAAGTAACAAAGGAGAACTCCCCTGCTCTTCTTCGAATAGTGCCATGGGATCTTTTACGTCTACCCAAGAGGGCAGATGGGGCCTCGGTTTAATATTTTATCTGAAAGATGGCACCTCCGGCAGTGCAGCACTGAATTGTCAGTTTAGATTATATGCTCAAATCTCTGGAGTGGGACTTGAACCCATGACCTTCAGACTTGAGAGGCAAGAGTGTTACGACTGAGCCAAGGCTAACACCTGTTACCCCCAGACCCAGCCAAAACCAAGAGGCCTTCATTAATTTATCCTGACTCCTGCACCAAGAGTTGGACTGTAAATCAAAGAATGATGAGCAGAGAGAATAAAGCGATGTCCCACATTTCTGAGGTCAGTAACCCACGTTGCAGTCAGAAGGTTACGCAGTGTGGGAGAATTATGGGTTTACTATTTCTACAGGGGCTGTGTGTACTACATATTCCACATGAACTCTCTCAAGCAGATGAATGGAAGATGTACCCCCCCACCTAAATTGTTTTTCTATCTGATCAGAAAAGATCTGTGTAAATAAAAATAAAAACTGCAAATCTGAAATAAGAACAGAAAATGCCCCAAAAAAAACCCCAGTTCTGATTAAGGGTACACTCCTGAAACATCAGTCACCTGTCTTTCTCTTCATAGATACTGGCAGACCTGCTGTGTATTTCCAGCATTTTCTCTTTTTTTAGTGAAGTGCTGTTCTTGTGTAGAATGTTAAACTGCTGCTCTACTTTTAATTCCATGTTGACGGCCACCTACAGGGGCTTTACGAAGGATCTCTCAGTTGCCTGTACAGATTTCATTGATAATTTCACACTTCATAAATTCTTGTGTAGCCAGCGGGAACGCTGAGGCCACAGGTGGATGTGCGGGGAGCTGTGAGCTGGCGGAAAGAGCTGATCTGTCAGCTGCTGTAATGCGAGTTAATCTGCCAGCGGGATTAGAACCATTGAATTTTACAGCACAGAAGGCTGTTTGGTCCATTGTGCCATGCCAGCTCTCTGAAAGAACTATCCACAGTCCCATTCTTCTGCCCATTCCCTACACCTTGTTATTTTTTTCTTTTTCAAATGTTTATCCACTTCTGTTTTAAAAGTTATGGATTTTGCTTCCACTACTGTTTCTGGTAGGACATTCGTGTCCTCTGTGTGTGTGTATATATAAATAAAATTCTCCTAATCCCTCCTCTTTTTTTGTGATGATTCTGAATTTATATCTGCTAGATACTGACGAGTTGAAATAGTTTCTTTCCCAATTTACCGTATAATTTTGAATGCCTCGAACAGATTTCCTTTTCACCTTCTTTGCTGTAGGGCAACTGTAGTATCCCTATTGTCGGACCGGCTGAGATCCACTAACTCCGCACAGACCAGGCATTTCTTCATTTCCAACTTCCTTTGTCTGTGTAGCTCACCACATGATCCGCTTACTGACAAAGAAATAGGGAAGCTCTTGTGAACTATCTTTTTTTTCCATTTCCTCCAAAGCTGGTCTGTCATTTTCAGAAGGCAAACGGCTGCTTTGCTGCAAAGTTTGATTAAATTTATCAGGAATATGCACTTTTTGCTGTCCATTGCCCTGAGGAGCTGAGATAGAGTTCCATCGTTGCCAGCTGCACTCCAGTATCTCACACAAGTCACAATTCTTCACGTGTGCTCACACGTTGACAGGCTATTTGACTGTGGGGATCGTTGCAGCCAAGACCATCCTGCCCATAAGAACTTACCAGCAAAGGTAACTGGATAGCGGGAGGGTGGAAGTCTGTCTGTGTTCCCCTCACCTCCCCCCACACCAACCCACCCTCTTACCTCCGCCAAAGGTGCTAAGGTATGGAGTACCACTCCCACTGTCACTGTGGTTGAGATGTGGTGGTTCAGTACCACGCCTGGCCATTAGTGAACATCAAGACTACCCACTTTTAAAAGTGGTGGAACATTTTTCAAAATAGAAGTAACAGTTTGCATTGAAATAGTGCCTTTCACAACCTCAAGCTGTCCCAACACGCTTCACAGCCATTGGAGTATTTTGAATTGTAGTCACAGTTGTAATGTAGGGAAATGTGATTGCCAATTTGCGCACAGCAAGGTCTTACAAACAGCAGTGGGATAAATGATCTGTTTTTTTTTAGTGAGGTTGGTTGGGGGGATAAATGTTGGCCAGGATACTGGGAGAATGCCCCTGCTCTTCTTCAAATAGTGTCATGGGATCTTTTACGTTCACCTGAGAGGGCAGATACGATCTCAGTTTGATGTCTCATCCAAAAGACGGCACCTCCGACATTGCAGTACTCCCTCAGTACCGCACTGAAGTGGCACCACAGATTATGTGCTCAAGCCTCTAGAATGAGAAAACTTGAGCACATAATCGAGAAATAGTTTTATGATTTTGTTACTGGATTTTGGTAAAAAGGTGAAGTGAGAGACTCTATCCAAAGAGTAAACCTGGGTAAACTGGGTTTAAAACTGTTCACAGGAATTTACCGTTAACATGATTCCATAGCCAGCAGTGAATGTAACCAGTGTGATTAGAAAATGATTTGGGGATTTTCAATTTCAGTGCAGTTAAAAGGACACCACCATCATGAATATGTGTTTGGCAGATCTTTTTTTGGTCTGCTATCAGCATGAATAAGTCTTCTGATTTTGGGATTAAGCTCAATAGTTATCACCTGAAAGATGAATAGCAAAATGAGGGTTAAAGCTGATAAAGATGTAACCTCAGCACCAGCACACTGCAGTCCTAGTGTGATCAAAGAAATAGGAGCTGGAGTAGGCTATTCGGCCCTTCGCGCCTGCTCCGCCATTCAATAAGAACATGGCTGATCATCTACCTCAACTCCACCTTCTCGCACTATCACCATATCCCTTAATACCCTTCGTTCCCAAAAAGTTATCAACCTCTGTCTTGAATATACTCAACGACTGAGCATCCATAGCTCTCTCAGGTAGAGAATTCCAAAGATTTACAACCCTTTAAGTTAAGAAATTTCTCCTCGTCTCCGTCCTAAATGGCTGACCCCTTATTCTGAGACTGTGACCCCGTGTTCTAGATTCCCCAGCCAGGGGAAACATTTTCTCAGCATTAACCCTGTCAAGCCCCTTAAGAATTTTATATGTCTCAATTAGATCACCTCTCATTCTTCTAAACTCTAGGGAATATAGGCCTAGTCTACTCAATCTCTCCTCAGGGGGCAATCCCCTCATCCCAGGAACCAGTCTAGTGAACCTTCATTGCAAGTATATCTTTCCTTAGATAAGGAGACCAGAACTGTACACAGTACTCCAGATGTGGCCTCACCAATGTCCTGTATAATTGTACTAAGACTTCTTGGGGGGAAAAATTCAGTATCGCCCCATTTGGGGCGCAATTATCAGCCGGGTGCAAAGATTAGCGGCTGGCGCTAATTATCGCCTCCGACTGCAAACTTGACTTTTATCGCCCCTGGAGGTGATTGGAGTGCTAAATCAGGTGCTACACATCTGTCTTAAGGCGCAAAGGCCGAGGAGCGAGGCGCTAACTCAGAGCGCTGGCGAAGCTCGTGTGATGTCAGTCAGCAATGGAACACAGACACAATGGCACGGGCCAGTTCTTAAAGGGGAGGGTTGATCTCGCTTTCCATCCACATCCTGCTCATTGCAGCCTTGAATCTCGGCCTGGAGAGACCTGTACATCAAATCTGCTGGAAAGAACAATGGAGAGAACCAGGGAAAGAGCTCAGAGTGCAACCCCCAAAGTCTCTTCTAAATCGATACAAGGAAGGGCAAATCAAAATGAACCTGCAAAGTTCTGCTCAGTACCCAAAACTCCTTCACACAGCGTTGAATCTCTCCAGAAGTCAGTCTCTCTCTCTCTCTCTCTCTCTCTCTCTCTCTCAGAATGTGTGGTTCAAAAATGTCACCAACAAAAAAAGGCAGGAAGCGGTTACCTTTAAATAGCGCTCCCCCAGTCCCTTCCTGACTGCAAAACGCTCCCCTCAACCTGTCGTTGCTAGCGGCAGGCGGTAAGCCAGGGGGCGCCACTCAATATCCGCTCCGGGGCGCTACCGCTGCGTTGCGCACTCGACTGACGTCACGATCTGCTGGCGCAGGAGATCGTGGCGGTAGTGTTTAGCGCCGCCGCAAAATGTCTAGTTAATTTCGCGAGCGGCGCAATCATCGCCGCGCCCAGGCGCTAGTTGCTTTGCGCCCCATTAGCGCCCTCTTAAGGCGCTAACGGGAGGCGCAACCAACTGAATTTTCCCCCCCCTTTACTCTTATACTCTAATCCCTTTGTAACAAAAGCTAATATACCATTTGCTTTCCTAATTGCTTGCTGTACCTGCATGCTAACTTTCTGTGATTCATGTACAAGAACACTCGGGTCCCTCTGAGTGCAAACATTTCCTGGTCTCTCACCATTCAAAAAATATTCTGCTTTTTTGTTTTTCCTACCAAAGTGGATAACTTCACACTTCCCCACATTGTATTCTATTTGCCATGTTCTTGCCCACTCAGTCAACCTGTCTATATCTCTCTGCAGCCTCTTTGCGTCCTCTTCACAGTTTACTTTCCCACCTAACTTTGTATCATTAGCAAACTTGGATATGTTACACTCAGTCCCTTCATCTAAGTCATTAATATAGATTGTAACTAGCTGAGGCCCAAGCACTGATCCTTGCTGTACCCCGCTAGTTAGAGCCTGCCAACCCGAAAAAGTCCTGTTTATTCCTACTCTCTGTTTTCTGTCCATTAACCAATCTTCAACCCATGCTAATATATTACCCCCAATCCCATGAGTCCTAATTTTATGTAATAACCTCTTGTGTGGCACCTTATCAGATGCTTTTTGAAAATCCAAATACACTACATCCACTGGTTCCCCCTTATCCATCCTACTAGTTACATCTTCAAAAAACTCTTAACAGATTTGTCAAACACGATTTCTCTTTCATAAAACCATGTTGATTCTGCCTAATCATATTAAGTGCTCTGTTACCACGTCCCTAATAATAGATTCTAGCATTTTGCCTACTACTAATGTCAGGCTAACTGGCCTATAGTTCCCCGTTTTTTCTCTTCCTCCTTTCTTAAATAGCGGGGTTATGTTTGCTACCTTCCAATCCTTGGGGACTGTTCTAGAATCTAGCACTGTATATGCAGCACTTTGCCAGTTTAGTGCAAAGGAGCACTTCATCCTCTCTCAGTACTGATTGATAGCATTGTACAGCACACCTTCACCCGCCTGCTTCACATACAGATGCTCAACAACGTTCCATAGGGGAGGCAGCAGCTAATAATGGATGACGGCTCCTTTTAGCATATTACTTTGTGAAGACCATTGTGAGAGTTTATTACTTCCAAGTATTTTATTGGTTCCTTTCAAACTGTTACTGATTAAGCCTGAAATTTTGCCATTCCAAATAGCCGGTTTTATTTTTGACTTGATAAAACATGGATTTGCTTGGATCTGATTTCACTCGATTTTTCTTTTGTTATTGTTGTTACCCAAACTCAGAAAAAAACGTACAAATCAGATACCTAAGCATGAACGGACAATGTAAATTGAGTCCCAACACATCAGTGCATTGTAAAAACATTGGGGACGATTTTCTCACTGGAGGCGGGTTTCGGTTTGGGTGGGTTCGAAACCCGCCTCCACTGATAGTTTTGAAAAAATTGCGTTTTTCCCCTGATTGGCCAGTTGATTTCAGAGGTGTGGGTTGCCCTTGATCAATTAGTGTTTTGGGACTGAAACTCGCCTCTGCTGACATCACTTTTCCAGCCTGAGCTAAGGGCTGCTTGCTGCCTTGGATCATTCCACTGGATTTCTGCCAATGCTGCACCACCTGCAACATATTTTGAGAAACCCATGGGGGCGATTTTCTGACTGGAGGCGAGATGGAGGCGAGTTTCGGTTTGGGTGGGTTTGAAACCTGCCTCCACTGATAGTTTTCAAAAAATTGGGATTTTCCCCTGATTGGCCACTTGATTTCAGAGGTGTGGGATGCCCTTGGTCAATTAGTGTTTTAGGACTGAAACTCGCCTCTGTTGACAGCACTTTTCCAGTCTGATTTTATGGCTTCTTGCTCCCTTGGCTCATTCCACAGCATTTCTGCCTATGCTGCACCACCTGCAACATATTTTGAGAAACCACTATGTCCAATTCCAAGGCAAGGGCCTCCCCGAGGCTCTCGGATGAGGCGCTGCAAATGTTGTTTGAGGGGGTGACAGCTAGCATGGAGGTGCTCTTCCACTCATCTGGGAGGAAGAAGCCAAAGAAACCTCTGTGGGTGCAGCTGGCAAGGGATATAACCTCCAGATCTGTGTGCAGATTGGGAGAATGTTTATGCGTATTGATGAAATGCCATCCCTGTTGGAAAGCATTAAAATGATTTGATGGCAAAATGTTGGCGTTATGGCATCTGGTCTTTCGCCTTAGGCAGCTCCACATTGCGGGCTCCACCACACTTGCATGGTCAGGTTGGTGGCCTGAGTGAAAGGAGGCCAGAGAGTCATGTCCATTGTCAATGAAGTCCTAGGATGGAGCCAAGGACATGTGCCAACTTGGGCAACCTATGCAAATCTGGCCAGGATAAGTTCATCCCTTGCATCCCGGGCAGCCACGTGCTCGCGTGCTGCCGCTGCAGCTGGTCGATACACCGGCGCTCTGACCTCCTCCTCCTCCTCCTCCTCATCTGAGGTCCATGCAGAAAGAAAACAAATGGTTCCCATGCTGCTTGCAGATGCCTCCTTTGGGGAAGCGCTCATTGCAAGCGGGGAGAGGGTCTTCCAAGGAGGTCCCATAGTTGATTGATTCAAGCTACAGCACCTCCAACTTTGAAAGGCCTTCTAAAAGTGCTCAGAGACCTTTTAAAGCCAAGATCTGGCACCTGCAAGTAATTCTTGATGCAATAAAGGATGTCTTGTTAGACCTGCAGCTGTGAGGAGGCCACCCACGAGTCAACCCGCCAGGTTTACCTGGCGTGGTTCAGGAGGTGCGTGGATCACGCCGAAATCCTCAAGAAATCACGAGATCCTCTCAAAATAGGCTTAGAGAGGCCCTTAACGAGCATTTAATGATCACAAGTATCGCTATGGCCAGCTGGAGGCAGGACCGTTTCCCGACCTCCAAAACCGGCACCAGCAAAATCCCGCGGAGGCGGGTTCTGAACCCGCCCTCACTGAATCTGGTTTTCCCGCTTCCAAACCCACCTCCTTCAACGGCAGAAAACCGTCCCCACTATGTCCAATTCCAAGGCAAGGGCTTCATCCGAGAAACTCGGGGAAGTGCTGCAAATGTTGGTTGAGGGGGGTCACAGCTAGCAGGGAGGTGCTCTTACACTCATCTGGGAGGAAGAGGCCTCCCAAAGAAACCAAGGCTGCGTGGGTACAGCTGGCAAGGGATATAACCTCCAGATCTGTGTGCAGATTGGGTGAATGTTTATGTGTATTGATGAAATGCCATCCCTGTTGGAAAGCATTAAAATGATTTGATGGCAGAATGTTGGCGTCATGGCATCTGTTCTTTCGCCTTAGGCAGCTCCACATTGCGGGCTCTGCGACACTTGCGTTGGCAGGTTGGTGGCCTGAATGAAAGGAGGCCAGAGAGTCGTGTCCATTGTCTATGATGTCTTAAGATGGAGCCAAGGACATGTGCCAACTTGGGCAACCTATGCAAATCTGGCCAGGATAAGTTCATCCCTTGAATCACGGGCAGCCATGTGCTCGCGTGCTGCTGCTGCTGCTAGTCGATAGACCGGCGTGCTCTCCTCCTCCAGCTCCTCCTCCTCCTCCTCATCTGAGGAGGCCTGGAACTGAGCCACTTGCTCATCAGGAAGCTGCAAGCCACGACGCTGTGCCATGTTGTGCAGTGCACAGCAGACCACGACCATTCTGGAGACCCTGTATGGTGTATACTGCAGGGCTCCACCTGATCGGTCAAGGCATCGGAAGCGCATCTTCAACAACTCAATGGTTTGCTCGATGATGGACCTGGTCGAAGTGTGGCTGGCGTTGTAGCGCTCTTCAGCCTCGTTAGCTGACCTCCTGATCGGCGTCATTGGCCACTTCTTCAGGGGATAGCCTTTGTCACCAAGGAGCCATCCGTTAAGTTGGTTTGGCGGATTGAAAAGCGGAGGAACACTAGAGTGGCGCAGGATGAAAGAGTCATGGCAACTACCACAGAACTTGGCGCAAAGATGCAAGAACTCCTTGTGGTTACACACCAGCTGTACGTTGAGGGAATGGAAGCCCTTTCGGTTGACAAAGATAGCTGGGTTGTGGTGGGGTGCCCTAAGAGCCACATGTGTGCAGTCTATGAGGCCCTGCACCATTGGCATGCCTGCCATATTTGCAAAGCCAACCGAACGCGGTTATACTTGCTTGATCCCTTGAGAACTGGATGTAATTGTGGGCCTTAGCGAAAAGGGCATCGGTAACCTGGGTCATGCAACTGTGAGCGGCCGACTGGGAGATGCTGCTGATGATCCCTGGAAGGAGCCTGAGACAAAGAAGTTGAGTGCGGTGGTGACTTTGACAGCCACTGGTAATGGGTGTCCACCCGCTCCTCTGGGCACCAGGTCTTGCTGCAGTAGTCCGCAGATCTCTCGGACAACCTCTCGCGAAAGTCTCAGCCTCCTTTGGCACTGCTGCTCACTCATGTTGAGGTAGCGCATCCTCTGTAAACCCTCTGTTGGGGGTATCTCCTGCGGCGAGGTGCCTCGATGCGCTGGCGCCTTCTGCCCTGTGCAGCATCAGGTGGGTGAGCAGGAGGTTGGGGCTCCTGCTGCTGTTGCTCCTGAGCTGGCTGAGCAGGAGGTTGGGGCTCCTGCTGCTGTTGCTGCTGAGCTGCCTGGTTCTGCTGTTGCTGTGGATGCTCCTCATCCGAATCTGAGGTCCATGGTGAAAGAAAACGAATGGTTCCCATGCTGCTGGCAGATACCTCCGTTGGGGAAGCGCTCATTGCAAGCGGGGAGAGGGTCTTCCAAGGAGGTCCCACAGTTGATAGATTCAAGCTGCAGCACCTCCGACTTTGGAAGGCCTTCTAAAAGTGCTCAAAGACCTTTTAAAGCAAAGTTCTGCCACCTGTAACTAATCCCTGATGAAATCTCCGATTTAATGTTGGACCTGCAGCTGTGAGGAGACCACCCACTAGTCAACCCGCCAGGTTTAGCTGGTGTGGTTTAGGATGATCGTGGAACACGCCAAAATGGTCGAAAAATAACGAGGGCCTCTCCAAAATAGGCTTAGAGAGGCCCTTAACGTGCATTTAAGCTTCTTAACAACCTCTCTGGCCAGCTGGAGGCGGGACCGTTTCCCGCCCTGCAAAACCGGCACCGGCAAAATCCCGCGGAGGCGGGTTCCGATTTTCCCGCCTTTCCCGCCTCCAAACCCGCCTCTTCGGGGCTCAGAAAATCGCCCCCGTTGTTTTACTTGCAAGTGACCTCAACAAAATAAAAGTATACATTTCTCATTAGAACACATCTTATTGGGTCAAACTTTGATTAGAGAAATCATTGCCATTTGGAGGTCTGATTATATCTGCTTGCAAACACAAAAGTTCGAAATTCAAAAGTATGGGTGAGGTGAAGACTGAATACTTGACTGACACCACGAGGCCACTCTTCAGTGTATAGCCTGCCTCTTCCTTGTGACCAGGGTCCCACAGATCTTCAATGTTATGAAAAGCACAACGTTGGATGGTTAATGATAAACTCCGGCGCTCTGGAGATCCCTCCTTTGAATAGGAAGAGATTAGTTCAACTTATTTAAACATTTTACTTGTTAAATCTGGTTTATGGGCTGTTGCTACTGATGAATGTAAGGAAAATGGGATATAGGGAATGAAGTTATAAATTAATTTCGCATTACAAAATGGTGCATTGTTCCAACCTGACTGAATGATACTGACTGAATCTGAGATTACACTGTGATTAGAAGATATTAAGGCTAATTTTACAAAATTGAGTCCTTGCTGCAGAGCCTCACTCACCAGAAGCATATATTGGTAATTTGGGCTTCTCCACCCCATGATTTTCCAGCCATTAGTTTTAATCGGCAGAAAATGGCAGAGTGCATTCTTGGTTGCTGACCGGTGCTTCAGATGGCAAGGCTCCACTCTGGGAGCATGATTTCATAAAATGAGCTCTGTTATTAATCAAAATAATTATGAAATCAAAATTCTACTGCAGTTCTGTGGTGATTTATTTCCCTGTAACACTGGCAAATTTATAAATGTATTTTCAGCGTTGAAATGTTTGTATTTCTAGTCCTGCTGTACGTACGGAAAGAGTCTGATGAGGTCTTTGATGCCTTGATGCTGAAGTCTCCGACGGTGAAGGGGCTGATGGATGCAGTAAGTGCGTTACTTTTATCTTAAAGTCTGAGCAGGTCCCTGACTCAAATTTAAGTGCAGGATGCCATGCTGGAGCAGCAAGCAGTAGGATGCAGGTGTGAGTTACTAATGTCAGCTGTTTCTGCACTGAGACAGAGGCAGAATTAGAGGGAGGGGGAAGTGAGTGTGTGACCTCGATTTTAAACCCCCTCGTCCAGCGAGAATGGTGTGTGGGAGGTGTTAAAATCAGTCCGAGTTGACTTACCGGCCTGAGGTCGTTCGCTTCCATCTGTGCCATTTCATCTTCACTGAATTTCAAGTTGGCCAAGGCTCTCACTATAGATAGGTGGGGTCCTACTTTAAATTCAAAAGTCATGGCCCGATGATGCCGCGACCTGATCTTAACAAAAAGTCAGGCACTGACAAAAAGTGGGAGGCACTGACTGGCCAGAAGACGCCAAGGTAAGTTTTAAAAATTACTTGACAGAACTCTTTGTGGGCCAGGAGGAGGATAAGGAGTGCTCCCCTAGACCCCGCAAGGAGTCCTTGGATCTTCCCAGCCTTAGCCTCACCCCCGATCGTGGTGGAACCTTCCCCGAACACCTCTGCACCACCCTGACCTCCTCCCCTGCCAATTGCTTCCAGACCCCTCCTCCCACTGACAGACGAGGACCGCTCCCATAGATCCCCGGCTGCAGCCTCCTGCTGCCAAATTCCTGCTCACGCTCGGCAGCCAGGGTGTGATTCTGGCCGGGACTCCGGGAACTTTTATTTAAATGAGGCTCTGCCATTAAGATCGACAAGGTCTCCACGTCCTTGGACTCTCAGGTGCACTGCCCGCTTTGGGGCACGCACGCACCATTTCTGCTCCCTCCCCCCCCCACCCCCATCATAATCGGGTCCAGTGTGTGCGTGAAAGCACCTAGTGAGCCAGGCAGCATCTGTGGAGAGAGAAACAGAGTTAATGTTTCAGGTCAATGACCCTTCGTCAGAACTGGCAAAATGGGTCATTGACCTGAAACGTTAACTCTGTTTCTCTCTCCACAGATGCTGCCTGACCTGCTGAATATTTGCAGCATTTTCTGTTTTTATTTCAGATTTCCAGCATCCGCAGTATTTTGCTTTTGTAGCAACTAGTGGGTGTTGGCAGAGGTCTTGGAGCAAGTAGTCCACCCATCCTGTTGGATTGGTAAATGACTGAAGAGTGAGAGGAGGGGCATGAAAATAGAGGACACTTACACACTAAGCATTGGGCAATGGAATGGTTGGGTATGGGTTTCCATGTTAATTATATTCAACCATTGAAATTTGTTTGGAATTTTTCAGTCTTGACTCTGGGCCCATTGTTTAAAAAAAAATTCCCAGTTTGGGAAACCCACCATAGCCAAAGAATTCCTGAATAATTGAATTTTGAAGGCACTAATCTTTGAGCTCTTGAACAGATTGGCCCAAAGAACTGATGGACAAGGAATGCTAATTCTCCCTCCTTTTTCTCTGTGATGACAGTTATCTGACAAGTATGGATTTCCAGCAGAAAAGATCGGAAAGATTTACAAGAAGAGTAAAAAAGGGTAAGGAACAGCGAGGCCTCTAAATCCAAACTGGTGGCTAGTAAAATGGAGGAGTCTTGTGTGTCTGTGATGATGAAAGCAAGAATTTAAACTAGCAGCAGACATTCTCTTACCCTATCACTTTGCTGTTCCAGAATAAGTTACAGGTTTAAGGAACTACCATTTTTCAACTGAAGATTTCCTGTGCGCTTTCTGTAATAAAATCTGAGTACTCAGAGATAACAGCCACACATCCTCCCCAGCACAGAAAGACACACAGAAAAATGGGATAATGTAATCTGAATCAGCCTTCAATGGGCCTACAGAACACAAATGACAATATAAAAGATTGTTCTTTTAATTGCCACCACAATTTATTTTTAAATTGGATACATAAGAACATAAGAAATAGGAGCAGGAGTAGGCCAATTGGCCCCTCGAGCCTGCTCCGCCATTCAATAAGATCATGGCTGATCTGATCCTAACCGCCAATCTACTATCACAGAACCATCTCCTGAACCTAACAGAATTGGACACACGAAATAGGAGCAGGATCAGGCTACATGGCCCCTGGGCCCGCTACGCTACCCACAGGGCCATGACCAATCCGAACCTAGACTATGTCCAAATTCCTGCCCGCTCCCCGTAACCCTTAATTCCCTTTACTTCTAGGAAACTGTCTATTTCTGTTTTAAATTTATGTAATGATGTAGCTTCTACAGCTTTTTGGGGCAGCATATTCCATGGACCTACCACCCTCTGAGTGAAGTAGTTCCTTCTCATCTCAGTTTTGAAAGAGCAGCCCCTTATTCTAAGACTATGCCCCCTAGTTCTAGTTTCGCCCATCATCGGGATCCTCGGAACATCACATCAGTTTTAGGAATTGGCGCCGAGTTTTTTTCATATTGTACTGTTTGTGTCCTGATGGGAGTGCTCTGATACACTGAACTGGCTCAGCACATTTCGTGCGGCAAAAGTTCACCTGATGGTTTATTTGATCTGACGAGTCTGAATTATCTGGGAATACTTTTTGTGTCTTTTAAATTGACAAAATAAATTTTGTGTAGCTGTTTCAAGAGCTGGATATTGTACAGAGCACTGTGAATAACATAACTAGGTGATATTCTTCAAAGAAATGCTTCGGCCCAGTGCACAGAAGGAGTGTTGGATGAGTTGGGAATGGAAGCTAAAGAGGTATTTCAAAAGAAAAGATACTAACCTTTTTCTTTTGTTAAACTAGAATTTTGGTAAACATGGATGACAACATCATCGAACACTACTCCAACGAAGACACTTTCATTCTCAATATTGAAAACCTGGGTGAGAGCTTCAAAATTACGCTGACTGAAATTTAACAGGGACTTGGAGTCACTTCCAACAAAACGTCCTTCTCTGAGAGATGGATCACAATTTGACAATCTTACAGTCACAAACCTGACTGCTAGTTAACTGTTAAATGACTGGTGAAAAGGAGTTTGCTCCTGTCAAGTGGGCAATCTTTGTACATACTTCAGAAATCAATGAAGCTGAACTGGCATTTCTTTTTACCTTTTACTTCATAACATACAAATATTGACTGTTTTTGACAGTGCTAAAGTATTGTCCCAAAGACTTCAGAATGAGCAAGATGGCGGTGTTACTTGGAGGACAATATTTTAGCTTAGTCGGATAATTGGTACAGACGTCTGATACAACTCTGCCTGGTATCCTCCTCTTTTTTCCCTGTGCTGAATGCAGTCAGTTTTGTGTTTCAATCATCCGTTCCAAACACATACCAGTTTTTCCACACTAGATGCATCCAACAATACCTCAGAAGACAAGATTGTGAAAGGAAAAAGTAAAGGTCACTCCAATTGTTTCTTCAATCGGAGAGCAATAAGACTTGTTTCATTGCTTTTTAAGGTAATTGTGAGAGCTTGTACATCATGTGATTGCATGTTGGTCAAATGCATTTATGCGATAAGGTTGACATACACCTAACACTCCAGCAGGCCATACAGAGCCATCTGTGTGTCTGCCTTGGTTCTCTATGTAGCACTGAGGACCAGTAACATCATCTTTAGTAGAATTTGACACTAACTGAAATAGAGACTAGCATATATAATTGTAAAAAATGTCTATAATGTGCAATATTAAATTTTACATAAGGCATGTTTACTGCCATTATGCTTTCTTTGGGTTGAGGGCTTTCATTGTAGTTGTGTATTTTAATTTTTTAATATAAAACCAGTTTCCTTTTTGTCTATATATTAAGTTTGAAAGGCATCATGAGATTTTACAAAATGACTGTATAAACTGCTATCCAGGGTATTTAAAGGATTTGGGAAACTTGAACGTTTTTACAAATTGAGAAAAACTGTATACAAGGTAATATTTTTGGAAATGGGAGTCGGGATCTTTTCAGACTTTAAAAAGACAGTTGTATTTTATTTTTTGTACAATTTTTTAAAGAGCAAAATAAACTTCAGAATGTACATGGACTTCCGTTATAATTTTTATACAAGGGGAAAGGGCATCGTAGCTGAGGCCAATCCTGTCCTCCCTTGACATACACACACTCAATCAGGATCAAGAGTTCAAACATTGGCTGAATTTTCTTTTTCACTCTCACGCTCGCTTTCTTTCCCCTCCGCTCTTTCCCTCTTCTCTCCCTTTTCTTCCCTCCTCTCCCCTCTCCTGCCCCTGCCCTTTGCGTCGTCACCTCCCTCTTTCCCTCCCTTCTCTCCTCCCCTTAGCCTTCTTTCCTCCCCCTTTCGCCTCCTTCCTCCCTTACCCCTCCAGCTCCCCTTTCTGCTCTCCCCATTCCTCCCTCCTTTACTCCCCATTTACTCTCCTCCCCATCTCTTTCTCTCTTTGATGTTTCTTTCACATTGCTCCCTGTTGTTTCTCTCTCACTGCTCTATTTCCCCCCTCTCTCGCTCGACTGTTTTTCTCACACTGCTCTCTAGCTGCTGTCCCATAGCTGACTAAATATTGCCAACCCCCGGCCCCATCAAAACTATGGGTTAAAAATTCGAGTGCGACACGAAATGGTGGCTGAAAATTTGGTGTTGGGGACTAATGATTATTAGCCCAGCACTAAACTCACCGTGTAACGTCCTCCTGGTGGCGTTCGTCCCGGCATCAGGCCCCAAGAGTAAAAGTAGAAGAGTTTTGAGAGGTGACTGAAGGCATTGTTGAGGAGTGAAGGGTGGAGGCTTTTAAAAGTGGGGGAGAGAGGTAGCAAGGCAGAAGGGTTGAGGGAGCTTGAGCATAGGGCTGAATTGGCTGAAGGCTTGGGCGGGACAATGAAACAGAGGGGGAGGAGAGATGTACAGGAGACCAGACTCAAGAGTGGAGGGCCATGCAATGGCAAGTAGGGCTGGAGGAGTTTACAGCTAGAGGGGGAGCAAGACTGTGGAGGGATTTGTGAACAAGGCTTTTGAATTCAGTGTATTGGCAGATGGGGAGCCGATGGTGATCAGTATGCACAGGGGTGCAAGGCAAGTGAAATTTAGTGCAGGATTGGTTATAGGCAGTGGAATTTTGCACTGAGATGAATTTTATGGATGATTGAGCTTGGAAGACCGGCAATGATGTATCGTGATCTTGAGCACCTTGTCCAATTTTGGCCACCAAGGCAAATAGGAGACATTCACACATTGGAGGCACTGCAGAGAAGAACACAGACTGAGATCTAGTGTTCGAAGTCTGAGTCTTAAGGAAACTTGGGATTTTCAGTTTTAAAAGCAGAAGTGTATAAGACAGTAAACGGCATGAAAACGGTAAGTCCAGAAAATTTTGAGAGTACAAGGGGACACAGGTTCATACCAGTAAAAGGCAAATTTAAACTCACATCAGAAAATTCTTCATAAAGTGGTCAATACATGGAATGGACTCCCAAATATAGTGGAGATAAAACCCTTGAAATTATTTTAAGAACCAATTAGTTGTTGCAGTGTGGGGACTTTAGAGCCATTTGGGACAGGTGATAATGATCTTGTGAAAATGTTGGCAAACCTAGAGGTGACAAAGACGTGGATGAAGATTTCAACAGTGGGGAGAGTGAGGTAAGGACAGAAGTGGAAACTGTTGCGGAAGTGCTGATGGCAGTCTTGGTGGTGGATGAGATATGGGATTCAACAGCCTTTTTTGAGTCCCTCCTGAGGTGGCTTTTGATCCTTAGGAGGTTCTGAGAACACATTACAAAAATAAAATTGAACACGTTAAAGCTAAATTTGCTCTTGAATTCCTCTGCACCTGTCCAGCAGCATGGTAGCTCAATAACATGGGGGTCGGAATCAGTGCCTCCCTCCCTCACCTCCTGACCGCCATTGTTGTGGACAGAAAGGGGTGCTGCATCTTTAACAATCATCTCCGGTCTGCATGATCGGATCCACCCGCATAAAAAAAATATGTGAGGAGGAGGCTATGCTTAAAATACCTTCAGTTTAACGCACTCTCCTGCTGTCAAGTCCCTGGCATTGATTGTTATGGTGCACTGTACAACATACAAAGTAGATGGTTTTTCACTTGCCCTGCATATGTATAAAATTATGAGGGGCCTAGATAGAGTGGCTAGGAAGGACCTATTTCCCTTAGCAGAGAAATCAATAACCAGGGGGCATAGATTTAAAGTAATTGGTAGAAGGATTAGAGGGGAGTTGAGGAGAACTTTTTTTCACCCAGAGGGTGGTGGGGGTCTGGAACTCGCTGCCTGAGTGGGTGGTAGAGGCAGAAACCCTCATCACATTTAAAAAGTACTTGGGTATGCACTTGAAGTGCCGTAACCTACAAGGCTACGGATCAAGAGCTGGAAAGTGGGATTAGGCTGAATAGCTCTTTTTCGGCCGGCACAGACACGGTGGGCCGAATGGCCTCCTTCTGTGCCATAAATTTCTGATTCTGTGAAAGTGCGTCCACAAGCAGCAGTGCAACTTTGAACAGCCTCTGAAAGCAAAGCTGTGCTTTCACAAAGCATTGTGGGATTTTAAAAGGGCAATGCATTGTTGTTTTCTTAAAAATTATAAAAATAAAAATGATGCAAAAATAGGCAGTTTTCAGCCCTTACAGCTCAACTGCCTTCTGAAAAAAAATTAACATTAAAAAAAATGTTGAAAGGAGAATTGGGGTTGTGTTCACTGGTACCACAGGCGGTTAATTCCATCCCGGATATCCTGGCCAGAAAGGGGCTGTCTGGGTTGCATCCTTCCTTCTGCTTCCTCCTCTTCCCGCTGCGAGCGGATGCTGTAAATCTGAAATAAAAGCATAAAATGCTGGAAATACTCAACAGGTCAGACAGCATTTCGACCTGTGACATGAACTCTGTTTTTCTCTCCATGGAGGTTGCCTGACCTGCTGAGTATGTCCAGCATTTTCTGTCTTCTCAGAGGCCTTCCTTTACCATCTGAGGTCTTGCAAGCATCCAGCAGCACTCCCTGCAGACTTCAAAAAACTTCTAACATGTATTGCACCAAGTCACTACTTCAGTAAAATTTAAAAAATTCAGTCCAAAAGCTTAAATGCAAACTTACCTGAAAGATGTGTGTGTCCCTTTAAGAGGTGATGACAGCTGGATTTTCATGGCAAGCTTAGGACCCAGCGCTGAACTCAACACTAAGGTCGAGGTTCGCTGAGGTGACGTTAAGTCGGCGTTGGCATCAACTCTTAATTTACATTTCCAGGGCCAGCTGTGCTATCGGCAGCGCGAAGGCCCTCACCAAAATGGCAGCCACCAAGTCCCGTGCCACAGAAGGGCGCTAGAGTGGCAGCCACCGTTTTTAGACCGGATCGTGGCGGTAACTCGTGGCGGTAAGTGGGCCAATTTCTAGGCCTATATGTGCTATTAAAAAGATGGCTTAGAATGAGTCCAATACTATAAGTTCATGTGAGGTGTCCAGTTAAATTATAAAGCACCTGTGCTCTGTTCTGGTTTCGATGTTTTATCGAGCCCTTTGATTAGATTAGTTCCCTGTTGTGTCTACTTTTCTCTAAGATAGTACAGACAGATCAGCACCATTTCCATGATACGAATCTCTGCCCCCAACACCAACAAAAACATCTTTTTAGCCACTGGAACCTCTGTACAAAATCACTGTTTGTGTCTGAGTGCTGCCTGTAAGTCGATAGGCTCAAATGTTCACCCCACGAGAGTGGTTCCTGCTGCAATCTTTTATTAAAAATTATGCCCGAGGTAGACGTGGATGTGTGTTGGCCTGGAGAGCTAGTGGGCCGTAATTTCCGATGCCTGCGGGTTGTGTACACACCCGTAGGGACATCAGAAATGCCGGTTTCAGGCATGCGCTGAAAACCGGCATTTCCGATCTGTCAAGAATGCTCTTGACAAATCGGAGACCTGCCCGAGAGAAGGGCCTCTGCGGGCGGATAGTTCCGCTTTCTGGAGCACCTCCGCCTGCAGAAAACCCTTAGAAATCTTACGCCTGGTAAAAGCAGGCGTAAGGCCTGCTTTTACCAGCATAAGATTTGAAAAAAGTTTTAAAAATTTTTTTTCACTCATTTATCATTTAAAAATACTTTTTAAAAAAAGGTACGTTTATTTTTAGCCCTGTAAAAAAAACTTCAATTATTTTTTTCAAAAAATTAAATTTTTGTTTAAAATATTTAATTAATTATAAATTTCAACGAATTTTAAAAATGTGATTTTTTAAAATTTTATTTAATGTTTTAAAGTGTTGTTGGGGTGATCTCCATTCATATATTTGACAGGTCTAAGTGTATGAAGGGAGATTCCCTTCTGTGATTGGCTCCCCATGGCCCACGTGATCCCAGGGACGCTGCGAACCGCCTGCGCCTCTGGGATACCTGGGCCCTGCGCATTTCGAGTTGGAGAGGCCCAGGAACGGAAGTGTCCGGATCTCGGGAGCCCTCGGGTAAGGCCGTAGATTTTTTCCAGATAGGAGGCCTCCGCACGCAGGAAGCCTCCGATCGGAAAATACGGCCCAACGTTTTTTTTTGGGGAAAGGTAACTTTGGACATTATGGAATGGGAAGTTAATATGAAAACTTTGAGATAAGAGAGTAAGAAGTGAGAATGGGAGGGCTATGGAGGAATGCCAGTGATACTGAGGAAGGTGGAGATTGTGAGTGGAACACTGGCCAGAGGAAGGATCAAGAGGGAGTTAGCAGGAGACGAAAAGAGAAGGAAGAATGTTGAAAAGAGCGGGCAGGTAATTAATGTAGCTTATTGTAGTTGTCTTAATTTTCTATGGGGGTGTGAAGCAAAGGTTAGATTTTTGGGAAAAAATTATATGTAGAAAAACATTCGAAAATGTAGTTATATTCAGTAGCAGATCCAGACGCGTTGCTCATTGTTGAGCTTTCTCTTTCCAACTTAATCCCTAAGCATCAAAAATATCACTGCAATGGAACTTGGAATAGAAGACAAACCCATCCTGCTTCTGTGGAAACCCAAATATTTTGGGGGTCCTAAGGAAGACGGTAATCATTCTCCACCTCCAGCTTTCCATCTTTTTGCAAACTACTCTTCCTTCAGATCACTGTATCCTCCCAGCATAACTATCTAAAATGCCATTGGCCTGAATAAGTGTCTTTCTCCACATGGGTTTCTCAGGTGAATGGCCATATTTCATATATTTGAATGTTTTTCTGCCCATTCCTACTGATTTCCCTAAAGTTTCTCTTCTCTGCTTCTATCCGTGTGTTACACCTTGGAATAGGCTTTGACCTTTCCTTGTGCTTTTCCCCCCCTCACTTCTACACTGCTAGTCAGTCAGATTCCACTCTATAATTTTCCTCCTGCCTCTCTCATGCTCTTTCGTCCTAGGTTTCTATACCATTCTTCCCCAGATTTGATAAATAAGCAATTTTCTGATAATACCTTATTTTTCTATTAACATTCCATACTCAACTCTTCTGCACACTACGGGGGAAAAATTGGGTATCGCCCATTTTGGGGCGCTAATATCAGCTGGGCGCCTCCGACTGCAAAATTCGCCTCTATCGCCACTGGAGGTGATTTGAGCGTTAAATCAGGTGCTACACACCTCTCTTAAGGTGCAAACGTCAGGGAGCGAGGCGCTACCTCAGAACGCTACCGAAGCTCAGGCGATGCCAATTACCATGGAAGCCAGACAGACTGGCATCGTCCAGTTCTTAAAGGGGAGGGGCCATCTTGCTGGCCAGCCACACCCTGCTCATTGCAGCCTTGAATCTCGGCCTGGAGAGACCTCTAAAGCAATTGTGTTGGAAACACAAATGGATAGGCCCAGGGAAAGAGCTCGGTGCTTAGGAACCTCAAAAGCAGTGCTGAGGGCCAAAACTCCTTATGACAGCATTAAATCTTTCCAGACGTCTCTCTCCGTCTCAACCTGCGGGTACCAAAAATTTTGCCGACAAGAAAAGGCAGGAAGCGCCCGCCTTTAAATAGCGCTCCCCCAGCCCCTTCCCGACTTGAAAACGTTCTCAGTTACCTGTCGTTCCTAGCAGCAGGCGCTAAAGCAGGGGGCGCGACTCAATATCCGGTCCGGGGCGTTGCACGCTCGACTGACGTCACGATCTCCAGGCGCAGGAGATCATGGTGGTAGTGTTTCGTGCCGCTACAAAACGACTGGTAAATTTTGCGAGCGGTGCTAAAATCGCCGCGCTCGGGCGCTAAGTTCCTAGCGCCCCCCGAAGGCGCTAACGGGAGGCGCTAACCAACCGAACTTTTCCCCCTACATCTTTAATATCCTTTCTTTTGAGGGAGGCAGATTCATCCCAGAGTTATAAATCTCCTCCCTTCTGTGGGTACTCTAGCATATTATTTTCTCCTTTGTCATTTCTTCACCTGAGTCCAGAAAATGTCTCAAGCTAGTAATAATAATGAGGCAGACTTACCACATTATGGTGAACAGACATGCAGTGTGGTCATCTCAAAGCAGCAGATTAAATTCATTGTTTCTGCTGTTGCAAAGGTTGTGACTTTGGCACCATTTCAGCTGGCGTAGGGTCTCCTCATTGGTGTCACGGTGTTTGCTAAAGGAACACTCATTAAGCACAATATTTTGTGTGGCTGAAGGGGAACATCTGTTGGAATTTAAACATTCAACATGTTCTATTATGCCCATATAGAAAGATTTATTATATATATATATATATATATTGTGATGAATCCGTTCCATGTTTTGTAATAGACATGCCCATTCCATTCACTACAGTACACTCCATATTTTGTGACAGTTACAGTCAGCTGCTTGATTGAGGCACAATGAATTTCAGAGCAAGATGCAAGTTGAAAGCACATGGCTTAACAAGCTGGTATAACGAACAGTATGTGCAGTGTATCTTAGCTGTGTGTTTTAAATATAAGTGTATCTTATGTCTTTTATTCACTATAGATTGGGAAAAGAAACACACCAATGTATTTCTTGATTCTGGAATGAACCAAAAATCTGTGATGGTCTATTTTTTACTTTGGTGCAGAAATCAGGACTGTTGTTTTCAGTGGGTTAACCCTGGATCTAAATGGAAGGCAGAACAACTAAAAGGGGTGGGAAAGAGTAACATATGGAAGTGTGTATATATATATATATATATATATATATATTTGATTATTTATATATATAAATAATCAAACTGCCTGTAGAGCACTTCCATCTCTTATGGATAGTTGTAAGGGCTTTCAGGTATAATGTGAGAGATGGGAAAAGTAAGACATAGTTCTGCCACACAGTGGCAGGCTTGGACCTAATCACACACCTTAAAACACGCTGGTAATTTGCTTACCCCTATATAATGATGATATGATCAATATGGATGGTTGTTTGTTAACAAATTAAGAGCAGATAGAAAAAGTCTAAAGAGGGGAGTCCATATTTATTTTGCACGATTCTCAATGAACATATCAGTGCTTTCCAAACCCTTGTAAATATTGATTGTACATGCTTTTAACCAAAATTTAGCATTCATTCCCCACACATGCACACTTCAACACTAATGTAGGAACATAGGAACAGGAGTAGGCCATTCAACCACTCGAGCCTGTTCCGCCATTCAATTAGATCATGGCTGATCTGTATCTTAACTCCATCCACCTGCCTTGGTTCCGTAACCCTTGCTTAACAAAAAATCTAGCAATCTCTGGTTTGAAATTTTCAATTGACCCCCAGCCTCAACAGCAATTTTTTTTGGGGGGTGGGGTGCGATTTCCACTACCGTTTGCGTGAAGAAGTGCTTCCTGAAATCACCCCAGAACGGCCTAGCTCTAATTTTAAAGTTGTGCCCACTTGTTCTGGACTCGCCCACGAGAGGAAATAGTTTCTATCTACCCTATCAAATCCTTTAATCACCTTAAACACCCAATTAGATCACCCCTTAATCTTCTATACTCGAGCCTAGTCTATGCAACCTGTCCTCATAATTTAACCCCTTTAGCTCTTTAAACTAAAATGGCAGGGGGTTGGGAACCTGAGCAGGGAGACAGAGGAAAGGGAAGCAATGATAGAAGCAAAAGACAGGAAGGAGAAAAGCAAAAGTGGCAGTCAGAGAAATCAAGGGTGTAAATCAAACATGGCCACAGTAAATAATAATTCTAAAAGGTCTAAGAGTGTTTAAAAAACAAGCCTGAAGGCTTTGTGTCTTAATGCGAGGAGCATTCGTAATAAGGTAAATGAATTAGCTGCGCAAATAGATGTAAACAGATATGATATAATTGGGATTACGGAGACATGGCTCCAGGGTGTCTAAGACTGGGAATTCCACATCCAGGGGTATTCAATATTAAGGAAAGATAGGCAAAAAGGAAAAGGAGGTGGGGTAGCATTGCTGGTTAAAGAGGAGATTAACATAATAGTAAGGAAGGATATTAGCTCTGATGATGTGGAATCTGTATGGGTAGAGCTGAGAAATACCATGGGGCAGAAAACGTTAGTGGGAGTTGTATACAGACCCCCAAACAGTAATGCTCAGGTTGGGGATGGCATTAAACGGGAAATTAGAGACGCGTGCAATAAGGGCACAGCAGTTATCATGGGTGACTTTAATCTACATATAGATTGGGCTAACCAAATTAGTAACAATACTGTGGAGGAGGAATTCCTAGAGTGTATATGGGATGGTTTCCTGGACCAATATGGCGAGGGACCAACTAGAGATCAGGCCATCTTAGACTGGGTATTATGTAATGAGAAAGGATTAATTAGCAATCTTGTTGTGCGAGGCCCCTTGGGGAGGAGCGATCATAATATGATAGAATTCTTCATTAAGATGGAGAGTGAAGTAGTTGACTCAGAGACTAGGGTCCTGAATTTAAATAAAGGAAACTACAATGGTATGAGGCGCGAGTTGGCTAGGATGGATTGGGGAACGTTACTTAAAGAGTTGACGGTGGATAGGCAATGGCAAACATTTAAAGATCACATGGATGAACTACAGAATTTGTTCATCCCTGTTTGGCATAAAAATAAAACAAAAAAGGTGACTCAACCGTGGCTAACAAGGGAAATTAGGGATAGCATAAGATCCAAGGAGAGGACATATAAATTGGCCAGAAAAAGCAGCAAACCTGAGGATTGGGTACAGTTTAGGATTCAGCAAAGGAGGACAAAGGGATTAATTAAGAGGGGGAAAATTGAGTATGAGAGTAAGCTTTCAGGGAACATAAAAACTGACTGTAAAAGCTTCTATAGATATGTGAAGAGAAAAAGATTGGTGAAGTCAAGCGTAGGTCCCTTGCAGTCAGAATCAGGGGAATTTATAATGGGGAACAAAGAAATGGCTGACCAATTAAATACATACTTTGGTTCTGTCTTCACAAAGGAGGACACAAATAACCTTCCAGAGATGTCGGGGAACATAGGATCTAATGAGAGGGAGGGAACTGAATGAAATCAGTATTTGTAGGGAAATGGTGTTAGGGAAATTGACGGGATTGAAGGCCGATAAATCCCTAAGACCTGATAATCTACATCCTAGGATACTTAAGGAAGTGGCCCTAGAAATAGTAGATGCATTGCTGGTCATCTTCCAAAATTCTATAGACTCTGGAACAGTTCCCATGGATTGGAGGGTAGCTAATGTTACCCCACTATTTAAAAAAGGTGGGAGAGAGAAAACGGGGAATTATAGACCGGTAAGCTTGACATCGGTAGTGGGGAAAATGCTAGAGTCCATTATAAAAGATGTAATAGCAGAGCACTTGGAAAACAGTGGCAGGATCGGACAAAGTCAACATGGATTTAGAAAAGGTAAATCGTGCTTGACTAATCTACTGGAATTTTTTGCAGATGTAACTGGTAGAATAGATAAGGGAGAACCAGTGGATGTGGTGTATTTGGAGTTTCAGAAGGCTTTCGATAAGGTCCCGCATAAGAGATTAGCGTGCAAAGTTAAAGCACATGGGATTGGGGGTAAGGTACTGACTTGGATAGAGAACTGGTTGGCAGACAGGAAGCAAAGAGTTGGAATAAACGGGTCTTTTCCGAGTGGCAGGCAGTGACTAGTGGAGTACCGCAGGGATCGGTGCTAGGACCCCAGTTATTCACAATATATATTAATGATCTAGACGAGGGAACTAGATGTAATATCTCCAAGTTTGCAGACGACACAAAGCTGGGTGGGCGTGTGTGCTGTGAGGAGGATGAAAAGAAACTCCAGTATGATTTGGACAGGTTGGGTGATTATACTACATCTGCCATGCATCTGCCCAATGTGGATAAATGCAAGGTTATCCACTTTGGTGGCAAAAACAGGAAGACAGATTATTATCTGAACGGCAATAGATTGGGAAAAGGGGAAGTGCAACGAGACCTGGGTGTCCTTGTGCACCAGTCGTTGAAGGTAAGCATGCAGGTGCAGCAGGCGGTTAAGAAGGCAAATGGTATGTTGGCCTTCATAGCGAGAGGATTCGAGTACAGGAGCAAAGATGTCTTGTTGCAGTTGTACAGGGCCTTGGTGAGACCACACCTTGAGTATTGTGTGCAGTTTTGGTCACCTTATCGGAGGAAGGATGTTCTTGCCATGGAGGGAGTGCAGCGAAGATTCACCAGACTAATACATGGGATGGCAGGAATGACGTATAAAGAGAGATTGGGTCGATTGGGCTTATATTCGCTAGAGTTTAGAAGAATGAGAGGGGATCTCATTGAAACGTATAAAATTCTAACAGGACTAGACAGACTAGATGCAGGAAGGCTATTCCCGATGGCGGGGGAGTCCAGAACCAGGGGTCACAGTCTAAGGATAAGGGGTAAGCCATTTAGGACTGAGATGAGGAGGAATTTCTTCACCCAGAGAGTGATGAACCTGTGGAATTCTCTACCACAGAAGGCAGTTGAGGCCAATTCATTAAATATATTCAAGAAGGAGTTAGATATATTTCTTAAGGCTAAAGGGGTCAAGGGATATGGGGAGAAAGCAGGAACAGGGTACTGAATTTGGATGATCAGCCATGATCTCATTAAATGGCGGAACAGGCTCGAGGGGCCGAATGGCCTACTCCTGCTCCTATCTTCTATGTTTCTATGTTTCTTTCTGGTGAATCTGCGCTGCACCCCCTCCAAGGCCAATATATCCTTCCTGAGGTGCCCAGAACTGAAGGCAGTACTCCAGATGCGGTCTAACCAGAGCTTTATACAACTGTCGCATAACTTCTACCCCTTTGTATTCCAGCCCCCTTGAGATAAAGGCTAACATTCCATTAGCCTTTTCAATTATTTTTTGTACCTGTCCACTAGCTTTTAGTGATTTCTGTACTCAGACCCCCAAATCTCTCTGCTCCGCCACAGTTCCTTGTTTCTCACCCTTTCGAGAATACTCTGATCAATCTTTCTTAGGTCCAAAGTGGATGACCTCACACTTTGCCACATTGAACTCCATCTGCCACAGTTTTACCCACTCACTTAGTCTATCAATGTCCCTTTGCAACTTTCTGCTCCCATCCATACTATTTACTGTGCCACCTAACTTGGTGTCATCAGCAAACTTGGATATGAGGCTCTCTATTCCTTCATCTAAGTCATTGATAAATATAGTGAAAAGCTAAGGACCCAGTACAGATCCCTGGGGGATACCACTAGTCACATCCTGCCAATTGCAGTACATACCCATTATCCCTTCTCTCTCTCCTACCTCCTAATCAATTCCCTACCCATGTCAATAGGTTGCCTCCAATTCCATGCGCTCTCATTTTTGTTAACAGTCTCTTATGTGGAACATTATCGAATGCCTTCTAGACGTCTGTATAAATAACATCCATAGACACTCCCTTCTCTACCACGTTGGTTACCTCCTCAAATAATTCAGCTAGGTTTGTTAGACATGACGTACCCGTTACAAATCCATGCTGGCTCTCTCTGATCAGTTCATATTTGTCCAAGTGCTCAGTCACTCTGTCCTAATAACAGATTCTAGTAACTTCCCCATAACAGACGTTAGACTAATAGGCCTATAATATTATTTTTACTTATACTGAACCTAGTTAGTTCCTCCCCTTGATTTATTAGTTTACCTTGTATCACTGGTACATTCTCCTCCTCTACTGTGAAGACCGATACAAAGTATGTATTTAGTAAGTCTGCCATTTCCTATTTTTCAATTACAATATCACCTGCGTCTGTCTTTAAGTGGCCCACATTACTCTAGTCACCCTCTTTTTCTTAATATACTTGTAAAAACCTTTAGCGTTGTCCTTGATATCCTTCACAAGTTTTTTCTCGTATTCCCTTTTTGCAGCTCCTACTACTTTCTTTATATCCTTTTGCTGTTCTTTATAGCTCTCAGTTCGTGGGAACTCTGCTGTTTTTTGCACTTATGGCTGAATCTAGAATAAATCAGGTGCCATTCAGTATCGAGTGAGGTGCTGGCTCCTAATTCCTTTGAGTGAATTATCGAGCCTGGTATGTTCCTGAGGCATTGGGACTGGTTCTGCGGGAGGTGGGACCTGTACAAGCCGGATGGGGTTGTGCCTCAACAGGGCTGGAACCAATCTTCTCGCAGGGGGGTTTGCTAGTGTTATTGGGGAGGTTTTAAACTAGATTGGCAGGGGGATGGGAACCTGAGCATAGATTCAGAAAGGAGAGAAGCAAAGCTGGAAATGGAAGGCAGAATATTTAGTAAGTGAGTTTGGAAGGCAGAGGAAATGAAGGCTAGAAAATAGACAACAAAGGGGATTGACAGTGCTTAATGGTATACACTTCGATGCAAGGAGTTTAGTGAATAAAGCAGATGAGCTGAGGGCACAGGTAGACACGTGGAAGTATGATATTATAGCTATTACTGAAACATGGCTGAAACAAGGGCAGAAATGGCAGCTCAATCTTCCTGGTTACAGGGTTTTCAGATGAAATAGAGGAGGATAAAAAAGGAGGGGGGTGGTCACAATGTTGGTTAAAGAAACAATTACAGCTGTGAGGAGGAATGATATGTTAGAAGGATCATCAAATGAGGCCTTGTGGGTTGGAACTGAAGAACAAAAAAGGGACAATCACACTGCTGGGAGTGTACTATAGACCCCCAAATAGTCAGAGGGAGATAGAAGAACAAATATGTAGGCAAATTTCTGAGAAGTGCAAAAACAATAGGGCAGTAATAGTAGGGGATTTCAAGTACCCTAATATTAACTGGGATAGAATCAGTGTAAAAGGTATAGAGGGTGCAGAATTCTTAAAATGCATTCAGGAGAAGTTTTTTAGCCAGTATGTAGCAAGCCCAACAAGAGAGGGGTGGTTCTGGACTTGGTTTTAGGGAATGAAGCTGGGCAGGTGGAAGGGGTATAAGTGAGAGAACATTTTCGTGGTAGTGTTCATAATTCAGTTAGATTTAGCGTAGTTATGGAAAAGGACAAAGATAGATCAGGAGTAAAAGTTCTCAATTGGGGAAAGGCCAATTTTACTAAGCTGAGATGTGATTTAGCAAAAGTAGACTAGAAACAGCCACTTGAAGGTAAATCAGTGTCAGAGCAGTGGGAGGCATTCAAGGAGGAGATAGTGAGGGCTCAGAGCAAATATGTTCCCACAAGGAAAAAGGGTGGGACTCCCAAAACTCGAGCCCCCTGGTGTCAAGTGTTATACAGGGTGGGATAAGGCAAAAAAGGGAAGCTTATGCCAGATACCAAGAGCTCAATACTGCAGAAAGCCTAGAGTTTAGAAAGTACAGGGGTGAAATTAAAAAGGAAATTAGGAAAGCAAAGAGAGGGCATGAAAAAAATATTGGCAAGTAAAATCAAGGAAAACCCAAAGATGTGTTATAAATGCATAAAGAGCAAGAGGATAACTAAAGAAAGAGTAGGGCCTATTAGAGACTAAAAAGGTAACCTGTGTGTTGTGGCGGAAGGCGTGGGTATGGTTCTTAATGAATACTCTGCATCTGTCTTTACAAGAGGGATGATGCAGACATTGTAGTTAAGGAGGAGTGTGAAATATTAGAGGAGATAAACATAGTGAGAGAGAAAGTATTGAGGGGTTTAGCATCTTTGAAAATAGATAAATCGCCAGGCCCGGATGAAATGTATCCCAGGCTGTTAAGAGAAGCAAGGGAGGAAATAGCGGAGGCTCTGACCATCATTTTCCAATCCTCTCTGGTTACAGGTGTGGTGCCGGAGAACTGCCAACATTGTACCGTTGTTTAAAAAGGGAGCAAGGGATAGACCGAGTAATTACAGGCCAGTCAGCCCAACCTCGGTGGTGGCAAATTATTGGAAAAAATTCTGAGGGACAGTATAATTTATCATTTAGAAAGGCACGGATTCATCAAGGACAGTCATGGATTTGTTAAGGGAAGGTCGTGTCTGACTAACTTGAACTGAATTTTTTGAGGAGGTAACAAGGAGGGTCGATGAGGGTAGCAGGTTTGATGTAGTCTACATAGATTTTAGCAAGGCTTTTGACAAGCTCCCACATGGCAGACTGGTCAGAAAAGTAAAAGTTCATAGGATCCAAGGGAAAGTGGCAAGTTGGATCCAAAATTGGCTCAGTGGCAGGAAGCAAAGGGTAATGGTTGAGGGGTGTTTTTGTGACTGGAAGGTGGTTTCCAGTGAGGTTCCACAGGGCTCAGTACTAGGTCCCTTGCTTTTTGTGCTATGTAGCAAAGATTTCGACTTCAATGTAGGGGGCATGATTAAGAAGTTTGCAGATGATACAAAAATCGGCTGTGTGGTTGATAGCGAGGAAGAAAGCTGATGACTGCAGGAAGATATCAATGGACTGGTCAGGTGGGCAGAAAAGTGGCTGATGGAATTCAATCCGGAGAAGTGTGAGGTAATGAATTTGGGGAGGGCTAACAAGACAAGGGAATACACAATAAATGGTAGGATACTGAGAAGTGTAGAACAGAGGAGTGCATGTCCACAGGTCCCTGAAGTTAGCAGGGCAGGTAGATAAGGTGGTTAAGAAGGCATACAGGATACTTTCCTTTATTAGCCGAGGTATAGAATATAAAAGCAGGGAGGTTATGCTTGAACTGTACAAAACACTAGTTAGGCCACAGCTAGAGTACTGTGCAGTTCTGGTCACCACACTACAGGAAAAATGTGATTTCACTAGAGAGGGTACCAGAGGAGATTTACGAGGATATTGTCAGGACTAGAGAATTTTAGCTATGAGGAAAGATTGAATATGCTGGGGTTGTTTTCTTTGGAACAGAGGAGGCTAAGGGGAGACTTAATTGAGGTGTATAAAATTATGAGGAGCCTAGCTAAAGAGGAAGGACCTATTTCCCTTAGCAGAGCGGTCAATAACCAGGGAAATAGATTTAAAGTAACTGGTAGAAGGATTAGAGGGGAGTTGAGGAGAATTTTTTTCACCCAGAGGATTGTGGGGGTGTGAAACTCACTGCCTGAAAGGGTGGTAGAGGCAGAAAGCCTCATCGCATTTAAAAAGTACTTGGATATGCACTAGAAGTGCCGTAACCTACAGGGCTACGGACCAAGAGCTGGAAAGTGGGATTAGGTTGGATAGCTCTTTTTCGGCCGGCACAGACACGATGGGCCGAATGGTCTCCTTCTGTGCTGTAAGTGTCTATGAGTCTATGATTCCGTACCTGGAACCATCACCTTGTACTTCCTTTATCCACACTACTCAGTTCAACACAGAATCACGCCAAGTGCCACAAATTTTTTTCCCCCAACATTTTAATCAAATGGAACATTTTTTCTTCTTTTACAAATGCTTCTTTTTGTAAAGAGGATCTCTGTTTTCAACACATTTGACAACATCAAAAATAGAAAGTTTAACTGCAAAATACACAAAAAAGACATATTTAATTAAAAGTAAGCATTTTTTTTAAAAATCATTAATCACAGCTTAAAACATACTCAGCCCCATGAAGTATTAAAGCGTACTTGTACCCATCTGCTAAACATGGTGCAGTTAGTATCACATGAGCTTTGTAGCTGCTCTCCTTACAACATCCACAAGGTAACAATCAGAATAATGTGGTATAAGCATGCTACATACATACTATGGCAATGCACCATGTACCAATGTATGGGAAATCATATGTGCTTGTTTGTACAAGTAAAAAATAAACACAGAAAGGGAAGCATCAAATTATTACAAAAACATGCTAATCGTAGCAAAATAATCTTTTTGTCTTGTAAAGCTAAACTATGGATATCTCCAATTTTGCAGTACACATTTCTCCTAAAACCTGAATTAACTGTCTGCACACAACAAAGGGCTGAATGTATGCCCTACGACAGGAGTCAGTCAGTGTGAACTGCACACAGTGCATTCCTCCCTACAGATGCATGTTCATAATGCTGCTGAAATAGTTAGCATCAGATAGCCTCTGTACATAGTGTACATTTTATTAATATTAAACTGAAAATAATTTCAGCTCCTGTGAGGTACTGTACAAGAATGCATTGAACAATCAATGTGTAGTTCCAATTGAAAGCTAATAAATCAGCCCAGTTTATTTTGGCCAGCACAGAAACCAGATTTTATAGCAAGACAAGGTTTCCACTGGGATATTTCATTTGTTTCTTCTCAAATGTGTATGTGACTGACCATTAGGAATTTTTCTAGTTCAGTTGCCACAAATCTATTTTTCAAAGGGAAGGGCAGTTATTAGTACTGTCATTAAGTTTGATTACTCCTCATTCCATATTCACTTCTCTTAATACAGCCGGAAGTATACTGTATAGTTTTGGAATCTTTATAAACAACAATGACTTACTTTGCTATACCAACCGAAGAGCAGTGGTTAAGAGTGGAATTTGTACTCAACTGCCCCCCTTCATAACCTTTGACCCTGTCCGTTAGCTTTCGCATCACCACCTTGGGTGCTTTTGGCCTTAGTGTCTGTTCAGTAAAATTTATCATGGTGGGATTTCCTTAAAGGTAGTATTCGGTAAAGTTCATTATTGTAAGATGTTTAAAAAAAAATCAGAATTGTTTCAGTAGGGAAGGGCATTAAGTAAACCTACACAGTGTTTTAAGCTAACAGAAAAAAAAGGTACTTCATTAAATTTTGTGCAAAAGGTTAATGTTCAATAAAGTAAATCAAAAATAAAGCCGCTAGTTGCAACCTTTCTTCTCAGGTAATATTGCAATTGGCATGGCTGTAACTCACTAGGTGATAAGTTCCCAGTCACAACTATTCTACTATGAGAAGTAACAATGGGGAGAAAGACAGTATCACAGTGGGCACCCTTGGCCACTCTCAACTCCTACTGAGCTCGGCTCCAGCCAGCACTCTCAGCGGGGAACAATATGCGGTAAGAAGAAACTATGGGGAGGGAAATAAAAAGACTAGTTATAAAGGAAAAATACTGTAGGAACTGAAACACCTTGACAGACAGACACATATGAATGCAGTAAGAGTTATAACTGGGGAATAAAAATAGATGAAAGTCACTAGGCAACTGAGCAAGAGTTGCATCTTATATTAGCTACTAACACCATCCATACTGTAAATGTACTGAAAAAAAGTTTTCAAACTACTGTATCCCATTTGTTGGTCTAGATTCCTGGAACCCCCACCACACACATACCAGTTTGGAATCACTTCTGGTTCAGCTAATTAAGTAGGCAAGTGTTAGAGGGATTCCGTTAAACCATCGTTAAGTTCGTCACCAATGTCTGGCAATATAGAAAGAGGTACTTTACTCTGTCGTGGATGAGCTAAAATATATCAAAAGGATCAGGTTCTCCCAGTCTGAGAGATTTCTAGGTAAGTTTTAACTTGCTAAAAACTGAATTTGGCACCTTAATTGGAAATGTTGCCAAAAAGGCTGAAAGTATGAATCTGGCTTAAAAAAGTGAACTTGAGCACCATTTAGCTGCAGTGGAAAAAAGGTCAAAAATTCAGTAATTAGATGATGCCGAGAAGAGGTAGATTAAATGACACTAAAATAAAAGAAAAATACTGCAGATGCTGGAAATCGGAAATAAAAACTGAAAATGTTGGGATCACATTTCGACCTGAAACATTGGCCGGAATTTTCCGGGGTGGTAGCGGGCGCGATGGGCGGCGGGTCGGCTGGGAAAGTTGTTATTTCTGACCGGGTCAGGAACCTTTCCCCCAGGCGCGTCTGTCATCACTGAGCCGACCCAACCGGCAGCGGCGGGTGACCTAATTGAAATCATTATCAGGTAGTTTACAGGCACTTAAGAGCCTTTCCCCCACATTTTAAATTTCCCTGCATGGCCACGGGATTCACGCAGCTCGGGAACCACGTCTGTCAACCTGAGGCGGGAGTTCCGTGGCCATTGCTCCAGCTGATTACTTGACAGCATCAAATGTACAGTAAAAGCTCCCCCACCTGACAGATGATCACTTTCATCAGTTGCTCAGTCCATTTCCAGCACAGCTTCTGCAGGCTGCACGTCTTTCCAGCAAAGTCTTCATCCAATCTCACCATTGACAGAATGCTTCTGTCATCTGTACTTCACCTGCCCTCTATTCCATCAACATGGATGTCATTTATACTCTCTCACCTTGGTCCTCAGAATCGGACCAGGCTGCGTCCCAACACCAGCATCACTAGGCACACCAGCAGCACCAACAACTCCAACCTTCTCCGCAATCACCTGATGCTGTACAGGACATCAGCACCCGACCACATTGCTGCCCAGGAGGCATGGGATGGCACCATCATGGCCAGATTTACTTAGCTTTACACTGTACACCCATATGGCTGCCACATGATGCACCAGGTTGGCACCACGCCACACCTACACCATAAAGCATCCCTACAATGACCAAGCCATTCCCTTCACACTCATCACCATTGCAGGGGGGTACCGTTATGTCTCACCATTCACTGCAACTCACTAAGCCACTTCCAAAGGTGCACACAAATCTGTCCAAGAACGCAAGAGTTGAAAATAAAGATTTTTAAGTTTGACTGCACATTAACAGAAACTTTACATAAACATTGGATAAAACACCCAAGTGGCTACCCTTGTGTGTCGTTAGTTGGTATGATGGCACTAGGATAAGGGTGAGTGTGAGGGGTGGTTAGTGAGATGGGGATGTGATAATGTAGATAAGAGAGGGATGGATGGGTGGACGTGCAAGGTATGTTGGTGTAAGGATGTGCAGGAGTAGGGTAGGGAAGGTAGAGTGATGGGGATGTGATGAGAGGCACAGCAGGATGAAGTTGAGTGTGGCTTTGTACTAACGTTTCCTGATCTAAAGAGATCATTGAAACGTTTGCGGCACTGCACCCAGGTCCTCCTGAACACATCCCTGCTTGTGACCTCCTCTGCAATCTGCAACCAGACTGTTTTGGTGTCCTGGGGAGGTCTCTTCTGCCCATCAGAAGGGAAGAGGACCTCCCAGGAGAACCTGGGTGCAGCCCTCTGCCTCTGTGCAGTCATTGTCAGTGTTTGCAGCACTTCAATGCTGTAGTGCACCGACAGCACTATGTTAGATTAAACGTCAAATGTAATGTGGCCATGGTCCCTTTAAAGATCCCGGCTGAAAACACGTCACATATGGCATCACCAGACCCGCTCCATTTAATTGGGCCGGGTATCGCGCTGGGTGGGCTTAATAGGCCCTATTAGGGGAAAGTCTTTTTCAGCAGCGGGATGGAGCCAGCAATGGGGTCGCGCCCTGCCACGCCGACCGCCCGCACTGGACCCGCCGAGGTAGGCAAAATTCTGGCCATTAACTCTGATTCACTCTCCACAGATGCTGCCTGACCTGCTGAGTGTTTCCAGCTATTTTAAATGATACTAACATTGTGATACCAGTTGGGGAGGAAAGGCACAGTGGCTCCTGTTCCGATAAAAGCTTATCCAACACATCCTTAATCTCTCCTTCAAACTCCACACACTTAAAAGGGCTGATTGTACCATGTGACAAGAGTTTAAAGCAGGGATAGACCCCTCACATAATAGTGGGGAATATTCTTAAGATTTCTGCAGAGGATGGTAGTTCCCACTGCTCCATGGAGATGAGAGAGTGGAAGAGGACCAAGTACAAGCCATGGCCTGGTCCCATACTGGAGACAGGGCAGGCTCACAGGTGGACAATTGGTGCAGGAATTAGTCACCAATCTCAGAAATGACAGGGTTGTACAGTTCATCAGTCCACATGTGGGGAGATCAAAACTAGGGACCATAAATATAAGATAGTCACTACTAAACGGCATAGGGAATTCAGGAGAAACTTCTTTACCCAAAGAGTGGTAAAAATGTGGAGCTCGCTACCACAAGGAGTAGTTGAGGCGAATAGCAGAGATACATTTAAGGGGAAGCTAGATTAGCACATGAGGGAGAAAGGAATAGAAGGATATGTTGAAAGGGTTAGATGTAGTAGGCTCGTGTAGACCATAAACACTGGCATGGACCAGTTGGGCCAAATGGCCTGTTTGTATGGTGTAAGTTCTATATAATTCTATGTAGCATGAAGCAGTAATAAAGTACTTAAGGTAAGAACTAGAATGGCATACAGTCTCTCTAACGTAACAACAGGAGCAATCTCTGGACAAAAATACAAGAGAATTATAGAGCTAGAGAATTTATATTATTTTTCTTTCCTCTAATTTTCCCCCCAGTCATTGCTGCTGTGATACAATTCCACAGGTGCCAAGAACCTTGCCAAAGTGAGCATTCTTCATACGTGAGACTGGACATCAAGTGTTGGTGAGCTATTCAACCACTGAGCCATTATAACCAAGCCTGCTCTTTTCCTGAAATGATCTTCAGACATACACAATTTCTAGTGGAATGCTGGATAAAGATCAGAAGCAAAAAGTGTTGGCCAGCTTTCCTCCCACTCCCAAAGCCAGGAAATCTGAGCAGAAGTGTAGTGTTCTCATTGCTGCCCGAGCTGAGCTTGGCTAACTCAGCGCAGACTATAACTTGCATGCCTACAGAATCATACCGCACAGAATTGGATCATTCAGCTCATTGTGCCTTTGCCAGCTCTTTGAAAGAGATATCCAATTAGTCCCACTCCCTTGTACTTTCCCCCATAGCCATGCATTTCCCCCCCCTTTTCAGTATATATCCAATTCCCTCATAGACTCCTCGTGTAAAGAAAATGCCACAAATGCTCGACAAGGTAGGAAAAAAGGTGTCCACCAAGATGGAAAAAATAGAGGTAGAGAATTTCTGGGAGGAGTAAAAGCAGACTCAAAGAAAGGCCTCAAGGCTTTTGATGGCTGGGAGGGAGGAGACACGTAAAGAAGATTTTGAAGAGAATTCCAGTGTGATTTCCTGTTAGGCGGTACCAGCAGACAAGGCTCATCTGGAGCGCACATTTGGACTCATTGCAACCAAACAGTTGTTTTAGGATAAAATGCACTGGGGTAAATTTTCTTGCCCAGATTTCCGATATGCTAAAGATGAAAATATACTCCATAGCGAGTGTCTTGGAGAATTCTGTACTGTAGAAAAGTAATGCAAGTAAGATCACAAGCGTGCTCCCATGATTTCCTGCTGATTTCCCACTAGACGCACTATTAAGTAGTTTTCTGGGGTAGTGGAGTTGGTAATTTTACACTGGTTCTGAGGATGCTGCCGTGACTGCTTTCTGACATTTTATGGCACGTGACAGAAGAAGGTTATAGTAAAAGTTCTTGGCTGTATCACATTCTATTGCAGCAGTGGCTTTCAAACATCTGTGTGGCAGATCCCTGCTAATAGTGACACACTCCTATGGACCCTCCCTCTCCTAACATCCAAAAAGAACATTAATTACCTGAAATAAAACTGCTGCCATTAATATACAGCAACAGAAGTGTTAGCAAGCCAACAAATATAGAAAAATATAGATATCTGATGACATGTGGACAAAAATTTGATGACTTTGTGTATCTCCAGGATCTTCTTGTAGAGCCCCGAGGGTCTGAGACCCTCAGTTTGAAAATCTATGCATTACAGGAAAGAAAGAATTTTAAAAAATACTATAATATATATATGGGGTATATATTATATATCAATAGCACAAGAAGTGTAGTTGTAGACAGGGCCAATTAAAATGATTGTACAAGGGGTTTCTTTGCCCCAATCAGGGATAAGTTTTGTGTGGATAAAACGGTGAGTTACTAACACACACTACTTGAGCAGTAGCAGTTTTAGCCATGGCGAAGAGTCGTGACTGACCACTGGATAGTAACAAGCTCGCACTCCCATCCACTTTCCAACATGACTGCTCTACTTCCCAGAACACACAAGGCTCCAGATCACTGACAAAATCACGTAAATACAGAACTTGAACTGTTTTATACATGATGTGGAGATGCCGGTGTTGGACTGGGGTGGACAAATGTGAGAAGTCACACAACACCAGGTTATAGTCCAACAGCTTTATTTGAAATCACAAGCTTTCGGAGCGCTGCTCCTTCGTCACGTGATGAAGGAGCAGCGCTCCGAAAGCTTGTGATTTCAAATAAAGCTGTTGGACTATAACCTGGTGTTGTGCGACTTCTCACATTTGTTTTATACAAAGCTGAGTTTTGCAGTGTTGAAAACCCAAAACAGCTATAAAGGTCTTTGAACCAATAGAGGGGGGAGGGCTTGGGTAGAAATGAAAATAAAAGTGAAAATAGCCTAAAGATAAGAAAAAGGGATGAGCGCGAAGTCCAAATCATAAACTGTATTTAAGGTAATATAAATAATTCAGGTTCATAAAAGAATATAGGAAATAATAAAAACTGATAAAAATACCACAGGAGTAATGAAAAATATAAGGTCTTTAGAAAGGACAGGGCAATTGGAAAAAGAGAAGCAATAATGATAAAGGACACTATTACCGCATTAGAAAGAGGGGCTATCAGTAGGCTGAGTGAGCAGGCAGCAGAAACGCTCTTGGTAGAATTGAGGAATAGAAAAGGATGCAAGACTTTGGTGGGAGTTGTCTACAGACCTCCTGATAGCAGTGAGGAAGTAGTGGGATGCATAAACACAAAGATCAGAGAAGCTTGTTGCAAAAACAGTGACAATAATGGGAGACTTTAATTTTCACGTAGACTGGGAGAAGCAGAAGAGCTCGAATTCCAAAAGCGGCAAATTTCTTGCGTGCATTTGAGACAGTTTTTTGGAACAATATGCTCTTGAACCAACAAGGGAACAGGCCATATTAGATTTAGTGATGAGTAATGAGCTGGAATTAGTAAATAATCAACAACAACTACTTCTATTTCTACAGCACCTTTAACGTATTTACACACCGAGCCACATAAGGAGACATTAGGGCAGATGAGGTAGGTTTTAAGGTGCATCTTAAAGGAGGAAAGAGAGTCAGAGAGGCGGAGAGGTTTAGGGAGGGAATTCCAGAGCTTAGGACCTTGGCAGCTGAAGGCACAGCCACCAATGGTGGAGCGATTAAAATCATGGATACTCAAGAGGCCAGAATTGGAGGAGTGCAAATATCTCGGAGGGTTGTAGGGCTGGAGGAGATTACAGAGATGGGGAGGGGCGAGGCCATGGAGGGATTTGAAAACAAGGATGAGAATTTTTAAATCGAGGCGTTGCTTAACTGGAAGCTAATGTCGGTCAGCGAGCACAGGGGTGATGGGTGAACGGGACTTGGTGCGACTTAGGACACAGGCAGCAGAGTTTTGGATGACCTCAAGTCTACGGAGGGTAAAGTGGGAGACCGGCCAAGAGTGCACTGGAATAATCAAGTCTAGAGGTAACAAAGGTATGAATGAGGGTTTCAGCAGATGAGTGAGGCATGGGTGGGGTTGGGAAACGTTACGGAGGTGGAAATAGGCGGTCTTAGTGATGGCGTGGATATGTGGTCGGAAGCTCATCTCGGGATCAAATAGGACACCAAGGTTGCGAACAGTCTGGTTCAGCCTCAGACAGTTGCCTGGGAGAGGATGGAGTCGGTGGCTAGAGAACGGAATTTGTGGCGGGGACTGAAGACAATGGCTAACGTTAAGGGACCGCCTAGCTAAGAGTGACCAAAACATGATTGAATTCGATATTGGGTTTGAGAGGGAGAAGGGTGAGTCACAAATAAGATTTTAAATTTAGGTAAGGTGGATTTTGGAGGGATGTGACAGAACTTGAGAATAGACTGGGCAGAACTATTAATGGATAAAACTACAGATGAACAGTGCGAGTTGTTCGCTAAATGGCAAGAGCCTAAACAACCTTGCTCAACAAAAGAAGTGAGGAATAGTATAAAACTAAAAGAAAGGGCTTATACAAATGCAAAAAACAGTGAGATTCCGCAGACTGGGAGAGATACAAAGAACAGCAAAGGGATATAAAGAAAGTAGTAAGAGCTGCAAAAAGGAATACGAGAAAAAATTTGAGGGCTAGCAAGGACAACACTAAAGGATTTTACAAGTATATTAAGAGAAAGTGTGGGCTACGAGTAATGTGGGCCCCCTAAAGACAGAAACAGGTAATATTATAGTTGAAAATCAGGAAATGGCAGACTTGCTAAATACTTACTTTGTATTGGTCTTCACAGTATAAAGTACTAGAGATACGAGGAAAAGTTACTAGAATCTGTTATTAGGGACGGAGTGGCTGAGCACTTGGACAAAGATGAACTGATCAGAGAGAGCCAGCATGGATTGTAAAGGTAAGTCATGTCTAATAAACATAGTTCCATTTTTGAGGAGGTAACTAAGGTGGTAGATAAGGGAGTGTCTATGGATGTTATTTATATGGGCTTCCAGAAGGAATTCAATAAGATTCCACATAAGAAACTAACAAAAATGAGAGCACATGGAATTGGAGACAACTTATTGACATGGGTGGGGAATTTGTTAGGAGGTAGGAGACAGAGAGTAGGGGTAATGGGTATCTACTCCAATTGGCAGTGGTGCCCCCCAGGGATTTGTACTGGGACCTCAGCTTTTCACTGTATTTATAAATGACTTAGATGAAGGCATAGAGGTGCATATATCCAAGTTTGCTGATGACAACAAGTTAGGTAGCACAGTAAATAGTATAGATGGGAGCAGAAAGTTGCAAATGGACATTGATAGACTAAGTGATTGGGCAAAACGGTGGCAGATGGAGTTCAATATGGTGAAATGAGAGGTCATCCACTTTGAACCTAAGCAAGATAGATCAGAGTATTTTCTAAATGACAAGAAGGAAGAAACTGTGGATGAGCAGAGAGATTTAGGGGTCTCAGTACAGAAACCACTTAATGCTAGTGGACAGGTACAAAAATTAATTAAAAAGGTTAATGGAATGTTGGCCTTTTTATCAAGGGGGTTGAAAGGGGTGGAAGTTTTGTTACATTTGTAAAAAGCTCTGGTTAGACCCCATCTGGAGTACTGCATTCAGTTCTGGGCACCGAACCTCAGGAAGGATATATTAGCCCTTTGAGGGGGTGCAGCGCAGATTCACCAGAATGATACTGGAGCTAAAGGGTTAAATTATGAGGAATGGTTGCATAGACTAGGCTTGTATTCCTTTGAGTGTAGAATATTAAGAGAGGATCTAATTGAGGTGTTTAAAATTATTAAAGGATTTGATAGGATAGATAGAGAGAAACTATTTCCTCTGGTGGGGGAGGCCAGAACAAGGGGGCATAACCTTAAAATTAGAGCTCGGCCATTCAGGGGTGATGTCAGGAAGCACTTCTTCACACAAAGGGTAGAGGAAATCTGGAACTCTCTCCCCCAAAAAGCTGTTGAGGCTAGGTCAACTGAAAATTTCAAAACTGAGATTGATAGATTTTGTTAGGCAAGGGTATTAAAGGTTACGGAACCAAGACAGGTGGATGGAGTTAAGATACAGATCAGCCATGATCTAATTGAATGGTGGAACAGGCTCGAGGGGTTGAATGGCCTACTCCTGTTCCTATGTTCCTTACTGGTTACAAAATATATTTCCTGAAAGAAAAGTGAAGAAGAAGAAAAAAAACAGTTTGGACAAGTCAGCCGCTCCATGTAGGCAACCACTAATACTGATTTAAAGGGCCAGCGTCACCTCTGCACAGTTGTTCGGAAAACTTTCCGGTTCTGTTGACAAAACATGTGACAAACAGAATCCGCATTGGAAAGATCTCATGTTTCAAAAACATTGCCATGTTACTTGTATGTGGTATCATCATGACACAAAACTCTTTCAGGATTTCACAGCTCAGAAGTATGGATGGCCTTTCCCTTTAATTGTAGATTGAAAAAAATATACAATTCAAAATGACTTCATAACCTTATGATTAAATAGAAAAACCATCAGCAGGATTAAAAATAAGTAGCTTGTGACTATTTCACGTTGCATCTTTAAATGCCAATTTGTTTTCTCCAACATTACAATACTGTTGTACTGAGGAGCTACCCACTCCCCATTCGCAGTGAAACTAAGAACTCATTTATATAGGAAAATTTATGCTATTGTGTGAGGAAACAATGGAACAGTTTAATTTAATCAGTCTGGAAAACATAATTTTAACAACATCTTTGTGTATCAGCATGAATTTGTAAACGTGATCAAACCTCACCCAATACTGATGAAGTACGCAGTATGATGTTAAGCTTCAATGATAAAATGCCTTACAGGTTTAAAAGTGGCTGACTTGTCATCACTACTTTCCTTGAGATTCAACGCTTTCAAAAATGATATTCACAAACAGCAGTGTATTGTTCTTTGATTTTCCTCATACAATATAACAGTAAAATCGCTATTCCTGTTATTACAGGAAGATGCATGCATATTATTATATTAAAATTAACTAATAAAATATTTGAAGAGATTCACCAACATAACTGTTATCTCACTGATACACTACAAACAGAGAAACTGATTCTTATCTTAAGGAGAGCTTCTGATTACAAGTGTAGAATTCCAAAGCTTCGGATTATCTTGTCTAATGGAAACAGTCACGCAAGAGACACACGATTTAAAAGGGAACTCTGTCCCCATTTTGAACAAAATGCAAAAAACAAATTTCAGCAGTATACTCGCAAACAAAATCCCAGCAAACATCTTGCTTATTTTCAAGCCAACATGTTATAGAAAGTTTACACAGCATAGCTACATAGCACAAGCTGGCCATAGTGAGGTCATCCTGCCCAGAATGCAATGAAGACAGAAGAAAGAGCAGCAACCACTTGTGAGTGAGAACATTGCAACATTACAAGCAACATGCAGTTCAAAACACTTGCCGAAGGGATTTGTTTGCAGGTAAACTACAGAAACCAATTACTTTTTGAATGATTAGTGTTTCTCCTTTAATGTTGCATGCCAATGTACAGCACTTATCCATAACATTAGAATAAGCAATTCAGTACTTACAACCCTAATATAAATTTAACCAGGCAGGTACTAATACAAAGAAGTTTCTTGTTGGTAGTTTGGCCACCAATTATTATCTGAATACTCAGTAACTGAGAGCTGTATAAATTAGATATGACTTCAATGACAAACAGAGCTGCCAGTTCCTCTTAGACTGAGCTGTGGGCATGTAATTCTCAACTTCAAGATAAATAAATCCTGCAAAGCCACATTACCTACTGATCTACTGATTAGAAAACGCAAGCATTAATAATTTGAATGCTGATTTATGTGAGAGATAACTGTTGCAGGAAATCCAATGACAGCGTTAAATTCTCCCCTTTAAGTACTATGTAGCGCTCTCTCTACATCGACCTATTTACCCCATTAATGTTTCTGACTCTAACTTCTGCACTGTTTTCCCTGTTGCACCAGTGCATATTTGCATTTCCCAGTCTGCCTATCCTCGGTGCATATTCTATGTGAGACTGTCCCATTAGTAAGCTGCTGTTTGGGACTGTGGCCCTTGAGAAATAGTGAGTAGCGCTGGGTTAAATTGTCACACTAAGATATATGGACATGTTATGAACTGTTTGGTTTTATCTGGCAGATTAAACTTGAAAGAAAGAAAAAAACAGATTTGTTTAGGATGCAGATATATTCTACCATTACTACAACATGATTTAAGGGAGCCAATCATTTGTGTGTTATAATGAGGCATGCACTACAGTAAATGTCCTATAAACTATAATATATTAAAAATCTTACATCTACATGCACTTGTTCCTGTGCAAATTTTTTCCATGATAAATTCCTATGTCCACATTTATGATGGACCCCGCCCATGTAAACTTGTCACACTATAATTACAACCTCCCAAGTGGTGGCGCTGTAGTTTTGTGTATCTCAGCTCCTCAGCATGTACTGCAAAGAGACTCCTATGCTTCAACCAACTCTACTTCCCAAATTGCTGCAAGTTTTGTTAGTTAACTATAAATAATAATATAAAATCAAAGTATTATATTAAAACAAGTACAGAATGTACAACTTTAAAATGGAGACTGATTTGTGTTTGCGTGCCCTGGTCCAATTATCTCTTGCTCTCTTCACCTGAAGACTACACTTGCTCTCGACTCCCTGGGCAAAACTTTCAACTTCGGCGGGTTAATGAAGTCAATGGAAAAGAAAAGGGGGGCAAGGTGCATAACGGGTGACCTACCCGCTACTGCCCGTTTTATGCCCCCGCTGAAGTTGAAGGTTTCATCCGGTGTGCAATGTCACGGGGAGCGACCAGTATAGCATGAAGTGTGACATGAAAATATTGGCAGTGAAGCTCCAGCAGCCTTATGCCAGAGAGCTTTATAATAGGGGTGCAGAATAAGCCTGATTGTTTTTCCTCCATACTTCTTTAAACTCATATTTGTCAGACTATGGCTTCATCTGACTGAAGTTTAGCAGAAGGCAGCTCCAGCTCCAATACATGACTACCCCCATCATCAGTTCTATAGGAATTGGATCTCACATTTATAATAGACCCACTCTCTTCATTCTAACAACACTGGGTCCAATTGACTCCCAATATACTTAGAGTATTAACATCTCTCATACAAGGGCTACAGCATAAACATTCACCTGACTGACTTCTGCTTGCTTTTAACAACATTGATAACTTTGCTTTCTCTCTGAATGCAGTGGGATGAAGAGTAACTGGTGTCTGATCTGCTAGGACACGTCTCTCACAGACGCAAGTATCTGCTCTCTTCCAGTTCCGTGATTAAGAGACACAAGGATACAAGTCCTTCCTGAATAGAAATAAAATCAAAGCCTTATAAACTACTTCCCCATCCCTTTCTAGTTCAAATTAAAAATATCAAATATCTGAGAGATTTCTGATCAAAGGAATTACAATTATTGTAACAATACATTCACACAGCTGAAAAATGGTTCTGTAATATTTCCAAACACAGTGTTTAATTAAACAGCCATTTACAAATTCAGAATTAAAAAGCAAACAGGGCTAAAAGATGGCAGATTTGGCCATGAAGAGGTGACGAGCCACCAGTGATGTAATGGCAGGAAGCAGAAACACAGCCACACTAAATGTCATTTTCTTCATTTTGGAATTAGAATTGACCAGCAGTGCTGGGATCACACTGAAGGAGACGGACGATGGAAGGGTCACTTTTGGCACCTCGGATGAACTCTTCAAGGGATAGTTTTCCTAGAATAAAACAAGAAGAATTTCTAAACATGAGCCATTTACGATTAATCAAACTGACTGGAAGAGTGGCAAGTACAGACGAACGGACATATGCTGTATAGTGAAGTACTGGTTATTCCGAGCACAATGTTTTGAGTAACTTTTTTTTAATAATAATGTTTTAAAAAATGTATCAGAACAGCCACTCTATTTCCCTGAGCAGTGTCAGACATAACTATGTATTTCAGGCAAGCCCTTTCCATCACTGAACTACAAAAATATGTACTCAAATCTCATTTCATCTCTCACCCCGTGTTGCTGCGTGGTCCCAATACCCTTTCACCATGAATTAATCTAGATCACCAGCAGGGCATTTCCAACTGAAATATCTTACCTGTTAAGAATGAGGGAGAAGGCCTTCCCTGATGCCCGAGGAGGTCAATGCATTGTAGGGCTAGGTACTGAGTTTTATTAGAAGTGCAACCAGATATAAAGAGTTGGGGAAACATCAGGAGTAATTATAGGTTTGGAGGAAGAAAAAAAGGGAGATATAACCCATACCAAAATATTTGGTGGGCACATGTTCCTCTCATCCTCATGTCCCCTCCCCATGGTTGCAATTGTGATGATTTAGCGGACCTCTATTATATATTTCATATCATCGTAGATATATGGGGTAAATGCATTTGAAAAATAACTAGAGTTAGGATGGAAGCTGCTTTTTCCTACTCAACTTCAAAACGCAGACCAGATGTTGAAAATGACAGGCAGGTTCTTTGATCTGCAGATTAGCCAAGATGGAGAAACCTGGTTTTGAGGTGCTAATCAAATTATTGGTCCTTTGAAAGACAATGGGTATTTTATTTATAGATTCTAAATCATGCCAGTCAGGCATAGATTTGGTTTCAGTTGCTGGGAAATGTTAAATTATGTAAGCTTACAAATGGATTACATCTAAATGGCTGAACCATCAAGGAGACTTTGCTTGAATGTAGATTAATACATCAATCCAATTTTCTCATTAGCGTGGAATGCAAAAAGATTATTGATTGGCTATATTTTGGTCTGGAATATATACTGTACCTTTTCTCACCATCTTCAGTTCGGTTTCTGAAATTAACATTGAGATTCATGGGCCAACATGAGATTGTGTTGCCCACGTACAGCATCACATCAGTGAAGGTTTATGAAAGACTATTATCAAAATACCTTACTGTGTAATAAATTGTTTAAGAAATGCATTCTGGAAAAATATATTTTAACTCCTATGGATATTCTATTGTTATTATTTTCTACCATCAACAACTTGTGTTAGTCTGCTTCTGTTTAATTATCTTAAATTAAAAATCTGATTATTAGTTTTAGCCTGAAAGTGACGGTCTAAAACTGTGATATTTACTGTCTTTCATAGTAGACAGGAGAAAGCATGGGGTATTCCACATAGGTGCATTATACCACAGTTAAGTGATAACTGTTAGTCCTACAACATGCTGTTCCACTCATACCACACATAAGGATGTAAGTTTCAGTTCATAGGAGAGCTTGTCTATTTACTGAAAGTGCCTTTCTGCTGTGAATGCAAGGTAAAAATTGGAGGAGAAGGCCCAAATCATAAAATTGCCTATGAAAAATATCAGGTAAATTACAGCTTTGGTCTCTGATCTGTACAGAGTTAGCTGTTCTCTGCAGCATTAGATGTGGGGGCAGCCTTCATGTCCCAAGCAAGGGAGAGGAAAAAGATAGCCAGGATTCCTGCTCCTGATCTTGATAGAAGTGCATATATGTGGATGGTTCATGGAGAAAGCATCAGGCTCACCTGTGATATTAGCCCTTAAGCATACAGTCTGATAACACTCGCAGTGTGACACTCCCTAATTTGTAAAGGCTGCATATAACTGACCCATCAAGACCCAAAGGCCCCACATCCAATTGCTGGTCTTAGCTGGGGTGTGATCATGATTGGAATCAGCTAAGGTTCCCACTCCTGATTGCTATTCAGTGGCCCCTGCTGGAAAGGTACATGTGTGCACAATGGATGAGGGCATGAGTGTGCTCAGCTATGACAGTGCTTTTCCCCATGACTGACCAGCCTGCCAATGCTCAAAGGCCCATACATGAAAAATGTCCACTTGAGCTGCTACTAAAAGGGTCTTGTAGTACCGAACCTCTTCAGGAAAGGAGGGCGAAATTGGAGGGGAAAAGAAAAGCACTCAGTGTCAGGCTCACATATGAAGAATGGCTACTTATGCCTAAGCATCAGAGGACTGTGAGTCTAGCAGGAGTCACTGTCTTCAGGTGAGAAAGGGAGACATGGCAGATATTAAATGTGATGAAAACTTTCCAACGTAAAGCAATATAAAAAGCTACTAGAACATGGAGGCAGTTAAATCCTTTGTTATTTTTAGTACACCCATTACCTCAAACAGCATCGTTCTGTGTATATAAATAATCGGGTCAACATCTACGTTAAAATATCACAGACAGGAATTTTTATAATGAAGTTAAAAAGTGTGCTAAAAATAGTGTACAGCAGGACTTAAACTCATGCATGTATAAAGAGAACTGATTTAACTTAACATTTATTGTTTACTTACTGCTCTTCAACTGGTCACATTGGCAAGAAATGTACAACATAGTTACGGTTAACTTTTGTTTCTCCTTTTCTTAAATGCAATGCACTCTCTGAGAGCTGTATAAGAAGTTTCTTATAAAAGGGGTGTGCTATAAAAGCCAGCACATTCTGCAAGTACTCTATTAAAAATAGAGCCATAGCCAACGGGTTATAGTTTCCAACAAGCACTGCTTCTGTACAAATGTTGAATATGCTTGTACTAAATTCCTTTCATTCCTTTTTAATCTGTGGTATTAATCAAGTTATTTTAAGTGTTTGTATGTGAACATCATCAGTCAGAAAATGTACCCCACCATGTCTTGTATGAGAGAAGATTATAATGATGGGCTACTGTTTGAAGACATTTTGTAAGAGTTAAAAGCTGGAGATAATCGAAAAGTAAGCCCTAGGTAGAATCCATGAACTCACCATCACGGTTGGTGTCCATCTGTCTGAAGATTTTTTCTGTCCTTTTCTCAGGTGTAGACTCATCTTCTGGCATCTTCATCACAGAAGAAACCATCTTATAGATTGCCTATATAAAATTAAAGGTACATCAAGCAGTTTTATATCATAAGAACATAAGAAATAGGAGCAGGAGCAGGCCATTCAGCCCCTTGAAGCCTGCTCCGCCATTTAATGAGATCATGGCTGATCAGATTTTGGCCTCAACTCCACTTTCCTGCCCGCTCCCCATACCCCTTGACTCCCCTGTTGCTCAAAAATCTGTCTATCTCAGCCTTGAATATATTCAATGACTCAGTTTCCACAGCTCTCTAGGGTAAAGAATTCCAAAGATTCACGACCCTCTGAGAGAAGAAATTCCTCCTCATCTCCGTCTTAAATGGGCGACCCCTTATTCTGAGATTATGCCCCCTCGTTCTAGATTCCCCCACGAGGGGAAACATCCTCTCAGCATCTACCCTGTCCAGCCCCCTCAGAATCTTATATGTTTCAATAAGATCATCTCTCATTCTTCTAAACTCCAATGAGTATAGGCCCAACCTGCTCAACCTTTCCTCATAAGACAACCCTTCCATCTCAGGAATCAACCCAGTGAACCTTCTCTGAACTGCCTCCAATGCAAGTGTATCCCTCCTTAAATAAAGGGACCAAAACTGTGTGCAGTACTCTAGGTGTGGTCTCACCAGCGCCCTATACAGTTGTAGCAAGACTTCCCTATTTTTATACTCTATCCCCCTTGAAATAAAGGCCAACATTCCATTTGCCTTCCTAATTACTTGCTGCACCTGCATGTTAACTTTTTGTGTTTCATGTACGAGGACACCCAAATCCCTCTGTACCGCCGCATTCTGTAGTCTTTCTCCATTTAAATAATTTTTTTTCTATTCTTCCTACCAAAGTGGATAACTTCACATTTTCCCACATTATACTCCATCTGCCAAATTCTTGCCCACTCACTTAACCTATCTATATCCCTTTGCAGACTCTTTATATCCTCCTCACAACTTGCTTTCCCACCTATCTTTGTATCGTCTGCAAATTTGGCTACAATACACTCGCTTCCTTCATCCAAGTCATTAATATAGATTGAAAATAGTTGAGGCCCCAGTACTGATCCCTGTGGTACCCCACTAGTTACAGGTTGCCATCCTGAAAATTACCCATTTATTCCGACTCTCTGTTTTCTGTTAGTTAGCCAATCCTCTATCCAATCTAATCTAATTACCTCCAACACCATGAGCTCTTATCTTGTGCAGTAACCTTTTATGTGGCACCTTGTCGAATGCCTTTTGGAAATCCAAATACACTACATCTACTGGTTTCCCTTTATCCACCCTGCTCGTTACCTCCTCAAAGAACTCTAATAAATTTGTCAAACACTATTTCCCTTTCACAAAACCATGTTGACTCTGTTTGATTGTATTATGATTTTCTAAATGCCCTGCTACTACTTCTTTAATAATGGATTTGAGCATTTTGCCAATGACAGATGTTAGGGTAACTGGCCTATAGTTTCCTGCTTTCTGTCTCCCTCCTTTTTTGAATAAGGGTGTTACATTTGTGGTTTTCCAATCCGCAGGGACTTTTCCAGAGTCAAGGGAATTTTGGAAGATTACAACCATGGGTTATCATTCATCAGCTCCTGCAGAGTTTGGATATTAATCTAGTTTGTGGTTTATGCCTTAGGTGTGCAAAATTTTGATGAAATGATCTTCATATTCCTTCCTGAGGCTAAGAAAATGTGAAGGTGATCTGCTCCCTGTTACAAGTTTCGGGCCTGCCTTAGATCGTGGTTCAGTGAGGCTGGTCACTCCCATAAGCAGTCCAAGTGTCTTGCGTTCAGGAATGTGCCAGTGTTGCCCAATATCAAATTATACAATAGTGAAACCTAGGAGTGTAACAATAATAGTACCCCTTCATGATCTGAACTGAATGTCATGTCTTCACACGTAGCCTCATGTGAGTTTCTCCAATCTTTTCAAAAACGGACTGAAACACTTTAGTGAGACGAGGCCAGAAATGAATATTAAAAAAAAACCATATTATATCAGAAAGTATCTGAAGTCCAAATTCATTTCAAACAGCATGTTAGCCAATAAAATAAGACAAATGTTTCCGAGAGGTAAAATCAAATTGCAACATTTCAACTGAAATTAAGTTACTTTATTTTACAGACAGCAAGTCAATGTACAGAGTAACAATTATAATTAAATCTCACCTTGATTCAACGAAATGACAGAACCCTCGAGAACAAGAAAAATAATAAGATATATGCCACACTATCCCCATTAGCGGGCTGACTTAACTTTCCTGGTTGGCCTTCTGTTTGTGACCAGCTTTGGCCTTGAGTTGAGCACGTTTTTGCTCGCTGGGCCAGGTTTCCTCACCAGACTTAGCTGACTGACTGCCCAGGTGTCTCTTTCTTCTTACACTTCCTGTGAATGCTCAGAGAAAGTGTAAGAGTGAGGTCATCCACTCCTTCCCCCATTCAAGAATTCGCCAGTAACTTGTCAACCAAACAAACTAATGGCCCGTTCTCCCACAAGTCTATTCTCAGCAGACACCTCCATGCTGGGCTCACTGGAATCCCTAAACTAACTTTCATTGTCTAAAGCACTCTGGTTCAGGTGCCTCGTCTGAATTAGAGTTTCCACCTCTGCTGTTCTGCGAATTTAACCCCTTGAGAGCTACAGTTAACGCAATAGTAACATTTTTAACATAATTTACAGTCAGAAACCCTGGAATGTAACATGCCACTTCCAAGCCTCTATCAAGTAGCCTTGAGTGACAACTGCCAATTTTTCCGGTGCAAACTCTCATCACACTACTTATACCGTAGGACACTGATGCTCTTCTATGTGGCACCATTTCCATGCTGTAGACCTTTCTATTCAACTGCCACGCTGCAGCTTGGGAATAGTGCAAGCCGGTTGCAGATTCCTTTGCTCTGTTGCTGCTTATTGCTTTTTATAGATCTTGTTCTTTGAAGAATGGAGAAGAAAAGGTTGTGGGAGGGAGATGGCCAAGCAGCCACTAGGATTTCTTAGAGGCATTCAAAGAATCTACTGCCCTCATCTAAAATTATATGTTCAGATTCCTATGATAAATCCAAAATTTGGTTCAATTCACATTTGCTGGATTTCTCTTTAAAAAAGGTAGTGATGAGTGTGGTGTGAAAAGGGAAACTTCACAGTGGCACAGTAGGGGACTTTTCTGACTATGGAGCTGAACAGTGAGAACGGTATTCTCAGGCTTCCTGGGTGATCATAAATGTTTACTATCCACCACCGACATACCTCTCCTCGATGACTACAATCAATTCACCAAGAGTACAGATAACTTTAATATTTAGAATATAAAATGTAGCCAATATCTTTTTTTGCTATGAAGTATAGACTGTACATGGTCTACTGGAATGAGTGGGCTCAATGGGCCAAATGTTTTTTCTCTCAATTCACAACAAGGAAGAGGTTTTTGAACAGCTTCAAAGGCAGAGCCTGATATAGAAATTGGTTTATATAAAGATCGCTGCCTGTAAACACTTTAAAGAGATTACTTTAGGGATCATAGTGGATGTAGTGTACTGTCAAGCTGATGACATCGTCACTATGGCGATGGCATGCAGCTGTTAAGCGGTTGCAGTCAGTAATCAAAAGTATTGGGAGGGAGGCCTCAGTTTAACCCATTCAGTATCAAATGTCTTCTGCAGCTTGCGAGTTATGTGCGGTTTGTTCCAGGTATTTCCTCCACTTTTCCGTTTCAGGTTTCCCCAGGCCATGCACTGTGCCCAGCTATGACAGTTGGAATGCAGCCTGTCCCCTAGGCCTCTGCTAATGCTGCTGTGAAGCCATTAAGAGATTGGCAAGAGTAACCTCGGGCAACTCAACCTCCAAACTGCACACCTTGGGGTAGAATTTAACTATCGGGCCGCCGGCCAGCCGACAGTACCTTTGGGAGGCCCAGTCCATTTTGAGGGCGTGGCCCTGTTGCCAGTGAGCCGCAGATGCCAAGCAGGGGCCGCACAGCTACTCGCCAATGCTATATCGGGCGGCACAAAGGCCTACCTGGCCAGCAGAAAAATGGGTCCAGGGGAGGGGAAGCCTGGGCTGGCAGTGGCGCTCATTATTATTGTGGAGCTCTGAGGAGCACTCCTGCTCCTCCTGGACCTACAAAGATAATTTCAACACTCACCTTTTCAGGCCTCTTCTGCTATACCGCCAGGCTTTACTGAGCAGAGCTCCGTGGCGGATGCTTCGCCCGGTCGCCTGTTAACATGGCATTGGGGTCTTAAATCATTAAGTGTGACTGTAGGTACGATAAGATTAAGTGTATGCTTTAGTACTACTGCATGTACTAAATACTTAATAAACCTTGTGATAGTTTGACATTTACTTTTCAAGAACCTTATTGATTATGAGGAATAGATAGAACATAATCATAAACAAATGCATCCCCTAATGCTCTCCAATCGCACAATTGAGATGGAAATTCATCATTCTACTGCACAGGAACTGCTACTGGTATATTTACATTTTAGAACATACATGCTTTTGTACTTCTTAAAGGGGAAGGAAATGGCAGCGCTATTGCGATTTAACTCATTCGAGTGAAATCTCCGACCTGGCTCTTATTCCGCAGGTCTTCCACCCCACCACCCTCGGCAACCTTTTCGGCACCCAAAAATCGCATCAAATTTTGCCTCTTCACTTTGACCCAGATTAAATCATAACATTTTTCAACAAGTCTCTGCCAAGTTAAATCTCAATTTCATTGGCTGTGACCCTGGCTCTCCCCTGCACTCACTGACAGTTGTAGTGGAAGTCTCCGGTCTAGACAGAGTGCACCTAAGGATGTTTAATGAAGTAGCTATTAAAAGTGCACACATTCTATATTTAGGCAGTCCTTGGAAACAGGAACAATGCCTGACAATCGGAGAAAAGAGAATGTAATGCCAGTCTACAAAAAGGGGCAAAGAGGTAGTCCAGGGAACTATAGGCCGATCAACCCGACATCCACTGTTGGGAAGGCACCCTGAAGGAACGAATGATGAACCACCTGAAGAAATACAGAACCATAAGTGGGAGCCGACATAGCTTTATGGGACAGAGATCATGCCTGCCAAATCTCATAGTTCTTTAAGGAGATAACAAACCTTGTGGATGGGGGAACTCAGTGGTTGTTGTCTGTTTAGATTTCAGAAAAGCATTTGATAGAGTGTCACATACAAGACTGGGCCACAAGGTTGCAGGACATGGCTTCTGAACTGGATCGCAACGTAGCTGAAGCGGAGGTTTCAAACGGCGACTGTACGTAGAACTGGAAGAGATAGCTAGTGGGGTGCCTCAGAGATCACAGCTTTTGGTGTTGCTGTTTACAATGAACATAAATGGCTTGGAGTGGGGACACAAACAAAGCTCTCCAAATCTGTAGATATCATCAAATTGGGAGGGACTGCAAACAACCAGAAACAGGTTGATCAAATACAGAAGTGATCTGGATAGATTGGGGAGCTAGGCTGACAAGTGGCAGATGTCGTTTAATGTGGTCAACGCAAAGCCAAGAGATTGAGGAAGGATAATAAGCAGTGACAGTATGAGCTAAACAGCGTTATTCTACAAGACACAAAGCAGGACAGAAACTTGTGGGTTCTGGTGAATAGATTTCTGAAATCATCACCATGGTGTGCGGCAGAGGTAAAGAGAGAAAATAGGATCTCTGGTTGTATAGCTAAAGGTACACAGAATCACTAGCTGAGATGTGTGCTAAGTTTGTACAGAGTTATCAAGCCCCACATGGAGTACTGTGTACAATTCTGGTAACTGCACTCTGTGAAAGACATCCAGGCATTGGGGAGGGTGCAGCAAAGGACAACTTCATTGATGGTCGAGATTAAGCAACTGAGTTATGAGGAGAGGCTGCAAAAACTAGAAATGTCTGCACTGGAGAAGAGAAGGCCGAGGGGTGATCTTATTCAAGATCCTAAAGGAATAAGATCAGATTTAATATTTAATAAAGTCAACGTAGTGTCAAGCTAGAGGGAGGGTGAAAAGATAGCTTTGATTTAATTACTTTACACAAAGAATGATAACGGTAAGAAATGGATTGACAAGGGAGGAATTAGGTGCTGATCAAGAGAGAGTTGGATAAGTACCTGGTGAATAATTTGATAAGAGGGCTATGTGGTATTGTGGAATATTTCCTGGACACTGGGAAAGGCCAAATGGACCATACTGGTCTCTTCCAGTCCCATACATTATGATTTAGAAATTAATTTTTCTAACTCATTACAGTGAAGAGAAGCCCAGGATTCCAGCTCTGGAAAGTGATTAAGTATTGGATCACACTCCAGGTAGAAAAATAATTATAAAATATAATAAAAACTAGTTCTTCAGTGAGCGAGTTAGTAACTGACTGTATGAGTGATAGGTGTGTGCCTGCACAACATTCTGTCTAGTGGCGTGCATGACAACAGGTAGCATGCCTGGTGCCAGATCATGGGTGCGGTGGTAGAGTGATGTGCATAGTGGTAGTTGACATATACATCTGCAGGGAGGTGTGCATGGTGGCAGGTACAGTAGTGTAGTGGTTATGTTGCTCGACTAATAATCCAGTAGAACGTGAGTTTAAATCCCACCACGACAGTTTGAGAATTTGAATTCAGTTTCAAAAATCTGGAAATTAAAAAGCTGGTATCAGTAAAAAGTGACCATGAAGCAGAGTGTTATAAAAACCCAACTGGTTCACTAATGTCCTTTTGGGAAAGAAACCTGCCGTCCTTACCCGATCTGGCCTATATGTGCCAGTCCCATACCAACATGGTTGACTCTTGCCTGCCCTCTGAAGTGGTCGAGCAAGCCACTCGGTTGTATTAGGTAGCTACAAATGCGACGGTTCAAGAGAGAAGGCCTACCACCATCTTTTTGTGGCAATTAGGGATAGACAATAAATGCCACCCTTGCCAGCGATGACTATATCCCGAGAATGAACGCAAAAAGGTACGGTGCATAGCAATACAGTAAGTCCATGGCAGTAGGACAATGTACGTGGTGGTAGTTGGTATACAAGGGGGCAGAAAGGTGTAGATGGCAGTGTGTGGTGGCAGACCAGTGTGCTTGGTTACATTTACAGGCTTAATGGATTTGTTGTATCAAAAAAAAAATTCATTTTATTAATTCAATTAGTGATGTACGGTTGTTACGGAATTTATTCCAATTCTGCGTTAAAAATTATGGAGTTTGCATTGACATCTTGGCAAGCTTTACCAATAATATTATAGACCTTTCCAATGTATGTTGTAGAGAGTTTATCCTGAAGTAGACTGGAATAGATGGTCTTGATGCATGCAACATTAAATCTTTACAAAAACCAGCCAGCTCAGGGGTAGATATCTTGTGAAGAAGCCAGGAGTCGAAGGGTTAAGAGACTACTATTAAAACCTGAATATCTTCCAGATGAAATAGATGCTAAAAGGATCTTCTTGAACCCCGCCTTTGTCTTGCTCCTTTCAGAAGATGGCAGCCACCACAGGACGAACTCCAATTATATTGTGCTGTCACTTCGTTTAGCAAATATGTCAACTTCATACTGCCAGCTTTTAGCTGAACTTATGGGCTGGAAGTGACATTTGGAAACTGCAAAAGCAAACTTTTTCTGACAGCAGAAACTGCTGTGGCGATGGATCAACATGTGCACCCACAGGGCAGCGATTACAACTTTCCAACCTTATTTTTTTTGTTGCAAAATATGTGCTTTACTCGTTGCTTGTTCATAACCAGGAGAAAATTCTGCATTAAAACACTGAATCCTAATGTTTTTTTACTTTTCTGGACTGCAGATGGCGCTATGTTTGTAAGTTATCCCACACACAAAATGGATTGTGCTTCAGGAGAAATAAATGGTATTCTACTGCACTGTCCGATATTCTTAAATGTTATCAAGGGGAGATAAATGTACACTGACCATCTGTGCCCCTTGGTTACGGTTTTCTGTAAAACTGCTGGTTAGAGGCAGCCTGGAGCAATGGGAGCAAATTTTTCTGAAGAGTACCCCTCTTGTGATACTGAATCAGGAGTGATTTGCGGCCCACCATTCAAATTGGGAGTGGGAAAGGACGAAATTTTGTGTATTGGAATTTTTTCCGACAGTAGAATGACACCTAGAAATTTCCATGGTCCTTTTGCCCATTGAGCTAGAAGTGACAACTTTCAATACCACTTTCTTACAGGCTGCAAAAAGCTGTTATAAAAGCATTAGTTGCACTTGTTAACCTGGGGGGTAAGGAGAGGTGAGGGAGTGGGAGGAAGATCCAATTAACTGGTCCACACTGCAGTTTCTGCGTATTGCTGGCATGTGTGGTTGATCTAAGAGTTGGCAACTAGGTGCACAAGATCTTCTCTAAGCCCAGTGAAGCATAATTGAAAGCTACCCTCTGGCAGCTGCCACCATCCTTTCCAATGGGAAATAGCTTGCTTGTTTCTTATAAAGGGTCAAAAGCCTCAGCTGCAAAACTGTGATAATCACTGTTCTGCTGCGGTTGGTTCAAAACCATCTGCTAAGCTTGAATAGTGGGACAGTAATAGGGATGCTGAGAGGAAATTTCAGTGGCATGACCTCTTCAGAAATACTTTCATGTTTCACAACAAGTTAGAATTATAGAATAGTACAGCACAGAAGGAGGCCATTTGGCCCATCGAGTCTGCGCTGGCTCTTTCAAAGAGCAATCCAGTTAGTCCCACTCTTTCCCCATTTCCCTGCAATTTTTTCTCTTTCAAGTATTTCTCCAATTCCCTTTCGAAGGCTACTATTGAATCTGTTTCCACCACCCTATCAGGCAGTGCATTCTACATCCTAACCACGCATTGTGTAAAAAGGTTTTTCCTCATGTCGCCTCTGGATCTTTTGTCAATCACCTTAAATCTGTGTCCTCTCGTTATCAACCCTTTAGCCATTGGAAACAGTTTCTCTTTATTTACTCTATCTAAACCCTTCATGATTTTAAACACCTCTATCAAATCTCCTCTTAGCCTTCTTTGCTCCAAGGAGAACAACCGCAGAACTTCTCCTGTCCATCCACGTAACTGTATTCCCTCATCCCTAGAACCATTCTGGTAAATCTCTTCTGTAGCCTCTCCAAAGCCTTCACGTCTTTCCTAAAGTGTGGTGCCCAGACTAGGACACAATAATCCAACTGATGTTTTACATAGATTTAGCATAACTTCCTGGCTTTTGTACTCTATGCCCAGGATCCCATATGTTTTATTAACTGCTTTGTTAATCTGTCCTGCCACCTTCAAAGATTTCTGCACAAAACACCCCCAGGTCTCTCTGTTCTTGCACCCCTTTAAAATTGTACCACGTGGTGTGTATTGTCTCTCCTCATTCTTCCTACCAAAATGTATCATCTCACACTTCTCTGTGTTGAATTTCATCTGCCATGTGTCCGCCCATTCCACTAGCCTGTCTATGTCTTCTTAAATCTTTCTCACTATTTACTGCACTTCCAAGTTTCGTGTCATCTGCAAATTTCAAAATTGTGCCCTGTAGCCCCAAGTCCAAGTTATTAATATATATGAAAAACAGCAATGGTCCTAGTACTGAGCCTTGGGGAACTCCACTATGTACCTCCCTTCAGTCCGAAAAACAGCCATTCAGCTCATCTCTGTTTTCTATCCCTTAGCCAGTTTTGTACCCATGCTGCTACTGCCCCTTTTATCCCATGGGCTTCAATTTAGCTAACAAGCCTAGTATATGGTACTTTATCAAACGCCTGTTGAAAGTCCATATACACAACATCAACTGCACTGCCCTCATCCACCTTCTGTTACCTCATCAAAAAACTCAATCAAGTTAGTCAAATACGATTTGCCCTTAAGAAATCTGTGCTGGCTCTCCTTTATTAGTCCATGCTTGTCCAAGTGGCTGTTAATTTTCTCCTAGATTATTGTTTCTAAAAGCTTCCCCACCACCTGACATTAAACTGACTGGTCTGTAATTGCCAGGTTTATCCTTCTCTCCTTTTTTGAACATAGGTTTTAACATTTGCAATCTTCCAGTCCTCTGGCACCACCCCTGCATCTAAGGAGGATTGGAAGATTGTGGTCAGCACCTCTGCAATTTCTGCCCCCAGTTCCCTCAGCAGTCTAGGATGCATCCCATCCAGACCGGGTAAATTATCCACTTTAAGTACTGCCAGCCTTTCTAGTACCTCCTTTTTATCTATTTTTATCTCATCCAGCATCCAAACAACCTCCTCGTTTACCGTAGCTTTTGCAAAGTCCTCTTCCTTGGTAGACACCGATGCAAAGTACTCATTTAGTACCCATGCTTACGCCTCCAACCCAAGATCTCCAGTTTGGTCCCTAATTGGCCCCACCACTCTTCTATAGGCATATTAATAGTAAAAGGATTGTCAGAAGACCTTTGGATTCTCTTTTATGTTAGCCGCCAATCTATTCTCATATTGTGTCTTTGCCCCTCTTATTTCCTTTATCACTTACCTGACATGTGGAATTTCCCCTCTCTGCCCCCCCCCCCCCCACCCAGTAGAGCTTCACAATGTTACGTCATGGGGAACATTACACAAAACAGCAGCTCCCACACGATCTCTAACCAGGAATATTGGCAATGTTAGGAGGAATATTTGCACTCAGTAAGAATCACAGGGATTGTAAATAGATGGGGTGGGTGATAAGTTTTTAAACAGTAATCTATATCAATACATTTTTTTAAAATCAGAATGACTGAGTGTCACTCCTGGTGATTGAGGGTTGCCAGTCAGTATACAGATGTCACATGTTATAACATTTAACAGTATGGGTGAAATTTTCAGGTCTCAAAACAACTTGCATTGATATAGCGCCTTTAACGTAGTAAAATGTCCCAAGGCGCTTCACAAGAGCGTTATCAAACAAAATTTGACACCGAGTCCACATAAAGAGATATTAGGCCAGGTGACCAAATGTTTGGTCAAAGAGGTAGGTTTTAAGCAGCGTCTTAAAGGAGGAGAGAGATTTTGCACAGTGGGCGGCTTCTTGGAAAATCTGGTGAGGCGACTGCTGCATGCGAGTCCCTGCCAGTGGTGTGGAGTCTCGAAGAATGTCACCCTCTAGGATAATTCAGTAGATGCTGTTTCCTCATTTAAATATCATTTTACCAAAAACAAAGAAACTGATCATATGGGAATAAAAGTTTAAAAACTGCAAACGCCGGAAATAGGATATAAAACCAGAAAATACTGCAAGTACACAGCAAATACACCAAATTCTGAAACGAGAAACGTAGGTTAATGCCTCAGGTGTTTTTTTTTTTATTAGTCGTTCCTGGAATGTGGGCGTCACTGGCAAAGCCAGCATTTATTGTCCAGCCCTAATTGCCCTTGAGAAGCTGGTGGTGAGCCGCCTTCTTGAACTGCTGCAGTCCGTGTGGTGAAGGTACTCCCACAGTGCTGTTAGGTAGGGAGTTCCAGGATTTTGACCCAGCGACGATGAAGGATCGGCGATATATTTCCAAGTCAGGATGGTGTGTGACTTGGAGGGGAACTTGGAGGTGACGCTGTTCCCATGCACCTGCTGCCCTTGTCCTTCTAGGTGGTAGAGGTCGCGGGTTTGGGAGGTGTTGTCGAAGAAGCCTTGGCGAGTTGCTGCAGTGCATCTTGTAGATATACACACTGCAGCCACGGTACGCCGGTGGTGGAGGGAGTGAATGTTTAAGGTGGTGGATGGAGTGCCAATCAAGCAGGCTGCTTTGTCCCGCATGGTGTCGAGTTTCTTGAGTGTTGGAGCTGCACTCATCCAGGCAAGTGGAGAGTATACCATCACACTCCTGACTTGTGCCTTGTAGATGGTGGAGAGGCTTTGGGGAGTCAGGAGGTGAGACACTCGCCACAGAATACCCAGCCTCTGAGCTGCTCTTGTAGCCACAGTATTTATGTGGCTGGTCCAGTTAAGTTTCTGGTCAATGGTGACCCCCAGGATGTTGATGGTGGGGGAATTCTACGATGGCAATGCCGTTGAATGTCAAGGGGCGGTGGTTAGACTCTCACTTGTTGGAGATAGTCATTGCCTGGCACTTGTGTGGCACGAATGTTACTTGCCACTTATCAGCCCAAGCCTGAATGTCATCCAGGTCTTGCTTCATGCGAGCATGGACTGCTTCATTATCTGAGGAGTTGTGAATGGAACTGAACACTGTGCAATCATCAGCGAACATCCCCACTTCTGACCTTATGATGGAGAGAAGGTCATTGATGAAGCAGCTGAAGATGGTTGGGCCTCGGACACTGCCCTGAGAAACTCCTGCAGAAATGCCCTGGGGCTAAGATGAATGGCCCCCAACAAGCACAATCACCTTCCTTTGTGCTAGGTATGACTCAAGCCAGTGGAGAGTTTCCCCCCTGATTCCCATTGATTTCAATTTTACTAGGGCTCCTTGATGCCACACTCTGTCAAATGCTGCCTTGACGTCAAGGGCAGTCACTCTCACCTCACCTCTGGAATTCAGCTCTTTTGTACATGTTTGGACCAAGGCTGTAATGAGGTCTGGAGCCAAGTGGTCCTGGCAGAACCCAAATTGAGCATTGGTGAGCAGGTTATTGGTGAGTAAGTGCCCCTTGATAGCACTGTCGACGACACCTTCCATTATTTATACGATAGCAAAATACTGCGGATGCTGGAAATCTGAAATAACAACAGAAAACGCTGGAAAAACTCAGCAGGCCAGGCAGCATCCGTGGAGAGAGAAAGAGAGTTAACGTTTCAGGTCGATGACCTTTCGTCAGAACCATTATTTTGCTGATGATTGAGAGTAGACTGATGGGGTGGTAATTGGATTTGTCCTCCTTTTTGTAGACAGGACATACCTGGGCAGTTTTCCACATTGTCGGGTAGATGCCAGTGTTGCAGCTGTACTGGAACAGCTTTGCTAGAGGCGCAGCTAGCTCTGGTGCACAAGTCTTCAGCATGACAGCTGGGATGTTGTTGGGGCCCATAGCCTTTGCTGTATCCAGTGCGCTCAGCCTGTTTCTTGATATCACATGGAGTGAATCGAATTGGCTAAAGACTGGCTTCTGTGATGGTGAGGACCTCAGGAGGAGGGTGAGATAGATCATCCACTCGGCACTACTGGGTGAAGATGGTTGCAAACGCTAGTTTTGTCTTTTGCACTCACGTGCTGGGCTCTGCGATCATTGAGGATGGGGATATTTATGGAGCCTCCTCCTCCCGTTAGTTGTTTAATGGTCCACCACCATTCACAACTGGATGTGACAGGACTGCAGAGCTTTGATCTGATCCTGTTGATTTTGGGATGGCTTAGCTGTCTATAGCATGCTGCTTCCGCTTTTTAGCATGCATGTAGTCCTTTGTTGCAGCTTCCCCAGGTTGGCACCTCATTTTTAGGTACGCCGGGTGCTGCTCCTAGCATGCTCTTCTACACTCTTCATTGAACCAGGGTTGGTCCCCTGGCTTGATGGTAATGGTAGAGTGAGGGATATGCCGGGCCATGAGGTTACAGATTATGGTGGAATACAATTCTGCTGCTGCTGATGGCCCACAGCACCTCACGGATGCCCAGTTTTGAGCTGCTAGATCTGTTCTGAATCTGTCCCATTTAGTATGGTGGTAGTGCCACACAACACGATGGAGGGTGTCCTCAGTGTGAAGACAGGATTTCATCTCCACAAGGACTGTGCGGTGGTCACTGCTACCAATACTGTCATGGACAGATGCATCTGCGACAGGTAGATTGGTGAGGACAAGATCAAGTAGGTTTTTCCCTCGTGTTGGTTCTCTCACCACCTGCTGCAAGCCCAGTCTGGCAGTTATGTCCTTCAGGACTCGGTCAGCAGAGGTGCAACCGAGCCACTCTTGGTGATGGTCATTGAAGTCCCACACCCAGAATACATTCTGTACCCTTGCTACCCTCAGTGCTTCTTCCAAGTGGTGTTCAACATGGAGGAGTACTGATTCATCAGCTGAGGATGGGCGGTAGGTGGTAATCAGCAGGAGGTTTCATTGCCCGTGCTTGACCTGAAACCATGCATCTTCATGGGGTCCGGAGTCAATGTTGCGTACTCCCAGGGCCACTTCCTCCCGACTGTATATCACTGTGACGCCACTCTGGTGGGTCTGTCCTGCCGGTGGGACTGGACATACCCAGGGATGGTGATGGAGGAGTCTGGGACATTGGCTGATAGGTACGATTCTGTGAGTATGACAATGTCAGGCTGTTGCTTGACTAGTCTGTGGGACAGCTCTCCCAATTTTGGTACAAGTCCCCAGATAATAGGGAGGACGACTTTGCAGGGTTGACTGGGCTGGGTGCGCCATTGTCGTGTCTGAAACCGGTGCCTAGGTCGATGTCAGGTGGTCCGTCTGGTTTTATTCTTATTATTGAGCTGCAGCGAAGGATGCCTCCCCGAAACATTAACCTGTCTTTTCTCTTTTAGGACACTGGTGGACCTGCCATGTATTTCCAATATTTTTATTGTTTAGTGAGTTCCCTCCTGTGTCTGATGGACCGGAGAAGTCCTTTTTGAGTTATTTGTCTGCCATTATTTTGGTGCAGGCACACCTCAAAGTAAGAAAGAAGGAACAGAAAGCAATACCACCATAAAAAGTGAAACACATTGTGGTGTCCTTCCATATTCACCTGACAACCAAGATACCTTGGATTTTATTTAAAATGTTTTAAAAACCCTCTCTTTTTGTAGTTGGAGCTGGATCTGTTGTCTGCCAATCCCTTTCCCCAGTAGCTAATGATTGATTTTGTTCACGCCTGCTTATTTTCCAACCTATTAAATGGTGGCTGTTCAGTTGATTCGTTTCCTCTGTGAGACACGATTGGCTAAACAGATGGATATAGGAAAGAAACCAATTGCTCAGACTCTGCCCAGCCCAAATTCCACTTCAAAAATTAATGTTCATTTTCAGTCTATTCTTCAAATGATTGGTAGATCTCCCATGACCATGTTTCTGAGTAGTTTGAGTAAGTGTACTGAGCTGATGGCAGTTTCTTGTTTCTCACCGAGGTTGTCTCTCGAGAGCTTCAGTTAACTGTTTGGATAGATATGGGGACTGGGTGCACTTGGAGCGGGGCGGCGATGGGCTGCGGGCCTGCAAAAGCTACGGGTGAACAGGTTCTGCTAGTGCTGTTAGTGGAACACTACATGGTGTACATTTGTGGGTTAGACAAGACTTTACCCACATGGTGACTCATGTGTCCATATTGCAGAGCCCAGTAGAAGGGCCATGTCAAGAGGTTTGGGGGTCCCACGGAGAGCTACTTTGTAATCCCCTCTCCTTTTCTATTTGAGCTTTTTCCTTATTTCGTTACTCTCTGCCTTTCTGTGTCTCTCACTGTTACTCTCTTACTGTGCCTTTGTTGTTCTCTCGCTGAGCTGGTGATTTCTCTGTTACTTCAGTGATTTCTGCCAATTGCTGTATTTTGCTCTCACATCTCTGCTACCCCCATTCAGAAAAATTCAGGGCAAGAACCACAGGAGCCGTGAACAGAGCTACCACAGAGAGTGGGGAACGGCTGGAGCTGAAAAGTGAAAAGCCTCAGGAGGGGACAAGCGGGAGACTACGGAGTTCCCAGAGCCACCAGCTGAGGGCATGGAAGGATAGAGTTGTTGCCATATGTACACCTTTGGTCTGCTGTATAACTGTACGTCCTTGTCAGGCCTTAGGATGTTGAGCCCCAAGTTAAGTCAGGCCTTGGAGTACAGTAGTGTAGTGGTGTCTGTTAGCATGACCGAGATATCCTTCTCAGAGATTGTCATGTTTAAAGCGTAATCACAACACAATGAAAATGATTAAGGAAACAGCTGTCAGTGGCTGGAAAGCACTCAGATGATGATCTCGGAGGTCATGCCATGAAAAAAGGATGCTCGATCAAACTCATGAAGGCACTGCAAAACCTCTCTGAAATGTGCAGTTGATGGCAAAGCTGGCACCAGAGTCCAAAGCTCTCTTTTATGGGAATATCTGAGAGGGAATCCCAACAGTGCAGAACAGCCTAGAACAGGATCAATGCAGGACCCTGTGCTTATCTCTCACAAAACACAGAGGCAAGTTATCACCTCCGATGTGCAAGCTTTGATTGGTGGCATTCAGGTCTTCAGTGACAGAATGGAGAGAGCAATATCTACTGGATACCAAGATCTCCAGGGTACTAGTTCAGAGGGTTAGCAGGATATTGTGTATTCTCTCTCCCAGGATTAAGGGACATAAGTATTTTCATAAGGCTTGTTCTTCTGACGATTAATGGCAACCAATATCCTCATCCCGTGCCTAGTTGGAGAGCAGGATATGGCTCCAAGCATTCTATCTTCCCTCAGGACAGCAGCACCAGAGTTCTCTCTTCAGTCCCCTCAGAAGCCTTCACAGGTGGAAAAAGTCAGCAGACTAAGGCTGTAGATATTCCAAACCCAGAGAAGCAGTCTGTCACCCTAAGATTCAGCCACCTCTGTCCCAAGATGCTCATAAGCATATAGAGCAGCTGTCCACATCTTGGATCACAGGTCCTCAGGCGACACTTAGAATGAGTGTTAGAAAAGAACTGAGGAAAAATTTAAAAGTCACAAGGGTAATGATGCGTAGCAGTGAGTCTAGTGACTCCTCAGTTATACAGTTCCGGAAAGCTTATATGGTTTTTGTTGTCGGAGTTATTGTTCATATTTTTTTTTGTTGTAAATATAAAGTTGTACTGTAATGGAAAAAGATATTTATGGAGTTGGGGACCCCATGGGACATCCACTTTTAATGGTGAATGGAGTGTTTTGAAGGATTATAGATTTAAATTACGTGGAGCATCCTGCTTATTACAGATGTTGTACAGCTCTATTATGATCAGACATTACTGAAAGACTCTGATGAGTTTGTCTTGCAGCTCTCTCCAGCAGCTGTTCGTGACCCTGCTTTGTCATCCTCATGTCTCTCTTCTCTCTCAGGAGGTTCAGCTTCTCATTCAATTTCCTCGTCGGGAATCTCAATTTATGGTGCTTCATGAAGAGTGAAACTGTGTAGGACATAACAGGTCAACAAAATTCACAAGACAACACTGGAAGCATACTGGAGGGAGCCCCCAGGTCTATCTAGGCACCTGAATCTTTCCTTCGGTATGCCAATCGTCTGTCCAATTTTAATTCAAGTGTGATATCAGCCACCTTGTAGTGTTCCTCTGTTTCATTGGTGGTGCTTCTCAATGGTGTTAGAAACCAAAGTAATACTAGATATCCATTATCTTCAAGAAGCCAGCAAGCACCTTGATTCTGAAAGAGTGCAGGGACACTGGACGGCTGAAGGATGAATTAATCATGGTAACTCCCTGCATACTGGGCAGTGGCCAGCAGTGCCTGTAGTCGCACACTAATTGGACATTAAGGAAGTGAAATCCCTTTCAATTCACATAATTGTGTGGGTTGACAGTAGGGGATCGTAAGGCTATGAGTGCAATATATTGCTCACGCATTTGTGGTAACCTAGCACCATGATAAGCTCATGCATTTATCTTGATTCTGCGTCAAATGTAATGAACTGGGCTGCCCTGGCAAACAGAACTTTATTTAACTTGCCTTATGCAAGAATGAACAGCAAATTGACTGACCTGGCAGACGTTGCCTATTGCCCTTTGGAATGATCCAAGGAAATTAAGCACTATAATGAATTTCTGAACTGCGGTAAATGCTGCCCTGCTTCTTGAGGAAGTTTGCAGCTCTCCCTGTAGGATGGAGCAGGTCTTCTGGGCTGATATACATCCTCCTTGTGCATAACTCCAGCGAGATATTCAACTAAGATCTTCTGGGTCAGTATAGCCTGGTAGCTGGTTATCCGTGAGACATTCTGGACCTCCTGCAACGCTGCTTTATGAGCCAGGCAACCTGGCTTCTATGCGGTTCCTCCTCCTCTGCCTCTCACAAGCTATATATAAAGAGGAGAGTTCCCATTGGGAAACCCATGCTTGCAGCCTTGCACAATGTTTTAGGGAAATTCCCCAAACTAAAAACATTCTTGAGAGAATTTTTTAAATGAAGCTAGGAGCCTGAAAAATTAAGTTCAAAACCATTTTACAAAAAAAAGCACTCCAAAGTAATAACTCTATATATTACACACTGCAATTCACCTTTAAAAATCTAGCATAAACTTTTCTCTGCTGTTGCTCTAAGAGTCCCTTGTTTTATGATGGCTTATCTTAGGGTATAAAAGACACAATTGAGGACAGCTGACATCATCCAAAGGCAACAACAATTTGCATTTATATAAGGTCTTTAACGTAGAAAAAAAAGAGGTGTAAGGAAAAAATGGACACCAAACCACAGGAGGAGATATTAAGAGGGGTGACCAAAAGCTTGGTTGAAGAGGTGGGTTTTAAGGATGGTCTTAAAAGGAGGAGGTGGAGGGATTTAGGGAGGGAATTCCAGAGTGTGGGGCCTAGGCGGCTGAAGGCATGGCTGCCAATGGCCAATGGTGGGGCGAAGGGAGGGGGGTACACAAGAGGCCAGTCAAAGGAATGGCGAGTTGTAGGGCTGGATGAAGAGGATGGCATAAGGCCATGAAGGGATTTAAACAGGAGGATAAGAATTTTAATTTGAGGCATTGGGGGACTTGGAGCCAATGTAGGTCAGCAAGGACAGGAGTAATGGGTGAGCATCACTTGCTGTGGGATACGTTATGGGCAACAAAGTTTAGCATGAGCTGAACTATACAGAGTGAAGGATTGGCCAGCTAGTAAGGCACTAGAATCTCTGAGTCTGGAGGTAATAAATGTATGGATGAGGGTTTCAGCAGCAGATGAACGGAGGTAGGGGTGGGGGTGGAAGTAGGCATCGCATGGGGCCAGGAAGGAAAATTGGGTGCTCAGCAGTTCATGGCAATGAGTTCAAGGGAGTAGGAAGTGGGTCTCATGGATGTAATGAGCTCGGAGAAGGTATTAGGGGAGATAGGAGAGATGTGGGATCAGGGCTACGGCAGGAGAGAGGCTTGGTGGCAAAGGAGAAGGATGAAAGCAGCAGATGCAACTCAACCAATGGCCTCTTAGTGACAAAGAAGTTATGAGCTCCTCACATTCGTTTTTGGAAGTGAGGGAGGAGAGGGCAGGGGAGAGGGGCTTAAAGAGCCATTCGATAGTGGAGAAGAGAAGCTCTGTGCTCGCTTAGATGATCCTAGAGTAGTGGGTGGTTTAGCAGAGGAGCGTGAGACCCAATAGCACTTGATATAGTGGAGCCAGATCTAGTAATGGATGACTTAACCAGTTGTGTGCCAAATATGCTCAAGTCTGCACCCCTTGGACTTGAGCGAGCAAAGATGGGGGTTCATACCATGTGGAACAACCAGAATGTGAGAGAGTAAAAGTTTTGCTGAGAACAAGGACATCAAAGGTGGAGGTGAGGGAGTAGTTGAGCAAATTGAGAGCTGCAAAACTATTGTGGTGAATGGAAGGCCAAAGGCTAGGGAGTTTGAAAATGATGTTGTAAATAACTTGTAGCAGAATTTTTCCCAGGGATGGATGCAGAAGGAACTGGGATTAGAAAGGAGTAGGGGGATGTTGGTGGTGAGGGATGCAAGGAAGTGTTTGGACATGGCCTTGTCGTGACCAAGACCATGGGAGATAGCAAGGTCGAAGCGGTGGCTGTGAATATGGGTCACAGAGTTTATATGGAGAGAGAGATATAGCGAGAACAGATGGGCAGTGAAATCAGAGGAGAGGGGGCAAGGTGAGCTGAGATGAAGATTGAAATCACTGAGGATGAGGAGTCGCGCAAAGCAGAGGTTGAGGGAAGAAAGGCAAGAGTATATCTTGGGGAGAAACTCAAGGTGGGTTTGGGGGTGGGGGTAAGCAGTAAACAATGAGAATTTTAAAAGGAGAGGTGAGAAGGGTGGAAACAAGGTGAGACTTTCAAAGGAGCAGCAAGTTCTAAACCCTTCATTTGATTGGCTGCATTCTTGCTAGGGCAATGCATCTTCCTCTTGCCTTCATTTCCGCTGGAACCTAAATGTGGCATAAACCCAGTGGTTTTTGCACACAATGGGCCGAAAATTGATCCCGGGACGCGAGAGTACGCACTGCATACTCTCGCGTATTCCCACTCCAATTGCCGGTTTTCTGCATGCCCTGCGCATGCGCTGAAAACCGGCAATTGCTCTTCCGAAAAGGGGGCGGGGCCTGGGTGCATCGCGTGCGCGCTACAGGCTGCGCGCACGCTGTGCACTTCATGCTTTGGACGCGCAGGTAAGTAGGGCAGATTTTGGAAATGTAAAAAGGAGGAGTAAGACCCGCTTTTAAGAAGGTAAGTAGTGAATTAAGTATTTTTTTGAATTTTTTTTTACAGGTATATCTTTTTTATAGACTTTAAAGACAGGTAAGTTTATTTTTATAACTTTTTAAAAGATTTTAAATTTTTTCAAAAATTTAATTTTTTATTTAAAATGGTTAATTTAATTAACTATACTTATTTTATTAATGTGATGGTTTTTAAAAAAAATTTAATTGAGGTTTAGCTGTTATTTTGGGGGGGCGTAAGATTCATAAGTCTCACAGCCATGCTGTGAGACTTATGAATGGAAGATGGTGTGCTGCCATTGGCTCTAACTGAGTCACATGATCCCACAGCTCGCACGAATTCACTACGCCGCTGGGATACGCAAGCCCAGCACAGCTGATGTCTGGAACATCAAGTTCGTGCGAGCTGGATCAGAAAAAGCATAAGCGAGGTGAGACATCGCGGGGAAGGCTTACCCCCGCGGGAACAGAGCGAGATCAATTTCTGGGCCATTGTAAATCTTGCATGGATTACTCTAGTGCAATGATGTGAATAGTATTTTGTGCCAGGAACCAGTGCAAGAACAAGACTCCTTTGGAATTTCCCTAGCACTAGACTAGGAAGCTGTCACTGGGACACGCTAATCGGGTTCGAACCTCTCGATAAAAGTAAACTGGCCTCAACTCCATGCAAAATCAATTTGAAATGCTCTCAAAACATCTGTGCCCATGATTCCTCACAGAGTAAGCACCTAGCAGTACCACAGTATCCAGACATTTTGTTTTCACCTATGTTTAAACAGGATAATCTACAGAAAAGCAGGAGCCAAGTAAAAGGAAAAAATGACAGCGTACGGAAAAACTTGGATCACGATGTGGAAGCACTTACAGTGCAGTGTTTATACAACACTCCTTCTGGGAGAGGAAATGGTCTGGACTCAGCTGGTTACACAAGCTGCAAACTGAGCCCACATCACTTCATTATATGCGGAGGACCCTTAAAGGGATATTGGCACTGTGTTTTTGTACACACAATGATGAGATTGGTGGTTTGTTAACATCACAGTAGTTACCGTCAGCCGTGGCTCAGTGGGTAGCACCCTCGCCTCTGAGTCAGAAGGTTGTGGGTTCAAGTCCCACTCCAGGGACTTGAGCACATAAAGCTAGGCTGACACTCCAGTGCAGTGCTGAGGGAGCGCTACACTGTCGGAGGTGCCGTCTTTCAGATGAGACGTTAAACCGAGGCCCCGTCTGCTCTCTCAGGTGGATGTAAAAGATCCTCTGGCACTATTTCGAAGAAGAGCAGGGAGTTATCCCCGGTGTCCCTGGCCAATACTTATCCCTCAATCAACAACACTAAAAACCAGATTATCTGGTCATTATCACGTTGCTCGTTGTGAGAGCTTGTTGTGCGCAAATTGGCTGCTGCGTTTCCTACATTATAACAGTGACTACACTCCAAAAATACTTCATTGGTTGTAAAGCGCTTTGGGACGTGTGGTGATCGTGAAAGGCGTTATATAAATGCAAGTCTGTCTTTTTTTGGCCTATTATTACACATATTCTTTACTTTAACTGCATTTGCAGAATAAAATAAACTGGAATAAAACATATGAAAATCAGAATCTACAGCAGATAATAACATTTTCTAAGAACACACGTTTCCCCAATATCTAACGTGGAGTTCTCCAAAGAGAATGTTCTCAGCTGTAGCAAGGTAACTTTCAAGGTTGAAGCAACTACTGCTACTTGGTACTGATTCCAAGTACAGAGCTATCGAGTGTACAGACTAAGCAATTACCTGTACCTATGTATACGTGTGTACATTGTGAGAGCTGGGGAGCAAGCATGGACTGAGGCAGCAGGCTCACGTACACCGTGTTCTCATGTACAGCCAGGCTTCTCCTGAAAGGATCAGAAAGATAAAACACTGCTTGTCCCAGGAAATGAGCCTGCCCGCAAGAACAATCTGAATCGCTACTTCTGTGAAAACCAGCATGGAAGAGAGAGTAAATGTGCCATGTGCCCTGTGGCACTTACTACTGTGGAAATGTAAAAAGAAATCATAAAGGATGAAAAAACATAGACTATAATGACAAAGCTTTGTGATATAATGAAGCAGAAAACAGGGTAAAGGCATCAGGACTGATGTCCGAGCCCTTTTAATCCTACATTTCCGCATCTTGTTCACATACCTTTGCTCTGAACAGGATTCTGATGGACAGCGGAGAAGAATAACTGTCCTTTTAAAATATAAATACAAGTTGTTGTTGTTACTCAACCTACTTCAGAACAACCTGCTCAGGTGAAATCTCTGTGTTGCTGTGGATCTCCCTAGGTAAAAACAGGAAGTCTGGTGGGGGTCTCAACCATCTTGAGACGTTTCACTTCGAGATGACCTAGTGGTGATCTGAACTGCCCTTAGAGAAGGTTTGGCAGCGAGGTCTAATGGGATTTTACTTCAAATGAGACAGGCCCGGTTGATTGTGAGGCCTAACTTAGTTGAGGAAAGCCATCAATCATTCTGAAACTGAAAACAGAAGATTGTGTGACTCATTATAATCAGAACAGGTCAAGATTTTGTCCATTGATTAAATATCAAATTAAAACTTGCCAACAAAGTTGCACACGTGTTTTGTTAGGACATTAGCATAAATTACTACCTTATCTCCGCAATCTGGGTTTGGATAGAGTCAAAGATATCATTAAGAGGCAGATGAGTCCAATGCAAAGTGCCAATTTGGAGTGCAAGGACTGGTAATTACTCTGACTGATTTGACTTAGTCTTGGTGGGATTTATGAATTCTTAGTTAAGCCACTACACAAGAGCACCATATGGGAAGGAAAAACCGATGAATTATCTTTTGCTCTATTTAAATTGCATCTCCAAACATGGAGCAGCATTAATGAAACTCACAGGAAAGTACGTAGCCGTGACTCTCCCTCACCCTCCCAGCTGGGAAAGTGAGGGGTGGAATAAAAATTTTAAACAAAGAGATAAGCACCATTAAAACAATGAACATTACATGGGTCAAAATAATCTTTCTGACTGAATTACTGGCACAGCTGTGCATTCTGTAAAAAAAAGAGAAGGAAACACTAAATAATCTACTGTACAAATAGGTCACACAGAGCCGATTTACGGAGGATCCCACTTCTAAGGCACAGTTGCCGCTCAGTATTTAGCATGGGAGATTAAAACATCTGTCGGGAACAGACTATACAAGTCTTCAGTCTGTGATTGCATGTTTTGGTACAATGCGCTTTGGCAAAAAATCTACAATTCCCTTGTCACAGCTGAGATAATCAGTCTCTTAATCTGCCCATAAGCTTTAAAAAAAAATCTTACTGCAATCACCATGAAGCCGAAGCCAAATGGCAATTTTACTAAACTTTTCAATAAAGAGCCAGCATGAGCAAATCTTGTTATATCATGCGCTGATTACTTCGCCAGCACCTCCCTCTCCCGTGACCTCTACCACCGAGGACAAACGCAGCAATGTCATGGGAACACCATCAACTCCAAGTTCCCCTCCAAGCCACACACCATCCTGACTTGGACATACATCACCATTCCTTCCTCGTCACTGGGTCAATATCTTGGAATGCGTTACCTAACACCTTGTGGGAGCACCATCAACACAAGGATTGCAGCGGTTCTAGAGATGGCTCACCACCATCTTCATAGGGAAATTAAGGACGGGCAGAAAATGCAGCCTTGCCAGCATTGCCCACATCTCAAATATAAATAATTTTTAAAAAATGATACAAGCTACCTCTTACAGTACATCATCCCCAAGGTTTTGGCTGAGGTTCCATTAAGGTAATTCAACCATCTCAAAACTCAATGCTTTAAACTGTAGATAAAAACTATCGTCAGGAATTTCCTTGGGACTTCTCCACAGCCATAACTTTGGTAACTGTAACTGTTTACACTCTCAGTACTGAGGAAATTCCTTGCAAATGACACTTTGCTGGTCTTTACAGACATATAACAAGGTTGGGCTATATTTCTTGTATTGGGGGAAGACATTGAGCCCCTCTCTGACCAGTAGTATCTAAATTTGTAATAAGAAACTCAGTGAACTTTCACCTGGAGTTTCCACGGGAGTTCTGTAACTGCAGTGAAAGATCGGCGAAAACCCTGGAGAAATGGTGGAAACAGCTGTTCCCGCCGTTTCTCCGGAGTTTCCACTGAAGTTACGGTGAACGATCAGAAAACCCCCCGCAGAAATTCTACTCCTTTATGTTCAACAGAGTCATGGGGCTGGATTTTCATTGACCCGTGGAGGTGGGTTTGGAGGCGTGTGGGGGGTTAAAATTGCGAAAACTGGCGGGTGGGCACAAGCCCGCCTCCACGCAATTTTCATTAAATCGTGTCTGCTGGTCGCGACTCCGTCCCGCCTCTAAGAGGTGGGATAGGCTGTTAAGGCCCTTAACAAGCACTAAATTGCCTCTATAATGCCATTTTGAAAGGCCTTTGTGAGTTTAACCCTTTTTCTACGTGAAGCACGCCTGTTCTGAAGCATGAATGTGAAACCTGGCGGGAGCACATTTATTTGGCTGGCTGGCTATGGGGATGCATATATGGATGGATGGGGAGGAGACATATCTGGGAGTGGTGGTGTAAAAATATCTGGGAGCAGACTTAGGGCTGCTGCTGCTCATTTTGCATCCAGGTCCTCTCACAGCAAAGGCCAGGCAGTCTCTGAAGACCTTCAATGCAGCAGCAATGATGACATCATCAGAGGTGACTTTCAGACTGAAAACACTAATTGGTTCATGGGTTCCCACATGCTGGAACTCAATTGCCCAATTAGGTGAAAATTGCATCAATCTCCCACATCCAATTGCAGTTGGGTGGATAACACGAAAAGTGGATAACACAACCCCAACCCGCCCCAGTATCAAAATCCAGCCCATAGCATTGATAACAATCCCCGCACGGCGGGCAGGAGAGGGCCAGGGGGGGGGGGGGGAAGAGAGAGTTAAATACGGGTCCCCAAACAGCCGTGCACGTGCCCAACACCATTTTTAGGGCAGCGGATATGGTAGCTGCCGGATCCACAAGGGAAGTGGCTTTTTCAGCACTCCTGGTGGGTCAGGAGGAGTAGGAACACCTCCCCCGGCCCCTCAAAGCCGCCTTCAGCCTCCCCAACACCGATCGCCAGACTCCCTACCCACCCCACCCCTACCCAGAGTCCTCCCTAGTGCCTGCTATCGCCACCCCACCCCTCTCAATCGCGGGCTCTCTCCCCCCCCCTCCCGATCGCCTCCTCTATCTCCTCTCCCGCCCCCCACAAATGATCGCGGCTTTTCTCTCCTCTCAATCGCAGGCTCCATCCCCCCTCCCGATTGTGGCCTCTATCCTACCCCCCTCCCGATCGCAGGCGCTTACCCTTCTCTCAATTGCGGGCTCTATCCACCCTCCCGATTGTGGCCTCCAACTATTCATTCCAAGTAAAATCATATGCCAAATAGTGAAAATAATGAGCAATTATAGATGGTACATGGTGACCTAAAGAGTGGAATAGAAGAAAATATAATAACTTCTATTCTATTCTCTCTTTGCCTCACATCACCAATACCATGATGATGATTCTGTGATGTCTTAGCATGGGATCTAAACTGAAGTCCTCAGATTGCCATATTTACTTTGCACACTGGTTTTCAATGGTTTGAGGCAACCGATCCCAGACTAGTGCCTGTAGCGAGCCTATTGGAGTCACTAATATAAGGTGCTTGCTTCACGTTGCCATAGTTCACACACTTTATTTGACACTTGGAGTCAAAATGGAACAGTTTGAGTCATGGAAACATCACCTGACAGTTCTCATTCGAGTCCTTTGTTGCTTCACTTTTGAAATTGTTGAATCTCATAAGTAATGCTCCCCTCTTAACTTAATGTTACCATGGCAATTATGATGAAAAGATCACAAGGTATGACTATTTTATTGAAAACAACACTGCAGGCAAATATCTGACAAATCCAAAATGAAGACCGAGAAAATATTTGTACCACTCTTGAATCTTGTGCTCGGTGATGTCTACGGAAAGTCTTATTCTCTCATGGGCAAATGAATTTCCAAGCAGTTCACACATCCTTAGCAAAAACTGACACACAGTCTAACTCGGCAAGAAGCATACACCTTTCAATGATTCAGAGCACAGTAGTATTGGCCTCGCAAGTTCACAAGGTTTAAACCCAGCTCACCACCACAAGTGGAGACAAAGAACACAAGAAAGTCAAATGGGGCCCAAATCATCAAAACATTTGAAGTATATATTACAATCTATAATAAATTACAATAATTAAAGGGTTACCTGAACAATCTCCAGCATTTCTGACTTGCTGATATATCCATTTCCATCTAGATCATACATACTGAATGCCCACTTTAGCTTCTGCTCCAGTTTGCCTCTCGATGTGACGCTTAGTGCAATGATAAACTCCCGGAAGTCTATTGTCCCATCTCCGTTGGCATCAAAAGTGCGAAAAACGTGCTCAGCAAATTTGGAAGCATCCCCATAGGGAAAGAAGTTCCCGTAAATTTTCTTGAATTCTTCCATTGATAAGTTCCCACTAGGGCAATCCCTGAGGAAACCCTTGTACCACTCCTGGATCTCATGCTCCGTGAAGTCTGTGCTGTCCAACAAATCTTGCATCACCTCAGGCCGTAGCTTGCTATTTTGCTTCCCCATCTTGAACTTAGAGGTCTTCAGCTGCAGAACAATTCCAAAAGAACATTGATTTGAGCTAGAGTTAGAGTGAGATCCAATCCAATCCACCAAGGAAAATGATATTCCTCAGCAGCAACTGCATGATATCAAAGATAAAAAAAACACATATATTGAAAAATATGCAAGAAACAGAAACAAAAAATTCTGGAAATGTACAGCAGGTCAGTCAGTAACTGAAGGATAAAGATAAGTTAATATCCTGGTTGGGAACCACAGTAAAACTTTATTTGAGAGAACTGTATGTATTACCAACAAGAACTCTATCATAACCACCTCAGGAGGGAGGGCTTGCTGGATATTAAAGAGATGCTGTATTAATGAGAGAAATTTGTCAAGTCTTTTTCCATACTATATTTGGCAAGGGAGTGCAACCAGAAGAAAATGCATTATTATTGTCATAGTAGAATCAAACACAAGTGAAGTAATGATGAATTCAATTGCACTTTATGACATCACATAATTCAGTAGAAAAGTAAAAAAAAAAGACACTTTTGTTTACTTTAATGCTTTAAAAGACATTAATTATTAGCTACTTTGGCTATCCTGTTTGTGGACTAGGGCTGCAGAATTAATTATTACCAATAGTTATTATTAAAATGCGCAAGTTCTTTCAAAGGAGCAAGGTCATCAGAAGCATCCATGAAACTGCACTTCCTGTTAAACTATTACAATGCATAGTACAGTCCCCACTTGTCCCAGAAAATTGCCTATATCAGGCAAACAGTGCTAACCATTTCCATCGGCATCAATTACAAAGGCATCGCATAAACCATATTAAGCGTGCCAACTATTTTGGGCAGTTTAAGCAGCTGTTCGCACCTCTTTAAAGTGCTTGTTATCAAGTCCTTTCATGCAGCGCCTCTGTCTTCAGCCTTTTCAATTAATGTTTGTACCTGTCCACTAGCTTTTAGTGATTTCTGTACTCAGATCCCTAAATCTCTCTGCTCCTCCACAGTTCCTTGCTTCTCACCATTTAGAAAATACTCTGATCAATCTTTCTTAGGTCCAAAGTGGATGGCCTCACACTTCGCCACATTGCACTTCATCTGCCACAGTTTTTCCCACTGACTTAATCTATCAATGTCCTTTTGCAACTTTTTGCTATACAAATCCATGCTGGCTCTGTTATCAGTTCATATTTGTCCAAGTGCTCAGTCACTCCGTCCCTAATAACAGATTCTAGTAGCTTCCCCACAACTGACATTAGATTGATAGGCCTATAATTTCCTAGTTTATCGTTCCTACCCTTCTTAAATAATGAAGTGACATTGCCAGTTTTCCAATCCAAGGGGACATTTCCTGAATCGAGAGTGTTTTGGAACATCATAACTTAACAAGTCAACAATTTCCTCACCTACTTCTATTAATACCCTGGGGTGAAAACCACCGGATCCTGGAGATTTTTCTATCTTTAATCTCATTAGTTTCTCCATTACCTTTTTTTCCCCACTTATATTGAATCTAGTTAGTTCCTCTCCATGATTTATTTTTAGTTTTCCTTGTATCTCTGGTACTTTATCCTCATTCTCTACTGTGAAGACTGATACAAAGTAGCTATTTAGTAAATCTGCCATTTCCGGATTTTGAATTACAAGATTACCTGCGTCTGTCATTAAGGGGCCCACATTACTCTTAGCCACCCTCTTTCTCTTAATACATTTGTAAAAAAAACTTTAGTGTTGTCCTAGATAGCCCTCGCAACCTTTTACTCGTATTCCCATAGATATGCAGATTGAACTCTCACCAAGATTAATGAATGTAACATTAATTAGCTACTTTAAAAAGCTTGGAATCAAATATTCTACTGAGTTCAATGTATCCTTTACTGTAACAGAAACCGCACCCGTAACGTTTGAATGGTTTGTGGTCATATTTTGCCAGACTATAATAGGTGTGTTGAAGAGGATACAAGGTAACAGGTTGCCTGCCACCTCCAGGATTTCGGCCGTCAGGTCACACCTGCCCGCTACGTAAAGTGGGCAATGTATTAATTCAAAGAATATGCCATATGTTGACTTACCCATTGAACATTTCAGGCACCAATTCCACTCCTCTGCCATTCAGTCCAACTATATCATATTTACACAGTACAGCAAAATTCAAATCCCATGCATTTCAAGGCATAGAACCTAGACACTCTGTAACTGAACACTATACATGGAATCAAAGATGACCAAATTAGGGAAGCTCTTACTATAATCTACCTCTCTATCTATCTATATATAAAGTTGGTTTGAGCTGCCATCTTGAGGTTTTCCCTCAGCAGAAAGTTTGAGTATAAGTAGCATATATAGCATAAGAAAATAAAAACAAAATGTTTATTCTTACTTAAGAGTTGTCTGCACAATAAAGAAAGACTTGCATTTATATAGCGTCTTTCACGACCTCAGGACGTCCCAAAGCGCTTTACAGCCAATGAAGTACTTTTGAAGTATAGTCACTGTTGTAATGTAGGAATGTGGCAGCCAATTAGGAACATAACACAGGAACATAGGAACAGGAGTAGGCCATTGAGCCCCTCGAGCCTGTTCCGCCATTCAATGAGATCATGATTGATCTGCGACCTAACTCCATATACCCGCCTTTGCCCCATATCCCATAATACCTTTGGTTGACAAAAATATATCAATTTCAGATTTAAAATTAACAATTGATCTTGCATCAATTGCTGTTTGCAGAAGAGTGTTCCAAACTTCTACCACCCTTTGTGCATAGTGTTTCCTAATTTCACTCCTGAAAGGTCTGGCTCTAATTTTTAGACTATGCCCCTAGTCCTAGACTCCCCAAACTGTGGAAATGGCACACAGCAAGATCCCACAAACAGCAATGTGATAATGACCAGATAATCTGATTTAGTGTTGTTGATATTTTGTTCGAATTCACTTACGCCCGAATTTCCTCTATCTTTTATAGTCAAGAAGGCCGTAACATGCTTATGATGCTGCAGTTTGGGCGTAACTTTCGAGGCAATTCTACCCCTATGTATTCCTTGCTATGTTGCTAAGTGTTAGTTGCCAAGTTTCTATAAAGTTATGTAGAAACATGATATTAACTGGAGGTGAGGCAGCTTGATGGTTTTTCTGACATTTGTTTCCCAATTAAGTCTATTATTCAAAAAACTTGTTTCTATCTGGGGACAATTAGGTCCACGGAGATACTCTAATTGGACTGTTATTATATCACTCAACTCTGACTCATTGTGGGGCCTTTAAGGACTCCTTTGGCTGTCATAACACGATCATTTATTAACAGTTGTAACTCTTTGTACTTCTCTAATAAGTGATAGCCACTAAATGGAAAACCTGAATACAAAACCCTACCTCCTTGTGTAGTTCTAGGTGTATTTAAACTTCTTGCTGGAGTTTTATTTTTTTCCTCCAATTTTCTCCCTTTGTTTCTTGAAGCTGTGACTCATGCTGGACTAAAGCTCTACAGCTGCCTGTAGGTCTCCTAGACAGCAATGCCGTGATTTTGCAATTCTGAAAAAATTGGGGTTGCGAATGCCAGTTGCAAAAAAAATAGGCTTGTTCTAAGGACCTAGTGTTCTTTCTTCTTCAACTCGTGCAGGCACCTTGGAATGGCACACAATGAAAGGATCATGTCTTTCTTCGGCATGCATGTTTCATGTTTCTGTGATCAGATATCACCTGAAAAGTGACTGAGCGCAAATCCTTAATGTTTAAGACCACCATGGGTTTAACATGAAGAGCTCCAATGCCCTCATGGACTAAACTTGAGGGAACCCCGTTATCTGGTGAACGTTGTGAGTCCTATCCAGTTGATGTCTTCTTTCCACAGGGAAAGTGATGCAGGCGTTATTCCTTGCAACCACAGTGGTTGTCACTTGCTTGATACATGTGTGCACTGAAGACTGTCTAATGTCCCCTGAAATGCCCTACAGTTAACCACAGAGAGTGGTCAGCTCTGTGGCACTGCTGTGCTTTTGTTGATGCCAGACTGACAGGTGGCCAGAATGCCCCGGCCAAAGCAGAGTTCCAGCAGTCTGCGGGTGGGCCCTCTAGGCCCAGAACTCCTTGAGGTAGCTCAACACGGCCATCTCAAGTGCCCTCAGCAGAAGTTCAGCAGCCTTCTACCTCCCAAACTGTATCCATTGGAGAACCACCTTGTAAGAGCCCGAGAATAGATGAATGAGCACAGGGGTTTTGCACAAGAGTGATTGTTAGTACTCTATGTTCAATATTATCATTTCTCAAATGAGGAGTAGTAAACTATTATTTTTGGAATGCTGTTGGGCATCATATTCATACTGCAGTAAAAGCAATACCCAGGGATTCAGGTGGTGGGTGTAAGGAGTGGATGAATTAGGGAGGGGAGGTTGGTGCATTGGGGAGTGAAGGGATTCTTCATGAAAACTGCTCCAATGATTTTCTGCCTGACAGTTCTGGCAGGTGGCCTTATCGCCTCCTTACTGTTCTTCCTGCTCCAGATCTTCCTCCTGTGGTGGCTTCAAGTCTTCGCCCCTTTGCAGTGTGAAATTGTGCAGCATGTAGACAATGACAAATTGTGACACTCACTCTGGCATATACTGCATCATGTCTCCAGAGTGGTCAAGACAATGGACTCCTTGCTTCAAGACCCCTATAATCTGCAGTGACTGTTCCAGGTCTCTGTCTGGGTTTCATACAAGAGTCATGAGCCAGGTGTTAAGGGGATACCCAATGTCCCCAAGTAGCCAGTCTCTGACCTGATGGTCTGGGTGGAAGAGAAGGGGTAGACTGGCATGGTGTGAAGGTGTCATGATGACTGGCAGGAAATCAACAACAACTTGCATTTATATAGCGTCCTTAACGTCGGAAAATGGCCCAAGGCATTTAACAGGAGCATAGTCAGAAAAAAATTGACACCGAGCCAAAGAAGGAAATATTAGGATGGCTGACTAAATGCTTGGTCAAAGAGCTAGGTTTTGAGGAGCATCTTAAAAGGAGAAGAAAGAGAGGTGGAGAGGTTTAGGGAGAGAATCCCAGAGCTTAGGGCCTAGATGGCTGAAGGCACGGCTGCCAATGGTCTGGCAAAGTGATGGGGGATGCACAAGTCCAGAGTTGGAGGAACGCAGAGTTCTTGGAGGGTGGTAGGATTGGAAGATGTTACAGAAATAGGGAAGAGCATGGTCATGGAGGGATTTGAACACAAAAATGAGAATTTTTAAATCCAGGTATTGGTGGACCGGGAACCAATGTAGGTCAGCGAGCACAGCGGTGATGGGTGAGTGGGACTTGGTGTGAGTTAGGATATGGGCAGCAGAATTTTGGCTAAATTTAAGTTAATGGAGGGTGGAAGATGAGTGGCCGGCCAGGAGAGCACTGAAATAGTGGAGCCTGGATAATGGTTTCAGCAGCAGATTTTTTTTTTTTTTTTATTCGTTCCTGGGATGTGGGCATCGCTGGCAAGGCCAGCATTTATTGCCCATCTCTAATTGCCCTCGAGGTGGTGGTGGTGAGCCTCCTTCTTGAACCGCTGCAGTTCGCATGGTGAAGGGACACCCAATAGTGCTGTTAGGGAAGGAGTTCGACCCAGCGCTGATGAAGGAACACCGATATATTTCCAAGTCAGGATGGTGTGTTACTTGGAAGGGAACTTGGATGTGATGGTGTTCCCATGTGCCTGGTGCCCTTGTCCTTCTAGGTGGTAGAGGTTGCAGGTTTGTGAGGTGCTGTCGAAGAAGCCTTGGTGAGTTGCTGCAGTGCATCTTGTAGATGGTACACACTGCAGCCATGGTGCGCTGGTGGTGGAGGGAGTGAATGTTTAGGGTGTTGGATGGGGTGCCAATCAAGCGGGCTACTTTGTCCTGGATGATGACGAGCTTTTTGAATGTTGTTGGAGCTGCACTCATTCAGGCAAGTGGAGAGTATTCCATCACACTCCTGACTTGTGCCTTGTAGATAGTGGAAAGGCTTTGGGGGAGTCGGGAGGCGAGACACTCGCCGCAGAATACCCAGCCTCTGACCTGCTTTTGTAGCCACAGTATTTATGTGGCTGGTCCAGTTAAGTTTCATGTTGATGGTGGGGGATTCGGCGATGGTAATGCCATTGAATGTCAAGGGGCGGTGGTTAGACTCTCACTTGTTGGAGATAGTCATTGCCTGATGAGCTGAGGCGGGGCGGAGACAGGCAATATAACGAACATGGATGTCGTGGTCTTGGAGAAGATATTGGGTCAGAAGCTTAACTCACGTGTCAAATAGGACACCGAGGTTGCGAACAGTCTGGTAGAGCCCGAGACAGAACACGGTAGATTTGAAAGTGAGAGGGACAGTACCCGAGGAGAGGGAACCGTTTACAATATCAGCTAGCATGGGGGCCAGAAAGGGAAGTTAGGTTCAGGGCTAGGGCAGTGTGGAACCTTGGGGGAAGCATGGCTTGATGAGCAAAAGGAAGGGAGGGCTGCAGCCGAGGCAGCTGAATGGAGTGTCTTAATCTTAGTAACAAAGAAGTCAATAAACTTCTTGCACTTGTTGGAGGTGAGGGTGGAAGAGGTAAGGGAGAGAGGTTTAAGGATTTGGTTGGTAGTGAAGAAAAGAATCTTTACATTCTAAGATGATCAGGAGCAGTGAACAGTTTTGACAGAGGAGAGCAGGGCCTGATGGTGCTTGATGTGGTCCAGCCAGATCTGGCGATGAATGGCTAAACCAGTTGTGCACATTCAAGTCAACTTCCCTTGGACTTAAGGAAGTGAAAATGGGGGCCGTAACAAGGGGAATGGCCAGGGTGGGAGAGAGTAAGAGCTTTACTGGGGACAAAGGCATCAAAGCTGGAGGTGAGGGTGTGATTGAGCAGATCAGTAGAATGGAGGGCCAAAGGCTAGACAGCTGGGAATTTGAAAAAGCCATTGAAAATGACTTATTTTCCAGGGCGGATGCAGAAGAAGGTGGGCTTAGAAGGGAGATGCGAGTGTTGAGGGACAAAAGGAAGAGATCAGAGATGGTCTTGTCTGTGATTGAGTCGATGGGAATAGAGAGGCCACGTGAGATGGCAAATTCTAGGGTATGGCCGTGAAAATGGGTAGGATGGTTTATATGGAGGGATAGGTTAAGGGAGGACAGGAAGGCAATGAATTCAGAGGAGAGAGGGCAAGGTGAGTTGAGACGGAGATTGAAATCACCAAGGATGAGAAGTCGCTCAGGGTAGAGGCTAAGGGAGGAAAAAAATGAGGATATTTTGGTGAGAAACTTGGGATGAGGCTTGGGTGGGCAGTAGAGAATGAGGATTTTAAAGGAGGTGAGAGAGGTGGAACAAGGTGAGGTGCTCAAAGGAGGAGAAGGGGGGACTGTCCAAGGTGATATTTGGTATTAAGGGCCGTGGTTTGGGTGGTGCAGGTGTTGGAAGGTATAGCCAGGTGGGAAGGCTTCAATAATGGGAAAGGTGTCATCACTCGTAAGCCAAGTTTCCGTCGAGGCTATGATGTCAATGCAACCATCCATAATAAGGTAATGGATGGCAATGGCCTTGTTCGCAAGTGAATGGACACTCTGGAGGGAGATTGGAGAGGGGCGGTGATTGTTAATCCGCTGGCAGAGTCCATGGGGTCAGCGGTGGAATGGGTGAGTGGGACAGGAAGGAGGTTGGCAAGATTAGACCCCAGCGGGCGCACTGGGTGGGAAGGTCAGCAAGAGAAGAGGATGGGGAAGTTGAGGTTACTGCTTGTAAGGAAGAAGTGACGAGTGCCACGATGGGCTCTTCAGAGAATGATAAGAGGCACAGAGGGAATCTGTGGGCTTATCCAGGAGTAAGCCTGGGATGGCAGCAGGAGAGTAGGAAGCTAGAGGAATAATGAAGGATTGGGGGAGGGATTTGGCAGGAAAAGTACCCGAGATGGGAGAAATAAAAGGAGGCATGACAGGAGGGGGAGGAGACAGGAGAGAAGTGCCCTAATTCACCAGAATGATACCAGGGCTAAAAGGGTTAAATTATGAGGACAGGTTGCATCGACTCGGCTTGTATTCCCTTGAGTATAGAAGATTAAGGGGTGATATAATTGAGGTGTTTAAGATGATTGAAGGATTTGACAGGGTAGATAGAGAGAAAATATTTCCTCTGTTGGGGAAGTCCAGAACAAGGGGCTATAAACATTAAAATTAGAGCTAGGCTGTTCAGGGGTGATGTCAGAAAACACTTCTTCACACAAAGGGTAGTGGAAATCTGGAACTCTCTCCCCAAAAAGCTATTGAGGCTGGGGGTCAATTGAAAATTTAAAAACTGAGATTGATAGATTTTTGCTCGGCAAGGGTATTAAGGGTTACGGAACCAAGGCAGGTGGATGGAGTTAAGATATAGATCAGCCGTGGTCTAATTGAATGGCGAAACAGGCTCGAGGGTCTGAATGGTCTACTCCTGTTCCTATGTTCCTAAAGAGAAAAGAAAAAGGGAGCAAGTAGAAATGGGCACAGGTCCTGTGCAGCAGCCAAAATGCACACACAAATGGACACAGGGAAAACTAGGGTTACATAGGCATGGCAAAGATTAGGATAGATATATTCCAGTTGTAAATGGAGAATAGGGAGGAAACAATAAAATATTGTCGAAAGTTAAGCAGTCCCGTGGTGAGAGGAGTTGACTTGTAGATAGGGTGAAGTCAGCTTGGAGCATCAATGAACTAAGGTCCAGATTCAGAGATAGGTGTGGAGGGTGAGTGAGTCCAGGAGCTGTTTGAGGGGCAGGGTATAAGTGGATGCACTGCTGGAGGTTTTCCCGTGGAAAATGGAGAGCTGAGGAGGCTTGAAGAATCGACGATGAGCCAGGGCTTCAGCAGAGGCGAGTAGTGGCATTGGTGATAAGCAAGGCACACAAATGGATATAGCATACCAGCGGAGGGGTGAATGGAGTCAGTGACAATGGGCAGCAGGCGGAAAGCGGATGATTAAAGGTCATTCAGCAGCAGTGGAGCAGAATCCAGAGCAGGATAGGAACCGACAGGATCAGAGCTAGCTCAGAGTAGAGTGGAAAATTCCCAGCAGAGGAGCAGAAAAAGGGGAACATAGGAGCAGGTCAGAAACTAGAATCCAGATGGGCCAACTGTCTCCGTAGAAAACAGCAGTGAAGCTGGAGGTCACTATAATGTCCAGAAACAGCGGAGAAATGGACTTCGATCCAAGAGAAAGTGGATTTCTGTCTAGGACCTACGCAGCAGCAAAAGAAAGCTGAGAAACCAGCAGTGCACTGGAGTACAGTCAGCAGCTCAGCAGGTAACAGCAGCAGGTGGGGGATGGGCTGTAGACTGGAAAAAGTTACAGTAAAACTTGAAGCGACTCAGTAGCAGAGCAGAGTCACAACAGCAGAGTCAGTGTAAATTCCTGAGATCTTCAAATTAACAGTTTATATTAAATGGTGCGTCTGATTTGGAAACCTATTATAGGATACATGCAAGAGTAAGTAGTTTACTTTTAAGCACTTACCCAAAAACAAATATTCCACGTTATGGAGTTGGCAACCCCCCTGTTGCATTTTCTTTTAGATGTTGCACGGTTGTCACTTGATGTGCCAAGCTAACCATAGATTAATAGCTACATTGCTACATTACTACTTACAGAAGGGTAGATTCCCGAGAAAGAGCTACTGAGAGAACTGATACCGGAAAGTGATTACTTGGCAGTGCTCTCATTGAGGAGCTCAAATGACAGTTTGTAATGTCACCTGATCCTCGAGATGAGATGACATTACAAGTTGTCTTCTGCCAGCAAATTATGGCATGGTAGTTACTGGCCAGCATATTACGTTCGTTACTGTATAATGAAGAGCAAGTTGAAGGAAATAATAATTGTGAGGGAACAATCGCAAGTCTATCAAGTGAAGCCCACAGTTGGTTAACGGGAGCTAATGCTGTCAGTATACATTAAAAGGTGAACCATGGGTTCGGAATATGTCATAAACAACTGTTGCATTTATATTTTGAGCAATGCTCCGACTCTGCTGGCCGTGCTGTAATATAAACAAGGAGGTACTATTGCCTTTCGCAGCAGAAGTTGATTTCTTGCTGAAATGTCAGAGGCAAAGCAACATTGAGAGCAGACAAAAACGGGCACTGGAGGCCACGGACGTGCTGAATTCTCACTTTTTGCATTACTGGCCTGACCAGACATTGGGGACACGGCGTCAGAAAATTCAAGTCACAATAAAACAACTCTGCACGAGTAGTCGATTCAGTATTGGAATCAATGCTCTGAAGGGTCAAATTTCAGGACATCAGCAGCCTCACGTATTCCAGGGGAAAGAGTGCTGCGATGTAAATGCTGCAAATGACAATAAAGCTGAGGTAGATTTATATAAGTCATCTATTACTGACTGGTTTGAGACTCTTTTTTGGGTTGACATTTCACTGTGTGAAATTAGTAACACATTTGCATGCAATTTCTCTGACTGATATTTTAACAGACGTGGTAACTCATTTACTTCAAATCTGCTAATGCCTTTATTAAAATGTAGCACAGCCGAATTTCATGTGAATACATTGATGAGTATTATGTCGCAAAGTACAATTTTAATCTTTTTTTAAACAATACTTGTTTTAACAACAGGACTGATTTATAAATGGAATGTTGTCAGCAAGTGGCATATGATTGTTGGGAGGATTGAAAAAATGCACAAATGATTTTCAATTGATCCTAAAGCTACACATCACAGGCAGTACTTAAATACTAAGGGCTGAATTTTGCCGGCGCTCAGAGGGCAGGTTTGGAGGCGGGTCCGCTGTCAACCTGTCTCCACGCGAATCTCCCAGGTGTCGGGTCTGTCTACACAGAACTGACCCAATACCAAGCGGCGGGGGAGATAATTGAGATCATTAAATGGCTTGTTAACAGCCAATTTAATGCTATTTTGAGCCTACCTTGTAATTTTACGTGCTCCCCACGGGTTACCTGCTGCTCGGGGAATACACCAGCTCACCCTGGCATTAGTTGAGTCTGCTTTGATTTATCAGATAACCTGACAGCTGCAGAAGTGGTATAAAGGATGCCATGTTGCAGCTGTTCAGTTTCAGAGCTCAGAAACTGTTGGTTACTTCATTTGTAAGACATATAGAGATTTCTTTAGCTTGCAAGTGTTTAGAGCCAACTGTATATCCAGTGGCACCTCATTGAAACAATCTCTCTCACCACTGACAGATTGCTTCTGTCATCTCAACTGCAGCTGCCATCTATTGCAGCCCTTGAAAAAAATCACACCTTGGTCCTCTGAATCCTTCCACAATCAGCCTCAACACCAACATCACCAGGCACAGCAACATCACCAACAACATCACCAACCTTCGCCGCCATCACCTGATGCTGCACAGACCACAGGGCATCAGCACCCGAGCACATTGCTGCTCGGGAGGCCAGCGATGGCATCACCATGGCCAGATTTACTTCACCTGACACTGTACACACTGGCTGCCACATGATGCGGCAGGTTGACACCATCCCACACCAGCACCATAAAGCATCCCTATAATGTCCAAGCCATTCCTTTCACACTCATCACAATAGCTGGGGGGGGGGGGCGGGGGGGAAAGAGTTATGTCTCAACAGTCACTGGAACTCACTAAGACACTTCTCAAGGTGCACACAGATCTGTCCAATAAGATGAAGTGCTGAAAATATAGATTTCAATGTATGACAACACAAACAGCAACTTCACATGAACATTGGCTAAACCTCTCAAGTGTCTACCCTTGTGTGTTGTTAGTTGGTATGCTTGCTGTAGGATGAGGGTGAGTGTGAGGGGTGGCTAGTGAGATGGGGAAGTGATAATGTAGATAGAGAGGGATGGGTGGCGGTGCAAGTTAAGTTGGTGTGAGTAAGGATGTGCAGGAGTAGGATAGGGAAGGCAGAGTGATGGGGATGGGATGAGTGGCACAGCAGGATGAGGTTGAGTGTGGCTTTGCAGTAATGTTTCATGATCTACTGAGTTCATTGAAAGGTTGGCGCCACTGCAGCCAGGGACTCCTGACGACATCCCTGCTTGTGTCCTCCTGTGCAATGTGCAACCAGACTGCTTTGATCTCCTGGGGAGGTCTCTTCCGCCCATTGGAAGGGAAGAGAATCTCCCTGCGTGCTGTGACTCCCTCCATAAGCATATGGAGGGAATCATGCGTGAGCCTGGGTGCAGACATGCACCTTTGTGCAGTGCTCGTCAGTGTTTGCAGCACCTCAATGCTGCAGAAAACACTGACAGCACAACTGTCAAAATCAAGGTGGCCGTGGTCCCTTTAAGGAAACCGGCTGATGACACGTCATCAAAGGACGTCATCAGACCCGTTTCCTGTTAATTGGCCAGGAACCCCGCAGGGCGGGCTTAATAAGGCCAATCTACAGAAAATCATTTTCAGAGAGCGGCTGCAGACGGGAGCGGGACCGGAACCCACCAACCAGCTCTCCCGCCGCCATCCCGCCTCCGCAAGGAAAATCCAGCCCTAAGGGTTTTATTCAGTGTGGAGACAAATTTTACATTATTCTATTTTGTACGTCTCATGTCACAAGAACACTGTTTTAAACGTTCCCTTAAATAAAGCATTTACCAGAACGTTTAATTCAAGGCTTGCCACATGAATATACAGTGGGGCATGAGGAGATTGAATGGCAGTTTAGAAAGCAGGCAAAGCAGCATGCAGCTGGAGTCACCCTTAAGCCGTGAAACAAGTTGAATATGGTATTTGACTGTCTCGTCTCTCCCTGTACTACATATTTAGCTCCATTTGCCCCTTGCTGACATTTGTAATATTTATATGCTGCAATCTGCTTCATTTTATACTACACACCAGCACTTCACACTGAAATATTAAGATTCAGTAAGTGCCAGTCATAACTGTTTGTGCAGATGGCCAGACTCAGGCTGCACCCAAACTCGGATTCAATTTTCCATCCAGTTTCATTTTTTTTTTTAAAGTTATTTTTTATCTCGCATTGTGTCTGGTTTGCTTTTAAAAACTCCCCACAATATTCTCCTTTTTTTCTGCCTTCATCTCCTGGCATCTTGCTGGGATACAACTCCACCGATGCCAGCAGGAGTGGACTGAGCAGCAATGGGGAATTAAATATTAATACATCATGGGTATTTCCACCAGTAGAGTATAGGCATAAACATGTTGTGGATCAGGGCCGATAATATCTGTGCCATTCTACATTGGTGAATTTTGAGGTAGATCAAACTTCTAATTATGGACGTACCGGGTACATCCGCACCGTTGATCATTTAAAAATGAGAACACAGGACCCCGCAACTGACAAATCCAAATTTATAACAATTGCAGATGTATAATTATAACTATTATGAAATTTGCTTTTTTTGTCTTTGATACATTATTCAAACTCATTTTTGTTCTCAGGTAACTGATTTTTTGTTTCATAAATAGACCTCAGCAGAACCACACACGTCAAACAAACAATTGCACAAAAAACTGGCACTGAGAATCTAAACATGGATTTACCATATCCAGCAGGTTTCTGCAACCACCAATGTTAATAACAACAACATCTATATAGCACCTTTGACTTAGAAAAACATCCCAAGGTGCTTCACGGAGGCACAAGGAATAAAATGGGCGCTGAGCCAAAGGAGCAGATATCAGGAGAGGTAATAGGGAGGGTCAAGGTCATGGAGGGATTTAAACTTAAGGGTGATCATTTTAAATTTGAGACACTGGGGGACCGAGACCAATGTAAGTGTCATGGGCAAGTGGAACTTGGTGCAGGATAGCATACAGGTAGCAGAGTTTTGGATAAGCTGAAGTTTATGGAGGATGCGAGGCTGGCCAGGAGAGTATTGGAATAGTTAAGTCTGGAAGTAACAAAGGCATGGATGAGGGTTTTAGCGATAGATGGGCTGAGGTAAGGTGGGAAGTAGGCAATGTTACAGAGGTGGAAGTAAGCAGTCTTTCTGATGGAGATGATTTAGGGTCAGAAACTCAGCCTGGGGTTGAATAGGACACCAAAATGGGCAACAGTTTGGTTCAGCCCGTGACAGTGGCCAGGCAGGGTGATGGAGTCGGTGGCATGCCATGGCTAAAGGAAATCGTAGCTCATCAAAGATTGGATGTTGAACAAGCAGTCTGACAGCTCAGAGATAACTGAGCGGTCGAGAAAGGCAGTGGAGAGGTAGAGATGAGTGTTATCGGAAGCTGATCCCATGGTTGTATTGCCAAGGGGCAGCATGTAGATGTGGTAGCGAAGGCAGCCAAGGATGACTTGTGTTACCTGAGGTAACTGTTCAGGGGTGGGAACAGATGCTCCACCTACAATCAAATAAACCAAAATTAAACCAAGCAAGGGCACACCCACTGAGCTAGAAAACAGAGGCGAAGTGCTGGAGGAGGAAGGTGTGGTCGACCATGACAAAGGTCGCAGAGTGGTCAAGGAGAACGAGGAGGGATAATGCACCATAGTTAGTCAGAAAAAGTTGTCTGACTTTGGTTAGGATCATTTTAGTGCAGGGTGGAGATAAGTAAAGAGATGAGACCAAAGCAAAAGAAAATATAGGCAATAATAAACAGTAAATCTCTCATTCATGGAAGCAGCAGTAGAAGGACTGATCGTCTTGGATGATAAGCATGGTCACATATGTGACTTACGGACTAAGACTAGCAGGATTCTTGCCTTGTGCGTGACTGACTAAACAGGACTGAAAGCATGGTTTGCCTTGTATATGACTGACCAAACAGGATTGGGAGCAAGGATTTCCTTGTCTGTGGCTGACACTTCAAGACTGAGAACATGGTTGGCCTTATGTGTGACTGACAGAGCAAGACTGGATTGACTTTTGAGAACATAAAAGGCAGGCTGGATAAAAGCTCAATTCTGGCATCGTTTGACTGCGATACTGTATTTCTCTAGAACTAACAAAAACAACTATTTAATACTTACAAAAGCAAAATACTGCGGATGCTAGAAATCTGAAATAAAAACAGAAAATGCTGGAATACTCAGCATCTGTGGAGAGAGAAACAGAGTTAACGTTTCAGGTCGATGACCTTTCGTCAGAACTCTGACCTGAAACTCTGAACGTTAACTCTGTTTCTCTCCCCACAGATGCTGCCTGACCTGCTGAGTATTTCCAGCATTTGCTGTTTTTGTTTAAAACCCTTGGCTGGTTAATCTGGATTTGGCTTCTCTTTTGCCCCAAATTTGATCAGATCACATAATTAATATCATAAACTAGTTTATAGCATAAGGTTTAAAAGTTCCACTTTTTAGTTCTACCTATTTGTTGCAACAGGATTTTGCACCACTACATACTGTAGGCAGGGACTTCTGTTCCCCTCAGAATTCTTGCCTGTGGTATGCAATGGCTGGAATCACCAAGTCTGCTGATTTTTGCCAGCAAACACTGACACATGGTCTGGGCCCGCAAAACGTGCCAGTCAGCGTGAAATCCCACAGTTAGCATGCATGAGGTCATCTCGTTCAGCTGAATTTTCTTTTCTAAAATGTGGTTTCAGATGAAGGTCTCAATTACATTTTAGTTTTATTTAGAAATTTAAAGAAAAGCATGTGCCCACTGCATCTTTATGTTATCACTTGACAATGAGTCACCAGCAAAAAGACAGAAAGCTGTATTTTACAGATTAATTGCACAATGAATTTGGGCCAATTCATGCCATGAAATGCCTGTACTATACCTTCTGATCATCTGCTTTACACAGTGCTCCACCACAAGAGGCATGTGCAGACAGATATGGTGCGTGTGTGTGTGCACGCCATAGGAACAGGAGCAGGCCATTCAGCCCCTTGAGCCTGTTCCGCCATTCAATTAGATCATGGCTGATCTGTATCTTAACACCATTTACCCGCCCTTGTTCCATATCCCTTGATACCCTTACCTACCAATTTTTTTAAAGCATTTTTAATAAGCGTCTATCAATATTTTACTGAGAATTCCTCAATGTTACTGTTCAACACTGAAGACACTTAATATAGAAAATATCACTCCACATAATTGCGGGCTGATTATGTGGCTGCTGTACAGCAATGATGCTGTGACTGTTCCGGCGATCACTGCAGGAATGAACCGACTGTCCTCAGCCAATAATCCAAGGCCAAAGTATTTGAATATTCTGGCACTCTAGGTGTATTGTGAGGTGCACAGGGGGCAAGGCCCAAAGTTTTGGGTATCCACCACCAGTGAAGGGTTGCTGCTGCCCACGAAGCCCCGGGGGGGCAGGGGAGGAGGAAGTGGGGTGGGTTAGAGCAAAAGGACAGGGACTCCTGTTCCCCTTAGAATTCCTGCCTGTAGTATGCAGTGGCTGGAATCACAAATACACCAAAATACAGCTTCCCCCACTGCACAAGTAGTCTATGCCAATTATGAGGGAGGGGCACATTTCCATCAAACAACAGAGCCAGAGCAGCCCTCTATGCTGCAGGCACAAGCTTGGCTACACATTGGGCCAAATCAACTGCATTTTTTCCATTATTGTAAAACTGGGGCTAGTGGACTTATCCAGTGAATAACCGAGCCATATAGGCCAGGAAGGTCCCAGATTTGATACCAGTCTGTACTGAATCAGCTGATTTAAGCCAGGGGGTGCAGGAATGCAGGATTGCCCTCCGCACCCCCATGTTGGGGAGGGGAAAAATCGGTCAGGGCTCACTCTATAGATCGCTATCCAGTGACCACTACTGAATGTCTACAAATGTGCACTTTGTATGAGGAAAGGATCGGGTTCGATTGCGCTAAATACTTCAGTCGAATAGAGTGCGAACAATCACTGTTAAAGGTTCAAATGTGACAAATGACCAGTTAGGTGAGGTACGAAAGGGCGAGTAGTGCCTGTGGAAATGTACCCAGCAAGGCGGGGAGGAGAAAAAGTTGACAAAGAAAACAATAAAAAACTAAAATCAGTGTTCATTTTGTGCAGTCTTCACATGAACTACCAGTGAGTGAAGCTGAAATGCTTCACAAAGCAGTGCCTACAATCTCTGACAAGCATATTACACTTCCTTCACAGTACGGTTAATGATATTTTCACTCTTACTCTTCTGTATTACTAAGAAAGCAGCAAATGCAGTCTTACCAACACTATCATTCAAGGGGAGATCACGATCTCCCACTTCAGGATCACGATCTGACAGCAGCATGGACAGTGCCAGTAACGTCTGACATTTCCAATTGCCATCTCTCATTGGAGAGCAAGAAAAAGCAAGGCAATGGTAAGTAAGTGTGGCTATTCCAGCAGTCACGAAAGCCTTCTATTACAACTGTTATGATAGAAAACACTTACAAATCTTACAGCTGGGTGGGCGTGCAGGAGAAATAAAACAGAAAAAGGCAGACAGAGGGGTAAATTCTCAACTTGCCACCGAGCGTAAAACTGGTGTTGTCCGTTATAGAAACCGCCCGATTTTCACTTCGTGTGGTTTCTATAATGGGCGGCCAATCCACAAATCGGGTACGACTGTGACTTTTGGGTGCCCGACAGGCGGAGCGCGCCTCATTTGAATTTGTCAGGCGAACTGCAGACGCGGAATAGGCGTCCTTAAAAAAGCTTTGCCGCTCTTCGGCCTCAGGAATGTCGGCCGGCTGGGACACCAGCCGAGGCCCACAGGAAGGTTGGGGGGGAGGCGCAATACTGAGGTTGGGCGAGGCCGGGCTTTTAGCGGCCCACAGTATTTTTGAGGAGGCAGGAGGAGCGCTCTTTCCAGCTCCACAAAATAGACATTTTTTTTTAAATGTTCCGGCCGTTTCCTGATCAGAACGCCAGTGCACATGGGCACAGCCTCACAAGCTCTGCCCATGCGTCTCTTAAAATTGCAATCGGGGTCCTAACGATATCCTTAAGACCCCGATCTACCAGGCAGACTCTTCAGCCGCCCAACTGTCGGCCCCTGTGAAAGCTCCAGTGGGCCAATCCTCAGGGTTAACGGGGCGAAGGCTACCAACCCCATTTTTAGGCCATAACCGCCCTGTTAATACCGATATTCCCAAGTGACAAATCGGCCCCCAACAGTTTCACACCCGGGCGGCAAGTTGAAACTCTACCCAGTGAAAAGAGGGAAAAAAAAGGCACGGAAAAGAGGATGAGTAAAAAGAATTTTTAATGTTTCTGCAGCCGATGTGGCAGATATAGCTTTTTAAATATATAGATTTTGTTTCTGGCACAAGTCAGATGTACCTCTTGTGATTTGACGTCACATACCTAGGATTTGTCCAATGCTGAAAGTTCTGCTCAAGATCAAACCTCTCCCATCGACCCGCCTGTCGCCAATTCACACAAGTGTCTCACAGGCTGTAAGTTTCAATTTGAACGTGGCTTGAATCAACTGAAGGCAGTCAGGTAGCAAAAACATGGCCTTCAGGATTGTAGGATGGTAATCAAATTATATCTAGCTTAACTTAAACCCACAGCTGTTCTCTCATCCTCTTCGGTTTAAGCTTGATTTTTTAATGGAAGAGATCAACATCTTTAAAATGTTAGCACATGCTATCTCGGTAGATGTATTGCGTTGTAATGCTCTGCATTTGGCCAAAACGCAAGATGATGAAAGTAGCGCAAAACAGGCAATAGTGTATCTGCAGCCCATTTTACACTCTGCCTGATTTTCTATTTCCATGGGCTTCACACCCCAATCTTCTAATCAAATCAAGAAATAAATATTTACCAAAATTGGTTCTTCATATGCCACAAACTAACAATTATGACATAGTAGGAATCAACAAAAAAAAATTCAGTTTTACTCATATTTAATTATGGTTTGTACAATTACCAGTGAAAAAGTTACCGTGATTTAAAACTGGCTAAAAGAAAGATATGACGCCACTCCCACGGTGGAAACAGTGCGGAGCAGGACAACCGCCGAACAGACTGTACGTGGCCGTTCCTACTGGATCTTCCAATTACACTCTAATTATGTATGCATAGCAAGCTCCCATCTGCTGCACAGGTTGCTCACATGCACAAAGGCAAGCTTTCTGAGCACGACTGCAGCAATTTAAAGGGCTGCAGCAGTGAAGTACAGTCCCCACCATTTACAGTGGGCCAGTTTGTGGGGATGCGATTTGCCCACTATGTGCGGTGGCTGGTGTATCGGATTAGATCAATTTCAAGCAGAAAAGAGAATCTTCAAAGTAGCGGTCAGGAAGTGGCCCCTTGGAGGCAGTCTCTCCACTTTTGCTCCAACAGTTAACTACAATACATCGTAGATAAGGAAAGGGAGTCCCAATAGAGTGCATTGTAGGAACTGACTTTTTTGTGCCGAGGAAGCGGCAAAAAGGTTTTATATTTACATATTTCTGAAATGCCAATGATCGTGAACATAAAAAAAATAGGAGCAGGAGTAGGCCATACGGCTCCTCGAGCCTGCTCCCTCATTCAGTCAGATCATGGCCTGAGTTCTACATCAACTCCACTTTCCCACCCTATCCCCATAACCCTCTATTCCATTAGTACTCACGAATGTATCGACCTCAGTCTTGAATATACTCAACAACTGAGCATCTCAACACTCTGAGTGAAGAAACTTTTCCTCATCTCAGTCCTAATGGCCAACCCCTTATCCTGAGACGCTGTCCCCTAGTTCTAGACTCCCCAGCCAGGGGAAACAGCCTCTCAGCATCTATTCTGTCAAGCCCTCTAAGAATTTTATGTTTCAATGAGACCACCTCTCATTCTTCTGAACTCCAGAGAAAATGGGCCCATTCTTCTTAATCTCTTCTCACAGGACAGCCCACTCATCCCAGGAATCAATCTAGTGAACCTTCGTTGCACCGCCTCGAAGGCAAGTATATCCTTCCTTAGGTAAGGAGACCAAAACTGTGCAGTACTCCAGGTGTGGTCTCACCAAAGCCTTACATAATTGCAGCAAGACTTCCTTACACTTGTACTCCAAATCCCTTGCAATAAAGGCTAACCATACCATTTGCCTACCTAATTGCTTGCTGTACCTGCATGGTAACTTTCTGTGATTCGTGTACAAGAACACCCAAATTTCTAGTCTCTCACCTATTAAAAAAATATCCTGCTTTACTGCTTTTGATGCCGATAAAAGTATAATTGAAAATTTTTACAACCCGCCAGGCACTGGGTGTGAAATTGACGAAGCTTGAATAACTATCCATATAAACTCCTTACAGCTTTTCCAGCAAGATAGGACGACAGCGCGTGCGAGAGAAATTGTTACGGGGTTGATTACACCAAGATCAATCGGTCATTAAAAGTTCACTAGGCTGGGTTTGTGTGCCAGGATCATTATCAAACCTAATTACAAAGAATGAAGGGTAGAGTTCCCTTTTAATCACGCCTGTTGCTTTCCCTTGCAATGCTTTAGATTTTGGGAATAGATCAAATGAAGCTTGCTGTGAAAGCAGGTGATTGCAACAATACAACCTCCACAGGACGTAATGACAGATAATCACACTTTAACGAAGTGCGAGAAGGTGCTGAACTGTGCAAAATAGCCGGCTCGCTCAATACAGTTCAAGCCTCGTCTTAGTAATTGACGCCTATGGTAATGACAAATGGCCAGTAACATTTGCCTGATATGGGCGGTGTCCGGGATAAACTTGGACGATGCAAGTAGTGGGGACTGTATGACATTTTTCCTTCCTTCCCTTCCATAACCCACTTTTGATATAAAAATTAAATTACACCTGGCAGACAAACTTGGAGAGAACCTTCGTTAGACTACACTTGGAGTACTGTGAACGGTTCTGGTCTCCATATTATAAAAAAGGACATAAAGGCACTGCAAAGGTGCAAAAAAGATTTACTAGAATAAGAAGAACATAAAGAACATAAGAAATAGGAGCAGGAGTAGGCCATTCGGCCCTTCAAGCCTGCTCCACCATTCAATAAGATCATGGCTGATCTTCTACCTCAACTCCACTTTCCTGCACTATCCCCATATCCCTTGATTCCCTTAATATCCAAAAATCTATCGATCTCTGTCTTGAATATACTCAATGACTGAATATCCACAGCCCTCTGGAGTAGAGAATTCCAAAGATTCACCACCCTCTGAGTGAAGAAATTTCTCATCTCAGTCCTAAACCCCTTATTCTGAGGCTGTGACCCCTGGTTCTAGACTCCTCTGCCGGGGAAACATTCTCCCAGCATCTACCCTGTCAAGCCCTGTAAGAATTTTATATGTTTCAATGAGATTACCTCTCATTCTTCTAAATTTTATAGAATATAGGCCTAGTCTCCTCAAATCTCTCCTCATAGGACAATCCCCCCATCCCAGGAATCAGTCTAGTGAACCTTTGTTGCACTCCCTCTAAGGCAAGTATATCCTTCCTTAGTTAAGGACACCAAGACAGTACACAGTACTCCAGGTGTGATCTCACCAAGGTCCTATATAACTGCAGTAAGACTTCTTTACTCTTATACTCCAATCCTTTTGTAATAAAGACGAACATACCATTAGCTTTCCTAATTGATTGCTGTACCTGCATGTTAACTTTCAGCGATTTCTGTACAAGGACACCTAGGTCCCTCTGAACACCAACATTTCCCAATCTCTCACCATTTAAAAATAATCTGCTTTTCTATTTTTCATACCAAAGTGGATAATTTCACATTTCTCCACATTATATTCCATCTGCCATGTTCTTGCCCACTCACATAACCTGCCTATATCCCTTTGCATGCTCCTCACAACTTACTTTCCCACCTAGCTTTGTATCGTCAGCAAACTTGGATGCATTACACTCAGTTCCTTCATCTAAGTCATTGATATAGATTGTAAATAGCTGAGGCTCAAGCACTGATCCTTGCGGCACCCCACTAGTTACAGCCTGCCATCCTGAAAATGACCTGGTTATTCCTACTCTCTGTTTTTTTTCCGTTAACCAATCCTTAATCCATGCTAATATATTACCCCCAATCCCATGAGCCCTAATTTTGTGTAATAACCTGCTGTGTAGCACCTTATCGAATGCTTTCTGAAAATCCAAATATACGACATCCACTGGTTCCCCTTTATCTACCCTGCTAGTTACAACGTCAAAAAACTTTATTAGATTTGTCAAACATGATTTTCCTTTCATAAATCCGTGTTGACTCTGCCTAATCATATTATCATTTTCTAAGTGCCCTGTTGCCACGTCCCTAATAATAGATTCTAGCATTTTCCCTACTACTGTCAAGCTAACTAGTCTATAGTTCCCGGTTTTCTCTATCTCTCCTTTCTTGAATAGTTTTCTCTCTCCTGCCTTTCTTGAATCCAATTCTTGGATACCAGAACTGAAAGGTAATACCTATCAGGAAAGATTGAACAGGCTGGGTCTCTTTTCTCTAGAAAAAAGACTGAGGGGTGAACTGATAGAGGTCTTTAAGATTATGAAAGGGTTTGATAGGGTAGACATAGAGAAGATGTTTCCACTTGTGGGGGAAACCAAAACTAGGGACTATAAATAGAAGATAGTCACTAATACCATAAATATAAGATAGTCACGAATAAATCCAATAGGGAATTTAGCAGAAACTTCTTTACCCAGAAAGCGGTTAGAATGTGGAACGCGCTACCACAAGGATTAGTTGAGGCGACTAGCATAGATGCATTTGAGGGAAAGCTAGATAAACACATGAGGGAGAAAGGAATAGAAGGATATGTTGATGGGGTTAGATGAAGAAGGGTGGGAGGAGGCTCGTGTGGAGCATAAACACTGGCATGGATCTGCTGGGTCAAATGGCCTGTTTCTGTGCTGTAAGTATAATGTAAAGCTATGCCGACTTTCCCTGATGACTTCATACTTTTCTAGATGTTTTACGATACTCTTCTTCAGTCACACCAGGAGCTAGATGCTTCCCTTTCCGCCAGGGTTGCTCACCCGTCTGACCCCAACCCATTTTCCTAGGTTGGAGGTCGTTATGATGCAGTGGGAGCTCCCAGCAGAATTCCCGCCACCAACAGAGAGTCTTCCACAGCCTTATCAGAGAATCCAGTGGTGCTGCAGTGGGATTGCTGCGTCAGCACCAAAAGAGGTGGAGAGAGCACTTAAAAAGGGCAGACGAGCTGCAAGGAAGAATTTAGATAAAATTTTTGTAGGCCTCAGCTGAGTCTGAAGCCCACAAAGGTAGGTTTTTGGGCCTATTTGGAGGCAGAGAAGGCTATTACTAGGCCCTCTCGCTCTATCCTAATATTCTGGGGCCTTCGCTCCACTACTCCAGACTTCTCCTGGCATTCATAGAATGCAGTGGAAGCAGATACGATGGCAGGAACATCTGCCAAAGCCTGGGACCCGCTTCTGTGTTCGTATTTGCTTGTGGCGGGGCCAGGGGTGATGGGAGGGAAGTTAATGTTGGGGCAGGGAGGTGACAGTAGATCTTGCTGCCAGATTTCACCCCATTTTTCATCACTGTTTCCCCTTACTGAAGCCTCCCTGCCTGGCTATACCTGTCCCGCTCAAACTACCACAAAGACAGCATGGCCATTATCAGCAAATCACATCTTGGTCTCTTCCCCTGCTCCTCTGGCACCTTCTACTCTTTTGGGCACCTCAGCTTGTTCCACTCCTCACCTCTCCTTTAAAATCATTGTTCTCTACTGACCCCCCCCCAAGTCCTATCCGGAGTTTCTCCCCAAGATATTCTACCTCCTCTTCCTCCCTTAGTCTCTACGATTAGCAAATGCTCATCCTTAGTGATTTCGACCACCGTCTCAACTCACCTTGCCCTCTCTCCTCGGATTTCACTGCCCTCCCTAAACTTCTCCCTCCATATAAACTCTACTACCAATATTCACAGCCACATCCTGAATCTTGCTATCTCACGTAGTCTCAATCATAAGTCCATCTCTGATCACCTTCTTGTATCTCTCACCACCACATCTCCCTTCCCCCTTTTAACCCTATTTCCTTCTGCACCTTCCCACTACCAACCATCTCCTAAACCCCTCCCCTTACCCCCTCCATCTTCACCTCCAACAGCAAGTGTGAGGAGCTCATAGACTTCATTGCCATTACAACTGAGACCATCTGTTCAGCTGCTTCCCTACCCCCTTCACCTTGCCCACCAAGCCAAACCTCCCTGTAGACTCCCTCCTACCCTAGCCCCGATCCTGTATCTTTCTCTAGTTTCTCTTCCATCTCCCCTCATGCCCTCTCAGAGCTCATCACACCCATGAGACCCGTCTCCTGCTCCCTTGACCACATTCCCACTAAACTGCTGATCAACTTCCCATCCTGGTCCCCATGCTAGCTGACATTATAAATGGTTCCTTCTCCTCAAGTATTCTTCCGACCACCACCCCCCACCCTCCCCGCCTTTCAAAGGCACCATCATCATACCCTACTCAAAAAACCCACCTTTGATGTCTCTGTTCTTACAAACTACCGCTGCATCGCCAACTTCCCTTTCAGTTCCCAATTTCTTGAACATGTTGTTGGCTCCAAAATCTGTGCCCAGCTTTCCACAACTCAGTGTTTGAATCTCTCCAATCAGGTTTCCACCCCTCCCACACCACTAAAACAGCCCTAAATTAAAGTCACAAATGACATCTTCTGTGACTGTGGTGCACTATCCCTCCTTGAACATAAGAACATAAGAATTAGGAGCAGGAGTAGGCCATACGGCCCTTCAAGCCTGCTCCGCCATCTGTAGCCTTTCACACAGTCGACTACACCTTCCTCCTTCAACATCTCTCCTTCATTGTCCCGCTCAGTGGGACTGCCAATGCTTGGTTCCACTCTTAGCTATTCAATCGTATGTCAGAGCATCTGCAGCAATGGCTACTCTTCCTGCCCCCACGCCATCACCTCTGCATCTATCCTTTGCCTTCTCGTCCTCATTTACATGCTGCCCTTGGTGTTATCATCCACAGAAATGGGTTCAGCTTCCACATATACACTCACGGCACCCAGCTCTACCTCTCCATCAGCTCGCTCAACCCCTTCACTGCCTGTGTTGTCACACTGCTTGTCTGACATCCAGTCATGGATGAACCACAATTTCCTCCAGTTAAACACCGGGAAGACTGGAGTCATCGTCTTTAGCCCAAGCCACAAACTCCATACCATTGACACCGATTCCATCTCCCTCCCCGGCCACTGTCTCAGATTGAACCAGACTGTTTCCAATATTGGTGTCCTATTCGACCCTGAGCAGAGCTTCCAACACCATATAGTCTCTGTCACAAAAAACGCCGGCATCCAGCTCCCTAACATCGCCCGCCTCAGCCTATCTGCTGCTGAAACACTCACCCATGCCTTTGCCACTTCCCGACTCAACTATTCCAGTGGTTTCCTGGCCAGCCTACTGTCCTCCGCAGTCTGTAAACTTCAGCCCATCCAAAGCTCTGCTGCCCGTGTCCAATTCCACACCAAATCCCGCTCATCCATCACTCCTGTCCGACACTGGCTCCTGGATATGGTTAGTGAGCTGTATATTCTGATAGTAATTTCTGGTGCTAGCCAGATAGATCAAAATGGTCTTTTCTAGTCCTGACTCTGATGTTCTTATGACATCTGAAGGGAGAGGGACAGATACTGACCATTTGATGTAGAATTTTTTGAATATAGATGGATAGATAGATATGTAGACAGCTGATCTTCCAATTATCTTTACAGTGACTACAATACATTGGTAAATTGTGATCAACAATAATCCACATGAAAGAGACACTAAATTAGAATGGGCAGCACTAAAAAATTACAGGATAACTCAAATGCATGTTCTGACATCAGAGCTTGTAAAATACAAATCTCCAAGAAAAACACTAAAGTTTTCCCCATACTTATGACAAACAACAGTGAACAGAAATAGCATGGAATTATTTATTAAAGTCCACTTTACTGCCTTTGATTTTTTTTGCCAACAGAATCTGATGGTAATAAAACAGAACTAGCTATGAAACCTGACAAGATAATTGCTCAGCTGCTTCTATGGTTCTATTGACCCTCGTATGCATTTTGTTGAGACCATTTGCCATGGAAACAGAGAATAAATAGCAGTTTAAAAAAAAGAAAGCTGTACTCCTAATTGCTCCACTGCATGAACATTAATGGTCCCTTTACAGCCTTAGTTTCTTCATAGATTGTTCTGCTTGGTTTGAAGTGTTGTTAAGAGTATTTTGGTGTTGATTGATTTGAGAGTTACTGCCTGGTGGTTTTCCAATGCAGTTCACCGAGTAATCAGTAAACAAAGTATTACCTGACATTATTGCCAAGAGACCTTCCATCTCTCATACATACTCATATATGATGCAGATTGTTCACCCCCATGGGCTCACTCACAATTTTCATAAGAAAGCATGGAACGAGGAACGGCCATTTCTTCAGAATGAGTGTGCTAGGAACTTACTCTCCCATGTGGAATTCCAGAAACCTATCTAATCTTACAATCTTCAATATTCAAACATGGCTGGCTGCTTTCATTGGATTATAGTTCCATTCCTAGCTGCACAGGAACCATAGCGTTCCATAGAATACTTGACCACCTCCGTCTACTCTTAACCCTACAATTTTACAAGACAGCCCACCAACTGCGCAAATCAGAAATCCAAGCCAGTGATATTCCAACAATTCCTTTTGATGGTTGGATAATTGTGGGCAGTACATGCCAGAATTTCGGGCTTGAGCTGTCTGGGGGGCGGGGGTGTGGGTGTGGAGGGGGGTGGGGGGATGGAAAAGGAGCTCCCCATCGACAGTGCGGGCTCATAAAATTACCTCCACTGCATAATCACCAAGAGAGATTGACACACAAAGAGTTAATGAATCATTTAAGGTTGACTGGAGAGGGGCGGGAAGGCGGAGGAGAAAGAGAAATATGTTAGCCATAAAACTAAAATACAGAAGCAATAAAATTCACTAATAGGCAAAGTATGATTTCATTCCAACAGAGAAAAAAAACATGCATCTTGTTGGGGTTTCTCCAAATACATACTAGAGTCTGACTCTGAACTCTTCAAAACTGAGCCACAAAACCTTTTGTGTAATAACAAATAACACGTCAGTGCATACCTTTTAGGTGAAGTATATAGCAGTAGATAAGAGCAATGACTAATTCACTATATTGGCACAAAGTGCATTGGGATAAACAAGGCTGCTGCTGTATAGATAACTCAAACTAATACAAAATAATCCTGTGATAATACAATGCTTCAATTCAAAAGGCTTTTTGATTAAAAATATGGACCGAATAGATGTCACTTAATTTGCATAGCAGGTTGCTGTTCAGCCATGTTGTACTGTGGAGTGGTATCATTGCAGGTTTGCACTAGTTCCCCACACAGAGCACTCCTCTTTGCAGTTGCGCATCATGGGGAGGCAGAGAGACAGAATTCCTTTTGATGGTTGGATAATTGTGGGCAGTGCGTGCCAGAATTTCGGGCTTGAGCTGTCTGGGGGGCGGGGGTGTGGGTGTGGAGGGATGGAAAAGGAGCTCCCCATCGACAGTGCGGGCTCATAAAATTACCTCCACTGCATAATCACCAAGAGAGATTGACACACAAAGAGTTAATGAATCATTTAAGGTTGACTGGAGAGGGTCAGGAATCCTGCCTACCCGATGGGAATGGAATGGGCGGGTGGTTAAAATAGCGGTAAAGCATTTACGCTGCGGTCCCGAAACGCCCACTGCCATTTTAACCATGGCCGAGGGACCTGCCACATGCTCATGAATACATTTAAATTGGGGTCCTATGATGCCATTTTAACTAAAAATCACAGAAGTTCTGTCCAATGCCAGATCCGCCAGTAAAACCTGGTAGGATGGGTCTCTCCGAGCCACTGAAGCAGTATTTAAAGGGGCACTCAGCTGCACCTAATTGGATCACAGGATCTTTGAGTTATTTGGATTGCCAGGAGATTTCCAGTTTCTAGCTCGCTTCTTTCTCAGTGTTTCAGTAATCTTGATCTCATTATCAATTGTGCTATTATTACCAGTTTCATTTGTATGGAGCAACACTTAGAGGAAGAGGAGCAGCAGCCTCAGCAACCAGCAGAAGCTGGGCCTGTCAGAAGACAGCAGGTGCGGGGGGCAGCTTGTAGGAGGCTACATCCATCACACAGGGTGCACAGGCCAAGAATCACTTTCTTGGATCTATCTGAAGAGCAGTGCCTCAGGATGCTATCCTTCTCTAGGCAGGCTGTCACAGATCTCTGCTACCTCCTCAAACAGGACCAGCTGCCTGCTGGACCAGGGGAGTCCTGCTTTGCCAGTGGCTGTGAAAGGTACCAGGTCCTGGGGTTGATGCTGGCGGCACTGGCCCCGCTTAGCAACCTCTGTCTAGGTCCCTGTGGATGCCCATGCGGCAGGGAAACAGTATCTTCCTCCTTGCCCTGATTTCCTCCATCAGGACCTGCAGGGAGGCAGCAGGAAACTGGGTCGGGGGTGGTGGGGGTTAGAATCATAGAATGGTTACAGCAGAGAAGGAGGGCAATGAGCCCGTCCTGGCTCTCTGCAAGAGCACTTCAGCTAGTCCCACTCCCCTGCCCTTTCCCCATAGCCCTGCATTTTTTTTTCATTCAGGTACTTATCCAATTCCCTTTTGAAAGCCACGATTCAATCTGCCACCATCATCCTTTCAGGCAGTGCATTCCAGATCCTAATCACTCGTTGCGTAAAAGTTTTTTCCTCATGTCGCCTTTGGTTCATCTGCCAATCACCTTTAATCTGTGTCCTCTGGATCTCGACCCTTCTGCCAATGGGAACAGTTTCTCTCTGTCTAGACCCCGCATGAGTTTGAACACCCCTATCAAATCTCCTCTCAACCTTCTCTGCTCCAAGGAGAATAACCCCAGCATCTCCAGTCTATCCACGTAACTGAAGTCCCTCATCCTTGGAACCATTCTTGTAAATCTTTTCTGCACCTTCTCTAAAGCTTCACATCCTTCCTAAAGTGCGGTGCCCAGAATTGGACACAATACTCCAGTTGAGGCTGAACCAGTGTTTTAGAAAGGTTCATCATAACTTCCTTGCTTTTGTACTCTATGCCTCTATTTATAAAGCCCAGGATCCCGTACGCTTTTTTAACTGCTTTCTCAACCTGCCCTGCCACCTTCAACGATTTGTGCGCATATACCCCCAGGTCTCTGTTCCTGCACCCCCTTTGGAATTGTACCCTTTAGTTTATATTGTCATTCCTCGTTCAACGTTAAATTTCATCTGCCACGTGTCCGCCCATTCCACCAGCCTGTCTATGTCCTCTTGAAGTCTATCACTATCCTCCTCACTGTTCACTATATTTCCAAGTTTTGTGTCATCTGCACATTTTGAAATTGTGCCCTGTACACCCACGTCCAAGTCATTAACATACATCAAGAAAAGCAGTGGTCCTAGTACCGACCCCTGGGGAACACCACTGTATACCTTTCTCCAGTCCGAAAAACCACCGTTCACCACTACTCTCTGCTTCCGGTCACTTAACCTCCGATTTCTCCTTTAACTCCATATGTGAGCACCTGGCTTCTGCTAACTGAAATCGTGTGATGGCACTCATGGGCTTGAACCGTTGTTCCACACTAATGGTACAGCGTTCTTAGGTTCCCTTGCCACCCACAAAACTACTTTTTGAAAAACTGCTGTTTGCCTACAACATGAAACATTAACAAAAGGTCCATTTATAAGACAGCTTTGGCACACATAACTCATAAGGAGTCAAAGTCATTTATGCTGGTTTAAAAATATAATCTATTTCACAGTATGTCATTCTGGAAAATTAACACAGCTCCGGATGATTAATTCAGATTGATATCCGTGTCACTTTTATTGATCATAAAATTCATTCTTCACATTTCCCTCATGTTGACAGGTCTGGTTTAAGAATTAATGTTAATGACATTCAACGGCATTACCATCGTCAAATCCCCCACCATCAACATCCTGGGGGTAACCATTGACCAGAAACTTAACTGGACCAGTCACATAAATACTGTGGCAACAAGAGCAGGCCAGAGGCTGGGTATTCTGCGGCGAGTGTCTCACCTCCTGACTCCTCAAAGCCTTTCCACCATCTACAAAGGCACAAGTCAGGAGTGTGATGGAATACTCTCCACTTGCCTGGATGAGTGCAGCTCCAACAACACTCAAGAAGCTCGACACCATCTAGGACAAAGCAGCCTGCTTGATTGGCACCCCATCCACCACCTTAAACATTCACTCCCTCCACCACCGGCGCACCGTGGCTGCAATGTGTACCATCTACAAGATGCACTGCAGCAACTCACCAAGGCTTCTTCGACAACACCTCCCAAACCCGCGACCTCTACCACCTAGGAGGACAAGGGCAGCAGGCGCATGGGAACACCACCACCTCCAAGTTCCCCTCCAAGTCACACACCATCCTGACTTAGATGTATATCGCCGATCCTTCATCGTCGGTGGGTCAAAATCCTGGAACTCCCAACCTAACAGCACTGTGGGAGTACCTTCACCACATGGACTGCAGCAGTTCAAGAAGGCGGCTCACCACCACCTTCTCAAGGGCAATTAGGGATGGGCAATAAATGCTGGCTTTGCCAGCGACGCCCACATTCCATAAACGAAGAAAAGAAAAAAAAGATACATTTTGAGGATGCAGTGGATGGAACGCACAGTCAGATTTGGAGAATGAAGGGTGCACATGGATGGCTAGAGATGAAGGTGTGGATGAGATTTTCAGCAGCAGTGTGACTGAGGTATAAATGGCGGCAGGTGATGCTACAGTGGAATTAAGCAGCTTTGGTGATGGATAGAATATGGAGCTTGAAGCTCAGCTCAGAGTCAAACAGGACACTAAGGGTGCACACTGTCGGGTTCAGCAGTACTTAGTTTAATGAGTAGTTTCAGATGTTTAATGCAGTCTAATTCCACAAAAACCTTAACATGCCCAGTGATTTTACTAGTGTGCTCTTCTTCCAACAAACTCTCTGGTCATGAAATTCGGTTACGCCCCGTTTGGGGGCAGTAACTGAGCTAAGGCCGGACATTTAGTGCCCGGCGCGGAAGTACCGCCCCGGCCGCTAAATTCGGCTTACCGCCCCGCACAGGAAGTGGGAAGTGGAGCGCAATGTTGGGCGCTCCACTTCCTGGTGGGGCGGTAACCGAGGTGACGTTGGGGCGCAATCGGCAGCGCTCGGCGGATACGCCGCGAAGCGCTGCCACATTTCAACGCCCCTCCCCTTCAGTTAAAGGAGCAGGCCGCTGCGCACTCTGCAGGGCCTCCAATGGCCCCAACTAGGCCACCAGGGCAGCGTGGTGCCGCAGCCGGGCGCCGAGACACGGTGCCGGGCTGCGCGATGGCGGCCAGGACCACACCACGGCCTACCATGGAGGGCTGACCTGGAGGTCAGCCAAAAAAAGAAAATGGCGGCGCGGGTTGCAGCTGCACCTCCCCTTTAAATACCGCCCCGCGAGCGGAGGTCGGCCCGGTTCACGACCTGCGAGGCTGGCGCTGACATCACCTGCAGCGCAGCGGCCCGGGGCGCTATCGGTTAGCGCCTCAGCAACGGCCTACCGAATTTTTCGGGTGGCGCTTTCTTCGCCCTCCCCAGCGATAAGCCCTTTCTGCCCAGTTAGCGCCCCCCGGAGGCGCTAACAGCAGGCACAAAGGAGCCGAATTTCTAGCCCTCTGGCTTCACATCATTCCTTTCTATTACTTTCTGTTTCTACTTTAAAAAAAAAGCTATTTCTGCTTGCCTATTCTCTCACCTCTTCTCATTAAAAACTCAAAGTGTCTCCTTAAGTGACAAAGCATTTCTGAAAATATTACAGCACTCCTTTCTTCAGGTGATCTTGTGTTGCTGGTAGATTTACCTGGGTTTCTATGGGTTAACTTTCTGACATCACACTCCTGGCAGGGAGCCTCACCCCGATAGCACATCTTGGAATCAGAGGTGTATGCTGTGTATGATTTTCCAACTACTTTAGCCATAAACACACACATTTCACTTAAGCCATAAACACCCACATTTCTGAGATGCGCTCGCAGTGGATGAGAATCCCTACCAGCAGCGCAAAGTGGAAAATTATCCCTCTAGTGCATTCCTTAAAATCATCGGTATATGGTAGTAGATGCCCACAAGTGTGGCATTATGGCCTTGTACAGCTTAAAGCTGATGAAGGATACAAGGTACATTTGTTCTAATTATTGATTTGTTTCAGTACTTGGGGAGACCTGGTGGAAGCTAACTTGTGTTTGGGCACAGTCCTCCAGGACTGCACTGATCAGATTTGGCCTTTTGCATATTTTTACAATGATAGCAAAATCCAAATGCAAGTGAAGCTTGTGGTATAGAAGATATGTCCAAACAGTTCTCCTTCATGGCTCAGAACTCTTCCACATGCAATAGAAGAGCCAAGACCAAACTGTGAGGTGGATTTGTGGCAAAAAGGGGAACCAGTTTTAGAGGATGGGCACTGGGCTACATCGACCAGTCACTGGGTGGCATAGAGTACGAATCAGCCTCACGACAGGCATGGTTTTCTGCCAAAACTTTTCACATAAGGATCTGGACTAATCAGTTAGTGATACACGGAACTAGACTTGGATGTCATAAAGATGGCTAATGTGTCACATGCTGCCCAGGATAGGTTCTTCCACATACTGAAGGCAGATGTCTATCGTATAGTCAATGAATAAAGAAGGTATTACCTGGAGGTCAGGTATGAGAACACGTGGTCATATCAGGGCTTGGTGCCTACCATGATTGGGTTGCAGAGGCAAAAAGCTGCTGCAGACGCTCTCACTTTCCAACTGGTAGAACCATCTTCAATGAGGTATGGTTTAAGTCCATGTGGTGTGGTCATGAGGACGGTGGCAATGCCCTCACATACGTCATGGTGAGTTGTGCTGCTTACCATGTGTCTTGTGAGGTGCTCTTGGTACCTGCTGTCCACATTGCAAGGACTCAAATCCACACTTGTCAGTTGTTTCACAACCAACTTGTTGTGCAGGGAATGGGAGGTAATTGTGGTTTCTTTGGGATCATGGTGGCTGAGGTGACATGCCTTGCAATAGAAATTCAGAGCCATCAACCTTCCATAGCTGAGTTGGTACTCCAATATCTAAACCTGGCAGCTCCACAGAACTACAGGTTGCTGCTGAAGATTGACCAGCCAATCTGGTTCACCAATGGAACTTGGAGAGGTAGAACCATCACTGGAGGCTCTGATTCGTCCTAGTGGACACCAGGTAACCCTACAAGTCACTGCCTTAATGGATAGGGTAGTCCTAGCTGGACAATCAGCAGGAAGCTTACCAGTGTTCTGCTCAAGTAAGCTGCAGTCTTAGCTGGTTAAATTCTAGCTGCATGCACACACTTGAGTGTCCTTAAGCTTTAGCTCTGCAAACCTAGCACATAGGTTCTCTGGACTTGACTAAGTGAGGTGCATCTCAGCAGTGTTTCTCAAACTGGGATCCGCAGAGACTTTCCAGGGGGTCCGCAGCCTGTCTGCTCTCCGCCGCCCTGCCCCGTACCGAGCCACGCTGCCATGGTTTTCCTCAAGCTCCGGGACCAGTTCAGTCCCATGCTGTGCACCTTGTTGTTAGTGAGACTGTGGAAGAGGAGCCACGGCCACTGCTTGGGCCTGCGAGCTGGGGCTAGGGGACGGTGACTGGAGCCTGAGCCAAGCCACGGGGGGGGGGGGATCACCGAATGGCCAGTGGGCCGGGCCTGCCCTGGGGGCCAACTCTTCTCCTGCCCTTCCCCTACCCTGTAATCAGGGTTCTTAAGTGGCTGCCACCCCGGTTGCGGTGGAATTGCACCGATTCACCCCGGTTACTCATATTGTGTTCCTCCGAGATTTGCCGGCAGCCAGTCCCTGGGCACGGTTAAATTCCGGCTGAGTTCTTGATTTGAACGAGATCCTTTCTTGAGCGTGGAGGCTGCAGCAGGAGGTGAATGAACTACGCTACTCTTTACACATCTGTTTACACCCGGCTCCAGTGGCACAGGTTTGTGAGCAGGCTGCGTGCCTGCCTTCTTAATCAGGAATAGTGCTGGGAGAAGAAGTAAACCTCTGTCGGTGGCGGTCGGCATGTCTTATCCAATATGTTGATGGTACCAAAAGTCAGCCTGATTCGTGAAACTCTTCAATAGTTTCAGTGATCATAGAATCAGGTAATTTCAAGCCTGCTCCTCTTTATAAAACCGACACTGATTCAGTTTTTGCGAATTATTCTCAACGGCACGGCTGGTCTTGCCTCCCTACAGAGACCCACAGCTCTCACTTACTTTGCAACGAGCGCTCCCTGCCAGTCGAGCTGATTCCTCTCCCTGGCACCGCGACCCTGTGTCATCCTCCTGACACGTAATCAGAGCGCCTGCGGGGCCCTTCAAACACGTGCCTGGACGTGGTCACGCAAACACGTACAATCCTACAGTGCAGCTGTTACAGAACGTGCCAGTGAGACGGTGTGGCGGTGAGTCGTGCCTCCAGGAGCATCCCAGCATGTGCAGGGGTGCTCGTGTCCTCACTCACCTTGGCCAGCCTGCTGACAGCTTTTAAAATTGTCCAGCACTAAGTGGCTAATAGTGGCCATCTGTTGCTGCGGAGTGCCCAGAATTGGTGTGGGAAGCAGGCACACCCATCTCACTGATATCTGTAAATAAATACCCGTTTCTTTAAAAGCATTATTAAAACACTCTTTACATGCAGCCGTTTCATATTATGAGTATTATAATTTAGATGGGGGGTCCAAGATTACTAATTGATTTGAAAAGGGGTTCTTCAACCAAAAAAGTTTGAGAACCACTGCTCCATAGAATGTACTCTCTCTCCCAGTACATGGCAAACAGAGACCCCACAAAGTAGCGCAGATTTGTCAGCAGCTTGACTTGGAGACTCAAACAAGGTGCTGGATTTCTGCCAGTGACCAAAAATAAATGAGGATTTCCCTTTAATTTTTTCTGGTGTTAAAGTCACACTGAGAATCCATGGAACAAAAATCATAGGAACAGGAGTAGGCCATTTAGCCCCTCGAGCCTGTTCCGCCATTTAATGAGATTGCGGTTGATATGCGATCTAACTCCATATGCCTGCCTTTGTCCCATATCCCTTAATACCTTTGGTTAACAAAAATCTATCAATCTCAGATTTAAAATTAACAATTGACCGAGCATCAGCTGCCGTTTGCGGAAGAGAGTTCCACACTTTGTGTGGAACTTCACTCCTGAAAAGGTCTGGTTTTAATTTCTAGGCTATGTCCCCTAGTCCAAGACTCCCCAACCTGCGGAAATACTTTCTCTCTACCATATCAGTTCCCCTTAATATCTTGAAAACTTCAATCAAATCACCCCTTAACCTTCTAAATTCTAGGGAATACAACCCTAGTTTGTGTAATCTCTCCTCACAATTTAACCCTTGGAGTCCAGGTATCATTCTGGTAAATCTACGCTGCACTCCCTCCAAGGCCAATATATCCTTCCTAAGGTGTGGTGCCCAGAACTGAACACAGTACTCCAAGTGTGATCTAACCAGGGCTTTGTATAGCTGTAGCATAACTTCTACCCCCTTGTATTCTAGTCTTCTAGATATAAAGCCCAGCAGTCCATTAGCCTTTTTGATTATTTTCTGTACCTGTTCATGACATTTTAATGATCTATGTACCTGGACCCCCAAGTCTCTTTGGACCTCCACTGTTTCTAGCTTTTCACCATTTAGGAAGTACCCTGTTCTATCCTTTTTAGGTTTGAAGTGGATGACCTCACACTTGCCTACATTGAAATCCATTTTGCCACAGTTTTGCCCATTCACTTAATCTATTAATATTTCTTTGTAATTTTATGCTTCCATCTACGCTGCTTACAATGCCGCCTATCTTTGTGTCCGGCAAACTTGAATATGTGGCTCTCTATCCCATCGTTAATAAATACAGTGAATAGTTGAGGACCCAACACAGATCCCTGTGGGACGCCACTAGTCACATCCTGCCAATTAGAGTACCTGCCCCTCTGCCAATTTCCTAACAAGGTCAATAATTTGCCTTCAATTCCATGAGTTTCAACTTTAGCTAACAGTCTCTCATGAGGGACTTTATCGAACGCCTTCTGGAAGTCCATATAAATAACATCCATAGACATTCCCTTGTCCACTACTTTAGTCACCTCTTCAAAAAATTCAATCAGGTTCGTCAGGCATGGCCTACCTTTTACAAATTCATACTGACTCTCTCTGATCAGCTGAAAATGTTCAAGGTGTTCAGTCACTCTATCCTTAATTATAGACACTAGTTATTTCCCGTCAATAGATGTTAGGTTAACTGGTCTATAAGTCCCTGGTTTCCCTCTCTCGCCATTCTTAAATATGTGTAATTTTCCAATCTAAAAGGAATGGTTCCTGAATCCTGAAAATTATAATTAGGGCATCTGCAATGTTCTCACCTACTTCCTTTAAAACCCTGGGATGGAAACTATCTGGTCCTGGGGATTTGTCACTCTTTAGTGCCATTATTTTCTTCATTACTGTTATTTGGCTTACGTTAATTTTGGTGAGTCCCCGTCCCTGATTCAATAGTTTCCTTGGGATGTCCGGCATGCAATCCTGTTCCTCTACTATAAATACTGATGCAAAGTAATTATTCAATATGTCTGCCATTTCCTTATTTTCATTTACAATATCACCATTATCAGTTTTCAAGGGGCCCATATTGCTCCTGACCACCCTCTTTTTCCCCAATATAATTGTAAAAATGTTGTGTGTTGATGTTGATATCCCTTGCAAGTTTCTTTTCATACTCCCTTTTTGTAGCTTTTACTATCTGTTTAATCATCTTTTTTTTGTTCTTTGTATCTCTTCCAGTTGCCAGGATCTGTGCTATTTTTTGCATTTTTGCATGTTTTTTCTTTTAGTTTTATGCTGTCCCTTACCTCTTTAGTTGTCCATGGCTGGGCTTTTTTTGGCAAGTACAGCTCTTGCCCTTTAGGGGTATAAACTGGTTCTGTATCACATTAAATTCTTTTTTGAGCACCTCCCATTGACCTTCTGTCATTTTACCCATTAGCAGATTTGCCCAGTTTACAGTGGACTGTCTCTGTCTCATCCCATTGAAGTCGGCCTTCCCTAAATCTAGAATCTTAGTAGCTGTTTCACGTTTCTCCCTTTCAAAACACAACATTGAACTCGATCATATTATGATCGCTATTAGATAAATGTTCACGCACCGTTGGGCTGTTAACTAAATCTGGCTCATTACTCATTATTCAATCTAATATGGCCTGCCATAAATCATAAAGCAAGTTTTTGGTCTCCACTCTTTAAAGGCACACTGGCTTCAAGAAAAAGTGTTTGGCATACCTATTTTTTGCTTGCAGTTGGAGAAGAGCCAGAAGGACCGTGCATCATTTTCAACATAATGATGCCATCATTATAATCCAAGTGATTCAATTATGCTTTTCGACACATTTACACGATGCATGTCATTATGTTGAGTGATTATAAAGAAGCAAAAGAAAAAACTGACAAGTGTTTTTTCTTCATGGAGACAGTGCTCTCATTACCTCACTGTTCTTTTAAAGTAGTTTCCCTGGATTTTTCTTAATTTTTTTCTATGATATCAATTTCTTTGAACGGTCTAATTTACAAACCTCATTCTAATACTATCCATAGCATCTCCAAACAAACTTTCTCCTCCTTTTTGCACCTTCAAAGACAGATGATACTAACAAAGCTACTGAAACTTAAGGTCGCTACAACACTGGGATCTGATGGTTAACAGCTGAGCATCATGAGGGAAATTTGGGAAGATATAATGGAGGCTCGGACTATAATTTTCCAGAATTCTGTGAAAGGGAAATTTGTGCTAGAGGACAAGAGGGTTGCAAAAGTGGCTCCCTCCTTCAAAAAAGGAGACATGGGTAAGCCAGGAAATTATAAGCCAGTTATCTTACTTCAGTTGTTGGCACAAATTGCTACTCCCGTTCTGCCCAATTGCAGGCAGATCTGGGGGGGGGGACAATGGTGAGAAATCAGCTGATAAGCCATTCCGCTGATCAATGTCACTTCCAGGATGTTTCGCCAAGCAGTGATGGCAAACGTTGAATACATCCACCCAAATATGGGCGGGAGTATTGAAATCAGATACTAAGGTACTTCACTGGCTGTAAAGCGCTTTGGGACGGCCTGAGGTCATGAAAGGCACTATATAAATGCTAATTCTTCTTTCTTTCTAATGATGGAATGACACCACACAGTACATTTTCTGTCATTGCCACAATAGCAAAGCTGGATACCAAGAACATCAGCACGGTCCTGGCCAATGGCATGCAAGTGGACTTAAAAATTAAAGGAGCGCAATTGACTATGGTTTTAATTTTCAAAAACAACTGGCCTTGCTCTTCAGCTGCCCTGGAACCAGTTAGACCCCACTCTGCTATTGCAGGAATCAAAGGCCAGCATTAACTTTCTTCCTCCTTCCCCAAATGAGCTGTCCAACACAGGCAGGAATCCTGCTGGAAGCCTGGTAAAATTATGGTAATTAGACCAACCCCAGGAAATTTGCTGGGATCAGTGGGCACAAAGCCTGCCATGCTGACTTTACACCAAAGTGGAAATCTAGTCCCTGGACTTAATAATATGGGACATTACTAAGCACTTGAAAAAGCATAAGTTAATCAGGGCCAGACTGCACGGATGTCTGAAAAGCAGGTCATGCTTGGCTAATCGTCTAGAATTCTTTGAAGAAATAGCAGAGGATAGAAAAAAGGAGTGCACGCGATGTGGATTATATGAATTTGTTTTTTAAAAAGCATTTGATAAGGTGCAGTACTACATATGAGACGTATGGAAAAATAATGAGACCTGGAATTAAAGACAATATGGCCACATGAATTGGGAGATAGTTGGAAGGCAGAAGCAAAGTTTCTCAGACTTGAAAGATGCAATGAGTGGTGCCCCACATGGGTATTTGGATCACTGTTATTTGCTATATATAATATCCATATAAATAAATGATTTTATCAAATTGGGGATGCGGCAAATGGTGACAAAGACTGTAGAAACTGCAAGAGGACATAGATAGGCCATTAGGATGGACGGATAGGTAACAAATACATTTCCGTTGTAGAAAAATGTGAAGGCCTGTAACTCATTTTGAAAATAAGGCTAGGGAAAGGAACAACACCTTAAATGGTAAAAAAAAATTTAAAAAGTGGGAAGCAGAAGGATCTTGGTGTGCAAGTTGTTAAGCCACAATATAGCGAATGGAATCCCTGGATTTTGATCTAGAAAGAAAGAATGAAAGACATGCATTTATATATCGCCTTTCACGCCCTCAGGATGTCCCAAAGCGATTTACAGCCAATTAAGTACTTTTGATGTGTGGTCACTGTTGTCGCATAGGAAACGTGGCAGCCAATTTGCTCCCACAAACAGCAATGTGATAATGACCAGATAATCTGTTTTAGTGATGTTGATTGAGGGATAAATATTGGCCAGGACACTGGGGATAACTCCCCTGCTCTTCTTCAAAATAGTGCCATGGGATCTTTTACGTCCACCTGAGAGGAGAGACGCGGCCTCGGTTTAACGTCTCATCCGAAAGACGGCACCTCTGACAGTGCTCAGGTCTCTGGAGTGGGACTTGAACCCACAGCCTTCTGACTCAGAGGCGAGGGTGCTACCAACTGAGTCATGGCCGACACCGTGGCATAGAATAGAAAAGCAAGGAGGTAACGTTGAATTTTCACACAACCTTAGTTAGGCCACAGTATTGTGTATAGTTTTGTGGAGTATTGTGTACAGTTTTGGGCACACCATTATCAGAAAGATATAAAAGCAATAAAAAAGGTGCATGTAGATTCACTCTGATATTACCAGGGTTGAAGATTATGATGGAGAGTTATGATGAGAGACTTGAGAAGTTAGGACTATTTCCACTAAGGCTGAGCAGGTTAAAGATTGACCTGATAGAGTTCTTCAGGATTATGAAGTGTTATAATAAGGTAAAAAGTGATAGATTGTTTCCATTGTCAGTGAGATGCTACCAAATATACGATAATCAAAGAATTAAAGGGGAGATTAGAAAAGTGGTTAGAATGTAGCACCATCACTGAAACAGAATCCGTACATACTTTTAAAAGGCAATCAGGTGGTTGCTTGAAAGACAGAAATACTAACGGGTCTGAGAAGCAAGCAGCAGACTAGATTTAAACAAGGTGACTCGTGCAGAAAAACACTTGATGGGCTGAATGGTCTCTTTCTGTGCAGTAACATTCTACAGTTCATAGAATCATAGAAAGTTACAGCACGGAAGGAGGCCATTTCGGCCCATCGTGTCCACGCCGGCCAACAAAGAGCTATCCAGCCTAATCCCACTTCCCAGCTCTTGGTCTGTAGCCCTGCAGGTTAGAGCATCCCAAGTGCACATCCAGGTACTTTTTAAAATGTGGTTAGGGTTCCTGCTTCTACCACCCTTTCAGGCAGTGAGTTCCAGACCACCACAACCCTCTGGGTGAAGAAATTTCCCCTCAATTCCCCTCTAAACCTTCCCCCAATTACTTTAAATCTGTGCCCCATGGTTTTTGACCCCTCTGCTAAGGGAAATAGGTCCTATCTATCCACTTTATCTATGACCCTCATAATTTTATGCACCTCAATAAGGTCTCTCCTCAGCCTCCTCTGTTCCAAGGTAAACAGACCCAGCCTATCCAGTCTTTCCTCATAGCTAAGATTCTCTACTCCCGGCAACATCCTTGTAAATCTCCTCTGTACCCTCTCTAGTGCAATCACATCTTTCCTGTAATGCGGTGACCAGAACTGCACGCACTACTCTAGCTGAGGCCTAACTAGTGTTTTATACAGTTGAAGCATAACCCCCCTGCTCTTGTATTCTATGCCACGGCTAATAAAGGCAAGCATTCCGTATGCCTTCTTAACCACCTTATCTACTTGGCCTGCTACCTTCAGGGATCTGTGGACATGCACTCCAAGGTCCCTCTGTTCCTCTACGCTACTCAGTGTCCTACCATTTAATGTGTATTCCCTCTCCCCGTTAGCCCTCCCCAAATGCATCACCTCACACTTCTCCGGATTGAATTCCATTTGCCACTGTTCTGCCCACCTGACCAATTTATTGATATCTTCCTGCAGTCTACAGCTTCCTTCTTCAGTAACAACCACATAGCCGATTTTAGTATCATCTGCAAACTTCTTAATCATACCCCCTATATTCAAATCAAGATCGTTGATATATAACACAAAAAGCAAGGGACCTAGTTCTGAGCCCTGCGGGACCCCACTGGAAACTGCCTTCCAGTCTCAAAAACACCCATCAACCATTACCCTCTGCTTCCTGTCTCCGAGCCAGTTTTGAATCCAACTTGACACTTTGCCCTGGATCCCATGGGCTTTTAACTTCATGACCAGTCTGCCATGTGGAACCTTATCAAAAGCCTTACTAAAGTCCATATACACTACATCAAACGCACTACCCTCATCTACCCTCCTTGTTACCTCCTCAAAAAATTCAATCAAGTTTGTCAGACACGACCTTCCCTTAACAAATCCGTGCTGACTATCCTTGATTAATCCGTGTCTTTCTAAATGAAGATTTATCCTGTCCTTCAGAATTCTTTCCAATAATTTTCCCACCACCGAGGTTAGGCTAACTGGGCTGTAATTAATTGGTCTATCCTTTATCCCTTTTTAAACAAGGGCACCACATTAGCAGTCCTCCAGTACCACACCTGAAGCCAGAGAGGATTGAAAAATGATGGTCAGGGCCTCTGCTGTTTCCTCTTTTGCTTCGCTTAACAGCCTGTGATTTTATTTCTACTTTTCCTCAAACCACCAACTTTCAGGGTTTTTGTTCTTTTTACCTGTTTAGTTAGAATCCAACTTGACATTAACAGCTCCCATTCATTCCCGTCATAGAATCATAGAATGGTTACAGCACAGGAGGCCATTCGGCCCGTGGAGCTCGTGCCGGCTCTCTGCAAAAGCACTTCAGTTAGTCCCTCTCTGCCGCCCTTTCCCCGTAGCCCTGCAAATTTTTTTTCCTTCAGGTACTTATCCAATTCCCTTTTGAAAGTCACAATTGAATCTGCCTCCACCACCCTTTCAGGCAGTGCATTCTAGATCCTAACCACTCGTTATGTAAAAAAGTTTTTCCTCACGTCGCCATTGGTTCTTTTGCCAATCACCTTAAATCTGTGTCCTCTGGTTCTCGACCCTTCTGTCAATGGGAACAGTTTCTCTCGACCTATTCTGTCTAGACCGCTCATGAGTTTGAACACCTCTATCAAAGCTCCGCTCCACGTTCTCTGCTCTAAGGAGAACAAACCCAGCTTCTCTAGTCTATTCACATAACTGAAGTCCCTCATCCCTGGAATAATTTTCGTAAATCTTTTCTGCACCCTCTCTAAGGCCTTCACATCCTTCCTAAAGTGCGGTGCCCAGAATTGGACACAATACTCCAGTGGAAGCCGAACCAGTGTTTTATAAAGGTTCATCATAACTTCCTTGCTTTTGTACTCTATGCCTTTATTTATGAAAAAAAATGAGAAGTCGCACAACACCAGGTTATAGTCCAACAGATTTATTTAATTTTACAAGCTTTCGAAGCAGTTCGCTCCTTCGTCAGGTAAGTTAGCAATGAGAGAATCTCCCAGAATTCACAATTTAAACCCAGACAAAATCTATTCACATTATTCCTTACAACAAAGAGCACAGCCAAGACAATGAGATGTGTCCCAGGGGGTCCAACGTGTCAAACCACCTGCTGGCTGCATATCCTGTCAATTTGTGTTCTTGTGTTTAAAAAAAAAACACCTATGAAGCCCACGATCCTTTATGCTTTTTATCCGCTTTCTCAACCTGGCCTGCCACCTTCAACTATTTGTGCACATATACCCCCCGTCTCTCTGTTCATGCACTCCCTTTAGAATTGTACCCTTTAGTTTACATGTCCTTTCATCGTTCTTCCTACCAAAATATATCACTTCGCACTTTTCTGCGTTAAATTTCATCTGCCATGTGACCGCCCATTTCACCAGCCTGTCTATGTCTTCTTGAAGTCTATCCCTATCCTCCTCACTGTTCACTATACTTCCAAGTTTTGTGTCACCTGCAAATTTTGAAATTGTGCCCTGTACACCCAAGTCCAAGTCATTAATATACATCAAGAAAAGCAGTGGTCCTAGTACCGACTGGGAAACACCACTGTATACCTTCCTCCAGTCCACAAATCAACCATTCGCCACTACTCTCGGTTTCCTGTCACTTAACCAATTTCGTATCCATGCTGCCACACTGTCCCTTTTATTCCATGGGCTTCAACTTCGCTGGCAAGCCTATTATGTGGCACTTTAATCAAATGTCTTTTGGAAGTCCATGTACACCACATCAACTGCATTGCCCTGATCAACTCTCTCTGTTACCTCATCAAAAAACGCGATCAAGTTAGTTAAACACGATTTGCCTTTAACAAATCCGTGCCGGCTTTCCTTAATTAATCCACACTTGTCCAAGTGACTGTTAACTTTGTCCCTGATTTTCATTTCTAAAAGCTTCCCCACTGCTGAGGTTAAACTGACTGGCCTGTAGTTGCTGGGTTTATCCTTACACCCTTTTTTGAACAAGGGTGTATCATTTGCAATTCTCCAGTCCTCTGGCACCACCCCCGTATCTAAGGAAGATTGGAAGATTACGGCCAGTACCTCCGCGATTTCATCCTTAACTTCCCTCAGCATCCTAGGATGCATCCCATCCGGTCCTGGTGTCTTACCAACTTTGAGTACAGACAGCCTTTCTAGTACCTCCTCTTTATCAATTTTTATCTCATCCAGTATCTCCACTACCTCCTCTTTCACTATGACTTTGGCAGCATCTTCTTCGTTGGTAAAGACAGATGCAAAGTACTCATTTAGTACCTCAGCCATGCCCTCTGCCTCCATGCGTAGGTCTCCTTTTTGGTCCCTAATCGTCCTCACCCCTCCTCTTACTACTCGTTTATTATTTATATGCCTATCGAAGACTTTTGAATTTCCTTTTATGTTAGCTGCCAATCCATTCTCATACTCTCTCTTTGCCCCTCTTATTTTCTTTTTCACTTCCCCTCTGAACTTTCTATTTCAGCCTGGTTCTCACTTGTAATCTCAACCTGACATCTGTCATACGTGCTCTTTTTCTGCTTCATCTTCATCTTTCGTCATCTAGGGAGCTCTGACTTTAGTTACCCTACCTTTCCCCCTCGTGGGAATGTACCTCGACTGTACCCGAACCATCTCCTCTTTAAAGGCAGTCCATTGTTCGATTACAGTTTTGCCTGCCAATCTTTGATTCCAATTTACCCAGGCCAGATCCATTCCCAACCCACTGAAATTGGCCTTCCTCCAATTAAGTATTTTTACTCTAGATTGCTCCCTGTCGTTTTCCATAGCTAATCTAAACCTTATGATACTATGATCACTGTTCCCTAAATGTTCCCCTACTGACACTTGCTCCACTTGAGCTACCTCATTCCCCAGAACCAGATCCAGCAATGCCTCCTTCCTCGTTGGGCTGGAAACGTACTGATCAAGATAGTTCTTCTGAGTACACTTGAGAAATTCTTCCCCCTCTCTGCCCTTTACACTATTACTATCCCAGTCTATATTAAAATAATTGAAAAGTCCCCCATTATCACTACTCTCTAGTTCTTGCACCTCTCTAATTTCCCTGCAAATTTGCTCCTTTATATCCTTCCCACTAGTTGGTGGCCTATAGAATACACCTAGTAGTGTAATGGAACCTCTATTATTTCTTAACTCTAAGCAATAGATTCTGTCCTTGACCCCTCCAGGACATCCTCTCTCTCCAGCATTGTAACATTCTCCTTAACCAATACTGCCACTCCACCTCCTTTCTTTCCTTCCCCATCGTTCCTGAACACCTTATACCCAGGAATATTTAGTACCCAATCCTGCCCTTTTTTGAGCCAGGTCTCCGTTATCGCCACAACATCATATTCCCACATGTGGCTATTTGAGCCTGCAGCTCACCAACCTTATTTACCACGCTTCATGCGTTAACACACATGCACTGTAAACCTATCTTAGACCTTCTTGTATTCTCTCTTAGTCTGATCCCACCTAATACCGTACTATTTCTTACTCTGGTGCTATCGGTCTCTCCCCATCCTTTGTGCACTTTGTTTCTCCTTTCTAATGCTACATCCTGGTGCCCATCCCCCTGTCAAATTAGTTTAAACCCTCCCCAACAGCACTAACAAACCCCCGCGAGGACATTGGTTCCAGCTATGTTGAAGTGCAACCCATCCGGGCTGTATTGGTCCCACCTCCCCCAGAACCGGTCCCAATGTCCCAGGAGTCTGAAGCCCTCCCTCCTGCACCATCTCGCCAGCCACGCATTCATCTGCTCTATCCTCCTATTTCTATACTCACTAGCTTGTGGCACCGGGAGTAATCTAGAGATTACTACCTTTGAGGTCCTGTTTTTTAATCTCTTTCCTAGCTCCCTAAAATCTGCCTGCAGGACCTCATCCCTCTTTCTACCTATGTCGGTGGTACGGATATGGACCATGACCTCTGGCTATTTACCCTCCCCCTCAATGTTCTGCAGCTGCTCAGTGACATCCTTGACCCTGGCACCAGGGAGGCAACAAACCATCCTGGAATCATGTCTGCGGCCACAGAAACGCCTGTCTGTTCCCCTAACTATCGCATCCCCAACCATGATTGCTTTCCCGATCTTCCTCTTCTCCCCCCGTACAGCTGAGTTACCCATGGTGCCATGGACTTGGCTCTGGCTGTACTCCCCAGAGGAACCATCGCCCTCACCACTGGTTGGAGAGTGAGATGCACTCAGGGGACTCCTGCACTACCTGCCTGGTCCTCCTTGTCTGTCTGGCAGTCACCCATTCCCTCTCTGCCTGCACACCCTTACTCTGCGGGGTGACCACCTCCTGAAACGTGCTAGCCTCGTAGCGCTTAGCCTCATGGATGCACCGCAGTGACGCCAGCTGCTGCTCAAGCTCCAAAACCTGGAGCTTGAGCTCCTCCAGCTGACGACACTTCCTGCACACATGGTTGTCCAGGACACTGGAAGCGTGGCACATGGCACAAGATATGCATTCCACAGGATTAAGGTGCCCTGCCATGCCTCTATTTAATAGATTAACTAACCTAACAGAAATAAAACAAGACTTAAAAAAGAACAATCACTAGCTCTTGTCCTTGGTTTCCTTCCTTTAAGTACGAGCTCCACCCAAGCCTCCCATTCTTTTATGCCAGTCGACTCTCAGCTGATCTTCCCTAGGGACGGAGTCCTATTCTTTCTCATTAGCCCATTTCCTAGTTAGCCCCGTTTCAAGTTGACTCCACTTGATCACTACGGAATTGGAGTCCTGAGCAAATTTTTGGCACTGGTCTACAAGGTAACCATTTACTTGATGGCTCTCTAGCCAGATCAATACATTACTTGATAAATTGGTTAATTAAAGTTTTATTTCCAAATAAAGTGAAGTATTATCCAAGTTTGTATAAATATATAGAGGATATAGTATGTCAAAGCTCTGAAATATCTACACACTGAAATCTGTGTTTGATATCGGAGGAATGTGGTGGTGGAAAGGATTTTGGCATCAGAAGTATGGAATACTGAGAAAATTCTGAGTAAAAGCTTCAGTTGAGGTTTGACATTGGACAGATCGGAGTGCAAATAAAATATGGTAATTATGACTTGACATTCCAATATTCTAAGGACAGGGCGTGACTGTCTTAAGTATGGAAATATAAGGCCATGAGAGAACAGGTAAATTTTAACCAATTAGCACTCCTGGTGCAGAGCTTTGCCCAAGGGGAGTGCATTATTGGAACTCAGGCACTGAACTAGCATGCGCCGCACAATTTTATGTCCAGTAAAAATGAATGACAGAAAATCATTTGGAGTGCCCCGCCCTGCATGTCCAAATTCCTGATATGCATTCCCACCACACAATTCTCCGCAATGAGTGCACACTTACTCCTCAAATTCAAAAGGAGTTTTAGTAAATTTATGGAGGACAGGATTAAGAATCTCTGATGACGTTGAGGATCAGACCTTGACACAATGGAGTGCCCTTTTATGGCATTTCCATCTATGACACTTCTCTTTCCCTTTGGCAGTGGTTCCACTTCTTTTCACAGCCCACCAGAATGTGACATTAATAAACACTTGCATTTATATAGCGCCTTTCACAACCTCAGGACGTCCCAAAGCACTTTACAGCCAATGAAGTACTTTTGGTCACTGTTGCAGCTATGATGGCAGAGCAATTCCAGCATCACTAGAGACAATGAAAGTCCCTATTTACAACTATGGATTCAGAGAGAGAAAGCAGTCGTGCTGGGAATTACTAGCACAGTCAAAACATGTCTGAGATCACAATCCTGCGGCAGAACAGAAGCGCATATCAGGAATTCAAGCGTTGAAGACAGCACGTCCTGTACAATTTTATGTCCACTAAAATGAATGGCCTACCACCTCATTTGCAATCAGTACCACAACATCTCAGGACTGTGATCTCACATATCATTTGATTGTGCCAGTAATTCTAGTATGCCTCTTACTTTCTTTCACTGAATTTTGCCATTATTCTCTGAAGGAAAAGTGGGCATGTACTGGCCCAATGCACATCTAAACCCAAGTGCTGGAGCTAGCGCACGCCAAATTTTACTGAAAAGGTTCACGCCATAATTTGAGTAGGTGCATGAGAAAGGTACTCAGCGAGCTTGGCCTGTAGCACACTTGGGGTGGAACGCCCAAAATCCAGCACTGCAGCAGCTCACCATAAATGGGAAGTTGTGGTGGTGACAGAAAAGTGGACTAGTTGGACACAATGGAACAATAAAGACATGTGGCCAACACTGTTCCCTTTGATGCTTAAAATTTGTAGGTCTTACTGTAGGAGGTGCACCAAAGGAGGATGGCTCTCTCTCTCTGGGGTTGAAGGCCAAACTCCATTAAAAGCATAGATGCCAGGAGGCCACTGACAGAGTCAATGTACGTACCTAGCTCCATTTTACCCAGCTGCAAATGAGGAACAAGGGTGCTGGTATCAGCAGCAATGTAAAGGAGAGTCTGTTGCTCACTTTTTCACATACATTTTGTGTTGGGTCCCATCAAGCATGGCATAAACCCAAGTTGAGAACTGTCTTATCCTCTGGGAGGTACCATTTGAAGCACTATACACAACCATTGCCCTTCCATTGTGTTCAAGATGCATGGTACACTTTTCTTGAAGGTGGAGGTGGCATACATTAACGATTTAGACTTTGGAATCAAAAACACAATTTCTAAATTTGCAGATGACACCAAATTGGGGAGGACAGTCAATACTGAGGAGGACTGCAACAAATTACAAGACATTAATAAACTTGAAGAATGGGCATATAATTGGCAAATGAAATTCAACACAGATAAATGTGAGGTATTGGCCCAAAAATTCGCGAGGAAGCCTTCGTGCGAGGGTAAGGCTTCCCCGCGATCTCTCACTGCGCGTTGGCTTTTTCAGTTCCAGCTCGCACGAACTTGATGTTCTGGACAGCTGCTGTGCAGTGCTTTCGTATCCCACAGCCGTAGTTAATTCGTGCGAGCTGTGGGATCACGTGACTCAGTTAGAGCCAATGGCAGCACACCATCTTCCATTCATAACTTTCACATAAGTGCTGTGAAAGCTATGAATACTATAGCCCCCCAAAAGAACAGCTAAACCTCAATTAAATTAAAAAAAAACCATCACATTAATAAAATAAGTATAGTTAAATAAATTAACCATTTTAAATAAAAAATTAAATTTTTGAAAAAATTTAAAATCTTTTAAAAAGTTATAAAAATAAACTTACCTGTCTTTAAAGTCTCTAAAAAAGATATACCTGTTAAAAAAAATTCAAAATAATACTTAATTCACTACTTACCTTGTTAAAAGTGGGTCTTACTCCTCCTTTTTTTATGTGTAAAATCTTCCATACTTACCTGCGCGTTGAAACCACTAAGTGCACTGCATGCGCGCAGCCTGTAGCGTGCACGCGGTTCACCTAGGAACCGCCCCCTTTTCCATTCACCAAGTGCCGGTTTTCAGCGCATGCGCAGTGCATGCAGAAAACCGGCAATTGGAGACAGAATACGCGAGAGTACACAGTGCGTACTCTCGCGTAGCGGCACTAATTTTTGGGCCATTATATTTTAGTAAGAAAAATAGGGAGGTCACATATTACTTGAAAAATACGAATCTAAGTGGGGTAGAAGAGCAAAGGGATCTCTGAGTACAAATACACAAATCACTAAAAGTAGGCGACACAGGTTAAAAAGGCCATAAAAAACAGCAAACCAAGCACTAGGGTTTATTTCCAGAGGGATAGAATTGAAAAGTAGAGAAGTTATGCTAAACTTGTATCGAACCTTGGTTAGACCACACTTGGAGCACTGCGTACAATTCTAGTCGCCATATTATAAAAAGGATATAGAGGCACTGGAGAGGGTGCAGAGAAAATTTACAAGGATGATACCAGAAATGCGAGGGTACACCCATCAGGAAAGGATGAACAGGCTGGGTCTCTTTTCTCTTGAAGAGAGAAGGCTGAGGAGTGACCTAATAGAGGTCTTTAAAATTATGAAAGGTTTTGATAGAGTGGATACAGAGAGAATGTTTCCACTTGTGAAGAAGAGCAAAACTAGAGGCCATCAATATAAGATAGTCACCAAGAAATCAAATAGGGAATTCAGAAGAAACTTCTTTACCCAGAGAGTGGTGAGAATGTGGAACTCGCTACCACAGGGAGTGGTTGAAGCGAATAGAAAAGATGCATTTAAGGGGAGGCTAGATAAGAATATGTTGGGAGAAGGGAATAGAGGGTTATGCTGATAGATTTAGATGAGGAAAGACGGGAGGAGGCTCGAGTGGAGCATAAACGCCGGCATGGACTGGTTGGGTCAAATGGCCTGTTTCTGTGCTGTATATCCTATGTAATCCTATGTAAACTAATGCGAATGCATTCAGACCAGGGTGCTGCTCTGCTGTTGAGAGTATCTCAGTGTAGATTATAGCCCTGTTCTCCTAAAAGCTTTCTTCTTCTTCAGGCAGATGACTCTTTTCCACATGAAAAGTGATGATGGGGTTGTCTTTGCAAACATAATGGTTGTCATTTTCCAGATACATGTGTGCACTGCAGACTGCCTAAGGTAGCAGATGTCTCCTGGGATCGTTTGGAAGATATGGTAGCATGAAAGCTTCATGCTATGGTAACCTTCATATCTATGGATCAAGTTTAGAACGGTCAGCCTTGGCTCAGTGGCATCCAACAACAACAAGTTGTATTTACATAGTAGTCCCAAGGCACTTCACAGGAGCATTATCAAAGAAAATTTGACACTGAGCCACATAAGGAGATATTAGGGCAGATGACCAAAAGCTTGGTCAAAGAGGTAGGTTTTAAGGAACGTCTTAAAAGGAGGAAAGAGTGGTAGAGAGGCGGAGAGATTTAGGGAGGGAATTCCAGAGCTTAGGGCCTTGGCAGCTGAAGGCACGGCCACCAATGGTGGAGTGATTAAAATCGGGGTGCTCAAGAGGTCAGAATTGGAGGAGCACAGATATCTCAGAGAGTTGTAGGGCTGGAGGAGATTACAGCGATAAGGAGGGGCGAGGTCATGGATGGTTTTGAAAACAAGGATGAGAATTTTAAAATCTAGGTGTTGCTTAACCGGGAGCTAATGTAGGTCAGTGAGCACAGGGGTGATGGGTGAACCGGACTTGGTGCGAGTTGGGACACGGGCAGCTGAGTTTTGGATGACCTCAAGTTTAGGAGTCAGGTCAGGAGTGCGTTGGAATAGTCTAGGTCGTGGGACCTGAGCGCATAATCTTGGCTGACACTTCAGTGCCGTGCTCAACAACAAATACTACCAAAAACAGATTATCTGGTAAATTATCTCATAGCCGTCTGTAGGACCTTGCAGTGCACAAATTGGCAGCGGCATTTCCTGACATTATAACAATGACTGCACTACAAAATGACTTGGCTGTGAAGTAGTTTGTGGCGTCCTGAGGTTGTGAAAGGTGCTTTATATATGCACGTTCTTGCTGTCTTTCCCTCTTGTATATGTTGTGTCCAGACCATTATACAGCAGATGGCACAGTTCTGTGGTGGCCTGTCTTGTGAATTGTCGAGGTGGAGGAGACAGGACATCTCTGACTTGTCTCGGTGCAGATCCCGGGAGAGTGATGGGTGTGGTAGAAATGCACAAGGGATCATTGCTGGCCCTTCACACACTCCATTTCTGCATGTCGAATACATATGAACCTGAAAGAAATACCCATCCTCATCTCTTTGTATGTCAAGGCAGCATAATGCAAGAATAATGAAGAAAAGTACTGGCGGGGGGCACAAAATATAAAAGTGCAAAAGGGAGGAATACCCAGTAAAACCAACAAATTCATGGAGCAAAATGCATCAAAAAGGTAACATGAAACTGTGAAAACAGGTTAAAAAAAACTTCAAAAAGCCTACCCTTTACGAAGGCAACTTCAGCAGCGAGCTCCCAGTATTCCTATTGGGTCCAGTTTATATGGGTGAACCTCACCCAAAATTGCCAAATTTGCTGTCAAAAACGTTAATATTTAATTGTACTATTTAAATAAGATTGGATATAATGGAAGCAAGGTAACATTATCGTTTTTTCTTGATAGGAGTACAGATCAGAAAATAGGGTGCAGAGGTCATTTTGCCAGAGTCGTGATGCTCCTGATTTTCCAGCTTTTGATTTTAATTGCTTGAAAATCAGAAGCCCCATGACTTGGGTGTGCTGATCTCCACTCTGGGCGTGGAGTCTCAGCATTCTAGGGCTTTTTGTCAATATACCATTGAAATAAAGTTAATGATTGAAAAATGAAACAGGCTTTTCCCAAGTGATTTTATATTTTTTGAATATTTTCATGCAGCGACTTTGAAGATATATTTGGCAATTGAGTAGCAAGGGAGAAGTGGAGCGTTTGGACAGATCTGTTCTGTTGCCATTCTTGACCAACTCGTGATATCACAGTAGAGCAGCTGCTGTAGCAGTCACCAATTACATTGAAAAAACACTAACTGAATTTTTTTCTCCCTCATTCCTGGAAAACACTTCACCCCTGGCGTGTACCTCCCTTAGACAGTCCAACATGAGATCAGGAACTTCCTCTGTGGAGGGGAGCCCGTATCCTACCACCAATGCAGTTGTGCACTGCGCTGGATAGGATGCATCCCACAGGCTACAGTTATTACAAGAAGATGTAGAAATGATGTGAGACTGACAGGAAGGAAGCCAAGAAGCAACAGATAATGGTGAAATAGAGAAAGAGATTTTAAAATGTAAAGAAACAAAGCCAATATGACAGACAATGAGAGTCTGGGAGGATCAGACAATGAAAAGGATTCACAAAGAACAGGACAGATAAAGACAGACAGTGAAAGAGCGAACATGTGCATTATTTTTCTTTTACCTTTTTTCAATCAATTGAGCTACACAAAAACAAATTCCACCACCTGCACCTTATCAACTGTTCCAACTTCAGCATTCTAATTTTGTTTTAAAAAAGAGGGCAAATTAAGGGGTCACTTGATATCAGTCTGGCAATATAATTGGGATAATCACAAGAGCGCTCCTCTATATGACAAGGAATGTTGCTGAGCTGACTGGGATCCTTCCCAGTCTGAACTCTGTCCTGAAGACGTGTTGTCCTGTTTATATGTAACTATGGTAAAGACACATTTTCTGTTGTGCTAACTAATTACTAACTGGCTTGGTTGGCTGAACAGTCTCCAATTGAAACTTTCCAAGACCCCAGTTCGGGAGCAACCAGTGCCTAAATCTCACTGTACGCCAATCCAACTTGCTGAATTTCTATGTTCCTTTGACATTTAAAAGTTATTAACAACCAAAATTACCTTCTTTTTAAACATCTGTCATTTATGTCCATGTTTTATCACCTTAGATCAGTCTAGAATTGCATCTCTTTTGCCATGTGGGTTGATATTATGCTGTCAGACCGCTACAAAGATTCCCTATGGTCAACTGTTAGGAAGCATGAGATAACACCCAGTCAAGACATCCATAGGGGTATATGGTGGGATAGGGTGGGTCGGAGGAGTGGGGAGGTCATAGGGAATGTTTGGGAGGGTTAAGAGGTGAGAGGATGGGGCTAAGATGGCATAGATGGGAGCAAATGCAAAGGAAGGGAGGGTGAGGAGAGGCTGTGGGGTTGACTGCAGGTGATAGAATGTGATGGGGCTGGGGGAGTCGCGGACTATGCATCTTCAGAAGGGATAGTGGGTGAGAAGAGATGGAATGAGAGGCAAGGGAGGAGTGGGTGCAGCAATAAAAGGCAGTGGAATTGACAGGGGAGTGAAGGGAAGGAAGGAAAAGGCATTGAGTGGGTTGTTCAAAGGGAAGGGATGGGGATGTAATAGCGGTGAGGTGATGGTGGGAAGTGAAGGGTAATTGGGAAGGCGAAGAGGTAGGGAAAATGATGGGAGCAGGAGGGTGTGGGTAAACATGAGGTATGGGGTAGGAGATGGGAAGATAGCTGCTGAAGGCTGCAGATTGCATTTTCCCCACACCCAGCCCTCAGTGGTTCCCTTCCCCACCATCTCCTACTTGAAAGGAAAGAGAGAAGCAGAAATGGACAGAGAGAGGAAGAGAAATGGAACAGAAGAAGTGAAAGAGAGCGAGAGAAGCAGAAGAGAGAGAGAGACACAGAGAAACAGCAACACAAAAACAACAGAATGTAGCTCAATTACACTTTGCACCCTTAACAGGACAACATCTGTACTTTTGGATAATATATTTTGCATTACATGAAAGAAAGCTTAAATATCAGTGTATCTTCTGACTTACTGTGAGCAGTGGCGTAGGAGAATTATTTGTATTTTATAAGTGTAAATAGGACATTTGTTGAAATGGCTAATTTCTAGCTAAGTTCTGCCATTAAAACAGCATATCTTGAAAAGCTGTCATCACTTCTATAGTTTTAAACAGTGCAACCTTCCTACAGAAATATCTTTATGCGGTTCAGACTGGTCAAACTAATAAAAAGCAGCATTATTGAAAAGATTATGCAGGATTTTCAAAACTGCCATTTGGGATGGTGCTTCGTTGGCACTCAGTTTATATCTTCCTGACGGCTGTCAAGAACTATTCTTCCTTTGAACTAGAAACTATTACCTTCGAACCTCCAATGCTTGGTACAAAACCAAAGGCGTTATTACAATATCAAATATTATTCGATAAGATGAAATACATTTCCATCACCCTTCCAGGACCATGTCTTAAATGCCCAGGTATATATCGACCTGGAATTTCCTCTGGCGTTATGTTGGGCAGTCGGCGGAACTCGAGCGAAACATTCTCTCAAGCCAATCTGGGAGCTCCAAACGTGTTGCAAATGATGGAAATATGTCATACAGCATAATTTTTGTTATTTGCACCCAAGCAGGGCTTAATACAAGGAAAACTTCTGCATTCCTTGCAGGATGCGTAAATATGGGTGGTGGATGGGATATTGAAAAATTAAAGGGCTAGAAGGCCGATCAAACGCTGCAATCGATTGTGTCATTTTTAAAAACTAGTGTGTATTATACTCATTTCCTGTAGTGATATTCCATATTTCCTAACTCTTTCCCATCTCATTTTGCTGATTATACCTCTATTGCTAGAAAACGGCATATCTTTGACTCACTATAACCAGTGCAAACAGGGCCACAATAACCAGTGCAAACCGGGCCACAATAACAGTGCAAACCAGTGCCGCTTTCAAAACAAAAGATTTCATAGCTCCACTCAGCCCAGGAGCCCATCAACTACATTACGCTGCGGTCAGCTTCCAAGGCCTGCCACAACCAATCTCCAGCCAGCCCCGGTAGAGGCCAAGGTGGCCACCAAAATTATTCAAATAACCTCAAGCCAGAAAGTCATCCTTACGGTAGGCGCAAGTCCCACCATGCCACTGTTCCACCAGTGTAGCAGCCGGCAGATGATCTAGGTCATCACTTCTAATAATAGCACATCATGATGGATAAATATCTTGGCTCCAAAGGTTCCTTGGGCAGGAGACCAGCTAAACCCCTAGGAAACCTGCCGAGACCCAGTTGCACCGGGTCTTCACCATGTCTGGTTACTTTGGAAGGGGGGGGGGGGGGGCGGGGAGAACCTCTTGCAAGGCAAATGATGGCTGGGGATGATGCCGGGGGACAGAAACAAGGGGCAGGAACTCCCTACGCTGGGAGTTTCTGCTCCTCAGGCTCAGTCAGTACCTGGATTTGTGTGAAAGAAGTACTGGCCTCCACATAGGTGAATGTGGGCCCCAATCGGTGACTTAGCCCGAGATGACAGTTAGACTATGGGCCAGAAATTCGGCTCTTGTCGGGTGAGTACGCGCTGTGTAGTCACCCGTAAGGCCACCTGAAGTGCCGGTTTCCTGCATGCACTGCACATGCGCGGGAAACCGGAACTTCCGTTCCCCTGAAGGGAGGGGTTCAGAAGTCGAACGCGTGCGCGGGAGAGGCTGCGTGCACGCAGCGAACTTCGGTATTTTTTTCAGGTTTCTCCGGGAGGGTAAGTATGAAGAAGCTGCACTTTTAAAAAGGAGGCGCAAGGCCTGTTTTTAACAAGGTAAGTGGTTAATTAATTACAATTTAAACATTTTTTCCAACAGGTTTATCTTTTTTAGATACTTTAAAGAAAGGTCAGTTTATTTTTAGCACCGTTAAAAAGTATAATTAATTTTTTCAAAAATTTTAATTTTTGTTTAAAGTAGTTAATTTATGTAACTTAGTTATTTTAAAAATGTGATTTAAAAAAAAAAATTATTTGAAGTTTAAGTGTGGTCTTCCTGTCAAATCTATGAATGAAAATGGCCTGCTAGGATTGGCTCTCCATGGCCCACGTGATCCCAGGGGACGCTTCGAACTAACTGCGCCCCTGGGATACGCAAGCACTGCGCGCCGGCAGCTGCAGGAGGCCCAGGAGCCGAAGTCCTCGTGGGCCCGAAGCACAATGGCAGGCGCAGTAGGCAAATACGCGCGCGATGCTTGCACCCGCAGGAAGCCGGAAAGCTGAATTTCTGGCCCAATATTTGTGTGGAACGTTTCCTCAGGAGATTAAATGGGTGGGGTAGAGTCCATGATAACAACAACACAATTTGCATTGAAATAGCACTTTTAACATAGGAAAACATCCCAAGGCGCTTCACAGGAGTGTAATCAGACACAAATTTACACCGGGCCAATGAAGGAGACATTACGACAAGTCAGCAAAAGCTTGTTCAAAGAGGCAGGTTTAAAGGAGAGTCTTAATGAAGGAGAGAGAAGTGGAGAGGCAGAGAGGTTTAGACAGGTAATTCCAGAACTTAGGGCCTAGCCAGCTGAAGGCATGGTCACGAATGGTAGGACTAATGTACATAGGGCTAAAAATTGGGTAGCGCCCCCGAGAGGGAGGAGGAGCGCTACTGGAAGCACCCCCCGTCCCTCTTGGGGCGCATCGAGGCAATATCGCGGCACGTCGCACCGCAGGCCTTCCTCCCCTTATTAAAGGGGAGGGGCCTGGCGCAGCGTGTCCTGGCGCCCAGCTGGGCCACTAGGGATCGGGAGTGCCAGCAAACGAGCCCAGCACTCAAGAGGAGTGCCGGGCTCACGGAGAGCAGCCGGCACCCTGCGGGGGGGCTTCACGGGGTCCGGGGACAGCAACGGGGGCAGGTGCTGGCAGGTGGCCAGCAACAAAAATGGCCGCCCGCCATCTCCCCTTTAACTAGCGCCGCCCCAGCCACAGGTAGGCCCCCCTGACCCCGGCTGACATAGCGTCCGGCGGTAAGTCGGGGGGGCGCCACCCAATGTTACAGCCGGGGCGCTGCGCACGCCGATGATGTCATCACCGGCAGCGCTAATGGTTAGCGTCGCCGCTAACCTCCCGGTGAATTTCGCAGAAGGCATTAGCGGCGCCGCGCCCAGGCACTAGTTGATTTACGCCCCATTAGCGCCCTCTTAGGGTGCTAACGGGAGGTGCAAGTCAACCGAATTTAGCCTCCATAGTTTGTGAAGGAGCAGGGTTGATTTGCCAAATAGCTTGTTCTCATTCCATGCACCGAGCAAAAATTTACCAATGTGCCAATGAGGATGAGCAAATCAACTATCTGTGATAAGCTAAACAGAAACAGATAACATCTGGGCTGTGCCAGCCTATACCAATAAACAAATCTATTTAGCTTTATTTGAACCTATGCTAACACATGCAAAGCAAAGGCAGTCACGACAAAACAATCAGTCAAAATTGAGAAAGAAATAACCCTGAAACAAGAAATCAGTGCAACAAACACTCTAGGATAACATTTTGTGACTGTGGAAACAAGGCTAACAAAAAATAGCGCACGATTCTGAATTATATATTTCATGTACATTATTATACTAGAACCCAAGTAAAAAAGGTGTCAAGAGTCCAAACAAAACAAACATTTTCAGAAAGTTCAAGTGTAACACTTCACTTTCCAGTAAAAATAGGGGAAAAAACACATGATTTTTTTTTAAATGCTATCGCAAACTGAACATTATTCATTGTTTATGTACATTTTGCTTGATAATCCACACTGATAGAAATATACAGAAAATCATTTCAGTGTCTTAAAGATCACCAGAATAGGAAACTACCATATATAGTTTGGCTCAGCTGGTTGCACTTTTGCCTGAGTTAGGTCATGAGTTCAAGCCCCACATCAGCTCTTGAGCATATAACCCGAAACTCCAGTGCAGGACTGAGGGAATGCTGCATTGTAGGATGTGCCGTATCAGACTGCCCTGCTCATCCTCATTGGCACATTGGTAAATTTTTGCTCGGTGCATGGAATGAGAATTTAAACCAATGTTCAGCTGATGTAAAGATCCTATGGCACTATTTGAAGATCAGCAGGGCAATTTTCCTGGTGAACAGGTCAACAGTCCTCCCTCAACTAACGGCACCAAAAACTAGATTATCTGATGATTCATTCATTTGCTGTTCGTGAGATGCTGCTGTGCACAGATTGCCTGCTCTGTTTGCTGGCCCAACAACAATGACTGCACTTCAAAAGTCATCCATTGGTTGTGAAGTATTTTGGGAAGTCCTGAAGGTGCTAAGAAATTGCCAGTTCTTTCTTCCAATAGTGACCAATCTTCATTAGATGGATTCGAACCTGTAGTAGAAGACCAGCGGGTGAACTTGGTCAACTTACTGCCCTGTTTTTCCAACGTGAACAGGTCAATGGGCGGATGAAAATTTACAAAAACTTACTGCTGTCTTCTCGCCCTCATAAAAAAGGTCTTTGGCATTGACATTTTTCTACTTTAAAGCACGATATAAAAATGTTGTTGTATTTTATCTGGCACGTTTTCCAGAATTTTACTTCGGCTCGGTTTTCGTCACCCCTCCTGATAGCTAATGATTTTCTTTTTATTACGACTCTGCGTAGGGCGTTGGGACGTTCTGCCATGTTAAAGGTGCTATATAAATGCAAGTAGTTGTTGTTTTTCATTTGGTATATTTTCCAGAATTTTGAAGTCATGTGTGTCAGGATAGATTTCCGAGCCCGAAGCACGTCGCATGGGGGCAAATTTAGAAATGACCAAACGGTGATTTGCATGCTGAAGGTACGAGATTTATTTTCCGAGGAAAGCCGAGGAATCCCCTCCTCAGCCAGAAAAGTTTGAGTTTGACACTCTTTGGTGCATTATCACATTGCTGTTTGTGGGAGCTTGCTGTGAGCAAATTGGCTGCTGCGTTTCCCACATTACAACAGTGACTACACTTCAAATGTACTTCATTGGCTGTAAAGCACTTTGAGATGTCCTGAGGTTGTGAAAGGCGCTATATAAATGCAAGGCTTTCTTTTTTTTAAATTTCTTTCATTATCTAGTATTTGAGGCTACTACAATTTTGCCTTTTGGGACAAATATAACTTCTCCTGGAGGGCTTACAGGTATTTTAAATATGAAAATAAAGGTGGTTGCAACTTTACAGGGCTCAGTTATTTCAATGGCAATCCAACCCTAGATGCATCATACAAAAGCAAAATGCTGCAGGATGCTGGAAATCTGAAATAGAAACAGAAAATGCTGAGAATACTCAGCAGGTCAGGCAGCACCTGCGGAGAGAGAAACAGTGTTAACGTTTCTGGTCGATGACCTTTCGTCAGAACTGGAAAAAGTTAGAGATGTAACAGATTTTAAGCAAGTGCAGAGGCAGGGAATGGGGGAAGGAGAGGAAAGAACAAAAGGGAAGGTCTGTGATAGGGTGGAAGGCAGGAGTACATCATGTTACTTTACAACATACACCTACTATATAATCCTACTCAGAACATTCAACACAAAACTGGCCAACAATCGCATCTGTCTTGGATCCCATTACAGCACCAACGCAGGCAAGCGGATTACATGGATTGAGGGTATGCAGAGTTAATTATTTCAGAAAAAGATTTTATAGTTTTAAATAGGAGGGATAAGGATGAGTCAATATCATCAAAACAAAACCGTTAGGCTGAGCTCGGCAGAAGAGTCACTCAAACATTAACCTGCCTTTTCCTCTTTTAGATACTGATCATCAGCTCTGACTTTTAAACATTTCGGGGTTGAAAATTTGCCGCCCTCCTGCACCGGGTCTTGGCCATGCCCCAGAACTTCCATCTGGTCTTGTGACCCGGGGTGAGGGGAGGGGGAGGGGGCGGGAGACAGACACCACCCACTCCAAAAAAGGCCATTGACGCGGGGGTAGAATCCCACTGCCAGGTAGTTCACCTGTCCCCAACCTCCCAACAGCCGGAGCATCACCTCCAGTAGGTACATCTGGTGAAACCAGACACACTTGGACATCAAATGGGGGGGATGTGGGCCCCAACTGGAGATCCAGGCCTGGACCTCTCTGAAGAAAAAGGTGAAGAATACTTTTTAAATGTCTTAAAGTTGGCCCCCTTACACAAGGTCTTCGTCCTAAGCTCGTGAACTTCGGCAGGATCAACGCTGGTGGTGTCAGACATTCTAGCACTTTCTCCAGGATGTGGCTGCCGTGGATTTTCAGCGCCCATTAGCCTAGGAAATTCATGCCTAGATTTTAAATTAAAATTAAACCCATTTCACTGTCTTTTACAAAGAATCTATTTCCTGCCTTTATCTGACTGCTTGGCAGCGGAGATAATACATGTCAAAATTCCAAATTTACTCCTTAGGACTCCCATCAGATTTGAGTGTTAGATATTTTGTAAATAGAAGACTCTCCAGGTAAACAGATACACAATCCAAGCATAAATTATGCTCTTCCCCTCACCTCCCCTTTCAGCATTCCGTAGGGACCGCTCCCTCCGCGACACCCTAGTCCACTCCTCTATCACCCCCAGCACCCCTTCCCCTTCGCCCGGCACCTTCCTGTGCAAGCGCAGGAGATGCAACACATGCCCTTATACCTCCCCCCTTCCCACTGTCCAGGGCCCCAAACACCCCTTCCAGGTGAAACAGCGATTTACTTGTACTTCTTGCAATTTAGTATACTTTATTCGCTGCTCACGATGCGGTCTCCTCTACATTGGGGAGACCAAACGCAGATTGGGTGACCGCTTTGCGGAACACCTCCGTTCAGTCCGTAAGGGGGACCCCGAGCTTCCGGTCGCTTGTCACTTTAATTCTTCGCACCACTCCCACTCAGACCTCACCGTCCTCGGCCTCTTGCATTGTTCCACGGAAGCTCAGCGTAAGCTCGAGGAACAGCACCTCATCTTTCGATTAGGCACTTTACAGCCCTCTGGACTCAACATAGAGTTCAACAATTTCAGATCATAACCTCGGCCCCTATCATATATATATTTTTTATCCACACTTTTTGTTTGTGCCTTCTTTTCTTCCCTCCCACATGGCATCTGTCTTCCATTCTGCCAGCGCAATTCACACTTAACATAGAAACATAGAATCTAGGAGCAGGAGTAGGCCATTCGGCCCGTCGAGCCTGCTCCACCATTCAATACGATCATGGCTGATCATCCAAATCCAGTACCCTGTCCCTGCTTTAATCCCCACAGTACACATATCCCACCCTACCCCCGTAACCCCACGTATTTAATTCCCCCTAACATATCCCATCCTATCCCCATAACCCCACATATTTAATCCCCCCCTAACACTAAGGGTCAATTTATCATAGCCAAATCAACCTAACCCGCACATTTTTGGACTGTGGGAGGAAACCGGAGCACCCGGAGGAAACCCACGCAGACACGGGGAGAATGTGCAAACTCCACACAGACAGTCACCCGAGGTCAGATTCGAACCCGAGGTCAGATTCGAACCCGGGTCCCTGGCGCTGTGAGGCACCAGTGCTAACCACTATGCCACCGTGTTGCCACACTTCATCTAGAGCCATCCTTTGTTTCTTAACCTGTCCCATTACCATCTCCTTTTACCTTGAATATCTCTTAATGTCTCTTTAATTCTCCTGCCTTTTATCCTATCACAGACCTTCCCTTTTGTTCTTTCATCCCCTCCATTTCCCAGCTCCGAAACTTGCTTTAAAATCTGTTCCATTTCCTGCTTTTTTCCAGTTCTGACGAAAGGTCATCGACCTGAAACGTTAACTCTGTTTCTCTCTCCACAGATGCTGCCTGACCTGCTGAGTGTCTCCAGAATTTTCTGTTTTCATTTATAATTATGCTCTTATTGTTTGCAGTGGACCACAATGTTTCCCATTTGGCCCAATCATATAGAATTCAACGACCCAAACCAATTTCCCTTCAGTCCTGTTATATAGACTCACTGAATAGAATTTTAATGGACATCACGTTTCTCTATTCACTTCCACTGTACAAAATTGCAATGAACTAGATCAACCTTTCACTGTCCAGAAATCCAATTATTAGTCACAAGAACATTATGGAATTTTAGCAACAAAGACCTTTGGGCCAAACAAGCGCATCCCTGCTTGAAGGTTCAGTAATGTCTTTTAGGGAAGGAAATCTGCCGTCCTTACCCGGTCTGGCCTATATGCGACTTCAGACCCACAGCAATATGGTTGACTCTTAACTGCCCTCTGAAATGGCCTAGCAAGCCACTCAGTTGTATCAAAACCGCTACAAAAAACTATAAGAAACTCCCTACCTAACAACACTGTGGGAGTACCTTCACCATACGGACTGCAGCGCTTCAAGAAGCCGGCGCACCACCACCTTTTCAAGGGCAATTAGGGATGGGCAATTAATGCCGGCCTTGCCAGCGACACCCACATCCCACCAACGAATTAAAAAAAAAAAAGTACTATTAGTGATTAAAGCAGCGGCGAGAGGATAAAGAGCGGCCCGAGAGCAGAGCTGAATTAAAGCAGCGGCAGGAGGATAAAGAGCGGCCCGAGAGCAGAGCTGAATTAAAGCAGCGGCAGCGGTGAGAGGATAAAGAGCGGCCTGAGAGCGGAGCTGAATTAAAGCAGCGGCAGCGGCGAGAGGATAAAGAGCGGCCTGAGAGCGGAGCTGAATTAAAGCAGCGGCAGCGGCGAGAGGATAAAGAGCGGCCCGAGAGCAGAGCTGAATTAAAGCAGCGGCGAGAGGATAAAGAGCGGCCCGAGAGCAGAGCTGAATTAAAGCAGCGGCGAGAGGATAAAGAGCGGCCCGAGAGCGGAGCTGAATTAAAGCAGCGGCAGCGCGAGGCTCTGATTCAAAAACAACTTTAAAGAGTGATGTCACTGGAGAGCTGGTAGTTGATTGGTTGGTGAGTATTGCAGCTCTTTTTTGCTCCCTAAGTTAGGGAAGGGGGCTAAATTAAGAGCTGAGAAACTAACTTGCTAGTACTTATTAAATTAATAACTTAAATTAAATTAAATAATCAAACAATGAATCTAAAATATCGATTGAATACAATCTTTTAACTAATTAATTAATAAATAAAACAAGGTTAGAGATGGCAGGACAGATGGTGTGTCATAACTTCTGCATGTGGGAGTTTGTGGAGAGCATCGCGATCCTGAACAACCACATCTGCAGTAAGGGTCTGCAGCTCGAGGAACTTCGGCTCAGAATTGTTGAGCTGGAGTACGAGCTGCAGACATTATGATGCATCAGGGAGGGGGAGAGTTACCTGGACACTTTGTTCCAGGAGGCAGTCACACCCTTTAGGTTAAGTAGTAATAGTTAGTCAATGGTCAGGGACAGGAGGGTGTTACTGCGAGTCAGGAAGGTATGGGGACCCAGGATGTAGTGATGGAGGAGCCTCAGCCCTGGACCTTGTCCAACAGGTACGAGATACTTTCTACCTGTATGGATGAGGAAAAGGACTGCAGGGAGGATGGGCAAACTGACCACGGCACTGTGGTACAGGGGGCCATCCAAGTGGGGGGAGAAGGAAGGAATGTGGTAGTAGTAGGGGACAGTATAGTCAGGGGGAGATACGGTTCTCTGCAGCCGCGCAAGAGAGTCCCAAAGGTTGTGTTGCCTGCCCGGTGCCAGGGTTAAGTATATCTCCTCGTGGCTGGAGAAGAACTTGGAGTGGGAGGGGGAGGATCCAGTTGTCGTGGTCCATGTAGGAACCAACAACATAGGTAGAACAAACAATGAGGTTCTGCTGAAGGAGTTTGAGGAGCTAGGGTCTAAATTAATAAGCAGAACCACAAGGGTAATCTCTGGATTACTACCCGAGCCACACACAAATTGGCATAGGGTCAAGCAGATCAGAGAGTTAAATGCATGGCTCAAAGAGTGGTGTGGGAAAAAGGGGTTTCAATTCATGGGACACTGGCACCAGTACTGGGGAAAGAGGGAGCTGTTCCGTCGAGACGGGCTCCACTTAAACCAGGCTGGGCCCAGCATCCTGGCGAATCGAATAACTAGAGCGGTAGATCGGGCTTTAAACTAAAAAAGAGGGGGGCAGGGTCAGGTGAGGGGAAATTGAGAAATCTAAAGAGAAAGGTCAATGCAATAGAGCAGTGTAGCGATTTGGGTAAAAATAAGCAGAGTGTGACAGGAAGGGACAGAGAGTTTAATGGTAGCAGTGCAGCAGAGAATAAGGTCAAAGCAGGGAATAATGGTAAAACATTTAAATTAAAGGCTCTTTATCTGAATGAACGAAGCATTCGTAACAAGATAGATGAACTAGTGGCACAAATAGAGATAAATGGGTTTGATCTAATAGCCAATACAGAGACATGGTTGCAAGGTAGCCAAGGTTGGGAACTAAATGTTGCAGGGTACTTGACGTTTCGAAAAGACAGGCAGAATGGAAAAGGAGGGGGAGTAGCCCTGATAATAAAGGATGACATAAGGACAGCAGCGAGAAAGGATCTCGGCTCAGAAGATCAGGAAGTAGAATCAGTATGGGTGGAGATGAGGAATAACAAGGGGCAGAAAACACTGGTAGGAGTAGTATATAGGCCCCCTAACGGTAGCTATACCGTTGGACAGAATATTAATCAAGAAATAGTAGGAGCTTGCAACAAAGGTAATGCAATAATCTTGGGGGACTTTAATCTTCATATGGACTGGACAAATCAAATTGGCAAAGGTAGTCTGGAGGACGAGTTCATGGAATGCATTCGGGACAGTTTCCTAGAACAATATGTCATGAAACCAACCAGGGAACAGGTAATTTTAGATCTTGTATTGTGTAATGAGACAGGGTTAATTAGCAATCTCATAGTAAAGGATCCTCTGAGGCAGAGTGATCATAATATGATAGAATTTCACATTAATTTTGAGAGTGACTTGCCTAAGTCCGAAACTAGAGTCTTAAACTTAATACAGCCAAATACATAGGTATGAGGGGCGAGTTGGCTAAAGTAGATTGGAAAAATAGATTAAAAGGTATGGCGGTAGATAAGCTGTGGCTAGCATTTAAAGAAATATTTCATAATTCTCAACAAAAATACATTCCATTGAGAAACAAAAACTCCACAAGAAAAGTGATCCGACCGAGGCTAACTAAAGAAGTTAAGGATAGCATTAGATTGAAAGAAGCAGCTTATAATATTGCAAAGAATAATAGTAAGCCTGAGGATTGGGAGAGTTTCAGAAACCAGCAAAGGTTGACCAAAAATTTGATAAAAAGGAGAAAAATAGAATGAGAGAAAACTAGCAAGAAATATGAAAGCAGATTGTAAGAGTTTCTATAAGCATGTAAAAAGGAAAAGAGTAGCAAAAGTAAACGTTGGTTCCTTAGAGGCTGAGACAGGAGAAATTATTATGGGGAATAAGGAAATGGCAGAAATGTTAAACGAATATTTTGTATCGGTCTTCACAGTAGAAGACACAAAAAGCATACCAAAACTGGTGGGGAACCAAGGGTTTAATGAGGGTGAGGAACTTAATGCAATTAATATAAGTAGAGAAAAAAGAACTAGAGAAACTAATGGGACTAAATACCGACAAATCCCCTGGACTTGACGGCCTACATCCTAGGGTTCTAAACAGGTGGCTGGAGATAGTGGATGCATTGGTTTTGATCTTCCAAAATTCCCTAGATTCTAAAATGGTCCCAGTGGATTGGAAGGTCGCAAATGTAACACCGCTATTCAAGAAAGGAGGGAGAGAAAAAACAGGGAACTACAGGCCAGTTAGTCTGACATCAATCGTCGGGAAAATGCTGGAATCCATTGTTAAGGAAGTGGTATCAAGTCACTTAGAAAATCATAACATGATTAGGCAGAGTCAACATGGTTTTATGAAAGGGAAATCGTGTTTGACAAATTTATTAGAGTTTTTTGAGGATGTAACTAGCAGAGTAGATAAAGGGGAACCAGTGGATGTAGTATATTTGGATTTCCAAAAGGCATTCGATAAGGTGCCACATAAAAGATTATTACACAAGGTTAGGGCTCATGGGGTTGGGGGTAAAATAGTAGCATGGATAGAGGATTGGTTAACGGACAGAAAACAGAGACTAGGGATAAACAGATTTTTTCAGGTTGGCAGGCTATAACTAGTGGGGTGCTGCAAGGATCAGTGTTGGGGCCTCAGCTATTTACAATCTATATTAATGACCTAGATGAAGGGACCGAATGTAATGTATCCAAATTAGCTGATGATACAAAGCTAGGTGGGACAGTAAGCTGCGAGGAGAACACAAAGAGTCTGTAAAGGAATATAGATAGACTAAGTGAGTGGGCAGTAAGGTGGCAGATGGAGTATAATGTAGGGAAATGTGAGGTTATTCACTTTGGTAGGAAGAATAGAAAAACAGAATTTTTTTTAAATGGTGAAAAACTTTCAAATGTGGATGTTCAGAGATTTGGGTGTCCTCGTGCAAGAAACACAGAAAGCTAGCATGCAGGTACAGCAAGCAATAAGGAAGGCAAATGGCATGTTGGCCTTTATTGCAAGGGGGTTGGAGTATAAGAGTAAGGAAGTCTTGCTACAATTGTACAGGGCCTTGGTGAGACCACACCTGGAGTACTGTGCACAGTTTTGGTCTCCTTATCGAAGGAAGGATATACTTGCCTTGGAGGTGGTGCAACGAAGGTTCACTAGATTGATTCCTGGGATGAGAGGGCTGTCCTATGATGAGAGATTGTGTAGAATGGGCCTATACTCTCTGGAGTTTAGAAGAATGAGAGGTGATCTCATTGAAACATACAAGATTCTGAAGGGGATTGACAGAGTAGATGCCGAGAGGTTATTTCCCCTGGCTGGAGTGTCTAGAACTAGGGGGCATAGTCTCAGGATAAGAAGTAGGCCATTTAAGACTGAGATGAGGAGGAATTTCTTCACTCAGAGGGTTGTGCATCTTTGGAATTCTTTGCCCCAGAGGGCTGTGAATGCTGAGTCGTTGAGTATATTCAAGGCTGAGATAGATAGATTTTTGGACTCTAGGGGATTCAAGGGATATGCAGATCGGGCGGGAAAGTGGAGTTGAGGTTGATGATCAGCCATGATCGTATTGAATGGCGGAGCAGGCTCGAGGGGTCGTATGGCCTACTGCTGCTCTTATTTCTTTATGTTCTTATAATAGTGGGTGAACACTTAACCTGTTTGTATGACAATCCGCTATTTTAACAGAGGCATTAACCCATTTAAAATAAACAGACTAGTGCCTCCATAAAGATTGTGGCGTGCCATACGAACACATGAAGCTTTCGTCTGCTGTTATCACCAATAGTAACTTCTATCCTCTATTGCTCTTCTGACCCTGTCGAAAAGACATATTTTCATTGATCAGAAATGAAAAGCATTGTACAGTACAATCATTTAAAAAATATTAAATTACACAAAAACTTGGTTTGCATGAACAGGAATGTGGAGCTGCGTTGAGTGCTTTTGGGTGGTCCTGACTATTTCCAGCCTGGGATCTGCAATCTATTAGACTCTTATTGATTACTGATGTCTCTCCTCACATTTGTGTGTGGATGTTGACTTCTCGGATATGGTTGGTGCGGGCTCTCTCCCCAGTTACTGCGTGTTAACAAAAGGACCTCCGCCACAAGGGCACAAACAAACTGAAAACAACCTTCAAAGTTATAGGACACAAGTGGGGGCTGCATGCAAATCACATCAAAATATTATACTGTTGTAAAATCATAGATACGGTAATCTCAGGATAATTTTTTTTTCTCATCACTCCTGTGTTATTTCCAAGCCCTAAGAATTGCACAAGTGCAGTGATACGAATGTTCAAATAATTACAGTTAATACATTCACACAGGGAAACATGTTCCTTATCTCAAAACATCGGCTGTAATCTGTCTGAAAGAAAATAAACCGTTACATAAGAAGAGCTGAACATACCCTGGAAAGATCCAGTCAAAACAATAAAATGTTTTTCAAAGCTGCATTTTACCAGTGCATGTGTTATATATAATTTCTTTGGGAACAAATACTCATAACTAAATCAACACACCTGGAACTGTGACTCTCAGAAAACATCAGCTCATTTTAAGCTCTTCTGCCTCAAGTTTGTATGCAACCAACAGTGGGAGAAAATAACATCCGATTGGTTCTGACAGGTTCCAGTCCCACATTCTAATTGATCTGATCGCTTCTGACAGGCTGCAGTTCCACCATCCAACCAATCTGATTGGTTCTGACAGCCACTGGTTACATCTTGCGACTGACCCGATTCGTCTTTCAACCATGCCAGAAGTTGCCATTTGGTTAGAGCGCCCTGTACTCGTCCAGTGCGCCCACCTGAAACTGGCATTAGGCCCAATGCCTATACAAAACAGGGGCCTAACATCTATTGCAGGACCCTTTCCAAAATTGGTTCGCAACTGACCGCAGCATGGGCCAATCATGCTGCGGTCAGTTTTCTCAGGCGCACAGCGGCCCAAACCTCTCGAAAGAGACCGCTAGAGGCTGTCAACAAAAAGGTAAGTAAATTTTACTTACCTGAAAGTAGAGCCAGGAGGAGCAGAGGAGCTCCACATTACAACTGCGAGCGGCTGCCGTTGGCTCCCCTCCACCCCCTGGACTCGCCTGCTGCCCTCAGCCAGCGTCCCAACCGGCTGATTTCACTCTTTCACCACAACCAGCCTCCAGCAGCCTCGAATGGCGTCCGCAGCACTATATTAATGTGGCCGGTTGACCAATGGTCCTACCACCAGTATCTTCAGGCACGTGCACGGCACCCGGATCAAGCCGCGGTTCGGGCGCGATCTAATTTCTAGGCCACTATCTGGTAATTTATCTCATTGATGTTTGTGGTACCTTGCTGTGCACAAATTACCTGCCACATTTACCTACATTACGACATGGAGTACACTTCATAAGGCCTTCATTGGCTGCAAAGTACTTTGGGACGTCCTAAGGACATGAAAGGCATTATATAAACATAAGTTCTTTCTTTCTTTACTCCTCACCGATAATACACTTCCCTTTAAACAAAACTTTTAATGGAGATGTAACTTTGCATTGCAATCACATCCCACTACAATACTATTTTCCTTTCCCGTTTGAATATAATTTCTAAACTAGTACATCATTCTTGGCCTACCAAAAGGGATCTACACCTGCTGGAACAGGCATTAATAAAACCATTGAAACTTGCCAGTTCCCTGCACTTGCAAAGCAACGAATGCTGTGCTTTTCCAACAGCAATTACCAGCTAGAACAATCTGCTCAGGTGGAAGAACTTTTCAGGGTGAGAAGTTACAAATTTATAATACTTAATATAAATGTTTAGCCAGTCAGCTCTCAAAATGTCTTTCTCCCCCAAGCAGATCAATGATTTATTTTTTAAACTGCAGCTCTAGGTGCTAACAGTAGAGTCGCTATGATATGCAGTGAGGTGGACTGGACAATAACGTTTAATGTAACCAGACTTCTACAGAACATGTCTGGGCATGCAGTACTATAAAGGAATACATTTAAATTGTTAATCCTAAGTTAAGGGTCAAGGCCCAGAGTGTACGACACCCCCAAGTTTGAAATAGAGGTATGGGGGGAAAAAAAGGTCTGGCAACCATCTTGGACACCTGAACATTCTTTTTAGTTTTGACAAGTTTCTCCTCTCTCCATCTCTTCTGACAGCATCGATTCTTTGCTGGGGCATGGCTCCATGGGTGATGAGCACCCTCCAGTGACTCACCCTTAAGTGGTCATTCTTAATATGTGAGCTTTAATAGTGAATGCTATTTTACCATGGCAGGGGAAGGCATCAGAACCAAACCTGATCTTCACCTACACATTTCTAGTGAAGGTTACTGGATCTTCTCTAACCTGGTGCACCATTGCCAACTGTAGCATTCCTTCTGCCACCCTGGCTAAGATCAGCTAACTCAGCACAAAGCAGGGATCGAACTGAGATCTTCTTCATCATCGTCATCAACAACTTGCACCTTTAATGTAAAGAAGCATCCCAAATAGGCTTAAGGAAACTTCCTGATGTTTATGGCTCAGCTTTTTATTGTGTAAATCTACAGAACCATCGGGGGTCCTAGAACATCTTTGTCGAACTTGGCAGTATCTGAGTGTGGTACCATCACAGGCAACACATTGTCTTATCACCTTTTCAAGGAATTGGGACGTGCTGGCAATTGGAATAGAACAGCAATTGGTGAACAAGAGGGCTTTATTTTGTGAATGCATTCTTTCAACTTCCTTCTGTGTATTCTAGATGGTTCACGTGTCCACAGCATGAGAGAATGTGGTAGATTTTGATCTTTACCACCCAGCCGATAAAGACAGAAATCTACACTAATGTTTGGGTGTGTGTATATCTCTCACTGCCTTCACAAAGTTCTACTGTAAACTGCAAAGGACATCCGATACTCAGAGGATTAAACAGGATCAGGTCCAATGAAAAACAATCTCACTCAAGTAAAAACAGGCATCTGACAAATTCAAGGAGGGCTCAGTGACGGCATCACTTTTTTTTAGACACTAGAGCTGTTCAGTCTTTGAAACTTTAGAACATGGGTTCAGCAATTTAAACCCTGGCTGGTCCATACAATGTACGTGCTTTTTAATACTGTGTTGACAGTGATGGAGTTAGAATGGGAAGTGTATTCTACTGGATTTTCATCATAATTCTACATGTTATGAAGAGAAACACCCGTGTAATTTTTTTTAAAATTTGTCTATGGGATGTGGGCGTCGATGGCAAGGCCAGCATTTATTGCCCATCCCTAATTGCCCTTGAGAAGGTGGTGGTGAGCCGCGTTCTTGAACCGCTGCAGTCCGTGTGGTGAAGGTACTCCCACAGTGCTGTTAGGGAGGGAGTTCCAGGATTTTGACCCAGCGACGATGAAGGATCGGCGATATACTTCCAAGTCAGGATGGTGTGTAACTTGGAGGGGAACTTGGAGGTGGTGGTGTTCCCATGCGCCTGCTGCCCTTGTCCTTCTAGGTGGAAGTGGTTGCGGGTTTGGGAGGTGCTGCCGAAGAAGCCTTGGCGAGTTGCTGCAGTGCATCTTGTAGATGGTACACACTGCAGCCACGGTATGCCGGTGGTGGAGGAAGTGAATGTTTAAGGTGGTGGATGGGGTGCCAATCAAGCGGGCTGCTTTGTCCTGGATGGTATCGAGCTTCTTGAGTGTTGTTGGAGCTGCACTCATCCAGGCGAGTGGAGGGTATTCCATCACACTCCTTACTTGTGCCTTGTAGATGGTGGAAAGGCTTTGGGGAGTCAGGAGGGGAGACACTCGCTGCAGAATATCTAGCCTCTGACCAGCTCTTGTTGCCACAGTATTTATGTGGCTGGTCCAGTTAAATTTCTGGTCAATGGTGACCCCCAGGATATTGATGGTGGGGGATTCGGCGATGGTAATGCTGTTGAATGTCAAGGGGCGGTGGTTAGACCCTTGCTTGTTGGAGATAGTCATTGCCTGGCACTTGTGTGGCACGAATGTTACCTGCCACTTATCAGCCCAAGCCTGAACGTCGTCCAGGTCTTGTTGCATGCTGGCATGGACTGCTTCATTATCTGAGGCGTTATGAATGGCGCTGAACACTGTGCAGTCATAGAATCATAGACGATAGGAGCAGGAGTAGGCCATTCGGCCCCTCTAGCCTGCTCTGCCATTCAATGCGATCATGGCTGATTCAGTACACTGTCCCTGCTTTCTCCCCATATCCCTTGATCCCTTTAGCCTTAAGAAATATATCCAACTCCTTCTTGAATCTATTTAATGAATTGGCCTCTACTGCCTTCTGTGGCAGAGAATTCCACAGGTTCACCACTCTCTGGGTGAAGAAATTCCTCCTCATTTCTGTCCTAAATGGCTTACCCCAGCTGACCTTATGTTGGAGGGAAGGTCATTGATGAAGCAGCTGAAGATGGTTGGGCCTCGGACACTGCCCTGAGGAACTCCTGCAGCGATGTCCCGGGGCTGTGATGATTGACCTTCAACCACCACAACCATCTTCTATTGTGCTAGGTATGACTCCAGCAGTGGAGAGTTCCCCCCCCCCCCCGATTCCCATTGACTTCAGTTTTACTAGGGCTCCTTGATGCCATACTCGGTTAAATGCTGCCTTGATGTCAAGGGCAGTCACTCTCACCTCACCTCTGGAATTCAGCTCCTTTGTCCATGTTTGGACCAAAGCTGTAATGAGGTCAGGAGCCGAGTGGTCTTGGCGGAACCCAAACTGGGCATCAGTGAGCAGTTTATTGGTTAGTAAGTGCCACTTGATAGCACTGTTGATGACACCTTCCATCATTTTGCTGATGATTGAGAGTAGACTGATGGGGCGGTAATTGGCCGGATTGGATTTGTCCTGCTTTTTGTGGGCAGGACATACCTGGGCAGTTTTCCACATTGTCAGATAGATGCCAGTGTTGTAGCTGTACTGGAACAGCTTGGCTAGAGGCGCGGCTAGTTCTGGAGCACAGGTCTTCAGCACGATAGCCAGGATGTTGTCGGGGCCCAATTGTGAATCGAATTGGCTGAAGACTGGCTTCTGTGATGGTGGGATCCTCAGGAGTAGGCCGATGTGGATCATCCACTCGGCACTTCTGGCTGAAGATGGTTGCAAACGCTTCAGCCTTGTCTTTTGCACTCATGTGCTGAGCTGCACCATCATTGAGGATGGGGATATTCATGGAGCCTCCTCCTCCCGTTAGTTGTTTAATGGTCCACCACCATTCACGACTGGATGTGGCAGGACTGCAGAGCTTTGATCTGATCCGTTGATTCTGGGATCGCTTAGCCCTGTCTATAGCATGCTGCTTCTGCTTTTTAGCATGCATGTAGTCCTGTGTTGCAGCTTCCCCAGGTTGGCACCTCATTTTTAGGTACGCCTGGTATTACCTCATCGCTTGTTGCACTTTTTTTTAGAATTGGTGTTAAAGGGCAACTAGAAAGAGAGATATTTTGTCTAGAATTGTCCCTCATATCAAGACGTTCCACTTCAGTGAGATCATGAATATGGAAACTGGATTGTAGTCAGCATTCTCCATTCATCATGTCACGCAAGAGGGAGTTCCACACAAGGTCTATCGTTTCCAATCAGGGTTACCTTAATGCCAGCGGTAACCCATTTATTTTAATGCCCCATTTTAAATGGGTTACCACCGCTATTAAAAAGACACCGATCAAAAAACTTCTAGGTTAAAATGTCTGTTCCCAGGCTGTCTCTAGCCAGCAATCCTTAAACAGTCAGCCAAGTGTAACTGAGAAACAGCAGTAAGTGTACAGCTGCCTCCTTTCACAACCTTTAGGACTATGTGGCAATTCAGTAGACTGTTAGGGTGACTCCACGATCCGATATTCACAGTGAACATATGCTGAAAAATGGCTTCAGCCAGTGATTAATGCATGAAAATCACAGGCAATTCTCCGAGATGCACTCCCTGTGAGAGCCCCTTCCCTCTGGGAACATCCCATTAACACAATCATCCCTTAACACTTCCCCTTTAAGAAATTAGGCTTTTAAGAAAATAAATGTTGCATAAGTTTCTAGTCATAAACTTTTTGTTGCAAAAGCAATCAAAAATGTTTGATATATAATTGTGTAGAAGTCTCTAGCTGGCCAAGTATTTGGTATAATATCCTGAAAATAAACTTAAATACTAAGGCAGAATAATATTTACCCAGATCTGCACTATTTATAAAGTGGAAGTTTGGCAGACACCAATGGTACAGAGAACAACCCAATATAAAGGAGGTATTTAACTGTTCATATTGCTAAATATTTACTTGTCAAACATTTATTTTATTTGTCCCTTGGCTCCAGGTAGTGCTTCTAGTGCTCTGATTTACTTATTAGTTTACAGCACATCTCTGCTGAGAAGAGGCAACACAAGTTCAGGCAACCAAGGTAAGGTAGATTTACTTAGCGGATTAAGATAGGCACTAAAATTACTCGTGACTATAGTTAGTGGTATTTGCCTCATTTGCTGTGTATTGAGCAATCAAGTAACATTCATCAAGTCACCTTTTAAATGTGTACTGACCTAGGTTTTCTGATTGGCTGGATCTCTCCAGCGGGGCAGGACTTCCACCCATCTCACTGACCCTGGCCATATTTCCGGCCCCGGGGTAATATGCATTGGGAGGAGGATCAAGCCAAATAGAAGGGGAGAAAAGGACCAAGACGGCTGCAGTGGGAGAAAGAGGTAGCAATCGAGCTGCCTTAAAAAAAAAGCAACCAATTTTTTAATTGAAATTCCTGAGGCTGCTCTTGGGACCCATGCACTACGTCACTCTTACACTGATTTCACAGATCTCTCTTGAATGTCACCTTTCAGGCCCCCTCCAGCGACCTTTAAACACTGGAACCCGGGGCCCAATAGGGACAGTGACATCAGTACTGGGACAGGAAGGAGCTGTACCTGAACTGTGCTGGAATCCCAGCGGAAAGAATAACTAGAGCAGTAAATAAGACTTTAAACTGATAACATGGGGGCAGGGAATTGCTAGAAATCACAGAAACCTAACAATAAAAGAATCAGGAAAAGAGAGTAAAGGACAAACTAAAGGAAGGAATGAGGATAACACAAAATGCCAGAGATCAGAAGAAATCATAGAGCGTAAAGGTAAAATAACTAATAAAAACAAAGAGAGAAGAATAATAGATTAAAATAATTTAAACTGTTGGTATAACAATGTACGTAGTATTCAAAACAAAATGGATAAACTGGTGGCAATTATTTGTAGAGAAGATCCGGATATAGTAGGGATGACTGAAACATAGCTATATAGAGAACAGGATTGGGAACTAAATATTGCCAGATATAACACAATTCGGAAGGAAAGGGAAGGAAGATGGGGAGGTGGAGTAGCTATACCAGTTAAAGATAACATAATGGCAGTAGAAAAAAAATGATGTAACTAGCAGTAAGATAGATACAGAATCCATACGGATTGAGTTAAAAGATAAGAAGGGATCCATCACCCTATTAGGGGTACACTATAGACCACCAAATAGTGGAGGGCAATTGGATGAAGAAATATGATGGGAAATCCTACGAGGTGAGTAGCAGGCATAGAATAATAATCATGGGTGCTTTGAACTACCCCCCAAAAAACTGGCAAGTAGTAGTGGCGAAAGGAGAAAAGGGCTTCAAGTTTTTACAGTATGTGCAGGACTTCTTTCTCACTCAGTACATAAGTCCAACAAGAAAAGAATCACTGCTGGATCTTGTAATGGGTAATGAACTAGAACAGATAGGAGAAGTAAGAGTAGGAGAGCATCGTAGTAGTAGTGCTCACAACACAGTAAGGGTCAAGATTAGGATCGAGAGTGACATAGGACAAAGACTAAGGTAATAGATTGGAAAAGAGCAAATTATGAGGAAATGAGGGCGTAACTAAAGAAGGTAAACTAGGAGGACATCTTGAAAAACAAAGGGGGCAATTTTTCGGGGGATCAGCGGGTCGGGTGGGAAAATGTTTTTATTTTGACAGCGGGTCGGGACCCCGCTGTCACGCGCCTTTCCCAGATGTCGGGTCTGTCAGCACTGAACAGACTTGACACACAGCTGTGGGGGAGGCAATTCAGGTCATTATGACCTTGTTAACAGCCCATTAAGTATTTTGAGCTCACCTTTACATTTTACGATGTCGCCCACAGGGTCCATGCTGCTCGGGGATCACGTCAGGTAAGCAATCGGGAGTTGTATGATCATGGGATCATCTCATTGCTTGACAGCTGCAAATGTGCTATAAAAGCTTCCATCTCACATCTGTTTACTTTCCAAGCTCAGAAGCTGTTGCTTACTGCATTTGGAAGACAGATTGAGCTTTATGCAGGTTGCAAGTGTTTGGAGTAAACTCTTATCCAGTGTCACCTCATTGGAACAACCTCTCTCACCATTGACAGATCGCTTCTGTCATCTCAAGTTCACCTGCCATCTATTACATCAGCATCAGTGCCCTTGAAACTATCTCATCTTGGTCCTCAGAATCCCCCCATGATCAGCCCCAACACCAGCAGCACCAGGCACACCAGCAGCACCAACAACAACACCAACCTTCTCCGCAATCAACTGATGCTGCACAAGACAGAGGGCAGTAGCACCCCACCACATTGCTGCCTGGGAGGCCAGGGATGGCCTCACCATGGCCAAATTTACTTCACTTGATACTGTACACCCTGGCTGCCACATGATGCGCCAGGTTGGCACCACCCCACACCAACACCATAAAGCATCCCTATAATGCCCAAGCCATTTCTTTCACACTCACCACCATTGCGGCAGGTACCATTATGTCTCACCATTCACTGCAACTCACTAAGCCACTTCCAAAGGTTTACACAAATCTGTCCAAGAACGCAAAGTGTTGAAAATAAAGATTTCAATGTTTGACAGCACATTAACAGAAACTTCACATGAACATTGGCTAAAACACACAAGCGGCTACCCTTGTGGGTTGTTAGTTGGTATGATTGCACTAGGATGAGGGCGAGTGTGAGGGGTGGCTAGTGAGATGGGGATGTGATAATGTAGAGAGAAAGTGTGTGAGAGAGAGAGAGAGAGGGATGGGTGGAGGTGCAAGGTAAGTTGGTGTGAGTAAGGATGTGCAGGAGTAGGGTAGGGAAGGCAGAGCGATGGGGATGTGATGAGTGGCACAGCAGGATGAGGTTGAGTGTGGCATGGCAGTAACGTTTCGTGATCTACTGAGATCATTGAAAGGTTTGTGCCACTGCAGCCTGGTCCTCCTTATGACATCTCTGCTTGTGTCCTCCTGTGTCATGTGCAACCAGGCTGCGTTGATCTCCTGGGGAGGTCTCTTTCGCCCATTGGAAGGGAAGAGAACCTCCCTGCGTGCTGTGACTCCCTCCATATGCTTATGCTTATGGAAGGAGTCATGGGAGAGCCTGAGTGCAGCCCTGCACCTTTGTGCAGTGCTAGTCAGTGTTTGTAGAACACTGTCAGCACACCTGTCAAAATTAATTTGCGCATGGTCCCTTTAAGGAAACCGGCTGATGACACGTCATTGAATGCACTTTGGTAGGAAAAACAGAAACATCACCTACACCTTAGAAAATAAGAATGGGATAGAACAGCAAAGGGATCTATCGATACCGGTGAATAAATAATTAAAAGCAGTATTGCAGGTCAGCAAAGCAATTAACAAAGCACTGGGATTTATTTCCAGGGGTATAAAATTAAAAAGTAGTGAAGTTATGTTAAACTTGTATAGGACCCTGGTCAGGCCCCACTTAGAGTACTGTGCACATTTCTGGTCTCCTTACTATAAAAAGGTCATAGAAGCACTGGAGAAAGCGCAAAAAAGATTTACAAGAATGGTAACAGAACTGAGAGATTACAGCTATCAGGAAAGATTGAACAGGTTGGGGCTTTTTTCTTTAGAAAAGAAAACTTAGAAAAGACCTGATGGAGGTCTTTAAAATTATGAATGGGTTGGGAGGATAGATGTGAAGAGAATATTTCCACAATAGCAAAATACTGCGGATGCTGGAAATCTAAAATAACAGAAAACGCTGGAAAAACTCAGCAGGCCAGGCAGCATCCGTGGAGAGAGTAACAGAGTTAACGTTTCAGGTCGAAGATCCTTCGTCAGAACTGGAAAAAAGCAGGAAATGGAACAGATTTTAAAGCAAGTTTAGGGGCTGGGAAATGGGGGAGGGGATGAAAGAACAAAAGGGAAGGTCAGTGATAGGATGGAAGGCAGGAGAAGTAAAGAGGCATTAAGAGATATTCAAGGCAAGAGGTGGGAGAATCCAAAACTAGGGGCCATAAATGCAAGATTGTTACTAATAAATCCAATAGGGTAATAAGGAGAAATGTGTTTACTCAGAGTGGTTAGAATGTGGAACTCAACTCGCTACCATAGGAAGTGGTTGAGACAAATAGTTTGCATGCTTTTAAAAGGAAACTAGACGTGTACATGAGAGAAAAATATACTGAAAGGCTGAGATGAGATAGATGGAATGGGAGGAGACGTGTGTGGAGTATGAACACCAGCACAGACTAGTTGGGCCGAATGGCCCGTTTCTTTGCTATATATTCTATGTAATTCTATGTAACAGGTTGGCTCTGCATCCAACATTTGAACTGCCCTCTGGAAAAGGGCGAGGGGGCAGGGACATGGCAGAGAGCATTCCAAAGCACATTTCCGGTCATGTCCATTTTGAATCCACCGGAAAACTGGTGGGAAAACCAGTGTGACTGGGCCAACAAGCCTAAAGCACTATATCATATGATCATTCAAAATAAACGGAAAGCAAAACCAGCAGCCAGCACGAAAGTCATTTGAGATCATTTCCTTTAACCTTTACAAACCATGAAAAATCTATTTTAAGCACATACCAAGCATAAATATGAGCACACATTTGATAGACAGACTACTGTTTTGTTTGATAGTTGTGTGGTCATTCATTAAGATGAGGAATGTCAGTCCTGTGCAACGAAATATTCTGTACACTTTTTGCATCTAGCAAGTCCAGGAATTACATAGCCAGGTGCAAAGTAAAACTGGCTACTCTGCCTCAAAAATGTGGTTTTGTCCTGCCCTCAGAACAGCATAATTTACTACATTGTGATATTCCCATTTCTTACACCAGCCATCCTTGATGTTTCGCTGAATGAGACTGATATTTTAGTACTGTATTATAGATAGTTTGTAGCAAAAATTACTTCAAAGTAATTAGTTGTATGTAAAGCCCTTTGGGATGTTCTGAGAGGTGTGATAAGGTGCTATGTAAATGCAAGTTCTTTCTTTTCTTAATTTGGGCTATAGGATTACACCCATTAGAAGCTGAATTGAGACTGCCCTAGCCCATTTCAAGTATGATCTTTACAGATGTCATCCCGTCAGTCTAGGTTGGATTAGAACCCGGATCTGAGAGGTGTAGATCAACAATCTATTTATATACACTATATACATACATATTTTAAAGTAAGCTTTTTTTTAAAAACTCACTTATGCATTGTTGAAGTGCAGACAGGAATTATCACCGCTTTGATGTTTGATACTTCATCTCTTGGCCACATGTTTAACAGAGTTCATCCTGCTGTAGGATTGGCCCATTGCCCAGGAGCTTCATCATAGTTTTGTTTGACTTGAATGGTCTCTCACCCTTTGCCCTTAACAAAAGAAAATCTCCCACTAATGGACAGAATTTTGGTGAAAAATCAAAGAACAAAGCATCCCAGTAATCGATTAGTAGCCAATATGCTACTTCCAACGACCCTGGCATCAACACACACTGTAATCTTGTGGGATCACTGATTCTCTCCCTGCTTCTCCCAACAGCAGCTGAGGTTCCAGACTTTTTTTTAAATTGTAAGTTTACCAAACTGCTATGATCAATGAAATAAAGCACCCAGAGGGTCATAAGCTTCTTAATTTTTTGAAAATGTAATTCATTAGAAGCCTTTAATGAGAAATTCCCCCGCTCACCAGCAACCAAGATGTGGCTTTTATCTGATGGCTCCCATCAAACAAGCACTCAACTGTGTAGGACATGAATCAGCGTCTAAGCAAAGCTCTTTGATTAAATTATTCAAAGGGGTTTTGCTTAGGCACTCATTCAATCCTCATACCGGCTCTGTTTGATAGGAACCATTAAATAAAAGGGTTATTTTACTTGCCCCCGGGGAGAATTCCTGTTAACCCCTTTCACATACATTATATCTATATCTATCTATCACACCGTAAGCTATCAAACACTGCAATGTGTTGTACTCTGTGGGTTGGTCTGCTGTGCAGAAACTGTTGTAAGAATTCACCAACAATTAGAATGAAGCTATACATCTTTTACTGTCTGCACCCGTCCAAGAATTTGTATAAGATTTGTGCTAAAGTAAAACCATTTTTTTTAAATTACAGCATCTTAATGTTGTTCAGTCATTCTTGCATGTAGAAAGCTAGAACAGATTTCTGCGCATTTCCTTTCTTTGTTGACAATATTCAGTGTTAGAAATTCTCAAACAAAAACCCCATCAAGAGAAGATATATACACATTGTAAAAACTAAAATGACAAAGTGAGAGTGGAATGCAGACTATCAGTTTGCCAGGACTGCTTTGCCTTATTGCAGAAAAATACACGTAAATCCTTAATTTATTTCAGAAGGCAAATGTAACGTCACTTAGCACATTTAGAGAGTAACAGTCCCTGTAATTTTGTATCTCTGACATTTTGCACTCAACTTCTTATTTCCAAACGGTCCACCAAGTAGCACAGGTAAAAGTCTTTCAAGGCACAAACATATATATTGTTGGGCACAGATTTATACTCATCTGTATGTGGGCACCTCCGCTGGTTGCAGACCTGATCCACCATTCATACGCCAGCTCCAAAGCTACTCGGGCAAACATATACTTTTCCTTCACTATTTTGTTATTCTATCTGTCAGACTGATTCAACTGTTTTACAGAGTAAAGAATGGGGGGGGGGGGGGGGGGGTGGGGAGAGAGAGAAACCCAGAGAACAAAGCTAGCACAGCCCGCTGAAACCTCTGCCTCAAAACTTTTCCTTTCTCCCCCTCTTACCACAAAGATTGAGGGAGGTGATTCTACATTGTGGCGAGGGCAAATGGTTAAGATACTGTGGGGTGGGATGGTGGGGAGAGTTGAAGACATCAGTTACCTCACACACTATATGCAGACCCTCAGGAGTTGTGTGTCTTTTTTTTAACAGCCCATGGTAGCTGGCAGGTTCCTGGAGGCGGCAGCTGGCAGTCAGGGTCCACCTGGTTGAGCAAAGGCCCTTTCCTTCCCTCAGAGCCTGGACTGTACACACTCTCTCTCACTCACACACTGACACTAAGGAGCCACTCTCGCCTTGCGTCACCGTGGCGGTCACGTGGGCGGAGCAAGCAGCCAGCCAGCGTTGCCACGGCAACCGGCGCACTGAACTGCACTGATTTCTGAATAGGCCAATCTGTCATCCCGGGGCCTGCTCAGCCCAGCCGGCTAAATCCTTCCTCTTTCACTCCAGATTTTTTTGGGGGGGTGAGGGACGCTTTCGCCTGGGCAACACTCCTTAACAGGTTAATCTATGTCAAGACAGTCTCTCATCTTGAGGATGCACTGCCTGCAGCTAAAAGCTCTTCAGCAAATAGCAAGCACCTCACTCAGGCACTTTTCCTGTTGTGTTTATATTCAACAAGGTACATTTAGCCCTCCCCCCGCTTCCCCATCATTAGTAACCAGAGGAATTTCAGCTTCTGCAGTCGTAAGATTCCTAGTTCTATAGTCGGCTGCACGTTTTGTCAGTTGACCTAATTCAAATACCATCTGGATTCCATATGAAGAGAACCAAGGGGGGGGGGGGGGGGGTGAGTGTTAGCCAAGGGACAGTGAAAGCTCAAAAAATGCCTAAAAGTTACAATTCTAAGGAACTGAAACACGCTCTCTCTTCATCACATCAAAAACAAGTTTCTGCAGCCTACAGAGCCCAATTGTGCTGCATGTTTAAGGATTCTCTTCTGCAAAAATCTAACTGGAATGCGATTGACAATCTCTATTGTGTAGCTAAGATTTCTGTGGACCATAGTATTGTGCAGAGATGCAGACTACAACCAGGGATCTTCTGTCATCTCTGCAAATTAATATAATTGATGGGGGGTGAGGGAGGGGAGGTAATGTTCTCAAAGTAAACAAAGGGTCCTTCACTCTCCATAATGTTAGTGAAGGGGTACTACAAGGTTAGCAATGTTGGAGTACAGTAATACACTGATGAGTTTTACCTTGTGATCAGTTTGACAAACAAATGGGGTGCAATATTGGTGTATAATATTAGTAACAAACACTTGTATTAAATTCCTTTCTCTATTTTAGTAATAACATTAGGCTATGTATTTAAAAAAAATTTGAATTGACAAACTATTTTTTCAACTAATTATTTTGTAAAAAAAATAAGATGCTGGCATCCTGTTAGAACTTGGTAATTCCAATCCTTTTTGGGCAAAATCCAAGAATATCTGAAACACCAAGGTCCAACAAAATGTCGGCAGTTTATTATTTTTTTAAACAGAATAATTACATAAAATGGTTTGTCAATTGTAATAAAGTGGACAGGGGAATGTCTATGGATGTTATTTATATGGATTTTCAGAAGGCATGTGATAAAGTCCCTCATAAGAGACTGTTAACTAAGGTTGAAGCCCATGGAATTGAAGGCAAATTATTGACCTGGTTAGGAAATTGGCTGAGCGGCAGGAGACAGAGAGTAGGGATAATGGGCAGGTACTCTAATTGGTAGGATGTGACTAGTGGTGTCCTGCAGAGATCTGTGTTGGGGCCTCAACTATTCACCGTATTTATTAACAACTTGGTTTGATGGGATAGAAAGCCACATATGCAAATTTGCCAATGACACAAAGATAGGCGGCATTGTAGTCAGTGTAGATGAAGCATAAAATTACAAAGGGATATTGATTGATTAAGTGACTGGGCAAAACTGCGGCAAATGGATTTCAATGTAGGAAAATGTGAGGTCATCCACTTTGGAACTAAAAAGGATAGGACAGGGTACTTTCTAAATGGTGAAAAGCTAGAAATAATGGTGAGACTTGAGCGTCCAGGTACATAGATCATTAAAATGTCATGAACAGGTACAGAAAATAATCAAAAAGGCTAATGGAATGCTGGCAAGCTATACAAAATTGAGAGGTCGCACAACACCAGGTTATAGTCCAACAGTTTTATTTGAAATCACAAGCTTTCGGAGCTATCACTCCTTCCTCAGGTGAAGTAAATTGGATACAGAATCGCCAGAGCATATATAGATGGAAAAAAAAGCATGTGTACTTTACAATTGCAGACCAATAAATTAAATCATCCTGACTATCTGCCGAGGTGTGATAAAGTTAATTAAGTCAGCCAGGAAGGTACCACATCAAAAGACATAGCAAGATACAACTGAGACAATGAGGTGTAGTCGCAGGGGTTCCAACGTGTCAAAAGCTGCCGTCTGTATACAAAGCCCTGGTTAGACCACACCTGGAGTACTGAGCACAGTTCTGGGCACCACACCTTAGGAAGGATATATTGGCCTTGGAGGGAGTGCAGCGTAGGTTTACCAGAATGATACCCGGACTCCAGGGGTTAAATTACGAGGAGAGATTACACAAATTAGGGTTGTATTCCCTGGAATTTAGAAGGTTAAGTGGTGATTTGATTGAAGTTTTCAAGATATTGAGGGGAACTGATATGGTAGATAGAGAGAAAGTATTTCTGCCGGTTGGGGAGTCTAGGACTTGGGGGCATAGTCTAAAAATTAGAGCCAGACCTTTCAGGAGTGAAACTAGGAAACACTTCCACACACAAAGGGTGATTGAAGTTTGGAACTCTCTTCCGCAAACTGCAGTTGATGCTAAATCAATTGTTAATTTTAAATCTGAGATTGATAGACTTTTGTTAACCAAAGGTATTAAGGGATATGGGGTAAAAGCGAGTATATGGAGTTAGGTCGCAGATCAGCCATGATCTCACTGAATGGCAGAACAGGCTCAAGGGGCTAAATTTCCTACTCCTGTTCCTATGTTCCTAATATTGGCTAGTAGATACAGTGTGGTTATTATTTATAAAATGCTTATTCACCTGTGTTCTCAACTCAAGACACAGGGCAAATTCAATGCTTCCTTTAAAGCAGAAGTATTCGAACTGCTGGTGTGCAGATAAGAGCTCATGGGGTTGGGGGTAATGTATTAGCATGGATAGAGGATTGGCTAACTAACAGGAAACAGAGAGTCAGGATACGTGGGTCATTTTCAGGTTGGCAAACTGTAACTAGTGGGGTGCTATAGGGATCAGTGCTGAGCCTCAGCTGTTTACAATCCATATTAATGACTTGGATGAAGGGACCGAGTGTAATGTAGCCAAATTTGCTGATGATACAAAGGTAGGTGGGAAAGCAAGTTGTGAAGAGGACACAAAGAATCTGCAAAGGGATATAGATAGGTTAAGTGAGTGGGCAAAAATTTGGCAGAAAAAATGTGGGAAAATGTGAGGTTATCCACTTTGGTAGGAAAAATAAAAAAGCAAGTTATTATTTAAATAGAGAGAGACTACAAAATGCTGCGGTACAGAGGGATCTGGGGGTCCTTGTACATGAAACACAAAAAGTTAGCATGCAGGTACAGCAAGTAATTAGGAAGGCCTTTATTGCAAGGGGGATGGAGTATAAAAGTAGGGAAGTCTTGCTACAACTGTACAGGGCGTTGGTGAGACCACACCTGGAGTACTGCGTACAGTTTTGGTCTCCTTATTTAAGGAGGGATATACTTGCATTGGAGGCAGTTCAGAGAAGGTTCACTAAGTTGATTCCTGAGATGAAGGGGTTGTCTTATGAAGAAAGGTTGAGCAGGTTGGGCCTATACTCATTGGAGTTTAGAAGAATGAGAGGTGATCTTATTGAAACGTATAAGATTCTGAGAGGGCTTGACAGGGTAGATGCAGAGAGGATGTTTCCCCTCATGGGGGAATCTAGAACTAGGGGGCATAGTTTCAGAATAAGGGGTCACCCATTTAAAACGGAAATGAGGAGGAATTTCTTCTCTCAGAGGGTCGTGAATCTTTGGAATTCTCTACCCCAGAGAGCTGTGGAGGCTGAGTCATTGAATATATTTAAGGTGGAGACAGACAGATTTTTGAACGATAAGGGAGTCAAGGGTTATGGGGAACGGGCAGGAAAGTGGAGTTGAGGCCAAGAGCAAGACCAGATCAGCCATGATCTTATTGAATGGCGGAACAAGTTCGAGGGGCCAAATGGCCTACTCCTGCTCCTATTTCTTATGTTCTTATGTGCAGGACATGATGTTGAGGATTTCAGCAAGTTCTCAACAATGGAGAGTGCTATAAAATCTGTACCAGTGACAGCTGAGTCCTGACCAGTTAAGAGCTAACTAGGGACCTAAAGTTCAATTATCACAAGGCATGTTTACAATTAGAAGAAACAATCCTCTCGCTACAATATGATTGTTTTGTACTAATTGTTATTGCAATGCCAGAGATTTTATTTGACTTCAAGACTCAGCAATGGGACCAATAATACAATTCACTGCATCTCAAAAATCTTTTTGAAGTATACACCACCCAGTGTAGTGCTCATTCGTACAGACGAGGAGACCCTTGCCTTGATCCATGTGCAGCGTTAGCTGATCTCAGCTGAGGCGCAGTAGGAGTGCCATAATTGGCTTCAATGCCAGTGGGCTAGACAAGGGAAAATAAAATCAGCCAGTTCCCACTCTGCAGCAAGGTACTGGAGATAACTGGAACCATAGCCTTGAATAAGTCAGTGTCTTCAGGAAAGAGTGGAGTTAAGGTGGGGGAAAAAATTACTATTTTATAATAGATCATAAATAATAATTGCAATACTATTTTGCAGATGCTAAAACTATCTTTCAGCTTAACTTTATTTGCAATGGCTGAATAATGTAACAAGAAAAGTAAAACCAATAAATGTAGTGTTAAAATTGATTCTGTTATCTTGGCAATTCAATTATCTTTTAGTCAATTATCTTCATTAATTTTGATATTACTGTTTTGAGCTGAATGCTTAGCAAAAGTCAGACATTCTTTGAATTTTTTTTGTATTAATTCTTGAATAATTTATGGGAACTTTAGCCTCAGATTAGTCACAGTTACAGAGTTTTGAGCCTATCATTATTTTTCCAGACAGAATGCTTATGTTTTCACTTCCTGATAGCCTTCAACAGATTCAACAGTGTAAAGCGCAACTGTAGAACTGTATCCGACACTGCAAATCATCACCATAATTGTGACTTTTCATGAATGCAGCTTGCTTGTGTCGGAAGTAGATGTCACATTGATGAGACCCAGCATAGATTGAGAGGAATGCACAGCTCAATTTTTGAATATCCTGCAGCTTAACACCGCACAGACATTGGGCTGGATTTTAAGATCGCGATGCGCTGGGAACGGGTGGGGGGTCCGGTAGCGCGCAGGAAATCTGGAAGTCAGTGCAGCGTGTCGGTCAGTGGCTTTTTAAACCAACCACTGTATTAGCGTATCATTTCCGGGTTTCCTGGCCAATTAGCATCAGCTGGTGTGATGACGACCCGCATGGCGCAATGTCAACTGCAGTATTTAAAGGGACACTCCAAATATGCAATTTGAAAGAGTTTGGAGTTGTGAGTCAAGGGAAGCAAGTGGGAGAATAGAGTCAAGGAGAACAAAAGCTGCAACTCGTGGGGGCTGTGAGGACCCGGAGGGATATACTGTTCCCTAGTGATGGGAGGAAGAAGCCAGCTGGGGACATCAAGAAGACATGGTTGGAGGTAGTGGAAGAGGTCAGCAGCAGGAGCGTGGTGCCATGCTCCTGGATACGATGTAGGAAGCGGTTCAATGACCTAAGCAGGGCAGGAAAGGTAAGAGCAATGGTACATTGCCCTACATCCTGATGTGCGTGTCACCCCAACCCCCTCACTCTGCCTTAACAAACCTACTCTAGCACATCACTCCTCACACCAACTTACCTTGTAGGTACACCCATCCCTCTCCGTCTATACGCTTCCTCACATCCCCATCTGTCTATCCACCACTGACACGCACCCTCATTCTTATGCTTATGAAATGTCATGCCTCTCCCTCATAGACACCCTCAACAAATGCTCTCCATCCATCTGTTCAACATATGCTATAACTTATAGGTCTCCTCTTTCCCGCCTTACAGGAGAAGAGAGCACAGAAACTCCATTAAGGGGTAAGCCATTTAGGACTGAGATGAGGAGGAATTTCTTCACCCAGAGAGTGGTGAACCTGTGGAATTCTCTACCACAGAAGGCAGTTGAGGCCAACTCATTAAATATATTCAAGAAGGAGTTAGATATATTTCTTAAGGATAAAGGGATCAAGGGATATGGGGAGAAAGCAGGGACAGGGTACTGAATTTGGATGATCAGCCATGATCTCATTAAATGGCGGAGCAGGCTCGAGGGGCCGAATGGCCTACTCCTGCTCCTATCTTCTATGTTTCTATGTTTCTATGTTACCTGGACTACACTTCCTCCCACCCCGCTCCCTGTAAGGACTCTATCCCATTCTCCCACTTCCTCCATCGCATCTGTTCTGACGATGCCACCTTCCATACTAGCGCTTCCGATACGTCTTCCTTTCTCCTCAACCGAGGATTCCCCTCTACCGTGGTTGACACAGCCCTCGACCGTGTCCATTCCATTTCCCACACTTATGCTCTCAGCCCTTCCCCTCCCTCCCAGAACCACAATAGGGTTCCCCTTGTCCTCACCAGCCTTCACATTCAACGGATCATCCTCCGCCACCTCCAGCGTGATCCCACCACCAAACACATCTTCCCCTCCTCTCCCCTTTCAGCATTCCGAAAGGACCACTCCCTCCGCGACACCTGGTCCACTCCTCAATCACCCCAACGCCCCCTCCCCTTCCCTTCCCACAGCACCTTCCCGTGCAAGCGCAGGAGATGCAACACATGCCCTTTTATCTCCTCCTTCCCACTATCCAGGGCCCCAAGCACTCTTTCCAGGTGAAACAGCAATTTACTTGTACTTCTTGCAATTTAGTATATTGTATTCGCTGCTCACAACGTGGTTTCCTCTACACTGGGGAGACCAAACGCAGATTGAGCGATCACTTTGCGAACACCTCCGTTCACTCCGCAAGCGTGACCCCGAGTTTCCAGTCGCCTGTCACTTTAATTCTCCACTCCACTCCCACGCTGACAGCTCTGTCCTCAGCCAATGAAGCTCAACATAAAGCCCAGGAAATTTATTAGTAATTGTCAGGTTTCATTAGTACTAGTTTACTAGCAGTAATAAATCTTATTAGGTGTAGTAGGGTTAATTAATAAAAATAAATTAATTAAGACTCAATAAAGATGGCAGGGCAGGTGATGTGTTGCGACTGCAGTATGTGGGAGCTCCTGGACGCCAGTGTGATCCAGGACGAACACGTCTGCGGTAAATGTCTGCAGCTTGAGGAGCTTCGGCTCAGAGTTGATGAGCTGGAGGCCGAGCTGCGGACACTGCAATGCATCAGGGAGGGGGAAAGTTACCTGGACACTTTATTCCAGGAGGCAGTCACACCCCTTAGGATAGGGTCTTCTGATTTGCTCAGTGGTCAGGGACAGGAGGATGTGACTGCAAGTGAGGCAGGTATGGGGACCCAGGAGGTGGAGGAGCCTCAGCCTTTACAATTGTCCAACAGGTTTGAGGTTCTTGCGGCCTGTATGGATGAAAACGGTGGCTGCAGGGTGGATGAGCAAACTGACCATGGCACCGAGGTACAGGAAGCCATTCAAGCGGAGGGAGTTAATAGGAATGTAGTGGTAATTGGGGACAGCATAGTCAGGAGGATAGATACAGTTCTCTGCGGCCAAGAGCGAGAGTCCAGACGGCTGTGTTGCCTGCCCGGTGCCAGGGTTCGGGACATCTGCTCTGGGCTGGAGAGGAACTTGCAGTGGGAGGGGGAGGAGCCAGTGGTCGTGGTCCATGTAGGTACCAACGACATAGGTAGAACTAGGAAAGAGGTTCTGCTGAGAGAGTATGAGCAGCTAGGGGCTAAATTAAAAAGCAGAACCTCAAGGGTAATAATGTCTGCATTATTACCTGAGCCACGAGCAAATTGGCATAGGGTAAATAAAATTAGAGAGATGAATGCATAGCTCAAAGACTGGTGTGGGAGAAATGGGTTTCGATTCCTGGGACACTGGCACCAGTACTGGGGAAAGTGGGATCTGTATCGTTGGGATGGTCTTCACCTGAACTGTGCTGGGACCAGTGTTCTGGCGAGTCGTATAACTGGAGCGGTAGAGGGGGCTTTAAACTAAATATTGGGGGCATGGGATCAAATTTGGGAAGATGTAATTCAAAGATTAGAGACAAGGCAATAGAGAAAGGTATTAATATGGGAAATGATAAGCAGACCATGACAGGAAGGGATAGAGAGTATAAATCTAAGAGTAAATCAACAGATAAGGCTAGAGGTTACAAAAATAATAAAAGGACAAAACTAAAGGCTCTGCATCTGAATGCACGTAGCATTCGAAACAAAACAGATGAACTGATAGCGCAAATAGAAATAAATAAATATGATCTGATAGCCATTACAGAAACATGGCTTCAGGATGACATAGATTGGGACCTGAATATTGAAGGGTACATGACATTTAGGAAGGACAGGAAGGTGGGAAAAGGTGGAGGGGTGGCTCTGTTAATTAATGATGGTATTAGCACAATAGAGAGGGATGACCTAAGTTCAGGAAACCAGGATGTAGAAGCGGTTTGGGTAGAAATGAGACATAATAAAGACAAGAAATCACTTGTGGGAATGGTGTACAGGCCCCCTAACAGTAACCACATGGTAGGATGGAGTATAAATGAAGAAATAATGGGAGCTTGTCAGAAGGGTACGGCAATAATCATGGGGGATTTTAATCTGCATATAGACTGGAAAAATCAGATGGGCAAAGGTAGCCTAGATGAGGAGTTCATGGAATGTTTTCGGGATAGTTTCTTACAACAGCACATTCTGGAGCCAACCAGAGAGCAGGCTATACTAGACCTGGTATTGTGCAACGAGATAGGATTAATTAATGACCTCAAAGTGAAGGCGCCCCTAGGTAGCAGCAATCATAATATGATTGAATTTTACATTCCGTTTGAGAGAGAGAAGAGTGGGTCCAAGACTAGTATTTTAAACTTAAATAAGGGCAATTATGAGGGCATGAAAGCAGAGCTAGCTAAAGTGAACTGGCAAATTAGGTTAAGGGATAGGTCAATAGAGTTGCAGTGGTAGACATTTAAGGGGCTATTTCAAAATACACAGAATATATACATTCCAACAAGAAAGAAAAATTCCAAGGGGAGGACCCACCATCCGTGGTTAACTAAAAAAGTTAAAGATAGTATTAAACTTAAAGAAAAAGCATATAATTGCACAAAGATGGGTGGCAGGTCAGAAGATTGGACAGAATATAAAAAACAGCAAAGAACGACTAAAAGATTAATAAGGAGAGAAAAATTAGAGTATGAGAGAAAGCTAGCTAGAAATATAAAAAGATAGTAAGAGTTTCTAAACATATTTAAAAGAGTTAACAAAGTGTGCATTGGTCCTATAAAAAGTGAGTCTGGGGAATTAATAATGGAAAATAAGGAGATGGCAGTTGAATTGAACAGGTATTTTGCATCAGTCTTCACTATAGAGGATACAAGTAACATCCCAGAAATAGCTGTAAATCAGGAAATGGAAGGGAGGGAGGAACTCAAGAAAATTATAATCACCAGGGAAGTGGTACTGAGCAAATTGTTGGAGCTGCGGGCTGACAAGTCCCCGGGTCCTGATGGACTTCCTAGGGTCTTAAAAGAAGTGGCTAGTGAGATAGTTGATGCGTTGGTTTTAATTTTCCAAAATTCCCTAGATTCAGGGAAGGTTCCATTAGATTGGACAATAGCAAATATAACTCCTTTATTCAAAAAGGGAGGGAGACAGAAAGCAGGAAACTACAGGCCAGTTAGCTTAACATCTGTCCTAGGGAAGATGTTAGAAGCTATTATTAAAGACATTGGCCCAGAAATTAAAGACTGAGTGTTGACGCGGGGGTAAGGCTTCCCCGCGATCTCTCACTCCGCGTTGGCTTTTTCAGATCCAGCTCGCACGAACTTGATGTTCTAGACATCAGCTGGGCAGTGCTTGCGTATCCCACCGGCGTAGTGAATTCGTGCGAGCTGTGGGATCACGTGACTCAGTTAGAGCCAATGGCAGCACACCATCTTCCATTCATAAGTTTCACATAAGTGCTGTGAAAGCTATGAATCTTACACCCCCCCAAAATAACAGCTAAACCTCAATTAAATTTAAAAAAAAACCATCACATTAATAAAATAAGTATAGTTAAATAAATTAACCATTTTAAATAAAAAATAAAATTTTTGAAAAAATTTAAAATCTTTTAAAAAGTTATAAAAATAAACTTACCTGTCTTTAAAGTCTCTAAAAAAGATATACCTGTTAAAAAAAATTCAAAATAATACTTAATTCACTACTTACCTTGTTAAAAGTGGGTCTTACTCCTCCTTTTTTCATTTCTAAAATCTTCCGTCCTCACCTGCGCGTCCAAAGCACTAAGTGCACAGCGTGCGCGCAGCCTGTAGCGCGCACGCGGTGCACCGAGGAACCGCCCCCTTTTCCAAAAACCAAGTGCCGGTTTTCAGCGCATGCGCAGTGCATGCAGAAAACCGGCAATTGGTGACAGAATACGCGAGAGTACACAGTGCGTACTCTCGCGTCGTGCAAGGGAAATCATGTTGAACCAATTTATTGGAGTTCTTTGAGGAAGTAACATGTGCTGTGGATAAAGGGGAACCGGTGGATGTACTGTACTTAGATTTCCAGAAGGCATTTGATAAGGTGCCACGTCAAAGGTTATTGCAGAAAATAAAAGCTCATGGTGTAGGGGGTAACATATTGGCATGGATAGAAGATTGGCTAGCTAACAGGAAACAGAGAGTAGGCATAAATGGGTCATTTTCTGATTGGCAAGATGCAACGAGTGGTGTGCCACAGGGATCAGTGCTGGGGCCTCAACTTTTTACAATTTATATAAATGACTTGGATGAAGGGACCGAAGGTATGGTTGCTAAATTTTATGATGACACAAAGATAGGTAGGAAAGTAAATTGTGACGAGGACATAAGGAGGCTACAAAGGGATATAGATAGGTTAAGTGAGTGGGCAAAGATCTGGCAAATGGAGTATAATGTGGGAAAATGTGAAGTTGTCCATTTTGGCAGGAAGAATAAAAAAGCATATTATCTAAATGGTGAGAGATTGCAGAGCTCTGAGATGCAGAGGGATCTGGATGTCCTAGTGCATGAGTCGCAAAAGGTTACTATGCAGGTACAGCAAGTAATTAGGAAAGCTAATAGAATGTTATCGTTTATTGCGAGGGGAATTTAATACAAAAGTAGGGAGGTTATGCTTCAGTTATACAGGGCATTGGTGAGACCACATCTGGAGTACTGTGTACAGTATTGGTCTCCTTATTTAAGGAAGGATGTAAATGTGCTGGAAGCAGTTCAGAGAAGGTTTACCAGACTAATACCTGGAATGGGCGGGTTGTCTTATGAGGAAAGGTTGGACAGGCTAGGCTTGTATCCGCTGGAGTTTAGAAGAGTAAGAGGTGACTTGATTGCAACATATAAGATCCTGAGGGGTCTGGACAGGGTGGATGTGGAGAGGATGTTTCCTCTTGTGGGAGAATCTAGAACTAGGGGTCACTGTTTAAAAATAAGGGGTCGCCCATTTAAGACAGAGATGAGGAGAAATTTTTTCACAAAGGGTCATGAGTCTTTAGGGCTCTCTTCCTCAGAGGGCGGTGGAAGCAGAGTCTTTCAATATTTTTAAGGCAGAGGTAGATAGATTCTTGGTAAGCAAGGGGGTGAAAAGTTATCGGGGGTAGGCAGGAATGTGGAGTAATCAGATCAGCCATGGTCTTATTGAATGGCGGAGCAGACTCGAAGGGCCGAGTGGCCGACTCCTGCTCCTAATTCGTATGTTCGTACGTATAAGCTCGAGGAACAGCACCTCATCTTTCGATTAGGCACTTTACAGCCTTCTGGACTCAACACTGAGTTCAAACCATAACCTCTGCCCCTATTTTTTCCAAATGGCAGCTGTTGATGATTTTGCGATTCCCATTTACACCTCTTCTAGGCCCATATTTTGTTTCTTTTCTTGTCCCATTACCATCTCCTTTCGCCTTGCACCATCATACCTTTTGTCTTTTAATCATTCCTGCCTTCCACCCTCTCACAGACCTTCCCTTTTGTCCTTTCCTCCCCTTTCCCTGCCCCAACACTTTTGCTTAAAACCTGTTACATCTCTAACTTTTTCCAGTTCTGACGAAGGGTCATCTACCTGAAACGTTAACTCTGTTTCTCTCTCCACAGATGCTGCCTGACCTGCTGAGTATCCCAGCATTTTCTGTTTTTATTTCAGATTTCTAGCATCCGCAGTATTTTGCCTTTGTAGACTGTTGCTGGTGCAGGTCCTGCTGCTCCTGGTGGTCATCTTGGTCCTCATCTGAGGTCCAAAGTAACACAGTGTAAGCGGCACCCATTATATGATAGAACAGAGATCCAAAGTGCAGATCAGACCTCCGAATCTCCAAAGTTAGATGACACCGCCAAAGTGTGTAAAGTAACCTTTCATCGCAAGTACTGTGAACAAACCCTTTCACATAGCAGATATGAAAGCAGCGGAGAGTACTCAGTACTTATTGGCATATTTCTCTCTCATGGCTTCAGCCCCCTCAATTGTCGCTTTCTTCTCGCCTTGCTTTCATTGGCGAGTTCCAGGAAGCCCGGGAAACCTGTGGAGCCAAAGTTAAACTCCAAAACCCTTGTTAATATTGCTGTAATTGACCTATTAACATATTGAAATTGACAACCCGCTTCTCCCGAGGGGAATGCTCGCACTGCAATTAAATGCGGACATCGGCGGGTTGGAGCCGGCTTCCCGATGCGGTCAATTTTGTGGGTTTTAACCCCCCCCCCCCCCCCCCAAAATCGCTCCCAAACCCACGCGCTATTTCACATTAAAATTCAGCCCACTGTCTTAGTGGCTGTGGCTTCAAAATTGCTGCCTTCAATGTATTTTTTCTCCCCTCCTCGAGAAGGTGCTGACTCGCCCTGGGGGGACATTCCATTGGCGATAGTAACCCTCACTTAAGTTGCTATTCCTCTTTGCGATCCTGGGTATTGAGTGTTGGCAAGCAGGAATGTACCACAGAAGGCAGCATTACAGCCACGTCTGATCAGGTCCTCACTTGATGTTCACGCACAGCCACATGTTCCAGCAATGATGACAAAATAATTATGGATGAGGAGGGCCATTCAGCCCATCTTAATTCATCCATCGAGAAGCACCCTGCAGTCCTCCCATTAGTCGTCTCTTAAATAATTTCAGAGTTTTCGCTTCCACTACTTTATCTGGGATCCATTCCAAGTATTGATCACTCTTTGTGTGAAGGAGAATTTCCTGATATCAGTCCTAAATTTGCCTTTACTCGTTCGAACTTGTCCTACTCTCACAATTCACTTTAAACTAATATTCTGGATTAACCTTTTCCATACCTTATCTACAGAGTTTTTTTGACAAAGTCACTAGGGTAATGGATGAAGGAAATCTGGTAGACGTTGTCTACCTGGATTTTCAGAAAGCATTTGGATAAGGTATCTCATACTAGGCTACTTTAGAAGATAAAATCTTGTGGTATCAATTGGGATTTGAAACACTGGATTAGGAATTGGCACCAGTTAGCTCAAGGCCTGTGATTAACACCTTATTTGTTTGGGGGAGGAAATTAGCATACTGCTGCAGGCTTTAAATGCTTGCCGCAACTTAAAGGGGCAGTTGAGGTTTACATGCTGAGCACAAAGATCGGCTACGTGGATGTCTGAAAGGCCTGCTGCAGGGCACAAAGCAGCCAGATTTGCTGATCCAGTTGTGGAAAAGCTCTTTGGAATGGAGAGACGGATGGCCCCAATCAGGACAACTTGGGGTCGGTGGAGGAAGGTAGCCAGGACTGAAGTGCCAACACCACGACCTGCCTCTCAGTGCAGCAGTCTAATGACACTTCTGTTGAGGCTGCCGCGAAACACGAATGGAGGCTGAATCCATGTGCGGAAAACAAGAAACTTTTATTCACTGCATGCTATAACAAAATGGCTGCGAGAAAAACTGCTCCCAGAAATCTCTGGAAAAACTCCCAGAATTCTCTGGGTAAAACCTGAGGCCCCGCCCCCTTCTGCCTTAAAGGTAATGTGCCTTAAAGGGGAGGGGCTGGAAATTTGTCCACAGACGGAAGAGTGGATTATGCCTGTTTTAGGTGGCGATCCGCCACACAGCTCCCCCCAGAATTCGCTTAGGAGGTGTGGACAAGACGGTGCGGCGGTCTGATGGGCCGGCCGGAGCGGCTCTTGTAGGACGCCGGTGGACGTGGAACGGCCGGGCGTGGAGCAGCCGGGTGAACCGGCTTGAGGGCAGGTCGGCTGCGTGGAGGTGGACGAGCTACAGGGACATGCTCCCCGGGCTCCGAGTGTGCTGGCTTGAGTCGGTCCACCGACACTTTTTCGGTCCTGTCGCCCACTTGCAGGGTGAAAAATTTGTCCCCAGCCTGTAGCACCTTGTAGGGCCCGTCATACGGGGGTTGAAGGGGTCCGCGGTGGGCGTCGTGCCGGACGTAAACAAACCGTGCCTGGTACAGGCTTAGTGGGACGTGTGAGGTGGATTCGCCGTGTCGGGCAATGGGCACCGGGGCGAACTGCAGCGCCGGTGAGGCGAAGTCGTGGCGTTGCTGGTCGGCTGACCAGGGTGTCGTGGCGGTGGGCAGGAACTCGCCGGGTACGCGCAGCGGCTGACCGTACACGAGCTCTGCTGCCGATGCGTGGAGGTCTTCTTTAACCGCGGTGCGCAGGCCGAGGAGGACCCACGGAAGTCGGTTGGTCCAGGCGCCGTCTTGGAGGCTGGCTCAAAGAGATGCCTTCAAGGATCTGTGGAACCGCTCACACAGTCCGTTGATTTGGGGGTGGTACGCTGTGGTGCGGTGAATGGTCACCCCGAGATTGCGTGCGACGGCGGTCCAGAGTTCAGAGGTAAATTGCGGACCTCTGTCCGACGTCATGTCGGAGGGGACGCCGAACCGTGCGACCCAGGTGCTGATGAAGGCTCTGGCGATGTCGGCGGTGGTGGTAGAGGTCAGTGGAATTGCCTCAGGCCAGCGTGTGGTGCGGTCAACGATCGTCAGCAAGTGCGTGTGGCCTTGCGACGGCGACAGGGGCCCGACGATATCCACGTGGATGTGGTCGAATCTCCGAGAGGGGACGGTAAACTCCTCGAGGGGTGCTTTCGTGTGTTGCTCTACCTTGGCCCATTGGCAGGCTAGGCAGGAGTTGGCCCAAGTACGCACATCCTTGCGAAGGCTGCGCCAGACAAAGCGGTTGGCTACCAATTTGATGGATGCGCGGGCGCCGGGGTGGGAGAGGTTGTGGAGAATGTCGAATACCCGGCGGCGCCAGGACGCTGGGACGACGGGCCGAGGTTGACATAGGGATCTGTCGCACTTGACCGTGACTGCGGTCGGGCCACAGGCGACGTCGGCCAGGCGTAGCCCTGGTAGGTTGGTGGGTGCGGAGAGCAGATCAGGGTCGGTGATCTGGTCTGCTGCGAGTTGAGCGTAGTCGACTGCTAGGTGTGCGGCGTGGATGGCGGGGCGGGAGAGGCAGTCGGCTACCACATTGTCTCGGCCAGAGACGTGTTGGATGTCCGTGGTGAACTCGGACACTGCCGCGAGCTGGCGCTGCTGCCTGGCGGACCAGGGGTCGGTTGTCTTTGCCATTGCGAATGTCAGGGGCTTGTGGTCGACAAATGCAGTGAAGGGGTGGCCCTCAAGCAAAAACCGGAAATGGCGGACCGCCAGGAACAGCGCGAGGAGCTCGCGGTCGAAGGTGCTGTACTTGACCTCCGGGGGCGTAGTTGGCAGCTGAAGAAGGCAAGTGGTTGCCAGGCGCCGTCGACCCACTGCTCATACACGGCGCCGACCGCGTGGTCGGAGGCGTCCGTGGTGAGCGCTACCCTGGCATTGGGCCGTGGGTGCACAAGCAGGGTGGCGTTGGCGAGCGCGGTCTTGGTGGAATCGAAGGCGGCTGACGCGTCTGCCGTCCATTCGACCGCCATCTTGCCGCTCCTGCCACGGAGGGCTTCATACAGGGGCCTCATGAGGGACGCCGCTTTGGGGATGAAGCGGTTATAGAAATTCACCATCCCGAGGAACTCCTGAAGGCCTTTGATGGTGGTGGGGCGGGGAAATTGTTGAACGGCCTGCACCTTGGTGGGCAGGGGAATGGCCCCAGCATGGGTGATGTGGTGGCCGAGGAAGTCGATCTTGTCCAGGCCGAACTGGCATTTGGCTGGGCTGAGGATGAGCCCGTGGTCGCTGAGGCGCCCGAACAGGATGCGAAGGTGTTCGAGGTGTTCCTGCTTGGAGGAACTGGCTACCAGGATGTCGTCCAGGTAGACGAACAGGAACTTCAGGTCCCGAAGGACCGAGTCCATGAGCCGTTGGAATGCCTGGGCCGCGTTTTTGAGGCCGAAGGGCATCCGCAGGAACTCGAACAGGCCGAAGGGGGTGATTACGGCCGTCTTGGGGACGTCCGCGGGGTGGACGGGGACTTGGTGGTAGCCACGCACCAGGTCGACCTTGGAAAAGACTGAGCGGCCGGCCAGTCTAGCCGAGAAGTCCTGAATGTGCGGCACGGGGTACCGATCAGGGGTGGTGGCGTCATTGAGGCGGCGGTAATCCCCGCAGGGGCACCAACCTCCGCCTGGTTTGGGGGCGATGTGGAGTGGGGAGGCCCAGGGACTGTTGGAGCGGCGGATGATGCCGAGCTGTTCCATGGTGGCAAACTCGGTCCGCGCGATCTCCAGTTTGGCCGGGTCCAGCCTGCGGGCGTGGGCGTACACTGGGGGGCCTGTGGTGGGGATGAAGTGTTCCACCCCGTGTTTGGCGGCCTCCGCGGAGAAGGTCGGATTGGTAAGGGCCGGGAATTCGGCCAGGAGTGCCGAGTAGTCATCCGTGGCCCGGGCGTGGCACTGTGACGCCATGTCGGCGGGTTGACGGGGGGCCATGGCGCCCAGGATGGGGGACATGGTGTTCATGTCCACGAGGCGGTGACGAGGGATGTCTACCAGTAAGCCGTGGGCACACAGGAAATCTGCGCCGATGAGGGGGGAGAGCACCTTGGCAGTGATGAACTCCCATCGGTAGCGGTGACCAGCGAGGTCGAGGGTGACTGTCCGGGTGCCATACGTCCGGATTTCCGAGCCGTTAGCAGCAGCCAGCGCCGGTCCTCGTTCACCCTTTTGGATGTCGAGGGCGGAGGCCGGGATGATGCTGTGCTGAGCCCCAGTGTCGCACAGGAACCGGCGGCCGGTTTTGTCATCCGTGACGAACAGCAGGGAGCCTGCGTGGCCCACGGCCATCGCGGGGGCTGGAACGGGGGCGGACTTGAAAGAGCAGGGAGGTGTGCACCATTGCGCCCTGGCGCCGAACCGTGCGTGGTAGTAACAGTGGTCCGGGTTAGTGGGGCATGAAGGCCCCGTTGGCCTGGTGACAGGCCCTTGTGGCCGTGTGCTGGATGGTGAGGGGCGCGCCCAGGCATTGGCTGCCAGGTCCGGAGTGACGTCGCGGCTGGAGTGAGCGGACAGCAGCTTGTCGGCCTCATCGGCCAGGGCTTCCAGGTTCGTGAGGCCGGACGCCACGATCGCTGGGCGGATGCTGAGAGGGAGCTGGCGGATGAACAGCGTGCGGAAGAGGGATCCGGGTGGGCTCTCGTCGGTGAGGGAGAGCATGTGGGAGAGGAGGTCTGACGGTGAGGCATCACCGAGGCCTGGAAGGTCGAGGAGGTGGCAGTTTCGCTGATATGCCGAGGCCGTAAATTTTTTAAGGAGCGCTGTCCTGAGATGTGCGTACTTGCCTTCCTCTGGTGGGTTCTGCAGCGTTGTCCAAACCTTGGAACCTGCAGCACTACTGAGTGATGTGACGAGGTAGTCGTACTTCGTCCCATCTGTGGTGATATTTCGCAGCCGGAAGCGAGATTCAGCTTGGAGAAACCAGGCTTCGGGCTGGTTTTCCCAAAACTCCGGCAGTTTCACGGAAACTGCGTTCGTGTCCGCCATTGCAGTGCTCGGAATACGTTCTGAGCGTCGGGGTCACCAATGTTGAGGCTGCCGCGAAACACGAATGGAGGCTGAATCCATGTGCGGAAAACAAGAAACTGCGAGAAAAACTGCTCCCAGAAATCTCTGGAAAAACTCCCAGAATTCTCTGGGTAAAACCTGAGGCCCCGCCCCCTTCTGCCTTAAAGGTAATGTGCCTTAAAGGGGAGGGGCTGGAAATTTGTCCACAGACGGAAGAGTGGATTATGCCTGTTTTAGGTGGCGATCCGCCACACTTCACCTATTAAGACCTAACAGAACTCTCACCAACTGAAAGCTGGCATGAGTTCCATTGAGGACTCAAGAAATGCCCCAAAGATTTCCAAGACAAATGCCTTTTGGCTCCCTTAGGACTTCCAGTGGTGGATCACAGCAGCCACCTGTGATGTTCCTTTCCATGTGCAAACTGCCTGCATGACTAAGATAATGACCCCACCCCCATCTGTGTCCTTGTCCAGGGGTGTGGGAGAATCCTGCTGCTCTGCACTTTCGTTGGCAGAGGCGGGACTGTGGAAATTCAGCCCCTATGTGCTTATCTGACAATTTAAAATAGATTGATGTCAATGGAATGAACATGAGGCAGGCAGGCTGTACAGCGGGTGGGCAATCACGTCCACCAGATGACTCACTCACTCACTCACACACACACACACACACACACACACACACACACACACATCCAAGCTACTTCCCAGCCTTAGCCCCATGGTGGAACCCACTTGTACCCTTGAAGAGGCCGGTATTCGTTGACATATCAGCCTCCAAAGTTATGACGGGTCCTTATGAGGCTGAGGACGTGGGAACTCCCAGTGTGAGAAGTCCATGCCCCGATCCCTGCCCCATCTGACATGGGTACTCTGAAAAAAGGAAAGACTGAGGTTTCGCCCCTCAAAATGCCCTGCAGATCCTGGCAACACAGGCATATCTGGGTCCCAGCCTGTTTTGTGGCCACACTCCTGTCAGACACCCGTGAAATTTCAGCCCCGTTATCTCCATTTCTGGTGAAGTTTTGTGATTACCTTGGTCAGGAATGCCAATGGTGACGAATGCCAATGCAGGCGAGTGCATTTCCCCCCACCCCCCGAGCATTAGGCACACCCAGGTCAAGTATATGGAGTAAAGCTCAATCATATCTACCCCAATAACATGCCTTCACCCTAACTTCAGTGGCACACTCTTCACTGTATCAGTGTTTCACTTCCATTTCTCACACCAGTCACGTTTATGGCCTTTGAGTGAAATTGGCCATTTAATGTTAAACTACAAGTCATTTCCTACTGTGAATTTATGGGCACCAGGAATTGAATTCATTCATTCTAAGCTCATTTCCTGCAGGTTCTTTACAATCCATCAGATTGCCTGCATTCAAACCCATGTGTGTGAGGTGAAAGAATCCACTACACTGCACATTACCAAAACTGTGAATTCCTCTAAAATGAGCAATACTTGTAACCACCCACTATGCATCCCAGAGAGTAAACAAAGTAACAGTATATTGGCATCTATTCACATTCAAATCTCAGATTTCAATGATTAAAATAAATTGGTAATTATAGAAAAATTTCCACTTTGTGAATCCTCAAAAATCTATTCCTGGTAATTTTTTGTAATGGAACCTTTATATTGATAGTGTGCTGAAGCTGGCAGGAGAACAATACTTCTGCTGCGAACGGCACACTCAATGCAAAGGGGAAAAAATTCAAGCCTCCACTGGCACCCAGGAGTGGCTCTTAGCAAGTCTTGAGGGCGGAGTTTGGAGGTGCAGGAAACACTTGTTCTATTGCCCATCAGCTCACAGGGGCAGTAAAAGGGGAGAGCAACACTCGACAGTTGCAGGTCTCCACTTGAGCGCTGCCATCCCAAACATATAAAAATATCATAAATGTATATTAAATCAGCTGTAAAAGTTGGGCATCTCTAAGCTACTCTCAGTTGCACGGCGCATGTTGTAGTCAGTCTCGATCCAGTTTCCCAATGGGTGCCTGAAATGGTCGTTAGGCTCTCCACTTGCACAGGCAATGGGCCCAGCATTAGTTTCAGGCGGGTGCCTTGAACAACTCTGGGACGCCCTAACCAATTTGGTATGCAGTGCTGTGGTGCCATATTGGACCCTTTATTGCCCATTTTTCGCCTCAGGAGACAAGTGCTGCACAATCGGATTACTAGTCCAGTAACATATCCACTACACCACATATTTTTTTGCAATAGATGAAGATGAACTTATGACAGAGCCGTCAAAGTTGGTTGGATTTGGGAGAAATATGAAGAATTGAAAGAAACAAGGGCCAGGAATTTCGTCTCATCAACAGTTTCCAATCTCACTTCTGGTGAAGTTATGGCGGCGGAGCGGGTGCAGCTCTGAAGAAATTCTCAGCCAAGATTTTTATTGTTCCAATGAAAGACATGGAGGAGGTCAAGATGTGGTGATTCAAACATAGTATTGTGAGAGGAATGAAGGCTCTGTGCACCTATAGCATGTAAAAATGCATGAATGTGGATAGAATCATTAGAGGAAGAGATCTTGCATAATTTTGAATCAACTCAGAGTAGGTCTAAATTCCACATATGCTGGAAAGCATTAATCATGTTGGACGAATGTGCCAATTTCTAGCCCCGCGAGCCTGTTCCGCCATTCAATTAGATCATGGCTGATCTGTATCTTAACTCCATCTAACCGCCTTGGTTCCGTAACCCTTAATACCCTTGCCGAACAAAAATCTATCATATCCTTTAATCATGTTAAACACCTCAATTAGATCACCCCTTAATCTTCTATGTTCACGGGAATACTAAGCCTCGTCTACACAACCTGTCCTCATAATATAACCCTTTTAGTCGCGGTATTATTCTGGTGAATCTGCGCTGCACCCCCTCCATGGCCAATATATCCTTCCTGAGGTGCAGTGTCCAGTACTGAATGCAATGCTCCAGATGGAGTCTCACCAGAGCTCTGTACAGCTGGAACATAACTTCCACGCCTTTGTATTCCAGCCTTCTTGTGATAAAGGCCAACATTTCATCAACTGTTTTAATTAATTTTGTACCTGTCTACTAGCTTTTAGTGATTTCCATACTTGAACCCCCAAATCTCTGCTCATTCACAGCTCCTTGCCTCTTGTCATTTACAAAATACTCTGATCTATCTTTCTTAGGTCCAAAGTGGATGACCTCACACTTTGCCACATTGAACTTAATCTGCCACAGTTTTTCCCACTGACTTAATCTATCAATGTCCCTTTGCAAGCTCGAGGAACAGCACCTCATCTTTCGTTTAGGCACGCTACAGCCCTCTGGACTCAATATCGAGTTCAACAATTTTAGATCATAACCTCAGCTCCAATCACATTTATATTTTATTTTTTCCACCCTTTTATTTGCCCCCCCCACCTTTTTTTTTCCTCCTAGAAGCTGGCAGCTGTCCTTCATTCTGCCAGTGGATGTCACACTTCTTTCAGCCTTAATCTGTCACATTAACACCACCTCTAGCCTTGCATATCTCTTAATGTCTCTTAATGTCTCTTCCTCTCCCCCTTTGTTCTTTTATCCCCTCCCCCTTTTCCCAGCTTTACTCTGGCCTTAAATCCATTTGATTTCCGGCTCTTCACAGTTCTGACGAAAGGTCATCGACCTGAAACGTTAACTCTCTTTCTTTCTCCACGGATGCTGCCTGGCCTGCTGAGTTTTTCCAGCGTTTTCTGTTGTTATTTCCCTTTGCAACTTTCTGCTTCTATATACACCATTTACTGTGCCACCTAACTTGGTGTCATTAGCAAACTTGGATATGCGGCTCTCTATTCCTTCATCTAAGTCATTGATAAATATAGTGAAAAGTTGAGGTCCTAGTACAGATCCCTGGGGGACACCACTAGTCAAGTCCTGCCAATTGGACTATTTACCCTACACCCATTATCCCAACTCTCTGTCTGCTACCTCCTAACCAATTCTCTACCCTTGTCAATAGGTTGTCTCCAATTCCATGCGCTTTCATTTTTGTTAACAGTCTCTTGTGTGGAACTTTATCGAATGCCTTCTGGAAGTCTATATAAAGAAGTCATAGACACTCCCTTATCTACCACATCAGTAACCTCCTCAAAAAATTCAACTAGGTTTGTTAGACATGAATTACCTTTACACATCCATGCTGGCTCTCTCTGATCAGCTCATATTTGTCTAAAATGATCAAATTTACTCCTAATAATAGGGTAAGTCATCAGATTTTGACATTATGCAATAAGAAAGTTTTGCCCAGTTTAACACGGATGGATTCAGACTGCCAGAAATACAACCAAAACCCAGTTTTTTCAGCTCAATTTCCAATTTGCTTTTGGGGAGTGGAGGGGAGGGGGGTGGAAGTGGGGTGGGGGAAGAGACTTATTGAGACCTAGTTTAAAAAGATTCATAAAAAGCAAAACCCATTCATTATAGAGTTCCTGCCAGTAGGCACATCAGAAGGTTCCAGAGTGTAATCATTACAGCTTCCATAAGCCCCTTCCCATCCTCCTAGCTTTCTGCTTCTATCCCAACCTTCAAGGCCAGTCTCAGGATTTTTGGGGCCCCTAGCAAATTTAGTCAAGGGAGCCACCCTGCCCAGCTTATCACTTTCCACTCCATCTCTCAGGTTTTTTTTAAAACCATTTTTCTCCTTAACCATTGAGAATTAAGGATTGAGAAATAAAAAGATGAACGACTGAGAAGGAGGGTGAATTTGAGTCAAATCAGGTACAGAAAGAGAAATAAAGAGAGGGAAATAAAGACTGGATTAAGAGAGAGAGAAAAAAAGAGACAATAAGGAAAAGTAAAAAAAAAAATTAATTTAAAATTTGACATTTATAAAATCTCCAACAACAATTCACTACCTGAAGGAATGAGACTCCACAGTTTGAATTGTTCACTGGAGCAGAGAGGTTGACTGGCAGTCATACACAATCATCACATCGTAAAGGGTATTTACGCTATTAATTGCTACCCTCATCCATACCTTTGTTACCTCTAGACTTGACTATTCCAACGCATTCCTGGCTGGCCTCCCACATTCTACCCTATGTAAACTTGAGGTCTTACAAAACTCAGCTGCCCGTGTCCTACCTCGCACCAAGTCCCGTTCACCCATCACCCCTGTGCTCGCTGACCTTCATTGCCTCCCAGTTGAGCAACGCCTTGATTTCAAAATTCTCATCGTTTTCAAATCCCTCCATGGCCTCACCCCTCCCTATCTCTGTAATCTCCTTCAGCCCCACAACCCCGAGATATCTGCACTCCTCAAATTCTGCCCTCTTGAGCATCCATCGGTGGCCGTGCCTAGGCCCTAAGCTCTGGAACTCCCCCCCTAAACCTCTCCGCCTCTCTACCTCTCTCTCCTCCTTTAAGACGCTCCTTAAAACCTACCTCTTTGACCAAGCTTTTGGTCATCTGCCCTAATTTCTTATTGGCTCGGTGTCAAATTTTTGTCTTATAACACTCCTGTGAAGCACCTTGGGACGTTTTACTACGTTAAAGGTGCAATATAAATACAAGTTTATGTTGTTGATTTAACTTTCTGCGGTGAGTTTAATGGGCAATTAATGAGCAAATCCAGCAAGTTCTTAAAAATAATGTGGAGGCTAAGGGCATGATGCTGTTTGTGCAAAGCAAACAGTGGAATGGCATAAATCGACCAGCAAGTTCTGAAGATTAACAACTCATGGCATATCTCTTAATCCCCTGAACTTGCTGACCGATTTGCACATTAATAACGGTGTGCATCATTCACAAGCCATTACTTTTTCAGCAAGTTCCGACCCATTGGACTGAATTTTAATAGGGAAGGCAGGTTGGGACCAAGGGGAGAGGGAGGGGGACGGGGTGGGGCTCTGAAGCGGTCGGGAAATCCAGGAGACTTTTAGGAATCCTTGTGCAAACTTTTGCAGTGGACATTATTCAGCGATGCTCAGGACGGTTTCTACATTATCAGTTCAGGTCTCACTTGCTTCACTACTTTCTTTTGCACAATAAATATTTGTGTCTGCTAATCGAAACTTTGTTTTAACCATATTCTCTAGCTGGTCTATAGACTGAGGAGCCAAATATCTGTGGCCCTTCTGGTGCACTATCACCGAAACTGCAGTGAAAGTGTGCTGGAAATACTGTACACTTGGCCAGGATCCAGCCTTACGTCAGGCATTCCATGGGCCTGGGAAGGGGTGGAACGTCCGCCCGCCCCTCACAACACCAATGTTCTAGGAGGGAACGGGGTTGGGGCCAGCAACCTCCAACATCGGGAGTTCCCACGTCCCTGGTTCTTAAAGGGACCTGGTGAATCACTGGTGAGACCAGACATACTGGCATATGTGGGTCCCACCTTGCAGGTATCTAGGCTCCTTTTAATACTATTTAAAAAAAAACAGCTTTAAAGAGAAGTTTTAAAATAAAAATTGTGAGCGCAACATTTTTTTAAAGTTCCATTTTTAAGCGTTGCCAAGAAAAATCACACAAAAGCTCAAGTCCTATTGAAGCCAGTGTGAATTGCAGCTGGACAAAGTGGACTGGTGGTAGCCAATGCGCATCTCCGCTCATCATCTAACAGTATAAGTGGGGTGGCTTGATAAAGGAATAAATTGCTCCTGGGTTGACATTTCACAATGCAGTAACTCCTTCATATGAATTTCTTCCATCTGTTCTTTTATTGAAACTGTTAGACCAAAAATGGCTTAAAGCCTTCATCGAATTAGCAGACAAGATAATCTCATATGAACATATTACCTTTTTTTGCTAAGATTAAATGTTGGATACCTAAATGATTTTACTTGACTTTTTTCTTTCTCCTTTTAAAGGAGGATTGTTTCCATGAAAAAGCATTTGTAGAAACCGTTTTTTTGTGGGTAGGGAGAAGACACTGAACGTTTACATGTCATTTTCCCATGGTAACTGCCATTTACAACATCGTGTTGTGCATGAAGCCACAGTTCCACCTTGGAAAAGTAATTTTTTTTTGCCCTTAAATTTACAACCACAGTAGTAATAACTTCCTGCTATTGATCTTTCTCTGTGTTCCTAGATTGTCTTTTATATTATTTTCTGTGGTCTTCTATACTCCAGTCCGCAAATGCTGTCGTCTGACACAAGGCTATTTGCAGTGAAACGATTTAATTGCAGACTGAAACAGCACTTAATATAAAGAAAGAAAATAAGAAAAGAAACAGACGCATCTGCTCCGAAAGCAAGTCCCAAGTTTAAGCCCCCCTCTAAAGCACACCATGTGTTCTTATTTGTCTAAAATTTCAATAGAAGGAAGCCATTCCCTTACAACCAACCACTCCTCATGCCCAGCTGGGAATTTGTAAAACATAAAAGAAAAAGTAAGTGGTTGAAGACAGCAATGAAACCTCCCTTGAGAGCAATAGCTGCACGCAGTTGATTTTCCTTCTGTCAGCTAACACGGATTGCTTTTCACAGAAATAACTAGACATCTTCAACAGCTGCAAACTCCATGTTTGAATCCCTCCAATCCGGTTTCCGCCCCTGCCATAGTACTGAAATTGCTCTCATCAAAGTCACAAATGACATCCTTTGTGACTGTGACAAAGGTAAACTATCCCTCCTCGTCCTTCTCAACCTGTCTGCAGCCTTTGACATGGTTGACCACTCCATCCTCCTCCAACGCCTCTCCACCATCGTCCAGCTGGGTGGGACTGCACTCGCCTGGTTTCACTCTTATCTATCTAATCGTAGCCAGAAAATCACCTGCAACGGCTTCTTTTTCTGCTCCCACATCGTTACCTCTGGGGTCCCCCAAAGATCTATCCTTGGGCCCCTCCTATTTCTCATCTATATGCTGCCCTTTGGCGACATCATCCGAAAACACAGCGTCAGTTTCCACATGAATGCTGACGACACCCAGCTCTACCTCAGCACGACTTCTCTCGACCCCTCCACGATCTCTAAATTGACACACTGCTTGTCTGACATCCAGTACTGGATAAGCAGAAATTTTCTCCAATTAAATATTGGGAAGACCGAAGCCATTGTTTTCGGTCCCCATCACAAACTCCGTTCCCTAGCCACCGACTCCATCCCTCTCCCTAACATCTGTCTGAGGCTGAACCACATTGTTCGCAACTTTGGTGTCATATTTGACCCTGAAATGAGCTTCCGACCACATATCCGCAGCATAACAAAGACCGCCTATTTCCACCTCCGTAACATCACCCTTCGCCCCACCTCAGCTCATCTGCTGCTGAAACCCTCATCAATGCCTTTGTTACCTCTAGACTTGACTATTCCAACACACTCCTGGCTGGCCTCCCACATTCTACCCCACATAAACTTGAGGTGATCCAAAACTCGGCTGCCCGTGTCCTGACTCGCACCAAGTCCCGTTCACCCATCACCCCTGTGCTCGCTGATCTACATTGGCTTCCGGTTAAGCAACGCCTTGATTTAAAAATTCTCATCCTTGTTTTCAAATCCCTCCATGGCCTCGCCCCTCCCTATCTCTGTAATCTCCTTCAGCCCCACCCCCCGGAGATATCTGCGCTCCTCAAATTCTGCCCTATTGAGCATCCCTGATTATAATCGCTCAACCATCGGTGGCCGTGCCTTCTGTTGCCAAGGCCCTAAGCTCTGGAACTCCCTTCCTGAACCTCTCCGCCTCTCTACCTCGCTTTCCTCCTTTAAGACGCTCCTTAAAACTTACCTCTTTGACCAAGCTTTTGGTCATCTGTCCTAATTTCTCCTTATGTGGTTCTGTGTCAATTTTTTGTCTTATTACACTCCTGTGAAACGCCTTGAGACGTTTTATTATGTTAAAGGCGCTATATAAATACAAGTTGCTACTGTTGCAGACGCTTCTTGTTGCAATCTGCTTGTTAATCAACACAATGTACAATCACAATTGTTTATTTTTGACTGCATCTCCTACGCCATTATTTCTATATGGTTCAAAGAGGATGAACAAGTCTTTCCATAAGGTTTGACCACTTAAACCAATGGATGAGACTGCCAGTCTGAATTACTTACAAGACCATCAGCATGACTCTTTTACCCTCTGAGCTCGCCTGATGATGAATAAGGTTTCAGTTTGTCGCTCTTATTAGAGGCAACCATTTAGCATATTTACTTGGCATTTAACGGCCATGTAACTGCAAAGTACGTCACAATATTACATCAAATTCTTTTAAATCATGAGGCACAATCTGCCAGTACCTCAGTAAACACATGTTCAACTGGGTTCACATGATATTGGTTCCTAATGACACAACCCGTGTGTGACATTTTTATCAAATCACAGCGCACACTTCTTCCCCAGACAAAAGAAAATACAAGACGACAAAATCAATTTGAACAATTGACATTAGCCATAATATTGATAACTGTCAACGATTGAACAAGATTCAATATCCAACATATTGTGCCACACCAACTATGTACTGATGTATTTGTGTCTTTAAAAATCATGTTTCTCAACCCACCCGTTGTACTGCACCGTATCCAACATGTTCGTACTGAATTGCTTAGTTCATAATTCAATATGCTTTGAAAAATATTAATTAAAATAAAAACACTGGTTAAGTGTCAATTTCAATGTTCAAATGATATGTCACTAATAATACATATAGGGGGAGAAATTCGGTATCGCCCCGTTTGGGGCGCAATTATCGGCCGGGCGCAAAGTTTAGCGCCTGGTGCTAATTATTGCCTCCGACTGCAAACTTGGCTTCTATCGCCCCTGGAGGTGGTTGGAGAGCTAAATCAGGTGCTACACAGCTCTAAGGCGCTAACGCCAAGAAGGAGCGAGGCGCTACCTCATAGCGCTGGCGAAGCTCATGTGATGTCAGTCAGCAATGGAACACAGACACACTGGCGCCGGCCAGTTCTTAAAGGGGAGGGTCGATCTTGCTCTCCATCCGCACACTGCTCATTGCAGCCTTGAATCTCGGCCTGGAGAGACCTGTACATCAAATCTGATGGAAAGAACAATGGAGACGCCCAAGGAAAGAGCTCAGAGTGCAGTCCCCGTAGTCACTTCTAAATTGATGCAAGGAAGGTCAAATTAAAATGAACCTGCAAAGTGCTGCTCAGTAACCAAAACTTCTTCACACAGCGTTGCATCTCTCCAGAAGTCTCTCTCTCTCTCAGAATGCGTGGTGCAAAAATGTCGCTGACAAAAATAGACAGGCAGCGGTCGCCTTTAAATAGCGCTCCCCCAGTCTCTTCCCGACTGCAAAACGCTCCCCTCAACCTGTCGTTGCTAGCGGCAGGCGGTAAGGCAGGGGGCGCCACTCAATATCCGGTCCGGGGCACTACCAGGGCATTGCACGCTCGACTGGCGTCACGATCTGCGGGCGCAGGAGATCGTGGCAGTAGTGTTTAGCCGCAAAATGTCTGGTCAATTTCGCGAGTGGCGCAAACATCGCCGCGCTCGGGCGCTAGTTGCTTTGCGCCCCATTAGGGTCCTCTTAGGGCGCTAACGGGAGGCGCACAGCAACCAAATTTTCCCCCCATAAATTTGTTATTAAAAATGTAATATGAAATTTAATTTAATAACAAATTTATAAATTTTTCCTTCAAACTCAGCAAGTACAACTGGCAGATATTTATATTTATCTGTTTATCTATATAATCCATCTATATATAATGAAACATTTTTAGCTGCATGAATGCCATGACCATAGCATCTGTCCATCAATTTTCTTTTGAACGCCCACCAATTTTCTTTTTCCTCATTGGTTAAGTATCTTGGTTTTTCTCTTTTCTAACTGATTACCTCTACGTCCGTTATTGCCTGAATATAATAATGGAAAAGCCTTCTCCTCAATTTTCACTTTTTCCCCCATCGCATTTCAGCAAAAAGAAAATTCTACCCTTTCCAGTGGAAACAAATTGGTAAAAAAGACTGAGATACAGTGGGTCTGACAACTCTGCACCCACCAAACAGCAAAATCTCTCAGATAAAAGAGTCATAGGAAAAATCCCAAACTTCTCCATAAATATGGCTCCAACAACTTCCCCACCACTGTCCAGAAGCAGCACAATGAACCCTGTCAGGCCTTTAAACATCCCGAATTCCAGGTACTGTACATCCTTCCCTGGTTAGGTATGTCCTCAACTGGACAACGTTTGTTTTAAATTTATTTAGTCACATCCTCGGGACTACAATTCCAAGGAGCATTTCTTAAGCAGGGGAGCTCTCAGGAGCCACCATGTAGCCATTCTTCCCAAGTACATACTGGAATTCATCTGCTAAAGTATGTTCAGCTATTTCCTGACCCCCAATTCCAAGGTGCACCCACCAGCCCCCCACCCCCCACCGCAACCCTCTCCCTTCCCATATCTTCCTACTTTTACTGTGTTTCACCACCCCCTCCCTGATCGCTCTCTTTTCTGTGGCCTGCGCCTTTCCCCACCCCAACAATCACTCAATGCAGTGGAATGAGCATCGCAGGAAACAGGAAGTGCTCCAGAAACAAACAGCAGAGTAAGAAAGTGGAGGGACTGGCAAAGTGAAAATTTAAAAAAGGAACAATGAGAGGAAAGGAAAAGTAAAGGAAGAAATGGCTGGGAAAAGCAATATATCCAATGACCAAAGTCCCAACTTTATTTATTTCAGTAACCTTTGGGGGAAAGGAAAGAGAAACAAATGCTGTCATAGGAGGGGAGGGAGGGAGCTTCTTTAGTGGAGCAAAAGAAATGGAGTGAGACCTTTTATAAGGGTGAGGGGCAAGGAGAGCGAGAGAGACGATCTTGAGGGCCTGGTTGCGGAGGGGAGGGTTTTGCAGAGGGTCAGTGAGGCACCTGCTTGGGGGGTCAGGGGTGTGGTGAGGGAGGGAGAGATAGGGAGGGGTAGAAATACACCCTTCCAGGAGAGAGAGAGGGGATAAGTAGCCTGTTGTGAAAGATGGAGAGAGAGAACCTGTTGAAGGATGAGTACTCTGTTGATGGCAGGGCTGGGGGGGTGCGGTGGGGGGAGAGACTCTTAAGACAAGGGGGAGTGAGCCACTGTTGAGGGAGTGAGTGGTGCAGGAAGAGAGAGGGAGAGGAACCCCAGTACTGGGCTGTCTCTGGTTCTGCTGGAAGGATGGTTGCTATCGGGGTTAGTGATCTGTTATCAAACAGCATATCCTCTGCCTCACCATAAGCATCACCCTGGGAGATCCGCCAGTAACTACTGGAAAAAACAAAGCCCGTGTGTCTGTAACACAGGATAATCCGCATATGCCACCACTGATATTGACCAACACATCACATGAATCCCATACTCCTCAGTGTCTGAGTTGGTAAACGCAGACCCCAGTGCAGAGATCCCAGGTTTGTCCTTTTTTTGTGTGCTGAGCTTAACCAGACTGGCATGTAGGAGTACTAAAATTGGCCGAGGTATCACTGGCCTCAGAAGGGGGAAAAAATGGTCATCCATTTCCAATCACAACCAGTAACTTCTGCTGGAAAGTGCATGCATGTGTGAACATGGTAAGTACAGGATGTGTTTCCATCCACATCGAATAACTTGCCGACTCTCACCATCGAGCCTCAAACATGTAAAAGGCTAATTGGGTGAAGCACCAGCGAGCTGGCCGCACACGTGGAACTGTACCCCAGCACGACACAGCACCTTCAGAACACAAGTGGAGAATACAAGGGCGGAATCTCATTCTGTTGTGTGACAAGAGCCTGATGCAGAGCAGCAGCATTTCTCACAACACTACCTTGCAGTTTGAAGTTGCTTTTGCCGGATCTTGGAAGCACGACCCAAATGTGCTGCACGCCTACATTTCCATGTGAATTGGTCGCAAAGTGGATCCTGGTGTGCTGTGCAGGTGCAGACCGGCTGTGACAGTTTGACTATTTCACATATGCGAATTGCTGATGATAATGGGCCATAATTTGCTGTCAAGATAACGGTGAGGCTAACGGTGCTCAACGTTACTTATGCTCAAATGCTAAAGCAACTTCAAACGAGGGGCAGATGCGCGGTTAAACGCGGAAACACAAAAGTTGCTGTCCAAGATATGCCGCTCCACATTTTGCTGTACGGCATCTCGCTGTCTGCCTCACCATTGACATGCATTGAATGGAGTGAAGTTGCTGTAGTTATGCGGTAGATACAAATTAAACTTGCTACAGGAAGTTAAGTCTTGTCCATTTCAGTCTAAATACCATTTTAACAAAGTGATAAGTGTTAATTATTGCCAAAACAACCTTTCTACCACTGAAAATTAACTATTACAAGTGTAGAGTCTCATTCCTTCAGGTTTTAATTGTTGTTGGAGATTTTAAAAATTTAAAATTTAAAACTTAAACTTTTCCTTTCTGTCTCTGTTTTTCTCTCTCTCTTAATCCAATCTTGCTTTCCCTCTCCATTTCTTTTTCTGTACCTGATTTGACAATAAATTCACTCACTCTAATTTACAATTCCTTCTCAGTCCTTGCACTGTTAATTTCACAATCCTTCGATCTGATTGGTTAAGGAGATGCTCAGTTGGTAGCCCTGTTCACTCAAGTCCCAGGTGCCGGTTTCCCTCACTGCGATGTTATCTGCACCTCCAACAACTTGTGGCACAAAGTATCATCGCGATTAAACGGGCAAGGGTAAGTCTAACCAACGGCTGACGCCGTTCATTGTCCTGCTGTAGCAAATTATGGCACATTGCAACGTGAAGTCACTACAGGGATGCCACTCGAACAGACGCATTTACAGTGCCCAAGACAACTGGCAGCAGTCAGGAAGACCCAGTGAAAAGCAGATCTTTCTGGTCGACAGTCTTAAAAAGCTCCAGCGAGTTTTGTTTCAGAGGTGGTGGCACATGAACAATATAACAGCCTGACCAACGGTTCCACCACAGACCCAATTCATGTACGGACCGGGGTCAATTAAGGCTGTGTCATTGCACCAACGCTCTTCTCGATCTTCCTTGCTGCAATGCTCCATCTCACCCTCAGTAAGCTCCCTGCTGGAGTGGAGCTAATTTACAGAACAAACGGGAAACTGTTCAACCTCCGTCGCCTCCAGTCCAGATCCAAGGTCATCCCATCCTCTGTCGTCGAATTACAGTATGCAGACGACACGGCAAGAGAGCCCCAGGTGGGCGGAGGAAACGCTTCAAGGACACCCTCAAAGCCTCCTTGAAAAAGTGCAACATCCCCACCGACACCTGGGAATCCCTGGCCCAAGACCGCACAAAGTGGAGGAGAAGCATCTGGGAAGGCGCCGAACACCTCGAGTCTCTTCGCCGGGAGCAAGCGGAAGCCGAGCGCAAGCAGCGCATGTCAACCCAAGCACCCCACCCACCCGCCCCTTCAACCACCATCTGCCCCACCTGTGACAGAGACTGTAGGTCCCGCATTGGACTCATCAGTCACCTGAGAACTCATCTGAACACCTGAGAAGCAAGTCATCCTTGGTTCCGAGGGACTGCCTAAGAAGAAGAAAAGCAGCTTTAATGGCAGGGGCAACACGGATGTGACAGGCTAAAGTGTGAGGTGTACTCTCATTTCCAAGCTAACTCTATTAAATCAAAAGTTTTTTTGTCGTCAAGGTGGTAATGGTGCAGATTATCATCATTTCTGTCTTGTTCGCCCTAGCTCAGTGCCTGATGTGACTCAGTTCCAGAGCACGTTTGCAGAGAACTGATCAGATGTCTGGTTTTAGACAATGGCTTTGCACAGCGCTCGTAACAAAGCCACTGGGTTCGGATGAGCAGCCGTGCTGCACAGTTCACAAAATGTACATTGTTAGTTAGTCTCTTCCTGACAAACACCATCATGAAATTACAAACGGAGTTGAGGTTGATTTAGGGTTTAATTATTTATTGAACACTGGAATATTATATAGGGAATTTAAATTTTTAAAAAGGTTGTATTTAGGATTAAGTAATGGGTACTTGCAGTTCCTAAATGGCTAAACTGATTTCTCCTCTCCCCCTTTTGTACAAGAAGTTCACACATTCTCTGATGACTTAGTTTGATGAAGCATTCATGCTACAGAGCACACAATACATGCAGGTACATACAACGAGCACTGCAAACGTACAGCAGAAATATATCTACAATTTGACACAAGTGACACTAAACTGGCAGACCTCCACTCAAAGGCCACCATCATCAACATCAAGCATTCGTGGGTCAGGTACACGATGGGCCAAATGAAAGCTGATCGTACCACTCTACACAAAAATATGCCTTAATTGAAACTTTAAAGAAGCAATCGAACTGCACAAGTGCAAATTCTTACACTTCCCACTCATTACTGATTCTCTGTGTAATTGCCAAACAGGCCAATTAGTCCTGAATGTTGGGCAGTTACCGACACCTACTAACCATTTCATGAGGTTGAACAATTCCTGCTTAATAGGTCTGATTCATAGCAAAAGAAGAAAAAGCATTTACATAGTACCTTTTTACAGCTTTAGAATGTCCCAATGTACTTCAAAACCAATTAATTGCTTTTTCAGTGAGGCCATGGTTGTTATGTCAACAAATGCAGCACAAAGCAAGGTCCCACACATAGCAAATTAAATGAATGGCCAGTTAATCTATTGATTAACTGGTCTTTTATCTCATTTGGGCAGTGGCTGCCTTTGAATTTTAAAAAAATAATGCGTTGTACTCGACATTGAGAAGTTAATTCATGAATGATTTTAGAGGACCCCTGCTCTCATCAAACTGAGGCCAAACTGTTTGAACTAATGTCATGTAAAACCCTTACAGTTCATAGACAGAGTATTTCATAGAATCATAGAACGGTTACAGCACAGTAGGAGGCCATTCAGCCCGTCCAGCTCGTGCCAGCTCTCTGCAAGAGCACTTCAGCTAGTCCCACTCCCCCGCCCTTTCCCCATAGCCCTGCAATTTTTTTTCCTTCAAGTACTTATCCAACTCCCTTTTAAATGCTATGATTGAATCTGCCGCCACCACCCTTTCAGGCGGTGCATTCCAGACTCTAACCACTCACTGCGTAAAAAAGTATTTCCTCATGTCGCCTTTGGATCTTCTGCCAATCAACTTAAATCTGTGTCCTCTGGTTCTTGACCCTTCCGCCAATGGGAACAGTTTCTAGCTACTGTGTCTAGACCCCTCATGATTTTGAACACCTCTATCAAATCTCCTCTCAACTTGCTCTGCTCTAAGGAGAACAATCCCAGCTTCTCCAGTCTATTTGTGAGAAAGGATATACTGTGATTTAAACATAGCAAAGCTTCATTATTATTGAAAAAATAAATTAAAACAAATACTGGACAATACCAAAAGATATATTTATATTTTATTCAAATCAAGATATAATCACACCAAGGTGATTGAAAATTAACATCTGTTGGTGGTGTACTTTTATGATAAGCTACCATTTATCTACATACAGTAAATAAACACTATAATACTTTATTGCAAATATTTTGATTGTACTCCAATCTGGTCAACCATTCTTATAAAAGTATATGATGAAAAATGTCACCAACAGAGTCCAACCCACTCCCGCTCTCCCTACACCGAGTCTGACCCACTCCCGCTCTGTGTGTGTTGGGTCTGACCCATTCCCGTTCTCCGTGTGTTGGCTCTGACCCACTCCCGCTCTCCATGTGTTGGGTCTGACCCATTCCCATTCTCCGTGTGTTGGCTCTGACCCATTCCCATTCTCCGTGTGTTGGCTCTGGCCCATTCCCGTTCTCCGTGTGTTGGCTCTGACCCATTCCCGTTCTCCGTGTGTTGGCTCTGACCCATTCCCGTTCTCCGTGTGTTGGCTCTGACCCATTCCCGTTCTCCATGTGTTGGGTCTGGCCCATTCCCATTCTCCGTGGGTTGGCTCTGACCCATTCCCGTTCTCCATGTGTTGGGTCTGGCCCATTCCCATTCTCCGTGTGTTGGCTCTGACCCATTCCCGTTCTCCGTGTGTTGGCTCTGACCCATTCCCGTTCTCCATGTGTTGGGTCTGACCCATTCCCATTCTCCGTGTGTTGGCTCTGACCCATTCCCGTTCTCCATGTGTTGGGTCTGGCCCATTCCCATTCTCCGTGGGTTGGCTCTGACCCATTCCCGTTCTCCATGTGTTGGGTCTGGCCCATTCCCATTCTCCGTGTGTTGGCTCTGACCCATTCCCGTTCTCCGTGTGTTGGCTCTGACCCATTCCCGTTCTCCATGTGTTGCGTCTGGCCCATTCCCATTCTCCGTGTGTTGGGTCTGGCTCACTCCTACTTTATCAATAACTGCATGTCTTTCGAGCTGAGCATGTGTCCGGGTTGCTTGGTTCTTTATAACTACTGGCTTCTATTATCATGGGGCGTTTTCTGATCTTAGCTGGGGCAGCAACTGAGACTCTACACTTGGTTTCAGCATCCTGGGCTAGGGAGGGGAAGGATCACCCAGGGATCGCCCTCCAGCAGTACAGAGTGAACAACTGCGAGGTAGTATTGCAAGAGCCTCAGTCCCTGCACTTGTCCAATAAATTCAAGGTTCTTGCAACCCTTGTGGACCAGTGTGGGGATGACGAGCAAACTGACCACAGCACCGTGGGGGGAGTAAAAAGGAAGGTGGTTGTAGTAGGTGACAGTATAATTAGGGGGATAGACACTGTTTTCTGCAGCCAGGAGCATGAGTCCCGAAGGCTATGTTGCCTACCCGGTGCCAGGGTAAAGGACATCTCCTCCGGGCTGGAGAAGAACTTGGAGTGGGAGGATCCAGTTGTCATGGTCCATGTAGGTACCAACGACATAGGTAGGACTAAGAAAGAGGTTCTGCTGAGAGAGTTTGAGCAGCTTGGGACTAAATTAAAAAGCAGAACCACAAAGGTCATATTCTCTGGATTATTACCGGAGCCACGAGCAAATTGGCATAGGGTCAATAGGATCAGGGAGATGAATGCGTGGCTCAAAGATTGGTGTGTGAGAAGTAGGTTTCGATTCGTGGGGCACTGGCACCAGTACTGGGGAAAGAGAGAGCTGTTCCGTTGGGATGGACTACACCTGAACCATGCTGGGACCAGAGTTCTAGCGAATTGAATAACTAGGGAGGTAGATAGGGCTTTAAATTAAATAAGGGGGAGGGGGGGGGGGAGGGTCCTGGTGGAGAGAAATCTAGAATGCTAAAGAGAAAAGACAAGGAAGCAGTGCAGGAAAGTGATTGGGGTAAGGATAACCAGATTGTGTCAGGAAGGGACAGAGCATACAAACAAAGGAGTGCACTAACAAATAGGGTCCGGGTAAGAAAAAATGGTAATAAGACAAATAGGGCCATAGTACAAAAAAAATGTTAAGATGTCTAAAAATGTTAAAAAGACAAATCTAAAGACACTGTATCTGAATGCACGAAGCATTTGTAATAAGGTAGATGAATTAACAGCACAAATAGATGTAAATGGATATGATATAATTGCGATTACGGAGACATGGCTGCAGGGTGTCCAAGGCTGGGAGCTGAATATCCAAGGATAGTCGATATTTAGGAAGGACAGACAAAAAGGAAAAGAGGTGGGGTGGGCCTTGTTAGTAAAGGATGAAATCAGAGCAATAGTGAAAAAGGATATTGGCTCAGAAAATCAAGACGTAGAATCAGTCTGGGTTGGAGCTAAGAAGCACCAAGGGGCAGAAAACATTGGTGGAAGTTGTCTATAGGCCTCCAAACAGTAGTGGTAATGTAGGGGATGGCATCAAACAGAAAATTAGAGATGCATGTAACAAGGGTACTACAGTAATCATGGGTGACTTTAATCTACATATAGACTGGCCAAACCAAATTAGCAATAATACTGTGGAGGATGAATTCCTGGAGTGTGTACGAGATGGATTTTTAGATCAGTACGTTGAGGAGCCAATTCGGGAACAGGCTATCCTAGATTGGGTATTGTGCAATGAGAAGGGGTTAATTAATAATCTTGTTGTGCGAGGTCCTTTAGGGAAGAGTAACCACAACATGATAGAATTCTTCATTAGAATGGAAAGTGAAGAAGTCCAATCCGAAACTAGGGTCCTAAATCTAAACAAAGGAAACTACGATGGTATGAGGAGTGAGTTCGCTATGATAGATTGGGGAGCTTCATTAAAAGGCATGACGGTAGATAGGCAATGGCTAACATTTAAGGAACGAATTGCAACAGTTATACATTCCTTTCTGACGCAAAAACATAAAAGGAAAAGCGGCCCAACTATGGCTAACAAAAGAAATTAAGGATAGTATTAGATCCAAAGAGGAGTCATATAAAGTTGCCAGAAAAAGTAGCAAGCCTGAGGATTGGGAGCAGTTTAGAGTTCAGCAAAAAAGGACCAAGAGATTGATTTAAGAGGGGAAAAATAGAGTATGAGAGTAAACTTGCAAGGAACATAAAAGAGGATTGTAAAAGCTTCTACAAGTATGTAAAAAGAAAAAGATTAGTGAAGACAAATGTATGTCCCTTACAGTCAGAAATGGGAGAATTTATAATGGGGAACAAGGAAATGGCTGAGCAATTAAACAAATGCTTTGGTTTTGTCTTCACGGAAGAGGACACAAATAACTTCCCAGGGAAATGCTAGGGAACCAAGGGTCTAGTGAGAAGGAGGAATTAAAGGAAATTAGTATTAGTAAAAAAAGTGCTGGAGAAATTAATGGAACTGAAAACTGATAAATCCCCAGGGCCTGATAATCTGCATCCCAGAGTACTAAAAGAGGTAGCCATGGAAATAGTGGATGCATTGGTTATCATCTTCCAAAATTCTATAGATTATGGAACAGTTCCTGTAGATTGGAGGGTGGCAAATATAACCCCACTATTTGAAAAAGGAAGGAGAGAAAACAGGGAACTACAGACCGGTTAGCCTAACATCAGCAGTAGGGAAAATGCTAGAGTCTATTATAAAGGATGTGATAACAGGACACTTAGAAAATATCAACGGGATTAGACAAAGTCAACATGGATTTATGAAAGGGAAATAGTGTTTGACAAACCTACTGGAGTTTTTTGAGGATGTAACTGGTAGAATAGAAAAGGGAGAACCAGTGGATGTGGTGTATTTGGATTTTCAGAAGGCCTTTGATAAAGTCCCACATAAGAGGTTAGTGTTCAAAATTAAAGCTCATGGGATTGGGGGTAATATACTGGCATGGATTGAAAATTGGTTAACAGACAGGAAACAGAGAGTAGGAATAAATGGGTCTTTTTGGGGTGGCAGGCAGTGACTAGTGGGGTACCGCAGGGATCAGTGCTTGAGTCCCAGCTATTCACAATATATATCAATGATTTGGATGAGGGAACCAAATGTAGTATTTCCAAGTTTGCTGACAACACAAAACTAGGTGGGATTGTGAGTTGTGAGGAGGATGCAAAGAGGCTTCAAGGCAATTTAGACAAGTTGAGTGAGTGGGCAAATACATAGCAGATGCAGTATAACGTGGATAAATGTGAAGTTATCCACTTCGGTAGGAAAAACAGAAAGGTAGAGTATTATTTAAATGGTGCTAGATTGGGAAATGCTGATGTACAAAGGGACCTGGGTGTCCTTGTACACCAGTCACTGAAAGCCAACATGCAGGTGCAGAAAGCAGTTAGGAAGGCAAATGGTATGTTGGCCTTCATTGCAAGAGGATTTGAGTACAGGAGCAAGGATGTCTTACTACAGTTATACAAGGCCTTGGTGAGACCACACCTGGAGTACTGTGTGCAGTTTTGGTCTCCTTACCTAAGAAAGGATATACTTGCCATAGAGGGAGTACAGCGAAGGTTCACCAGACTGATTCCTGGGATGGCAGGACTGTCGTATGAGGAGAGATTGGGTCGACTAGGCCTGTATTCACTAGATTTTAGAAGAATGAGGGGGGATCTCATTGACACGCATAAAATTCTGACAGGGCTAGACAGACTGGATGCAGGGAGGATGTTTCCCCTGGCTGGGGGGTCTAGAATGAGGGGTCACAGTCTCAGGATACGGGGTAGGACATTTATGACTGAGATGAGGAGAAATTTCTTCACTCAGAGGGTGGTGAACCTGTGGAATTCTCTACCACAGAAGGCTGCGGAGGCCAAGTCACTGAATATATTTAAGAAGGAGATAGATAGATTTCTAGACACAAAAGGCATCAAGGGGTATGGGGAGAGAGTGAGAATATGGTATTGAGATAGAGGATCAGCCATGATCATATTGAATGGCGGAGCAGGCTCGAAGGGCCGAATGGCCTACTCCTGCTCCTATTTTTCTATGTTCTATTTTTTTTCTATGTTACTGCTATCCAGTGATTCCTTCTAAAATGCGTGCATGTAATGAGAAGAGACGATCAGGTTCAGCCATGACATCCTCCTTCCAACACCCCACCACCCCCCAGCCACACAAATAGGCAACTGACACGTGCATTCTGATATCTCAAGTCAAGCATTGGCACTGTGGACAGGTACTCTGGACAGGTACATTGGAGGGCAACAGGTGCCCATTGAACAGTACCCCAGTCGTCAGTGCCCACAGGAGAGATGGGGAAAAAATTGGAGGAGGAGGAGAAAATATGAGTGTAACATCCCTTTATTGTCTGAAAAATCATTCTATAGTCCTGTCATGTGCAATTAAGAAAAATAACAAGCATTGCATGCTGGCATATCTTAAATGTTGCTAGGTAACGGTGCTCTCAGCTCAATCTTGTCAATGCCAATAAATGTTTTGTTGAAAATAATCTGCATACAAACCAGGAAATGATGAGAAATATTTCATAAATATCAGGTATGTCCTGTAGAAATTATATCCATCCGAATTTTATAATTTAAAGGGGGGAAAAAACCCAAGAAACAGACCATAAAATAACACTGCTTTTGTTTTTAATTCTTGAAAGTGAGCATGTTTCTTCCGTTGGTGTTTCCACATTGACACAGAGCATTCAACATATGTGCAAGCCCTCAAAGCAACATTTTGCTCCCTCTACATTTGACAATGAACCAAACATCAAACTCACCAGTTCAACTCGAATTCACAGCACGTCTTCGACAGTCACAGAAAGGCTCAACCTCAAGCTGCAAAGCACCAATAACCTGCACAAAAAAAAAAATCCTAAATTAGCAGATGATTAACTGGCATCAAATACATCGATAATTACAGAAATCGCATTGTATGACACTGTACACAAACCTGTGCACACTTTAAGTACTGCACAAAAGATTAAATATTATTGCCTTTGGAATTTCACAGGACTATAAAGACTGTGGTTTATTCCTAAAGTGGAATACTTTGTGTGTGAGGCACAGGGCTCAAACAATAATGGGCCAGATTTTGCTGTTGCAGGGCATCTAACGGCATCTGCTGTTAGTTAAACTTGCCCCTGCACCCTTCAGCTCAAAACATATTTGCCCACTAAGTTGCTGAAAGTGCGAGCTGATAACGGCGCAGCGAGGGAAGCAGGGCATCTGGGACTCGAGTGAGGGCAATCTCCTTAACGAATGAGGTTTAAGGATTGGGAAATAACCAGAGGAAGGACTGAGAATTAAAGGAGGTGAATTCAACATCAAATCAGGTACAGAAAGATAAATAAAAAGAGGGAAAGAAAGATTGGATTGAGAGAGAGAGAGAAAAAGAGACAGAAAGGAATAGTAAGACTTCACTACCTCTTCTCTCGACCCCTCCACGGTGTCTAAATTGTCAGACTGCTTGTCCGACATACAGTTCTGGATGAGCAAAAATTTTCTCCAATTAAATATTGGGAAGACCGAAGCCATTGTTTTCAGTCCCCGCCACAAACTTCGTTCCCTAGCCACTGACTCCATCCCTCTCCACTTAGTCGACCATTTGTGGGCAGCACATTGCTGTAGCTCTCCACTTTCAATTTCGTTCTGTATACTTAGAAGTCATAATGAGAAGAATGAAGGTGAGGTATCGCCCACTGAACATTTTTTTCCAAAGTGCAGAAGAAAAATATTGAATATTGCCCGTTCAATTCAAGAGCTCTCTGACACAGCTTCTTACAAGTAAAAGAGCATTCTTCTGGTTGTCAAGTTCCGATATAAATGTAAAATCAGGTTTATACAGCAGGAGAGTGATGCACAGCTCCCTGATGTCTAGTCACCATCCAATGTAGTACTGAACCATACAAGACCAGAAAGTCCCAAGGGCCAATTTTTACTCCCTATGGGGGCCGAGAATCAGGAGATTTTTTTACACTCGGGCCTCGTCTGCATCCCACCTAAACCCGGCGAGAAGCATTAGCTGGCTAACAGGCAGGAGCAGGATTTCAGGCAGTGGGAGGCCGCTGCCAGGAACCCAAAGAAACAGCCCCAGCACTCGGGTAAGTGGTTGGGGGAAAGGGGGGAGCGGTGGCAGGAGGGCATCATAGACAGGAGGAGCGGACAACGTTCCCTCTAAACTGCACAGCCGCGCATCTCTGTGCAGGACCGGCTTTTTCAACGTTAAATTTCGTGCATGCGCAAAACTGTGAATGGGCCGTGCAGCCGCATCCAAAAAAAATTAGGGGCAACATTGGGGGCGGGGGAGGGAAGTAACGGAAGCCTGGGGCAGGGGAGGCTCAAGGTCTCTTTGTGGGGCCTTAAGGAGCACTCATGTTCCTCCTGGCTCATGAGGGAACAAAAAATAATAATTTTACTTGTTTTCTGGCCCTCTTCTGACCCCGGCTCCTCTTGTCACCAGGTTGGCCTGGCAGGGAAGCCGATTCCTTGTACAGGCCTCTGGTTAAAATTTCAGTCAGGCCCTGATGATGTACTTGGAGCCCAATCTGTAATTTTAATGAAGGGCCCCACTGTCTTCTGACGGGTGTTCCTCTCGCCTGAGCTGACTTTCCTGATCTCTGTGGAGCCAACAGTTGCAGTATGACAACTGGTTTGATCAGCCATGATCTCATTGAATGGCAGAGCAGGCTCGAAGGGCTGAATGGCCTACTCCTGCTCCTATTTCTTATGTTATGTTCATCACCCCTTTGCTAGAAAGCAAATATCTGCCAGAGTTTTCACAGGTACCCTGCTGGGCTGAGCATGCAAACATATGCTGAACCATAAAGTGATTCAATATTACATTTTATGCTGCAATTATATTACTTCCGTGGTAGAATCTGTTATGGGAATGAGGCCGAACAGTGCCAATTCAATCGCGTTTTTTTCCCAACTCCATCACTTGGCAAATGCTGGCAGATTTAAATGGCTTCCTCCTAGGCCTCTGTTTTTTTTTCCTGTCTCCCCCTCAACCATCTGAAAAGGCTTCAAAAGCATCCAGAGGACAAAATATCACATTTCGCTCAAATATCCCACTGACTAAATGTGAACCAATCAAAAACCAATTCTGTTCACTGGACAGGTGGGAAAAGCGACATGCCAACAACCAGCAGCCACCACAAAATGAACCCCTCAATCCAAACTTTGAGCAGCCACGTTATTTCCTCAGTTTATAATGTGTCTTCTCAAAGCTCTCTTCCATGCGCTAGAATTGTCAACTGTTTGCGCAGTATAGCGTCAGAGCCATGGGACTACACTCTCAAAGTAAAGGTAAATGCATGCTATTAAGATCACAAGCTTTTTGCAAATTAGTGTAACCATTTTATAAGTTGTAATAAGTACTTTGTTTTGAAAGTTTCTGATGCTGCTTGCTCTTGCCAAGTCCCTCAGCCCCTTGTTGGTGGATTATTCAATCTAATTCGTGCCTTGAAAGTAGAATGAGTGGTGCAGTGTTTATGACAGTAGCCTGCTGGTAGTTATGAGTTACAGTATGTGGTGATGTTGGGCTAGAATTTGCTGGAAACTTGCTTCAGCATACAACATTGCTATGTCGCAGATTTTCCAGAAAAATGCAGCGTAGGTTACTCAAGCCATTACTTAAGTCACGCCAACATTTCCTATGCTGCTCCACCATGACCCTCGCTGAAACAGTGAGAAAATCCTATTATCATAGCTTCGCACTCCTAGAAAATCTATGGCAATGCACTGCCTCATGATGCGGAGATGCCGGTGTTGGACTGGGGTGGACAAAATTGAGAGGTCGCACAACACCAGGTTATAGTCCAACAGTTTTATTTGAAATCACAAGCTTTCGGAGCTATCGCTCCTTCCTCAGGTGAATGCACTGCCTACCATTTTTGTGGAGATGCTAGTGTTACAAACACTGTGAACAGTGTTATAGATTACAAAACTTGCAGCCTGGGCAGTTAAATGGCAAATGAACTTTAACATAGATAAATGTGAGGTGATGCACTTTGGTAGGGAAAACAGAAACATCACCTACACCTTAGAAAATAAGAAACTGAATGGGATAGAAGAGCAAAGGGATCTGGGGATACAGGTGAACAAATTATTAAAAGCAGCATCGCAGGTCAGCAAAGCAATTAAAAATGCTAACAAAGCACTGGGATTTATTTCCAGGGGTACAGAATTAAAAAGTAGTGAAGTTATGTTAAACTTGTATAAGACCTTGGTCAGGCCCCACTTAAAGTACTGTGCACAGTTCTAATCTCCATACTATAAAAAGGACATAGAAGCACTGGAGAAAGCGCAAAAAAGATTTACAAGGCTGGTAACAGAACTGAGAGATTACAGCTATCAGGAAAGATTGAACAGGTTGGGGCTTTTTTTCTTTAGAAAAGATGAGACTGAGAGGAGACCTGATAGAGGTCTTTAAAATGATGAATGGGTTGGACAGGGTAGATGTGGAGAGAATATTTCCACTTGTAGGAGAATCCAAAACTAGGGCCATAAATACAAGATAGTTACCAATAAATCCAATAGGGTAATAAGGAGCAAATTCTTTACTCAGTGGTTAGAATGTGGAACTCGCTACCACAGGAAATGGTTGAGGCAAATAGCTTAGATGCTTTCAAAAGGAAACTAGACGAGTACATGAAAGAAAAGGGAGTAGAAAGATGTGCTGAAAGACTGAGATGAGATAGGTGGAATGGAGGAGACTCGCGTGGAGTATAAACACCAGCACAGACTAGTTGGGCCAAATGGCCAGTTCCTGTGCTGTATATTCTATTTAAATCTATGTAATAATGTATCAAACACATAAGAACTGAAATATTGCACAAAAATTAGTTAAACTTGCTCATAAAATTGCCCCACCCCGTTGAAAATCTATCCAGTAAGTTTTGTCCCCAGAAGCCTACCCTTTCTCAGAATGCCGCAACAGGACCAAGGGGCTGAATGGCCTACAATAGCAAAATACTGCGGATGCTGGAAAAACTCAGCAGGCCAGGCAGCATCCGTGGAGAGAGAAACCTTTTCAGATCGAAGACCTTTCGTCAGAACTGGAAAAAAAGCAGGAAATGGAATAGATTTTAAGGCAGGTTTAGGGGCTGGGAAATGGGGGAGGGGATGAAAGAACAAAAGGGAAGGTCAGTGATAGGATAGAAAGCAGGAGAGATTAAGAGACATTGAGAGACATTAAGAGATATTCAAGGCAAGAGGAGGTGGTAATGTGACAGGTTAAGGAACAAAGGATGGCTCTAGATGAAGTGTGAATTGCGCTGGCAGAATGAAGGACAGCTGCCATGTGGGAGGGAAGAAAAAAAGGCCAAACAAAAAGTGTGGATAAAAAAGTGATAGGGGCCGAGTTTATGATCTGAAATTGTTGAACTCTATGTTGAGTCCAGAGGGCTGTAGAGTGCCTAATCGAAAGATGATGTGCTGTTCCTCGAGCTGTAGGCTGAATGGCCTACTCCTGTTCCTAATGCTCCTAGATGTCAGGAGCCTTGAGTTTTGCTCCTTTCCTGGCGTTTGCTTTCTACCGCTGGGGATTTCAGCCTGATAATGTTCAAGCCTCCACAGTTGTACAACCTCATGGTTGGCCATCCCCTGCAGGAAGTTCTTTGCGGGCTCAGATGTTACCAGTAATTTATTTAACCTCTTTCTAACACATGCTGCTAATGTTTATTCTTTCACACGCAAGGCACTTCTGTTTACTTATTTAATTTGTTCCAACCACTATCCTGATTTAAACTGGAAACGGGGATCAGCGTCCAACAACTGTAACTCACTTGAAGTTTGAAAGAAGCAACAAACACTTTGCTTGCTTATTTTTCAAACCCCAACTTCATTAAGAATTATTTTTCGTCTTTCCACAGAGCATCTAATACCGAAATCTACAGCCTGAATAAATGAATCACGTAAACAATCACAAAAGGTTTCTAAGGATGCAAAAGATGAGAGGGGTTAGGCATTTTTATTTTTTTAAATGTCATGCTCGTTCTATTGTGTTGAAGGCTCACTGATATACATCTCTAAATTCCTACTCATCTATGGAAAAAAAGCCTGCAGCATTTCTATCAAAAAAGGTTGCGACTATTTTGCAGGTTAGACTTGTATTCTGAGATACTTATGGGAACAAGGTTCCAGAGCAGCCAAACACAAAACTTTGAATTCATGCGCTAAAATGGCATAAACACATTGGGCTGAAAAGACTGCTGGTGATCAGAGCAACTTAATATGTTCATATGACATTCCTCTGTCTCTATTTTAACACCCGTGTTAAAACAGCAGACAGAGGAATGTCATACAAATGCATGCACTATCAACAGTCATTTCCAGGTTATTATGTTGTAAACCACCACATGCATGGTTTATTTAGCTCGCAAAACCAAAGTATCGTAGCACAATGTGACCTCAGATATCCAAATTAGCCCAACATAGTTTGAACAGAAGAACATTAGAAATAGGAGCAGGAGTAGGCCATTTGGCCCTTCAAGCCTGCTCCACCATTCAATAAGATCTTGGCTGATCTTCTACCTCAACTCCACTTTCTTGAACTATCCCCATATCCCTTGATTCCCTTAATATCCAAAAATCTATCGATCTCTGCCTTGAATATACTCAACGACTGAGCCTCCACAGCCCTCTGGGGTAGAGGATTCCAAAGATTCACCACCCTCTGAGTTTGCTTCCAGGCAAATCACACAAATGTGAACTGCGATATTTATTTTGAAGTCAATTTAATGAAACACTCGACCTCAAGAATCTTTTCAAACCAGATATTAATCCAGTTTGCTTCCTACCGGTTTCAGTTTATTTTCTGGTGTGATGATGTGGCCATGGTAACTAAATTGTAAAATCAGCAGACAGAACTCTTATGGAGCAAAAGGATTTCATCCAAACAACACAAACTGCCAAAATATCACTCACTATTCATCTCCTCTCCAGAACTACAAGCTGCTATTGAAATAGTACCAACTGGGGCTGATTTTCCTGGAATCCCCCCCCCCCACTCCCAGACTGATGCTGGACAGGTGCAGTGTTCCCAAATTTGGTGAGCCAACTATTAATGTGTCTTCTCCCTGACAGAGCCTTGTGCCTGGAAGCAGAGAAGGAAACCGGAGCGCAATGGCAGGCCGACAAGACCTGCAGCTACAGGCCTGGGCCGCCAGCCGAGGGCCTTCTCGCTGCTGTTGGTGAACAGGGAAGAATGACAGAAAGAAGACGACAGAAACAATTAGAGTGGGAAAGAACTAGTTATATCTTCCCGAAAGACAAAAAGTGCTTTTGGTTTAACATCTCATCCAAAAGACAATGCAGAACCGCTTCCATATCGCACTGAGGTGTCGGCCTAGATAAGTGGCGAGCAAAATGGATTCAATCCAGCCCACCAAGGCCTGGCTTCAAGGCCAAACGTCCGCCACACCTGACCCCTAGCCTGACCCCACCCTACGCAATGTCAGGAGGGGGGTCATTGTCTCCGAGGCAGCAGGGGAATCATAACCAAAAACAGAGGCGGGCAAATCCGATCTGCCGTTTGCTGCATCAATGTGTCATTATCACACTGAAACCTCAGTTTCTGCTCCATCACTGCAACGTGAAAGGTCAGTTACACTCAGTTTGTGGGTTCAGTTTCCATAAATCTGTGCAAACTTTCCAGATAAGTGCACGATAACATAAATACTTTAAATATATAAAATAACGCCATTGGCAGCATGTCTCGGAATGGACACAATCCAATCGATTGGAAGATTTATTACTTAGAACTTTTTTATAAACTTGCAGCGAGTTTTTAGTCTCCGCTCGTCTCTGAAGGAATTTTAGCGACTAATTCAAAATTAGTCCTGGGCTTGATTTCATTCCAGTGAGTTTTAAAATGCTATTTATGTTTATGCAATTGGGTGAAAGGTGTTGTCTGAATTCCGCGAGGGTGCTGCCAGTCTCCCGGTGTAACTCTGGCGCAGACCCAGTCACATCGGGTCCCTGCCGTTTCTGGGAGTTTCCTCAATAAAGAGCGGGGGAGCTTCTAGCCCAGTGGTGGGCAAAGTATGACCCGCGGCTGTATCCGGCCTGCCAGTTCATTCTATCTGACTCGCTGGACGGGGCAGAAATAGAACGCGAGCCGGAGCTCGAGCTGCACATTAGTCGGAGTCGAGTCATGGCTGCTCATCTCGATGACTCTTTTACCGAAGAAAGAGACCAACGTTGCGTCTTTCCTCTCCCGGCAGCCAGAGTACGATGGCAGGGGGGTTCTCATCGCCGTCTTAGACACGGGAGTGGATCCCAGAACACAAGGTCTCCAGGCACACGATTGTAGTTCAGGCCTTGCGAAGCCTCGGGCTCCCGTACTCAGCACACCTCTCATTGTCGGAGACCCCACAGACTCAAGCCACTCTGCCAAACAGTCACGTAGACTTTCAGTACAACATATAATCAATCGATCATTTCATTCATTTAGCAACGGAAGATTTGACTATTTTACACTACGTAGTGTGTATTTAAGATAGTATCAGACTACTATTTGAATTTATGTTTACAAATTATTGGGAGGGTAGAAGTGGGAGTTATGATTAACACTGTGAGTTGGCCTGTTTCAAATTTAACACTTTGCTCTCACCAACGTGCGCAATCCTTTTAACTTTGCTGCGCAGTATCTCTTCCAGCGGCAGGAGCTGGGGAGCGGCCTGCGCGGGACCTCGCCATTGGTGCAGGACCGTGTGGCCACGCACCTTAGGGGGAAAATTGGTGTGCAGCCTTCAACAGCTCACCAAAACTTGTTAAGTGGCCCTCCAGCCCAAATAATTGCCCACCCTTGGCCGAGATTGTGCGCTCAAATCCTAGAGTGGGACCTGAAACCATGACCGTCTAACTCAGGCAAAAGTACTACAACTGAATCAGATGGACTCTAGATAATGATTTAGAGCAAGAGCCCAGGCTGATTTTGAATCCTCTTTAACCCAGAGAAGATCAGGCCAATTACACTAATCCAACTGTTACCCCAGCTGAGATTAGCAAACCCACCACAGATTAGGAATCAAAGCTCTTAGCTTCTGGTCTGTACAGCCTAGTGCTGCACCAGCCAATGCCTTTATCGACTGGGCCTTCACCGCTTATATTAAAATATCACACAAATCTACATGAAGTATCCTCTTTATAAATAGGAACCCCCTCAAATTTAACACCTGCAGTTAAAGCAGAAACTGCGCCTGAACAAATTTCTAGCTTGTAAACTAAAAATGAAAAATAAAAGCAAGTCTATTATATCATGATAGCAGCAAAGGACTGCACAGTTTTAACATAAAGAAACTTTCTAATGGATTCCTGCATACAGAAGGTTTTCCATAAAGATACATCTATGACAGTAGGGAAAGCTGAAATTCCAGACGACAGCATCCCTCTAACAGCTGCTCCGATAATAATTGAAGCAAATCCTAACAATATCTCCAAAGGTAAGCCAATTAACTCCGCAGCAGACAAGATCTACATATATTAGCAGACAAAGCCTTTCTATAGAATTAATTCCTAAATCTGATTGAACAAAATGCTTTTTTCCCCTCTGATGGCCTGCAGTGATGTCCTGCTTCTTCACATACACTGCCCCCAAACAAAGCTCTCAACGTTTCTGGAACCAGGTAAAACTGGTTTCAGTAGGGATGACAGGTGTAAAGGTTGCCTTAATTTGGAAAAGAGGAACCCTATGAGAGAGAGCATTAACCATTCCGTCACATTCCTCACTGTTGTTTTGGCAGCAGTTCAATTCAGTGCCTCTGTGACCTTAAAGCATCACCACTGACATTCTTACTGTATGGATTTCCCTGAAAGAGAAAACTTGCCCCAGCCTATTTTTCTTGCTTTCTCTGCCATGATAAATTGAGTCACTTAACCCTAGCAATCACAGTTGGCATAAAGCATTATACTAACAGCAATTCAACTTTGCTGACCAGTAACGTCAGGAGCCCATCATTTTGCCCCATTACCCCCCACTGTACATGTGATCTCAAGAAACGGCTGAGCGCGCTGGATACAGCAAAGGCTGTGGGCCCCGACAACATCCCAGCTGTCGTGCTGAAGATTTGTGCTCCAGAACTAGCTGCGCCTCTAGCCAAGGTGTTCCAGTATAGTTGCAACGCTAGCATCTACCCAACAATGTGGAAAATTGCCCAGGTATGTCCTGTCCACAAAAAGCAGGACAAATCCAACCTGGCCAATTACCGCCCCATCAGCCTACTCTCAATCATCAGCAAAATGATGGAAGGTGTCGTCGACAGTGCTATCAAGCAGCACTTACTCACCAATAACCTGCGTACTGATGCTCAGTTTGGGTTCCGCCAGGACCACTCGGCTCCAGACCTCATTACAGCCTTGATCCAAACATGGACAAAAGAGCTGAATTCCAGAGGTGAGGTGAGAGTGACAGGGCTTGACACCAAGGCAGTATTTGACCGAGTGTGGCATCAAGGAGCCCTAGTAAAATTGAAGTCAATGGGAATCAGGGGGGAAAACTCTCCTCTGGCTGGAGTCATACCTAGCACAAAGGAAGATAGTTGTGGTTGTTGGAGGCCCATCATTTCAGCCCCAGGACATCTCTGCAGGAGTTCCTCAGGGCAGTGTCCTAGGCCCAATCATCTTCAGCTGCTTCATCAATGACTCTCCCTCCATGATAAGGTCAGAAGTGGGGATGTTCGCTGATAATTGCATAGTATTCAATTCCATTCGCAACTCCTCAGATAATGAAGCAGTCCATGCCCACATGCAGCAAGACCTGGACAACACTCAGGCTTGGCTGATAGGTGGTAAGTAACATTCGCGCCACACAAGTGCCAGGCAATGATCTCCAACAAGAGAGAGTTTAACCACCTCCCCCTGACATTCAATGGCATTACCATTGCCGAATCCCCCACCATCAACATCCTGGGGGTCACCATTGGCCAGCCACATAAATACTGTGGCTACAAGAGCAGGTCAAGAGGCTGGGTATTCTGCAGCAAGTGACTCACCTCCTGACTCCCCAATGCCTTTCCACCATCTACAAGGCACAGGAGTGTGATGGAATATTCTCCACTTGCCTGGATGAGTGCAGCTCCAATAACACTCAAGAAATTTGACACCATTCTGAACAAAGCAGCCTGCTTTCGTTCCCCATTCACCACCTTAAACATTCACTCCCTCCACCACCGGCACACCGTGGCTACAGTGCGTGCCATCTACAAGATGCACTGCAGCAACTCGCCAAGGCTTCTTCGACAGCACCTCCCGAACCCACGACCTTTACCACCTAGAAGGATAAGAGCAGCAGGCGCATGGGAACACCACCACCTCCAAGTTCCCCTCCATGTTACACACCATCCTGACTTGGAAGTATATTGTCGTTCCTTCATCGTCGCTGGGTCACAATCCTGGAACTCCCTCCCAAACAGCACTGTGGGAGTACCTTCACCACATGGACTGCAGCGGTTCAAGAAGGCTGCTCACCACCACCTTCTCAAGGGCAATTAGGGATGGGCAATAAATGCTGGCCTTGCCAGCGACGACCACATCCCAGGAACAAATTTAAAAACAAAGTAGCCATAGCACTTTTGAGCTGGCACACTGTAGTGCCTAGATTGTTTTGCAGCCAGATTATTGATGGTCAACGACAGAACCGACAAAATTCCAATCTGAACACATTGCACGTGATGTGCTAAAATCCACCCATATGAAACAGACATTATAGCGGAGGTAGGCTCTTGCATGTTAGGAATGGGAAAGGATCTTCTGCAGTTTCATAGTTTATGCAGACAGGAAACCATTACAGTTGAGGCAGCTTTCAGTGCTTTCCATCCCTTGATTTACTGGAGGAACACTAACATAAGCAGAGAACTGCTGCAGATGTCAAATGACACCAAAGGCACACTGTCCAGACCGTCTGCTATGCTAATCATCTACATACCTTGGCACAGCTGCCTGGCAATGACTGAAGAGTGGTGCTGCAAGTGGTTTAATAGGGAGACAGTCACAGAGCTGCTCGAGGAAGACCAGCAGGCAACCTTGGACATAGGGACAGAACGGTCAGTGGCTGTAAAGTTGACTTGACCACGACCCAAAATTTTTATGCCTCCATCTCCATGCAAGTAGAGGGGACATTACCAGAACATTTGCCAATTTCCTGCCCATAGGTGTGAGAGCTGATTGGTGCTTTACCCAGGAGGGGCAACACCTCCATTTCCTTACCCAATAACCAGCTAGAGCAGCAATGACGGGGGCTGCCCAATTCCACCAGACTACTGGCTTTCCAAAAGTACAGGAGGTGATTGATGGTACCCATGCAAGTGCCTGGGCACCTAGCCAAAATGCAATGGCTTGCAGAACAGAAAGGGGTTCTACCCCATCAATGTGTAGCTGGTCAGTGACCACTAGCACTATACCATGCAGGTTAATGCCTGGTTCCCAAGCAGCAACCATGATGCTTTAATTTTGTGCCAATTATCTCAGCCAGCTATTTGAAGATAAACAGGCGATGAAGAGAGGTGACCAATGCTACCCTCTTCAACCTATGGCTAATAACACCCTCATGGCAATCACAGACAATGCTAAGCACAGATACAACAGTCTACATGCAACCAGCAGGATAATTATTGAGCACACCACTGACATATTAACCCATTGCCTCAGATACGTTAACACAAAAGGATGATTTATTGCACAGCCCCTCCTTGCACCCCCACCTTCTAGGGTCTCCAAGATGATGATGATGATGATCATCCACTGCATGCTCTAGAACTTTGCTATTCAAAATCAGTTACACACATTTGTGAGCCTTGGCCAAGGCCAGAAGGGGAGGGGTGGAAAGTAAATTTAGACATGAATAAAGTGAAATGAAACCCAATGTGTAAGTACAACACTGGTTCTGTGGACAAGTGAATGAATTGTACAGTAGTTGCTCCCCTGTTTCAGGGATGGCTAATGAACGTTCAACTGCATCAGGTGGGTGGGTAGAGAGTTGGTTAGTTTGGCACCAGGATAACAGGGCACCATTCATGGTTCAAGCCCCACTTCAGAGACTTGAGCACAAAATCCAGGCCGACAGTCTAGTGCAGCACTGAAGGAGTACTGCACTGTCAGAGGTGCAGTCTTTCTAATGGGATGTTAAACCGTCTTCCCTCTCAGTAAAAGGTCTGATGGCACTTTTCAAAGAAGAACAGGGGAGTTCTCCTGGTAACCTGGCCAACATTTATCCCTCAGCCAACACCACTAAAGAGATACCAGTGCTTCCGACATGTCTTCCTTTTTCCTCAACCGAGGATTCCCCTCTACCGTGGTCGACACGGCCCTCGACCGTGTCCGTTCTATCTCCCGCACATCTGCCCTCACCCCTGCCCCTCCCTCCCGGAACCACGATAGGGTTCCCCTTGTCCTCACCTTTCACCCCACCAGCCTCCACATTCAACGGATCATCCTCCGCCATTTCCGCCACCTCCAGCGTGATCCCACCACCAAACACATCTTCCCCTCACCTCCCCTTTCAGCATTCCGCAGGGACCGCTCCCTCCGCGACACCCTAGTCCACTCCTCTACCACCCCCAGCACCCCTTCCCCTTCGCCCGGCACCTTCCCGTGCACGCGCAGGAGATGCAACACATGCCCTTATACCTCCCCTCTTCCCACTGTCCAGGGCCCCAAACACCCCTTCCAGGTGAAACAGCGATTTACTTGTACTTCCTGCAATTTAGTATACTGTATTCGCTGCTCACGATGTGGACTCCTCTACATTGGGGAGACCAAACGCAGATTGGGTGACCGCTTTGCGGAACACCTCCGTTCAGTCCGTAAGGGGGACCCCGAGCTCCCGGTGGCCTGTCACTTTAATTCACCGCTTCACTCCCACTCTGACCTCACCGTCCTCGGCCTATTACACTGTTCCACGGAAGCTCAGCGTAAGCTCGAGGAACAGCACCTCATCTTTCGTTTAGGCACGCTACAGCCCTCTGGACTCAATATCGAGTTCAACAATTTTAGATCATAACCTCAGCTCCAATCACATTTATATTTTATTTTATCCACCCTTTTATTTGTCCCCCCCACCTTTTTTTTCCTCCTAGAAGCTGGCAGCTGTCCTTCATTCTGCCAGTGGATTTCACACTTCATTCAGCCTTAATCTGTCACATTAACACCACCTCTAGCCTTGCATATCTCTTAATGTCTCTTAATGTCTCTTAATGTCTCTTCATCTCCTCCTTTGTTCCTTTATCCCCTCCCCCTTTTCCCAGCTTTACCCTGGCCTTAAATCTATTTGATTTCCAGCTCTTCCCAGTTCTGATGAAAGGTCATCGACCTGAAACGTCAACTCTCTTTCTCTCTCTACGGATGCTGCCTGGCCTGCTGAGTTTTTCCAGCGTTTTCTGTTGTTATTCCACTAAAGAGATTATCTGGTCATTTATCTCATTGCTGTTCATGGGCCCTTGCTGTGCACAATTGACTGCTGTGTTTCCCTACAGTACAACACCGACTACACTTCAAAAACACTTTATTGGCTGTAAAGTGTTTTAGGACGTCCTGAGGTCATGAAAGGCGCTACATAAATGCAAGTCCTTTCCTTTTCCCATTCATGGTGACAGGTGGAAAGCAGGTTCAATGCTGTGCATATTACAGGAAACTTTCGTTTATCCGGCATCGACGGGACCGGCGTGGTGCCGGTTTATCGAAAGTACCGGATAACAGAGAGTTATATCTACCGAGGCTATTTTTAACAAAGAGACTCCAAGCAGCACGGGAGAATCTACTCATGCTACTGCAATGTTTCGGACTTGCAACAGCGCCAGGAGGCCGAATAGTGGCACTTTTGAAAAGTACCCCTACTGACTAAATCGGCGTTCGCGGACTCTGACTCGGACTCGGGATCGGCAACATTGCCGGTTATTTGAGAGGATTTTTCGGAGCACTCGGCGTTCGCAGAGACTCGACTGCGACTCGGCAACATTGCCGGTTATTTGAGAGGCGTTTTCGGAGGATGATTTTTGCCGGTTAAGCGAGAATTCCGGATATTTGGGTGCCGGATAAACGAAAGTTTCCTGTACCTGCAGGATCTGGGACCAGATGGAAAAGGCAGCACACAAAAGATTCTGGCAAGGAAATAGTACTCAACTATGCTATTTATCTTGTGGATAGCCCAAAGGTTGCTTGCAGCAAAGTTCTGCCCGTTCCACATGTACTCCTCAACCATGCCAAGCCCTCATGCAACCTTACAACTTGTTCTTTGCATCTCATACATACCCACGCCTCAGAATGGCACATCTTCCAGATGCATTATAGAATCGGAAACTTTGCCACACTCATATCTTGCCAGACCCTAACAGCTCAAGTAATTTTAGAACAACGTGGCTGCATTTTTTTCTTTTTTTATTCGTTTATGGGATGTGGGCATCACTGGCAAGGCCAGCATTTATTGCCCATCCCTAATTGCCCTCGAGAAGGTGGTGGTGAGCCGCGTTCTTGAACCGCTGCAGTCCGTGTGGTGAAGGTACTCTCACACTGCTGTTAGGTAGGGAGTTCCAGGATTTTGACCCAGCGACGATGAAGGAACGGCGATGCACAGTCACTCACCAACATGCAGGTTGTGTCCATGTCTGTCCCTGTGCACGTGCTCCTTTAAATTCTAACCTCTTGTGGTGACATTTCTGCTGAGATAACCAAATGCTACCCGAGTACTCAATCCTAACCTGGAGAGCAACCTCCTTCATCAAGTCTCTCCTGATATATTGAAGAAGCTCTAGTGAGATCTGTGGACCTCTCCACCTGGGTGATGGGTCTGTGCCACCACATCAGATGCAGGCAGACATCAGGCATCTCTCTGGTGAATCCGCTGGAAATCCTCCTGGTCCTCCACCATCCAAAGGGCAAGAGGAATTCCAAAGGAATGCCCATCCTACCAGCAGGGACAATTGCACTTGACAGTGAAACACCCATCATGACCTGTAGGTAGTAACAAGGATCAAATTAAACAGTAACTGGAATTGGGAAAAGACCCAGAAAAGGCAATGCTTCTAATTCAATTGAACCAAAAAAAGCCACAAAATAAATTTTAAAAAAAGTTTTACTTACCAGTTTGAGAGCAATACAACTTTAAAAAGGTGCTTGGAGGCATTTCCTGCAGCTCTACTCTAGCTTTGTTCGGCACACCCGGATGTGCTTGCTACAATGGAGAAGAGTACCGCAATTTCCAGAGAAGACAGGAAAAGCCTTCAGAATGCCCCCAAATGCATATAATAATGAGGCTTGCACCATGGAGCCTCATTTTCCCCGGCGTAGACCCAGCACAAAACCCATCGCAGACACAGATGGCAGACGAATCAAAACCCCAATTTTCTGCTCCCTCTGCGCCGTACTTGAGCCCGCACCACTGGCACAAGGTGGGGGGCACAACTTCAGGTCCTAAAGTGTGAGGGATGTCATTTGAGTTTACTATAATGCACCTCCTCCTTAGACCTGGCATATTGTGTGCACTACCCAACTCCTAATCTCCGATTTGTTTTCTAACTGCCCTCCCTGTGCCCTACCTGGCTGCAAAGTTTCAGTGGGAGTAAGTTATGATTCCAGATGGCCTTGTGCCTCCTTATGCTGCTGCTGGAGATGGCTCTGAAGTATAGTCACGCATGCTAAGCATTCGGCAACCTGTTCCTGTGATGGCAAGACGACACACGATAAGCTTCTATGAAAGCTCTTAGGAATGGTCAACATAAAATGGGTTACAGGTTATGAAGGTAAACATTGTGGCATGCATGCTCGGAACAGGTGTCTGGAACAGAAAACTCGAGCTTTACCTTAGCAACTTTATTTAGGTCAGACACCTTCCTGTTCTGTATGCAGATTGTTGGATCCTGCAAACGTCACTGACTCTGTTTGCAATCTGCTCTCAGGCTTGCTGGACTAGCCTCTCTTGAGGATGATGCCCGTCTTCCCATACAGGACATCCCTCCTTTCCCACTCTTCATAAATGAGGACAGTCAGCGCTCTCGCTCTGGTAGCCTCCATTTACAGGAATCCTGTGGCTTTAAACCCTGGCCTGCTCTCTCCCGAGTACTTAAGCACCGCACTGTGTATTCGATCCAATCACTTCGTTGGACAGCCCACTTTCCGGGTAGAAGATTGCACAGTTTGCACATGCAGCTGAAAACAGCAACATCAGAGGTTTAACATGGCGGCAAGATTTCTCCTATAAATCTTTCGTAACCCACAGTTAATGTCCAAATAGCACACCAACAGCAATTTCTAGGCTTTAGTTTCCTTGCACCAGTCCTGAATAGTAAGTCCCAGATTGTGAATGATAATTTTCTATATCCAACTACTTGTCTTTCAAATTTATGGGGCCAAATTTTGCTGTAGTAGGGCATCTAACGGCGTCTGCCCGTGCACATTTAGGTTTTTAATTTTTTTCGTGTGGCAAGTTGCTGGAAGCATGAGCTGATACCGTCATAGCAAAGGAAACAAGGCATCTGAGCGAACAGGGCAAGCAACTGTGTAACCCCTTAATCAATCAGATTGAAGGATTGTGAAATTAACAGCGCAAGGACTGAGAAGGAAGTGTAAATAAGAGTGGGTGAATTCAATGTCAAATCAGATACAGAAAGAGAAATAAACAGGAAAGAAAGATTGGATTGAGAGAGAGAGAGAAAAAAGATAGAAAAGAAAAGTAAAAAAAAAGTTTTTAATTTTTAATTTTTAATTGTTAAAATCTCCAACAACAATTAAAACCTGAAGGAACGAGACTCCACACTTGTAATAGTTAATTATCAGTGTCACAGAGTTTGCTTGGCAGTAAGTACATTTATCACATCAGTCAAACGGTACTTAGACTGGAATGGACAAGACTTAACTCTCTGTGGCGAGTTTAGTTCGTATCTACCGGGCAAATACAGCAACTTCACACCATTTAATGCATTTCAATGGTGAAGCAGACAGAGAGATGCTGTTTTCGCAAAGCTAATGGCGGAGTGGCACAACTCGGACAGCAACTTTTGCATATTTGAGTTTATCCACACATCTGCTCCTCGCCTGGAGTTGCTGTATCATTTGTGCAAAAATAATGGCGAGCACCATTAGCCTCACCGTTATTTTGACAGCAAAATCTGGGCCGTTATGAATTCTTTGTAGTTTTCCCTGAACAGAACAAAAGACATGATTCAAAATGCCTCCCTGCCAGCCACAGGCCTGGCTCTCACTTTACCCTTCTGAGTAATAGAATTCTGCTTCCATTCAGTAAATTAAATGAACAAGGAATTGGTTGCTGCTTGCGATTTTAACGCATTACTTTCTATGGATTCTGAGCAGCAAAGTCTCAGCAAAAACAAACGCTGCCGTGTCAGTGAATAAAAGAAAAAAGAGATTGCATTTATATAGCGCCTTTCGCTACGTCAGGACGCCCCAAAGCGCCAATAAAGTACTTTCGAGGTGTAGTCACTGTTGTAATGTAGGGAAAGTACCTTCAAAAAAGGAGTTGAGTAAACATCCCAGCCCTGAAATTCCATAGGGGGCTCTCCTGGTTTCCTGCCATAACTTTGGCGGATCCCTAGGAAACCAGCCATGTACGCCATTTCCCTCGGGGTTCGACCAGTTTCCCTCCAGAATCACAGTGAGAGACCGGTTGAACCCGTACAGAATTGAAGGCCCCGGTTAGGAAAGGCATTAGAGATTAACAGAATAGGTATAGAATGAAATTAAATACTCCAGGAGGCATAATAATCCATCGTTGTTCAGGGCAAGGAAGAAGAAACAAATATTTGCGGAGGTTTGAAAAGTCAGGGGTGCTGCTATGTGGCCGCACAGTAGGGCAGATACAGCAGAAAATGTAACTGGAACTGCACCATTATTAGCAGTCAGTGAACATGTTTTACCTTTGCTCTCTTTACCCATCCAAAAAAAAAACGGTCCTTCTATTAGCTGCCAAAAGCCCAAAGAATCCATAGGGTTAACCGGAAAACTCGATTTAACCGATCTGCATTAAACTACCTTTTCACATACACTACTGTGGTAACACAATACAGCTTCCTGTGACTCGAACTTTATTGCATCACTTCCTGTGATTAGTCCAGGATAAATACTGGACTGATCAGTTGGATCCTGAAGAGGCATAGAGTAAGACCTCTTTTGTATGTAGCACCTTTTTAGTTGATTAAAGCTTACTTTAAGTTCACCACGCGTAAGGCTCATTCTTACGACAATTTAATCAACTTTGGAAAACTTCGCACTCAAACTTTTTGGACGAACTCGGAACTAAGGATCAGGGAATCACCCATCATGGAAAACATCCTTAAACCATCGCGTCTTGACTTGGACCCAAACACCCCAGCAGCCGGTAAGGTGTGGAAACACTGGTATCGCACGTTTGACAATTTTCTGGAATATTGTAAGGCTGATGAGGACTCAAAGTTGCGGATACTCATCAACTGTGTCACCCCGAATGTATTTCAGTATGTGGAGGAATGGGACAGTTACGAGGAGGCAATTCGGAAGCTTAAGAGACTATATACTAAGACACCGAATGAGGTCTATGCCAGACATCTACTTGCTACAGCCCAACAAGGGCCGGAGGAATCCATTGATAAATTCCTCCAAGAGCTTCGCAGACTTAGTATGGACTGTAACTTTCGGGCGGCCTCAGCTGAGCTGTACCGTGAAGAAATGATCCGTGATGCTTTCATCTGCGGGCTTGCCTCCCCATTTATACGCCAGCATCTACTGGAAAGTAAGACACTTGAGCTTCAGAAAGCTTATGACATGGCTTGCTCTCTAGATCTGGCAAAAAGAAATACAGACCTTTATACAGTGCCCAGACCTCGGTCTACTGCCTTAACTACAGTCAGGCAATTTAAGAGGCCACAGGTGAACTCTATTAGGGAGGTCTTTATCCCTGACGATCAATCTGATGACTTCACTGATGAAGAGGATGATGACCCCACTGTGGCAGCCTCTTGGCAATCTAAGAAATGCTTCTTTTGTGGTGATGAGTTCCACCCTCGGAAATTCTGCCCTGCTCGCAATGCGTTTTGCAGTCATTGCAACAAAAAGGGTCATTTTGCAAAGGTTTGCCTATCAAGAGCCTCTACGAGGGCTTATCAAGCTAAGTCCTACCGAACTGCCCCGGTAAGGGCCTATCAAGATGTTCCGGCTAAAATCTATCGTGCTTCCTCTCGAAGAAACACACCTAGAGTTTCAGCCACTCTTTGTGCAACGACACCAATTACAGCTGCTTGTCCTCAGAACCTATTCCATGCAGCTACAAAAGCATCAATTAATGGACATACTTTAGATGCCTTAATTGACTCAGGTAGCACTGATAGTTTCATTAGGGAACAGATTGTTGCAGAGTTAAAGCTACATGTTTTCCCATCGGACCAGGCAGTTGCGATGGCTCAGTCATCACTTAATACCAGAATTTCTGGCTTTTGTATGGTTGAAATAACACTTAATGGTCGCAGGTATCCCTCCACCCGGCTTTCGGTGCTCAAGGACTTATGTAGTGATCTTATCTTAGGGCTGGATTTTCAAAAGCAGCATAAGAAGCTCACCATTGAGTTCGGCGGATCCAAACCTGAACTCACTATTTCTAATATACTACCTCGATTACCGTTCTGTGCATTGTCAGCAGCTTCACTGGATGAACCCTCACTGTTTTCCAGTATCCCTCCTCGATGCAAACCGATTATAACAAAGTCACGACGTTTCAGTCAGGAAGACCAGTCTTTTATTGCGGCTGAGATTTCTCGGCTTTTAGCAGAGGATATCATCGAGCCTTGTTCGTCGCCATGGCGCGCCCAGGTCGTTATTGTTAAGAACCCTCTACAACCTCACAAGAAACGGCTGTGCATTGACTATTCACAGACCATCAATCAATATACGGACTTGGACGCATACCCATTGCCGCGCATCGATGATATGGTTAATAAATTGGCTGAGTACACGGTGTTCTCAACATATGATCTGAAAAGTGCCTATCAGGTACCCTTGAAGGTCTCCGACAAGCAGTATACGGCCTTTGAAGCCAATGGACGGCTGTATCAATTTCGTCGCCTCCCCTTTGGGGTCACTAATGGAGTGGCTGTCTTCCAGCGAGCAATGGATGACCTGGTCAAACAGGAAGACTTGAAGGATACGTTTCCTTATCTGGACAATATTACTGTCGCAGGTCGCAATCAGCGGGAACATGACGCCAATCTCCAACGATTTTGGGATGCACTCCAGCACCGTAATTTGACATTAAATGCGGCTAAATCCATTGAGTCACAACCAACCATCAACATCCTTGGCTATTGTGTGGGCAATGGCATCATTAAACCTGACCCTGAAAGGCTTCGCCCACTCCAAGAACTCCCGCCACCTAAGAATCCGGCCTCCTTGCGCCGGGCCCTCGGCCTGTTTGCATACTATGCTAAATGGATTCCTAACTTCTCGGACCGAATCCAACCTCTACTGAAGGCCAGCACATTCCCACTAGACACAGCGGCTGTTGCAGCCTTTAACCTCCTGAAAAAACAGTTGGAGAAAGCGACTCTTCAATCCATCGATGAGAGTCTTCCTTTTGTCGTTGGGTGTGATGCCTCGGAGGTGGCGATCTCGGCCACTCTGAATCAGGAAGGTCGTCCGGTGGCATTTTTGTCCAGGACTTTTCAAGGGGCTGAGCTACATTATCCTCCAGTCGAGAAAGAAGCTACAGCCATCATAGAGGCAGTACGGAAGTGGAGTCACCTCCTAGCTCGCCAGCACTTTACCTTAATCACGGACCAGCGATCGGTCGCCTTCATGCTCGATAATCGAAAACGGACCAAAATTAAAAATAATAAAATCCAGCTTTGGCGGCTGGAATTGGCCTCTTTTGGTTACACCATCCACTATCGACCTGGCAAGGAGAATGTGGCTCCAGATACCCTCACACGAGCATTCTGCTCCGCCATGGCACCCTCTACGCTCGTAGACATCCATGATGGGTTGTGTCATCCGGGCGTTACTCGCATGCTACACTTCGTGCGGTCCCGAAATCTCCCATTCTCTACCGGGGATGTAAAGAAGATGTGCTCGGACTGCAGAGTCTGTGCGGAATTGAAACCTCGGTTTTTCCGCCCCTCGGGTGGTATACTCATACATGCGACCCAGCCAATGCAACGGCTTAGCATCGATTTTAAGGGGCCGTTGCCCTCTTCAACTCGCAACACTTATCTATTGACCATGGTCGAGGAGTATTCCTGTTTTCCGTTTGCCTTTCCCTGGCCCAATATGCTGACGACCACGGTTATCAGCTGCCTTGAGCAGGTATTTGCTTTCTGTGGCATGGCATCCTATGTTCATTCGGATCGGGGCCCTTCTTTTATGTCAGGAGAACTCAAGGCCTATCTCTCGGAACGGGGTATTGCTGCCAGCAAAACGACGCCTTATCATCCGGTCGGGAATGGGCAAGTCGAGCGTTTTAACGCTATCATCTGGAATGCGGTACGTCTGGCTTTGAGATCTCGGGGCCTACCCAACCAGCAATGGGAAGCAGTACTTCCAGACGCATTACACTCCACACGGTCCCTCCTTTTGACCACCACAAATACGACGCCTCATGAACGGTTCTTCCGATTTCAGCGTCGCTCATCCTATGGGATATCTCTCCCGTCGTGGCTGACTGCACCGGGATCAGTGCTACTCCGAAGATATGTCCGGGCGTCTAAGAATGACCCCCTGGTAGATGAGGTTGAGCTCACTGACGTCAACCCTACCTACGCCTATATTCGGTATCCTGATGGTCGGGAATCTACCGTGTCATTGCGGGATCTGGCTCCCTGCCTGCTGAAACATAGAGGGACACCAGGGGATGATATTGTACCAGGCACATCTCTGGGCTCGCCAGGTGCCTCTCATCACGATCTGGATCTGACGCCGGCTGGTACCTCACTCCAGCGTGCCGACCTGGGGCAGACTGACTATGAGCCCGTCGGGGCTCGCACGCGCAGCCACGATCCACCCTGTACCGTACGCTCGGAAACGGATCTGCCACAGCCCTGCCCGACACCCGTTCGGGCACCAGTACACAGTCAGGATCGTCCTGACCCCTCACAGAGCGGGCTGGATCACTCGGACTCTGGTCCACGGCCCGCGGCGGGTAAACGGGCTAGGGGCCCTCTACCGCTACGAGAACCCAAACGGGTGCGGCTCTCCCTCGTCCAGCGGCTACGAAATGGAGGGAGAATGTGGTAACACAATACAGCTTCCTGTGACTCGAACTTCATCCCGGCCTCCTAATCTTTTGGGGGGGGAGAATGTGGTAACACAATACAGCTTCCTGTGACTCGAACTTTATTGCATCACTTCCTGTGATTAGTCCAGGATAAATACTGGACTGATCAGTTGGATCCTGAAGAGGCATAGAGTAAGACCTCTTTTGTATGTAGCACCTTTTTAGTTGATTAAAGCTTACTTTAAGTTCACCACGCGTAAGGCTCATTCTTACGACAACTACTATAAAAGGAAACGCATTTTTGTTAATGTCAAACCAAAGAGAGGACAACAAAAGGCTATAATAAATTCATAGCATAAGAACATAAGAAATAGGAGCAGGAGTAGGCCACTTTCACACGAATCCTGAACATATCAGAATATGAAAGGCAAATTGCTTGTGCATATTTCATGTGTCAAAGCATGGCTAACATCACTTATTCACTGCTGCCATTTGGCTACATCTACGGATATGAACACAAGAATATACAGACAATAGAAACAGAGAATTCACAATTACTTTAGCAAAAAATTACTTTTCTATTTATTGGTGTGTTTCCTGCCCCACCAATTCTGAGGGTTTCCAATCAACACAATTACACATACAACATAATTACACACATAGCGACTGCCACTGTTAATGTAATTTGGTTGCAAACTGCACAGAGAGCCAACATTTTAAATTATGAATTTGCTCACATTTGTCCCCAGGTTTTGCTATTACACTGGATTTGAGATGTGGCAGGGCAGACTGAAGTGACCCTGGCTTTTCAGCCTGGAAAGGCAGCACCCGAGAGGTGATCTTATAAATACATGCAGCACTCTTGGAGATGCCACCTTTCAGACGAGATGTTAAACCCCGTCTGCCCTCTCAGGTGGACGTAAAAGATCTATATTCGATGAAGGGTAGGAGCGTTTTCCCGGTGTCCTGGCCAACATTTATCCCTCAACCAACATCACTAAAACAGATGATCTGGTCATTTATTTCATTGCTGTCTGTGGGAGCTTGCTGTGCGCAAATTGGCTGCTGCATTTCCTCCATTACAACAGTGACAACACTTCAAAACGACTTCATTGGCTGTAAAGCGCTTGAGGTCATAAAAGGCACTATATAAATGCAAGTTTTTCTTTCTCTACATGATAGTAAATGGCATGGAAAAGGTAAATCTGGAATATTACTTTAAATTAAATCATAGGAGTAGGATAAAGTAACTTTAGTGCTGATATCAGGAGGATCTTCATTCTCATGCAGAAAGGGACCAGCACTTGGAATGGACTTCCAGGCTGGGTGGTGGAAATGAAAACCCTGGAATTATTTAAGAAACAGTTAGATGCAGCAAAAAGGGGGCCTGTAGGCTGGTACTGAATGGATGAAGTAATATGGGCTGAATGGTCATCCTTATCCCTAATTACCATGTGGCCGTGTGACCTTCCAGCCGCCAGTCTGGCTTGGCGTTAACCCTGTCCCTAATCCCGAGGATGGAGTTATTTACATAAAATGGGTATGGTCCTGTGTCATTTATGGTACCTCCTGACCATCCGCCCACAGGAACCAGGAATGTCGGAGCAGCACTTTCCTGCTCTGCCGGGGGGAGAGGGAAGAGGTGGAGTGGGGGGGGTGGGGGGGGGTGCACGCTGCAGCTCAAGGTAGACAAAATCTTCCAAAAAATCTCCAGTGTACGGTTGCCATTGGGAAACTAAATTGTGGGCCCCACTTACACCTTGCTGCAGCAATGAAGGTGTACTTTATATTGAACACAGAAAAGGCAGAACTGGTGGATCATTCAGGGGTACCTGAAGAGTGCTCAGGAGCAGGAATTCTGGTTGATTTTTCCTTTCCTAGCCCAGTGACACCGATCCTGATTGTAGACCTACCTCTACCACTCGAGATCAGATAGCTCAGCACAGTCCTGGTTTGTACGGCCACTCTCTTGTATGTATTCCCTTGCAATGGTTGTGAGTAAACACAAGATATCCAGATGTTAGTGGTTTGGCACAGCATCCAAACAGTCAGCCCTGTGGGCAGTACACATTGCTCCATGTGCAAGTACAATCCAGTGCAGCACACATCTAGGATCTGGTGACCCCGTCGGTTAAGTGCAGACCCTTGGACATTTAGATGTTATAGTACACTCTAGATGTGTGCCGTGCAGACATTGCGCCCTGCTGCTTTTCTGAAATTGTACAGAAATGTGGAAAGTTTGATCGGATGCCTTAGATGCTAGCTCCCTGAGGAGCTACAACTCTCAATTTTGATTCATGGCATGCAAACTGTGCCCTTTTGTGAATAAACTACTCAAAAGGTATCGATGCTTACTTTGGCACGCCTCACCAATTCCATTAAATCTTTTTCCTTATTTTCATCCAAGTCCTACGGATCTGAGACCCCATCTGCTACTTTTACCCATTCAGCTTGCACCACTGCTTTCACTGGAGGGTAGCCTTGCACTCCAAAAAGTGCCATCTTCCTTTGTCACACCTCCGACTAGCACCTCCAATGCCTCTTCCTGGAAAGGCCAGGCCTCCCCACATTGCCTTAGGCCTTATTGCAGCTTCTACAAAACTTCTATCCGTAAATCCAGAAACAAGCACACCCCTTTAAAAGCAAGCAATAGCCCGTTATAAAGCCGGCGTCTCGCTGAGGAGCCTGCACCACCCCCCACACCACCCCACCCCCCACCAAATAGTTACACTTCCAGCCTAGTCTTCTAGGCAGGGGAACCCATTACAATTAGGGGAAAAGGGAGATCTTCATTATTTCCAGGCAGACAATCCCTCCCAATTGCTGGAATGCGTGCACTGTCACAGGTGGGTCCGTCCTTGAAATGGCCCAACATCACAACCTTACCCACTGAGCAATCAGTGGCTCCGTCGACATTTAAGTTGAAAAAGACCGAGGAAATTAGAGCAGGACTTATTTACTTCAACTGGGAAATATTTTCACTGAAAATGCGGGTCAAGGGAGAGGGAAGGTAAAATGCAAAGTGATGCTGAAATGCAAAAGTGACAGAAAAGATAACTCCAGAGTGAGGTGCCCATCTGATTCAGACAGCAGCTGTGTGAGATCTGTTCAGGGAGACCATCACCCACCACTTGGATTTGACACCACATGCAGTATAATTCCAGTGCAATGACAAATCTGGTTTAAAAAGTACTTGGCAACCTCCCAGACTCTTTATAGACGGATTTTTTTTTGGTCAGCCAGGCACCTATAGAATCATAGACTAGAGGTTACAGTACAGAAGGCGGCCATTTGGCCCGTTGAGCCCATGCTGGCTTCCTGCAAGAGCACCTCAGCTAGTCCCAGTCCCCCGTCCTTTCCCTGTAGCCCTGAAAATTTTCTCTTTCAGATACTTATCCAACTCCCTTTTGAAAGCCGCGATTGAGTCTGCCTCCACCACCCTTTCAGGCATTGCATTCCAGATCCTAACCACTCGCTGTGTAAAAAAGTTTTTTTTTTTAATGTCGCCCTTGGTTCTTTTGCCAATCACCTTAAATCTGTGTCCTCTGGTCCTCGACCCTTCCGCCAATGGGAACAGTTTCTCTCTATCTACTCTGTCTAGACCCCTCATGATTTTGAACACCTCTATCAAATCTCCTCTCAACCTTCTCTGCTCTAAGGAGAACAACCCCAGCTTCTCCAGTCTATCCACGTAACTGAAGTCCCTCGTCCCAGGAATCATTCTCGTAAATCTTTTCTGCACCCTCTCTGAGGCCTTCACATCCTTCCTAAAGTGCGGTGCCCAGAATTGGACACAATACTCCAGTTGAGGCCGAACCAGCGTTTTATACAGGTTCATCATAACTTCCACGCTTTTGTACTCTATACCTCTATTCATGAAGCCCAGAATCCCGTAAGCTTTCTTAACTGCTTTCTCAACCTGCCCTGCCACCTTCAACGATTTGTGCACATATACCCCTAGGTCTCTCTGTTCATGCACCCCCTTTAGGATTGTACCTTTAGGAGTTTATATTTCCTCTCCTCATTCTTTCTACCAAAATGTATAATTTCGCACTTTTCTGTGTTAAATTTTGTCTGCCACGTGTCCGCCCATTCCACCAGCCTGTCTATGTCTTCCTGAAGTCTATCACTATCCTCCTCATTGTTTACTATACTTCCAAGTTTTGTGTCATCTGCAAATTTTGAAATTGTGCCCTGAACACCCACATCCAAGTCAAATATATATATATCAAGAAAATCAATGGTCCTAGAATCGACCCCTGGGGAACACCACCAAGAAATTGATAAAGAAAGGTAAAATAGAATGAGAGTAAACTAGCGAGAGACATAAAAACAGACTGTTAAAGCTTCTATAGGTATGTAAAAAGGAAAAGATTAGCGAAAGTATATGTGGGTCCCTTACAGAATGAGACAGGAGAAATTAAAATGGGAAATAAGGAATTGGCAGAGAAATTAAACAAATACTCTGTGTCTGTCTTCATGGAAGACGACGCAAAAAACCTCCCGGAAATAGTGGAGAACCAAGGGTCTAGCGAGAATGAGGAACTGAAAGAAATTAGTATTAGTAAAAAAATACTGGAGAAATTAATGGGACTGAAAGCCGATAAATCCCCTGGACCTGATGGCCTACATCCTAGGGTTTTGAAAGAGGTGGCTATAGAGATAGTGGATGCATTGGTGGTCATCTTCCAAAATTCCATAGATTCTAGAATGGTTCCAGCAGATTGGAAGGTAGCAAATGTAACCCCACTATTTAAGAAAGGAGGGAGAGAGAAAATGGGGAACTACAAATCAGTTAGCCTGACATCAGTAGTAGGGAAAATGCTAGAATCTATTATTAAGGATGTGGTAACAGGGCACTTAGAAAATAATAATAGCATTGGACAGAGTCAACACGGATTTATGAAAGGGAAATCATGTTTGACAAATCTGTTAAGAGTTTTTTGAGGTTGTAACTAGCAGAATAGATAAGGGGGAACTAGTGGATGTAATGTATATGGATTTTTAGAAGGCATTCGATAAGGAGCCACACAAGAGGTTATTAAATAAAATGAGGGCTCATGGGGTTGGGGTAATATACTAGCACGGATTGAGGATTGGTTAACAGACAAAAAACAGAGAGTAGGAATAAACGGGTCATTTTCGGGTTGGCAGGCTGTAACTAGTGGGGTACCACAAGGGTCAGTGCTTGGGCCTCAGCTATTCACAATCTATATCAATGATTTGGAGGAGGGGTCCAAATGTAATATATCCAAGTTTGCTGATGATACAAAGCTAGGTGAGAATGTAAGTTGTGAGAAGGATGCAAAGAGGCTTCAAGGGGATATAGATAGGCTAAGTGAGTGGGCAAGAACATGGCAAATGGAATATAATGTGGAGAAATGTGAAGTTATCCACTTTGGTAGGAAAAATAGAAAAGCAGAGTATTTTTTAAATGGTGAGAGATTGGGAAATGATGGTGTTCAGAGGGACCTGGGTGTCCTTGTACACAAATCACTGAAAGTTAACATGCAGCTACAGCAAGCAATTAGGAAAGCAAATGGTATGTTGGCCTTTATTACAAGAGGATTTGAGTATAAGAGTAAAGACGTCTTACTGCAATTATATAGGGCCCTGGTGAGACCACACCTGTAGTATTGTGTACAGTTTTGGTCTCCTTACCTAAGGAAGGATATACTTGCCATAAAGGGAGTGCAACAAAGGTTCACCAGACTGGTTCCTGGGATGGGGGGATTGTCCTATGAGGAGAGATTGAGTAGACTAGGCCTATATTCTCCAGAGTTTAGAAGAATGAGAGGTGATCTCATTGAAACATACAAAATTCTTACAGGGCTTGACAGGGTAGATGCTGGGAGGATGTTTCCCCTGGCTGAGGAGTCTAGAACCAGAGGTCACAGTCTCAGAATAAGGGGTCGGCCATTTAGGACTGAGATGAGATGAGGAGAAATTTCTTCACTCAGAGGGTGGTGAATCTTTGGAATTCTCTACCCCAGAGGGCTGCGGAGGCTCAGTCATTGAGTATATTTAAGACAGAGATCAACAGATTTTTGGATATTAAGCGAATCAAGGGATATGGGGATAGTGCAGGAAAGTCTCTGAAGTGGGAGAGTTCCTCTGGTTTCTCCTCTTCACCTGCTCACCGGTGTCCTCCTGGTTCTTGGAACTTGTCATGCAGCAGCCGCAGGCACGAAACCACAAGCAAAAATACTCAACTACAGGGGACCCAACCTTTGTAATCGTGTGATCGCATGTCACGTGATCAGGCGTCACATGGCCAGGCATCAGGAGTTCAGAATGTCACGTGATCAAATCTCCAGGAATGCCTCCAACCAGTGTTAGCAACGCCAGTCAGATTACAGAGTCTGATACAGAAGGTTAACTTGATTCTGAATTTCTATCGTGAGGTATATAATCTTGGAGCCAGCTAACCCCCCCACCCCGCCCCCATGCAGACCCAAACACACTCCCCACAGGCGGATACTTATAAACAGAAGTAGAATGTTTTTATTACATTTTTTGAGTGTTTGTGCTCCCACTGTGATCGCAAAACATTCAAAATGTACTGCCTGCGGAGTGGTGCTCTGTGCAACACAGTCACAGAACTCCCACCTGCTGCAAGAGTGTGATTCAGGCAGTATAAAGCCAATCACTTCTGTCACTACTGGTTCCTCGCCAGCACGTTGAGAGAATAATGTAAAAGCTAGAAAAGCAGATAATAATGCGTATGGATTGTGATTGTGACAAATTTAGAGTCCAGCCAAGGACAGGTTATAAAGGCTCAACTACAAACTGAAATTGACTGTAAGTGCCATGAGATTGGCCGTGAATCACCATTCTAGGGATAGTCGTGAAGGATTCCACTGACTGATATGTGCCACCAAACATACATTAGAAATGGAAACAGATTTGGCAAAGAAGCCCAACAAGAATTAAAGGCCTAGAAATTAGTCCACTTACCGCCATGAGTTTTCGCCACAATCTGGTCTAAAAATGGCGGCCGCCACTCTAGCGCTCTTCTCTGGCGCTGGACTCGGTGGCTGCCATTTTGGTGAGGTCCTTAGCGCTGCCGAAAGCAGCGCTGGCCCTGGAAATGTAAATAGAGGGTGACGTCAGTTGGCGTGCAAAGCCGACTTAACGTCACCTCAGCGAACTTCGACCTTAGCACTGAGTTCAGCTCGCATGAAAACCGAGCGTTCAGCAGACTGACAGAGACGCTATCAGCATCTCTTAAACGGACGCACACATCTTTCAGGTAAGTTTGCATTTAAGCTTTTGGACTGGATTGTTTTTATTTTATTGAAGTGGTTTGGTGCAATACATGTTAAAAGTTTTTTTTTAGTGTGTAGGGAGTGCTGCTGGATGCTTGCAAGGCCTTGGATATAAAGGAAGGTCACTGAGAAGACAGAAAATACTGGAAATACTCAGCAGATCAGGCAACATCTGTGCAGGGAGAAACAGAGTTCACGTCTCAGGTCGAGATGCTGCCTGACATACCGTCTATTTCCTACATTTTATGCTTTTATTTCAGATTTACAGTATCCGCTCGCAGAGGTTAAGTAAGGCGCAGAAGAGGAGGTAGCAGAAGGAAGGATGCAACCCAGACAGCCCCTTTCTGGTGAGATATCCGGGATGGAATCATCCGCCTGCGGTACCAGTGACCACAACCCCAATTCCCCTTTCAACATTTGTCCCACACCTTACCTTCCCTCTGTTACTGACCATCACAGCGTCCTCTTGGCCACAATGCTGAAATAAAAGCCACCACAAAGCAAACTTTCCAATCCAACTTTATACATCTATCCATCCAATATGACATCAAGAAATCAATTAGAACAGTACAGCACAGTACAGGCCCTTCGGCCCTCGATGTTGTGCCGAGCATTGTCCGAAACCAAGATCAAGCTATCCCACTCCCTATAGAACATAGAACAGTACAGCACAGTACAGGCCCTATTAATCACCCTTTTGCATTCCCTCAGTGACTGTCTTGTGTGTGCCTTTGCCTATCCTACTGATATCACGCAGTGCTACCCCAGTGGCTGGTGGAAGGCTGCTGACTTTGTGGGGGACACTGCAAATGGCTTTTCTGGTGGACCTTGTGGAGCTGGTGGCTGGGGGTGTGAAATCGAGTGACGGTGTTTCTTCTTCTTCTTCACTCTCCTCTCCCTCTTCTTGGTTAACCACTGGCTGGGCAGGCTGCATTTCTTGGGTGTGTGAAATGAGGAAGGAAAAAGGGTGGAGTTGTGAGTTGAGGGCAGGAAAGCAAGAGGTGCATGCCAGAAGGAGGAGAACGTATGAGGATACCAGCATCTTGTATCCTTTCAGCCTCGCTGCTGGCCAAGGGCTCAGCTATGCCCCTGCCAAGAATGGCCAGCACCGTCTCCTCCAAGTGGGTGCAGTGAAGCTAGGAATGGGAGGTGTGCCTCATGTTTGGTGCAGATTGTTGGTAGGTGAATGATTGGGAGGTGGGGGGGGAAGTTGTGCATTGAGAAGTGTGTGAGGCTAGTGGTGCAGTTGGTAGGAGACGGCTTTTGAAGATGCATTCATTGACCTTGACCACTGGTCTGAGGTCATGGAGCTTCTTTGGGCACTGGAGCCAGGGGGTGGGAGGTGACACTGCTGGAGTGTGGCCCCACATCCTTCTTTCTGGAAGGCCTCCTGGCCCCTGTGGGTAGAGGTAGTATTGACCCCCTGCACAAGTGCTGCGTGCAAGACCCTGGGTGCCCCTTCCCTGGCTTGCTGAGTCATTTGTGTTAGCGCTGAAGCACTTTTCCCCATTTTTTTGAGGTGCGGAAGGCAATTCAGCTTTAAGAGCTGAAGATTCCCATTTGGGAATTATTTTTAATGTTAATTTTTTTTTCGGAAGGCAGTTGAGCTGTAAGGGTTAAAAACTGTATATTTTGACATAATTTCTATTTTTATCATTTCAGAAGGCGACAATTTAAGAAAACGACAATGCATTGCCCTTTTAAGAATCCCACAATGCTTTGTGAAATCACAGCCTCACTTTCAGAGGCTGTTGAAGCAGCAACACCACTTGGGCACGCCACATTGGGGCCTGCTGCCAGGACTAACACCACCAGGACAGTGTTACACTGTGAGTTTAGCGCTGGGCTAATGATAATTAGTCCCCAGTGCCAACTTTTCGGTCCTGCCAGCGCCACCATTTTCGGCGGCACCAGCAGCTTTTGTGGCTGCCACGAATTTCTAGGCCATAGTATAAACATAGGTAAAGCTAAAATATTCTCCCAAAGCGCTGGGTAATACAGCCAAAAACAGTGCAAAGCAACATAAAATAAGAGGAGAAAATACACCTCAGCAATTAAGAGTTCAAAACAGGATTAGATCCAAATTTTGAACACAAACAGCACTTCAAGGGATTAACAAAATTATATATGCACTGACCTTCGGAAAAAAGAACTTGTATCGCACTTTTCATCTCCCCAGGAACCAAACTGCACACAGTAAGGTCCCATAAATAGCAATAAGATAAATGGCCAGCTAATCTATTTTGGTTCAGTGATAAATGTTGGCAAGGACAGTGGGAAAACTCCCCTGCACTTCTCCAAACAGTGCCATCCACCTGAACAGATGGACAAGGCCTCAGTTTATTTTCTCATTCAAAGGCTAGAACTTCAAACAATGTAGCATTCTCTCAGTACTGCACTGACGTGTCAGCCTAGGTTATGTGCTCAAATTCTGGAGTGGGGCTTGAACCCATGTCCTTCTAGCTTAGAGGCAAAAGTGCTGCCACTGAGCCAGGCTGATGTCATACAAAAAAGAGCAACCATTGTTTGATTTAAAACACCCAATTTAGAATCAGTAATGACAACCTGAAGAGAACCTATCCAGGATAACACAACTCAGAATCAGAAATAGGAGAATCTATCCAAAACAACGGCAATCCGCAACATGAAGCCAGATGTGAAAGGACCATCATTAGAAGTGAAGAATGGAGTCTTGGGTCAAGTACTTGAGGACAGCTGGCACCTGTGACCCAAAGCCCAACTTGAGTTGGTGGCTTCAGAGGAGGAAGGGAGAAAATTGGAGGGAGGGGTAGGGTGGAGGTGGGGAAAGCAGAAATGAACATTTAGGAATGCTAATAAATATTCAGAGAGTTTTAAATGGCAATCTAAACCTAACAGTGTTATTGAAAACCACTTAAAACGTTGATGCCCTCTTAAAGTAAAGCAAAATGGCAAGTTCAACTCCAGTGATGCAAATGTTGCAGTGCTGCTTCCAGCAGAGGTGCCATGAACCACCCCTGAAGATGGTCTTCTGATACTTCTCCATAGGCAGCATTCCCACCAGTGGTAAATGTAAGACGTGTTTAATTTGCTGGCCTGTAGAGCTTCCTCCATCATTGGCAGAGGTCCAAGCCTAGAAAATGAATTTAAACATCTGTACAAGCTTACTCACGTGCAGCTTACTCACGTGCAGATGTTTCTCCATTGCCAGTGGTGCTATGGAATCCGCCACTCAATGTCAATGGGATGGATTCCAAAGTCTGAGCAAACCCAGCATCTTATAGTATCAGGGCATCAGAAAACCTCAAGGAAGTGAGTGGAAATGTCTTGGAAGAATTACCAAACACAGTGGCCTAGAAATTCGAGTAGGCTGCCTGTAACAGCGTGGGCCATGGCTAGCAGCCACCCAGAGAGAGCGCGCAGGCAGCACCAGTATTTTGGTGCTGCCCGCTAATTAACATCAGCGGTGCGGAGAATTTGCGGTGTATCGCGCTTTTTCCGGCGCTTAGCTCAGCAGGAGGCCGAAGGTCACGTCTGTCTCCCATTTGCATTTAAGGAGAACGAGGAAGAAACATTGAATCATAGAAAGTTACAGCACGGAAGGAGGCCATTTCGGCCCATCGTGTCCGCGCCGGCCAACAAAGAGCTATCCAGCCTAATCCCACTTCCCAGCTCTTGGTCCGTAGCCCTGCAGGTTAGAGCATCCCAAGTGCACATCCAAATACTTTTTAAATGTGGTTAGGGTTCCTGCCTCTACCACCCTTTCAGGCAGTGAGTTCCAGACCCCCACAACCCTCTGGGTGAAGAAATTTCCCCTCAAATCCCCTCTAAACCTTCCCCCAATTACTTTAAATCTGTGCCCCCTGGTTTTTGACCCCTCTGCTAAGGAAAATAGGTCCTTTCTATCCACTTTATCTATGCCCCTCATAATTTTATACACTTCAATAAGGTCTCCCCTCAGCCTCCTCTGTTCCAAGGAAAACAGACCCAGCCTATCCAGTCTTTCCTCATAGCTAAGATTCTCTACTCCCAGCAACATCCTTGTAAATCTCCTCTGTACCCTCTCTAGTGCAATCACATCTTTCCTGTAATGCGGTGACCAGAACTGCACGCAGTACTCTAGCTGAGGCCTAACTAGTGTTTTATACAGTTGAAGCATAACCCCTCCTGCTCTTGTATTCAATGCCACGGCTAATAAAGGCAAGCATTCCATATGCCTTCTTAACCACCTTATCTACTTGGCCTGCTACCTTCAGGGATCTGTGGACATGCACTCCAAGGTCCCTTTGTTCCTCTACACTACTCAGTGTCCTACCATTTAATGTGTATTCCCTTTCCTTCTTAGCCCTCCCCAAATGCATTACCTCACACTTCTCCGGATTGAATTCCATTTGCCACTGTTCTGCCCATCTGACCAATTTATTGATATCTTCCTGCAGTCTACAGCTTCCTTCTTCAGTAACAACCACACAGCCGATTTTAGTATCATCTGCAAACTTCTTAATCATACCCCCTATATTCAAGTCAAGATCGTTGATATATAACACAAAAAGAAAGGGACCTAGTACTGAGCCCTGCGGAACCCCACTGGAAACAGCCTTCCAGTCACAAAAACACCCATCAACCATTACCCTCTGCTTCCTGTCTCCGAGCCAGTTTTGAATCCAACTTGACACTTTGCCCTGGATCCCATGGGCTTTTAACTTCGTGACCAGTCTGCCATGTGGAACCTTATCAAAAGCCTTGCTAAAGTCCATATACACTACATCAAATGCACTACCCTCATCTACCCTCCTTGTTACCTCCTCAAAAAATTCAATCAAGTTTGTCAGACGCGACCTTCCCTTAACAAATCCGTGCTGACTATCCTTGATTAATCTGTGTCTTTCTAAATGAAGATTTATCTTGTCCTTCCAAATTCTTTCCAATAATTTTCCCACCACCGAGGTTAGGCTGATTGGCCTGTAATTACTCGGTCTATCTACCACAGAAGACAGTTAAGTCCAATTCATTAAAATATATTCAAGAAGGAGTTAGATATATTTCTTAAGGCTAAAGGGATCAAGGGATATGGGGAGAAAGCAGGGACAGGGTACTGAATTTGGATGATCAGCCATGATCGCATTGAATGGCGGAGCAGGCTCGAGGGGCCGAATGGCCTACTCTTGCTCCTATCTTCTATGTTTCTATCCTTTTCTCCCTTTTTAAACAAGGGTACCACATTAGCAGTCCTCCAGTACCACACCTGAAGCCAGAGAGGATTGAAAAATGATGGTCAGGGCCTCTGCTATTTCCTCTTTTGCTTCGCTTAACAGCCTGGGATACATTTCATCTGGGCCTGGGGATTTATCCACTTTTAAAGCTGCTAAACGCCTTAATACTTCCTCTCTCACTATGTTTATTTTATCTAATATTTCACACCCCCCGCCCCAGCAATGTCTGCTTCGCCCCTCTCCTTTGTGAAAACAGACGCAAAGTATTCATTAAGAACCCTACCAACCGAAAGCAGAACCCAAATTAATCAAGTACAATACTCAGTGCTGCAAAGAAGTCTCCTTTAATATGTGAGTATTAATGTAGTGTAACATTTTCAGAATTAAATTATTCAAGAGTGAAGAATAATAATCTGTTGTATGATAATACAGTAAGATAAAAGTTGTATCTTTTAGCTTTTTGCTATTTACATATCCATTTCTAAATCACTTTCAATCTATCTTACTCAAATCCTATATTTTTAAGTAAGCAATATCTTGCATTCAATCGGCAGGAACTTCCATGCTAATCTCCTTCTAGAACATCCCCAAAGGTTTAGCATCTAACTAGCAAAACATTGAAACCTTTTGTGAGGAAATAAGAAGCTATTTAATTACACCAGAGAGCAAAGAGATCCCCATGGCTATGAACAACATCTAGAAATTTCTCGTAGTAACCAGTCGTGTTACTGGAACTCCCCTTCACCTGTTTGTCCAGCAGCAAAGAGACACAAACCAACAGTTTGCAGCTGTCCTCAGTCAGAGTGATCGCTCAAGTAGTTTGCATGTTTCAGCTTTGCAGTCCACATGCTCAACAGTGTGGGTGGCAGTCACGGTGCGGAGCTGGAGGATGGCATGCTACACCCTGAGTTCCTTGGGATATCTATTTTGGTCCTTTGGAAGAGGCTGCTAATCTCCTTATCGCGTAGCAAGGAACATCTAGGTCAAGCTAAGTCAATAAGTCACATTAGGACAGGCGTGGGTCACATCTTGCTGGGACCTGCTCGCTTCAACGGTGTATTCATTCTTTGGGAAGGAGTGAGGAAGCGCGGGGCCTCATGGAGCACGAGAGAATAGAAAAAGTGAAGGAGAGGGGAAAAGATAAGGTGAGAGAACAAGAGATAACAACTCAGAGATAAAATGAAAAGAAAAACAACAAAAGAAAAGGAAGAGGAACGGCAGAGAGAACAAAGAGAAAAGCAGAAAGAAAACCGGCAACTATGGCAGCTCCAACCCGCTGACTTCTGGGTTTCACTCCACTCCGTACGCACAAACCCCTCAGGAGAGGTGGGTTGGCAATTAACGTGTTAATCACTCAATTAGAGAGATAGTGACCCAGGTTTTTGACATTAACATCAGTTCCACGGGTTTCCCGAGCTTCCTGGAACTCACCACTGAAAGCAAGGCGAAAACACAACGGCAATTGTGGGGGCTGAATCAATCTCAGGGAAATATGGCAATAAATACTCAGCACTCTCAGCTGCTTTCTTACCTGCGAGAGGGAAAGTACTTCTGCTGAGAGTTGACTTCCTACACTTGATGCCCACATGCAGCAAGACCTGGACGACATTCAGGCTTGGGCTGATAAGTGGCAAGTAACATTCGTGCCACACAAGTGCCAGGCAATGACTATCTCCAACAAGCGAGCGTCTAACCACCGCCCCTTGACATTCAAGGGCATTACCATCGCTGAATTCCCCAACATCAACATCCTGGGGGTCACCATTGACCAGAAACTTAACTGGACCAGCCACATGAATACTGTGGCTACAAGAGCGGGTCAGAGGCTTGGTATTGTGCGGAGAGTGTATCACCTCCTGACTCCCCAAAGCCTTTCCACCATCTACAAGGCACAAGTAGGGAGTGTGATGGAATACTCTCCACTTGCCTGGATGAGTGCAGCTCCAATAACATTCAAGAAGCTCGACACCATCCAGGACAAAACAGCCCGCTTGATTGGCACCCCATCCACCACCTTAAACATTCACTTCCTCCAACACTGGCGCACCATGACTGCAGTGTGTGCCATCTACAAGATGCACTGCAGCAACTCACCAAGGCTTCTTCAGCAGCACCTCCCAAACCCGCGACCTCTTCCACCTAGAAGGACAAGGGCAGCAGGCGCTCCATGTTACACACCATCCTGACTTGGAAGTATATCGCCGTTCCTTCATCGTTGCTGGGTCAAAATCCTGGAACTCCCTCCCTAACAGCACTGTGGGAGTACCTTCACCACAAGGACTGCAGCGGTTCAAGAAGGCGGCTCACCACCACCTTCTCAAGGGCAATTAGGGATGGACAATAAATGCTAGCTTTGCCAGCGATGCCCACATCCCAGGAACAAGTAAAAAAACGAGGTTTGATCTATCACATCAGGATGGGTGCCACTTCTGCTGCCTTAGATTGGACCTCAGACCAGCAGCAACACCAGCACCAGCAGCCTGCTGGTCACAGACCTGTAGCTGCATAGCAGAGAAAGAACCAACAGAGAGGGGACCAGCAAAGAGGGGACCAGCAAAGAGGGGACCAGCAGCAGAGAGGTGCAGATTGCAGGAGGCACTACCCACGAAACAGAGTGTACAGGCAGAGGCTCAGTTTCCCTGACATGTCTGAACAGCAGTGTCTCAGGGGGCTCAGGATGTTACATCAGGTGGTGGTAGACATCTGCAGCCTCCTAGAACAAGACCTGCTCCCTGCTGGCCACGCGTTACCAGTTGCTGTCAAAGTCACCACCGCCCTCAACTTTTTTGCCTCCGGATCCTTCCAGGGTTCTGCCGCAGACATATCCAGGATCTCTGTCGGCGGCCCACACATGAATAAGACAGGTGACTGATGGTTTGCTTGCCAGAGCTGGTAATTATGTCAACTTTCCCTGTGATGATGCCAGTCAGAATGAGCGGGCACTCAGGTTTGCGGCTCTGGCTGGCTTCCCTTAGGTGCTGGGCATGGTCGACTGAGCACACGTGGCAATCCAGGCACCGCCAGAACAACCAGGAGTATTCGTCAACCGCAAGGGCTTCCACTCCATCGATGTGCAGCACCACAACGAATGCTATTTCACCACCAGCATGCTGAAGATGGGCTTCAGGTGCCCCAGCTGCTCAGACTGCTGCCCAGAATGCCACGGATGCGCTTATTAATAATAATAACGGCCACTCTTCTCTCCTCCCTCCACCTCCCAACCAACCAACCACCCCTTGAACATTCCCCCATTGGTTCCCATCAATTCACAAGTTAAAAGGCGACTTACCATCCAGCACCCAACAATGGACAAAACGGGAAGGTGGTGAAAAAGAATAACATTTATGTGAGCTAAGTAAACAACAGAAACTTCCTGTTGGGCCAAAATATGCCAGTCGGCATTATGGGAGAACTCCGCACATAACGCTTCCCTGGCAACAATCACAGGAATTGCACACGTGCTAAAATGCATCCTATTATATTAGATCATTAAGTTTAACATTAAGTTCTCGCCTGTTTTATGCGAGATCTCCTTTAGGCCCACCCGCAGGCACGACTGGATGTGTTCACATTGTGTAGAATTGGGCAGAGATCCGGCAGGATCGATTTCTTCCCGATTCCTTAGTGCCACTAGTGATACAGATCAAAAAATATACTCTTCTGTTTCCTCAAACATTGCAGATCATATGAAACCTCGGCCCAGTTAGTGGCACTCTTGCCAATGGATCAGAAGGTCGTGGGTTCGAGCCCCACAACAAGCTAGGGTGCCACTCCAGTACTGAAGGAGAGCTGTATTGTCGGAGAAGCTGTCCTTTGGATGAGATGGTGAGAAGGCCCTGTCTACCTGTTTGGTGCGCACTAAAACTCCCACGGCACTATTTGAAAAACCACAGGAAGTTTGTCCTGGTCAGTACAGCTAAGTAGCACTAAAAAAAACCTGAGTGATTAGTCATTCATCTCATATCTGTTCATAGAAACTGCTGGTGCAGAAGGCTTACTTCACAACAGTCATGCATTTCTAAGTAATTCATTGTGTGAAGTGTTTTGAGATGTCTAGACATGAAAGGTGCTACATTAATACAGGTCTTAGCAAACCACATTTTGAAAAAGAAAAGTGATAATCCCCAAACAATCAAAAGAATGAATTAAAAAGCCACCAACTCAAAAGTCTCTTCATGTTTTGCGATGTGCAAGGAAGGAAGAGAATATTACAGTAAATTTTGTGCAAAGACTCCATGGATTAAATGAAATAGCAATAAAAAAGACCTTCACATGGTTCATCTCCGACTCTTCCCTTCCCTTCCTCGACTTCTCTGTCTCCATCTCTGGGGATAGGCTATTGACAAATATTCACTACAAGCCCACTGACTCCCACAGCTACCTGGACTACACTTCCTCCCACCCCGCTTCCTGTAAGGACTCGATTCCATTCTCCCAGTTTCTCCATCTCCGCCGCGTCTGTTCTGATAATGCCACCTTCCATACCAGTGCTTCCGACATGTCTTCCTTTTTCCTCAACCGAGGATTCCCCTCTACCATGGTTGACACGGCCCTTGACCGTGTCTGTTCTATTTCCCGCACTTCTGCTCTCACCCCTTTCCCTCCCTCCCGGAACCATGATAGGGTTCCTCTTGACCTCACCTTTCACCCCACCAGCCTCCACATTCAACGGATCATCCTCCACCATTTCCGCTACCTCCAGCGTGATCCCACCACCAAACACATCTTCTCCTCACCTCCCCTTTCAGCATTCCAAAGGGACCACTCCCTCCGCGACACCCTGGTCCACTCCTCTATCTCCCCCAACACCCCTTCCCCTTCTCCCAGCACCTTCCCGAGCAAGCGCAGGAGATGCAAAACCTGCCCTTTTACCTCCTCCCTTCCCACTGTCCAGGGCCCCAAACACTCCTTCCAGGTGAAACAGCGATTTACTTGTACTTCTTGCAATTTAGTATACTTTATTCGCTGCTCACGATGCGGTCTCCTCTACATTGGGGAGACCAAACGCAGATTGGGTGACCGCTTTGCGGAACATATCCGTTCAGTCTGTAAGGGGGACCCCGAGCTTCTGGTCGCCTGTCACTTTAATTCTCCGCTCCACTCCCACTCTGACCTCACCGTCCTCGGCCTCTTACATTGTTCCAATGAAGCTCAACGTAAGCTCGAGGAACAGCACCTCATCTTTCGATTAGGCACTTTACAGACTTCTGGACTCAACATAGAGTTCAACAATTTCAGACCATAACCTCTGCCCCTATTTTTTTTCACATGGCAGCTGTTGATGATTCTGCCATTCTCATTTACACCTCTTCTAGACACATCTTTTGATTCTTAACTTTACCTATTACCAGCTCCTCTTGCCTTGCACCATCATCCCTTTTGTCTCTTAATCTCTCCTGCCTTCCATCCTATCACAGACCTTCCCTTTTGTTCTTTCCTCCCCTCCCCCCTCTCCCTGCCCCAACACTTGCTTAAAAACCTGTTACAGCACCAACTTTTTCCACTTCTGACGAAGGGTCAATGACCTGAAACGTTAACTCTGTTTCTCGCTCCACAGATACTGCCTGACCTGCTGAGTATTTCCAGCATTTTCTGTTTTTATTAAAAAGGGCCATTGGATCAAAAATGACTGGCAATCTATTGAAGAAAATCAAGAGTATAAGAGTGATCTGATCAAAGTGACAAGTGGCTTCTACAGTAACTGGGTTTACTGGCACTTGTAATCTATATTCTAGTTATTTCCCATTGGCCATGGCGGGGGCTGTTTCAGTTCCAGACGTCTCGATGTCTGGTAAGATTTTTGCTCTCGGCACCAGCACCAACTACACCAAAAAAACTTATTGTATAAACATACCTTGTAATGAAAAGGTAGAAAGGCTTCATAAAATAGTCACAGGAAAGCAAGCTCTTTAAAATACAATTTAAAACATCAGTGGTGGAGTACACCCGTATACTAATCACAAAAAATTGAACTGAACAAAGCACTTTGAGATTTAATAACCTAGCGAGTAATAGCCAGGGCCACTGGAAAAATCACAACAGCGTTTTTAATCGGGCCATCTAACAAAAACTGTTCTCCTCTGCTCCCAGATTCGTTCCTCACAGCTCCTAAGTGCCGATGAGGCGCAGCTGCTGCTCTTGGGATCAAGCTCTGGGGCACACAGTGGGAGGGACTCCTCGCCATAACGTGCAGCAGCGCTCGATTGCCCCGCAGCAGCAGCAACATCAGAGAGGAACCAGGAGAACTCTGAGGGGTGAATTAGGGGAAGACTAGCTCTGTGAACTGGGAGGGCAGGGGAGGATGGGGTGAACAGTGCCAGCACGAAGGGGGTTGGGGGGGGGGAAATAGTGCCAGTGGGAAAGGGGGCGGAGGTGAGAAAAGAATGCCAACATGAACCGGGAGAGGGTAAAGGGGGAAGAGAAGCGTGCCAGTGTGAACTGAGATAAAGAGAAGCGTGCCAGTGTGAACTGGGATAAAGAGAAGCGTGCCAGTGTGAACTGGGATAAAGAGAAGCGAGCCAGTGTGAACTGGGATAAAGAGAAGCGTGCCAGTGTGAACTGGGATAAAGAGAAGCGTGCCGGTGTGAACTGAGATAAAGAGAAGCGTGCCAGTGTGAACTGGGATAAAGAGAAGCGTGCCAGTGTGAACTGGGATAAAGAGAAGCGTGCCAGTGTGAACTGGGATAAAGAGAAGCGTGCCAGTGTGAACTGAGATAAAGAGAAGCGTGCCAGTGTGAACTGGGATAAAGAGAAGCGTGCCAGTGTGAACTGGGATAAAGAGAAGCGTGCCAGTGTGAACTGGGATAAAGAGAAGCGTGCCGGTGTGAACTGGGATAAAGAGAAGCGTGCCAGTGTGAACTGGGATAAAGAGAAGCGTGCCGGTGTGAACTGGGATAAAGAGAAGCGTGCCAGTGTGAACTGGGATAAAGAGAAGCGTGCCCGTGTGAACTGGGATAAAGAGAAGCGTGCCGGTGTGAACTGGGATAAAGAGAAGCGTGCCGGTGTGAACTGGGATAAAGAGAAGCGTGCCGGTGTGAACTGGGATAAAGAGAAGCGTGCCGGTGTGAACTGGGATAAAGAGAAGCGTGCCGGTGTGAACTGGGATAAAGAGAAGCGTGCCGGTGTGAACTGGGATAAAGAGAAGCGTGCCGGTGTGAACTGGGATAAAGAGAAGCGTGCCGGTGTGAACTGGGATAAAGAGAAGCGTGCCGGTGTGAACTGGGATAAAGAGAAGCGTGCCGGTGTGAACTGGGATAAAGAGAAGCGTGCCGGTGTGAACTGGGATAAAGAGAAGCGTGCCAGTGTGAACTGGGATAAAGAGAAGCATGCCAGTGTGAACTGGGATAAAGAGAAGCGTGCCAGTGTGAACTGGGATAAAGAGAAGCGTGGCTGTGTGAACTGGGATAAAGAGAAGCGTGCCAGTGTGAACTGGGATAAAGAGAAGCGTGCCGGTGTGAACTGGGATAAAGAGAAGCGTGGCTGTGTGAACTGGGATAAAGAGAAGCGTGGCTGTGTGAACTGAGATAAAGAGAAGCGTGCCAGTGTGAACTGGGATAAAGAGAAGCGTGCCAGTATGAACTGGGATAAAGAGAAGCGTGCCGGTGTGAACTGGGATAAAGAGAAGCGTGCCGGTGTGAACTGAGATAAAGAGAAGCGTGCCAGTGTGAACTGGGATAAAGAGAAGCGTGCCAGTATGAACTGGGATAAAGAGAAGCGTGCCGGTGTGAACTGGGATAAAGAGAAGCGTGCCAGTATGAACTGGGATAAAGAGAAGCGTGCCGGTGTGAACTGGGATAAAGAGAAGCGTGCCGGTGTGAACTGAGATAAAGAGAAGCGTGCCAGTATGAACTGGGATAAAGAGAAGCGTGCCAGTATGAACTGGGATAAAGAGAAGCGTGCCGGTGTGAACTAGGGTGAAAGAGGGGAAGGCGGCAGCCAGCTTCAACTAGGAGGCGGGGGGGGGTGGATAGAGTGCCAATGTTAACTGGGAGCACAGGAAGGGGTAAAAGAGTTCTATCGTGAACTGGGAGAGGGGGGTGCGAGAAGTGCCCAGTGAACGGAGGGCAAGTGGAGGAAGAAGAGTGGTTCTGTGAAGTGGGAAATTACTAAACTATTTTAAAACAATTTGCCCATCAGTTTTCAAGAGTACCAATGCCTACCCACAATGGCCTGCAATTTCTGCCGCAAAAGAATGAGGGAAAATCCCTACAATCTCTGCCACAGTTTTCCAATGGCTCTGCTAACAGCAAAAATCGTGGTGAAATGAAGAGGAAATGCGACAGGCAGTGTGTCCTGGGAGCATTCCTGTGCATCTCCTGCTGTTGTTTATGCTGCAGTGGCAGCAGGAGCCCGAGTGCAAACGGGTAATCGTTCTGCCCTCTCACCCAGAGAATGGTGTATGGTATGTCGTGTGAGGAGTCTACAGATTTGGAAGGGGACAAATTTAGTAAACGGTAAATTGAAGCCATGACTACTGTTACTCGAGATGAAAAATTAAACTTAGCGCACTGTTGTGCTTCCCTCTGTGGCCAGTAGAGGGCTCCAGGAGCGGAATTGAGCAGTTAAAGAGATGCAGCACCTGGAGTTCAATTGTTTCATGTGACAATAGATGGTAATGGTGTCATTAAAGCTGCGAGTTAGTAGAATATAAGAGCCAGTGTGATATGGATGCTTTTCACATTTTAATAGTTTTCGGTTAGCTTTAATAATGCTCAAATGGGTTAATTACAGAAAGAAAACCAGGTGCTATCACACTCATTTTCTAACTTGAAATATAACTGGAGATATTCCTCTGGATGTCCCTCTATCTCCACCATCCCTCCTGATTTGGAAAAGATGGGAAAATCAGGCGGCGACGCCTATTGCCACATTCCTGCTCCAGCCAGGAAGTCCACGGGCTGCCTCGTCTCCGCCCACTGCATATAAATGTCAGCGTGCAGGCGTAGCCTAGCAACCCTCCCCATTTCCCACCTATCCGCCACTGATACCCCCCCTGCCCCAGGGACTGCCAGGAGAGGGGTGGCCTTAATCCATGGGGCTTTTTGGAAAGAGTGAGCCCATTAGTGGAAGCTCAACTGGCCAATCCCCGGACACAGTGACTGGGTCAGGGGTCAAGCCCCTGTTTTCCTGTCCAGCTAAGAAAGGAAGAACAAAGGAACGCAAAGGCTTGGGTTAGTCTGGGAGAACGGGTAAGGAAGCCGGGCCGAGAGAGGAAGTCCCCTCATTTACGTCGAGAGCCGACCTGTTTCAGAGGAGACTCTGGGCAGAAGAGTAGATTTAGCCCGCTGCCAGGGACAGTGAGGCATACTATGCTGCTTTCTATATTAAGAGGAGTGTTACGGAATTAAGTTGATGCATTTGGAAGACAGATTGAGCTTTATGCAGGTTGCAAGTGTTTGTAGCAAACTGTATCCAGTCTCACCTCATTGGAACAACCTCTCTCACCATTGACAGATCGCTTCTGTCATCTCAAATTCACCTGCCATCTATTCCATCAGCATCGGTGCCCTTGAAACTATCTCACCTTGGTCCTCAGAAACCCCACCATGATCAGCCCCAACACCAACACCACCACCAACCTTCTCCGCAATCAACTGATGCTGCACAGGACACAGGACATCAGCACCTGACCACATGGCTGCCCGGAAGGCCAGGGATGGCCTCACCATGGCCAGATTTACTTCACTTGATGCTGTACACCCTGGCTGCCACATGATGCGCCAGGTTGGCACCACCCCACACCAACACCACAAAGCATCCCTACAATGCCCAAGCCATTCCTTTCACACTCACCACCATTGCGGGGGGTACCGTTATGTCTCACCATTCACTGCAACTCACTAAGCCACTTCCAAAGGTGCACACAGATCTGTCCAAGAACGCAAAGTGATGAAAATAAAGGTTTCAATGTTTGACAGCCCATTAACAGAAACTTCACATGAACATTGCATAAAACATACAAGTGCCTACCCTTGTGTGTTGTTAGTTGGTATGATTGGACTAGGATGGGTGAGTGTGAGGGGTGGCTAGTGAGATGGGGAAGTGATAATGTAGATAGTGAGAGAGGGATGGGTGGAGGTGCAAAGCAAGTTGGTGTGAGTAAGGATGTGTGGAGTAGGGTAGGGAAGGCAGAGTTATGGGGATGTGATGAGTGGCACAGCAGGATCAGGTTGCGTGTGGCTTTGCAGGAACGTTCGTGATCTGAGATCATTGAAAGGTTTGCAGCACTGCAGCCTGGTCCTCCCGACCACATCCCTGCTTGTGCCCTCCTGTGCAATGTGCAACCAGGCTGCGTTGATCTCCTGGGGAGGTCTCTTCCGCCCATTGGAAGGGAAGAGGACCTCCCTGCATGCTGTGACTCCCTCCATAAGCCCATGGAGGGTTTCATGGGAGAGCCTGGGTGTAGCCGTGCACCTTTGTGCAGTGCTCATCAGTGTTTGCAGCACCTCAATGCTGTAGAACACTGACAGCACAAATGTCAAAATTAATTTGCGCATGGTCCCTTTAAAGGAAACCGGCTGATGACGCGTCATCAAATGACGTCATCAGATCCGCTCCCTTCAATTGGCCCGGGAAATGCGCTGGCCGGGCTTAACAAACCCAATCAGGGGAAATCATTTTCAACAGCGAGCTGGAGCCGGCAGCGGGGCCGGGACCCTGCCACTGACGTCGCCCGCCACGGACCCGACGTGGTTGGTAAACTCAGCCCTACATCTCTATGGCAATTCATCAACATTTCTATTAACAAAACATTTAAAATTATTAAATAAAACATTAAAATTCAAGGTCCTGCACGCCAGGAAGCTCCCGGCCCCCAGCCCCAGGCTGGTTTTACTGATCTTAGCTGGGGTTGTCTGAAGGGCACCACAACTGGCATCAGTGGCCCAGGCTAGAATGCCAGGGCTCCCACGAACGATTGCTATCCAGTGATTTGTGCTGGAAAGTGTATGCATGTGGGCATCAGATGATGGGGCAAGATGGCACTCGACAGCAATGGCCCCCCCCATAGCTTGCAGATATTCAGGCCCTGAAAACCCACAGGGGTTCCCCGCGGGGTCGCCCGCTGTAGCTCTGCCGAGAGACTGGCGGAACAGCCAGGCAAATGGCCACGTGGACAAGGTCCTGTGCCAGCACCTTCAGGGAAGCAGGAGAGAAACTGAAGGGAAGAAATGTAATAATTTAAAAAAAAAATATTGGTGACCATCATTTTCACATAACACTATTTTAAGCATTATAACGAGTACCTAAGCTGTGTTACTGGGTTTATTATACTTGGAGAAAAGGCCGCACAATTCAGTCATGCGTGGAGCACTGATGAATTATGAGTTGTTCCATAAAAATCCAGTAACAGGTTGCTATCGGAGCAGTAACCTCTGCAGATACTAAAGACACGACAGTCCTGTGTTGATATTTTCTATAGTTAATGATAAATTCACACGCATGTCAAAACACCACTCTGCATGAAACGACCAATGCTATCAGAGACAACTAAAGAGAGTACAAATACTCCAGCCTCATCTCCTACGGCAGTCATGGCCACTGATCCCACTCTTCATGCAGAAGTGTTTGAAAATAATGGGCCTGGAATTTGTGGTGGGTAATAACGGCGAACCAACAGCATTGGCCGTTCTTACCCCTTTGAAACTCACCGCAACTTCAGGATGTAGCCCATGCGCATCTAAACGCAGAAATCCTGAAGATGCGGTCAGTCACTCACTGCTCCGATACAGGCTGCGCTGTGGCCGCCCGGCCCCCCACCCCCAGCAAACCCCACAGCCATCCATCAGTGAAATAAGTGAAACGAACGAAAACTTGAGTTTTTCCACGGTAATATCGCTGTTAAATACCCCATTAAATATTAAGCCTTGTTGCAATAGGTGTAACTGGGGTTTTAGCAGCATATTGAATGGTAAACAAATGTTATGGCCCTGAAAAACTATTTTTTTATATTTGTGGAGTGTCAAATTTCTCCAATATGATAAAAATTACAAATTTTAAAAATCTGTAAAAAAAAATTTTTAAAGTTTGTTCATGATATTCAGCTTTCAGCTTATCCCCGTGTGAAAGAACCAATCTTTGTTTCACTCTCTAACATTTTTAAAAAGTCCGGATAAAAGCAGCTTCTCATTTCCTGGTTTGCTGCCTGTGAGAATTCTGCAATGTGATTGGCTGCTTAGACAGCTTGTTGACATCACCGCAGCTCGCACGAGAAATCCCCATGACCGAGCGCTGCAATCAACTGAACGTCAAAAAAGGCAAACTTCTTGACACAGAGATCGTGAGATCTCTGCAGGCAGCTTTCTTCGAAGCCAGCGGCGATCGCCTTTGCTTCGCCGCTGACTGCAAATTCCAGTCCATTATGTCAATGGTAGCGTAGTGGTAATGTCACTGGGCAAGTAACCCAGAGGCCTGGACTAATGATCCAGAGACGTGAGTTCAAATCCCACCACGGCAGCTGGGGAATTTAAATTCAATTAATTAAATAAATCTGTAATAAAAGACTAGCATCAGTAATAGTAACCATGAAACTATCGGATTGTTGTAAAAACCCATCTGGTTCACTAATGTCCTTTAGGGAAGGAAATCTGCCGTCCTTACCTGGTCTGGCCTATATGTGACTCCTGACCCACAGCAATGCGGTTGACTCTTAACTGCCCTCTGAAATGGCCGAGCAAGCCACTCAGTTGTAACTAACCGCTATGAAACACAATAAGAAGAATGAAACCGGAAGGACCACCCAGCATCGACCTCGGCACCGGCTACAGAAACGGCAACGGCACACCCAGCCCAGTCGACCCTGCAAAGTCCTCCTCACCAACATCTGGGGACTTGTGCCAAAATTGGGAGAGCTATCCCACAGACTAGTCAAGCAACAGCCTGACATAGTCATACTCACAGAATCATACCTTTCAGCCAATGTCCCAAACTCCTCCATCATCATCTCTGGGTATGTCCTGTCCCACCGGCAGGACAGATCCACCAGGGGTGGTGGCACAGCGGTATACAGTTGGGAAGGAGTGGCCCGGGGAGTCCTCAACATTGAATCCAGACCCCATGAAGTCTCATGGCTTCAGGTCAAGTATAGGCAAGGAAACCTCCTGCTGATTACCACCGGTCACCCTCCCTCAGCTGATGAATCAGTACTCCTCCATGTTGAACACCACTTGGAAGAGGCACTGTATTGACCACCGCACAGTCATTGTCTTCACACTGAGGACATCCATTGAGATAGATTTATAACAGATCTAGCAGCTCAAAACTGGACATCCATGAGGCGCTGTGGGCCATCAGCAGCAGAATTGTATTCCACCACAATCTGTAACCACATGGACCGGCATATCCCTCACTCTACCATTACCACCAAGCCAGGGGACCAACCCGGGTTCAATAAGGAGTGTAGAAGAGCATGCAAGGAGCAGCACCAGACGTACCTAAAAATGAGGTGCCAACCTGGGGAAGCTGCAACACAGGACTACATGCATGCTAAAAAGCAGAAGCAGCATGCTAGAGACAGGGCTAAGCGATCCCAGAATCAATGGATCAGATCAAAGCTCTGCAGTCCTGCCGCATCCAGTCGTGAATGGTGGTGGACCATTAAACAACTAATGGGGGGAGGAGGAGGCTCCATAAATATCCCCATCCTCAATGATGGTGGAGCCCAGCACGTGAGTGCAAAAGACAAGGCTGAAGCATTTGCAACCATCTTCAGCCATAAGTGCAGAGTGGATGATCTATATCGGCCTACTCCTGAGGTCCCCACCATCACAGAAGCCAGTCTTCAGCCAATTCGATTCACTCCACGTGATATCAAGAAATGGCTCAATGCACTGGATACAGCAAAGGCTATGGGCCCCGACAACATCCCGGCTGTCGTCCTGAAGACTTGTGCTCCAGAACTTGCCCTGCCTCTAGCCAAGCTGTTCCAGTGCAGCTACAACACTGGCATCTATCCGACAATGTGGAAAACTGCCCAGGTATGTCCTGTCCACAAAAAGCAGGACAAATCCAAGTCGGCCAATTACTGCCCCATCAGTCTACTCTCAATCATCAGCAAAGTGATGGAAGGCGTCATCGACAGTGCTATCAAGCGGCACTTACTCACCAATAACCTGCTCACCGATGCCCAGTTTGGGTTCTGCCAAGACCACTTGGCTCCTGACCTCATTACAGCCTTGGTCCAAACATGGACAAAGGAGCTGAATTCCAGAGGTGAGGTGAGAGTGACTGCCCTTGACACCAAGGCAGCATTTGACAGAGTGTGGCATCAAGGAGCCCTGGGAAACCTGAAGTCAATGGGAAATGGGGGGGGGGCGGGGGGGGGGGGAAACTCTCCACTGGCTGGAGTCATACCTAGCACAAAGGAAGGTGGTTGAAGGTCAATCATCACAGCCCCAGGACATCACTGCAGGAGTTCCTCAGGGCAGTGTCCTAGGCCCAACCATCTTCAGCTGCTTCATCAATGACCTTCCCTCCAACAGAAGGTCAGAAATGGGGATGTTCGCTGATGACTGCACAGTGTTCAGTGCCATTCACAACTCCTCAGATAATGAAGCAGTCCATGCCCGCATGCAACAAGACCTGGACGACGTTCAGGCTTGGGCTGATAACTGGCAGGTAACATTCACGCCACACAAGTACCAGGCAATGACTATCTCCAACAAGCGAGAGCCTAACCACCTCCCCTTGACATTCAACGGCATTACCATCGCCAAATCCCCCACCATCAACATCCTGGGGGGGTCACCATTGACCAGAAACTGAACTGGACCAGCCACATAAATAATGTGGCAACAAGAGCAGGTCAGAGGCTAGGTATTCTGCGGCGAGTGTCTCACCTCCTGACTCCCCAAAGCCTTTCCACCATCTACAAGGCACAAGTAAGGAGTGTGATGGAATACTCTCCACTTGCCTGGATGAGTGCAGCTCCAACAACACTCAAGAAGCTCGACACCATCCAGGACAAAGTAGCCCACTTGATCGGCACCCCATCCACCACCGGCATACCGTGGCTGCAGTGTGTACCATCTACAAGATGCACTGCAGCAACTCGCCAAGGCTTCTTCGGCAGCACATTCCAAACCCGCGACCTCTTCCACCTAGAAGGACAAGGGCAGCAGGCGCATGGGAACACCACCACCTCCAAGTTCCCCTCCAAGTCACACACCATCCTGACTTGGAAGTATATCGCCGATCCTTCATCGTCGCTGGGTCAAAATCCTGGAACTCCCTCCCTAACAGCACTGTGGGAGTACCTTCACCACACGGACTGCAGCGGTTCAAGAAAGCGACTCACCACCAGCTTCTCAAGGGCAATAAATGCTGGCCTTAAAAGCGACACTCACATCCCATAAACGAATAAAAAAGAAACTTGTCATCTAAATTTTTAAATAAAAAACATTCAAGTCCACAGAATAAATAGAACATTGCACTAGTAGTGGCAATGATATGCCACCTGGATTTGTGATGCGAGGGTTGAAGGCACGATGGGATTCTCCCAAGGGTTAAATGGAAAACCACTGGAACACAGTCAAAAGCAGAAAAACAAGATGCATTTTAATTTGCTACTTTTAGAAGACTATTTTCTAAATCTCTGTCTTACTACGTGTTAGAATTACAGATCATTCTAAAACCAGCACCAAATGTCGGGCATGCTGTAGTTTTGTGACGCAAACCACTAGATGACTGAATCGGAAATTTGTAGGATGACTTGAAATTGACTGAATACATTCACCATCTGGATTGCTCCCAATATCTCCCATTCAAGAGACTGTTAGAATGTGAAATGGCTGTTGTAGGACTCGTTCGGAATACTTAATTCAACACAGAGGGTGCCACTACACAAGGGAAGCACCCAAGATAGGAGTACTGGCTCTGTATGCAAGTTAAAGATAATCATCAATCAAGTTAATGCAGAATGCATTGTGGAAGCTTGCAAAAAATGTGCTGCATCATCAGTGCAGTCACATTTTCTATTCCTTGCAACACAATACAGTGAAACTGCAGTGGTATTGCAGCATTAGCTGAATGGAATGCACAAGTAGCCAGGAGTCGTTTCTATTGGAGCTCCAGTAGTATTCTCGGATCATGTGGAAAATTCCAGTTGTACCCCAGTACAAAAAGATTTATGATTTTCTTGATTCCTATTTGACTTGGTTCCGAACTGAGCAAGGCACCGGTTGAATATGCTTGCAATATACCGTCATCGAGTCACCATACTTGAGCAATAGGCTGCTGAACTGGAGTAACAGCTTGATACGTCATGCTAGATCGAGGCCTGGGAGAAGGCAACAGGCAGAAGAGAAGAAACCTGAATGTGCAGGGTTGGAGATAGGCCGTCAGGTTAGGGGCCCCATGAGGATGAAACTATCGTGCTCCTGCTCAGGTTTAGAATGTGAGGAGTTGGTAGAGGAGCAGTCTCCTGAGGCTGTTTTTTGAAGATATAAAGGCCCCCCCGTGAAACATTGGCCCTGAAACTGCAGCGTCTGTGACAGCGTACTCTCAGAGTACGCCATCGTATTCCCTTTGAAATGCCCCTCAGATTCGGGATTTCTGCACGCGCTTGTGAATGTGCGAAATCTGGAACTTGCGGCCCATCAAGGTACACGTTGACAGGCTATCCGTGGGGGTCGCGAAAAAGCAATCGCTGGCGCAGAGATGGGCTATTTGCTCAGCGACTGGCCAGCAATTGCCCACATAAGTCTTACGGTTGATGCAAGCAGGGACAGGGCCTGCTTGCATCAGCATAAGAGGATATCTAAGGCTTAAATTAAACATTTTCATAACCTAAATTATACACATGCACTGTATTAAATGAGTTTATGCAAATATTTGCCCAATTACATTTTTAATGCTGTACAAAATTATCAAAAAATTAAATTTTTAGTAAGGTTGGCGCAATGAAGGAACTTCTAAATAAAATTCCAATTTTGTACATTGTATAATTATTAGATTTGGGGATTCCATTGCATTAGGGGATTCTCTTGGTAAATGATTGAAATGGAATTCTGCTTATTGATTGGAGGACCGGGTCCACATGATCCCAGGTATGCTTCCGATCCGCCTGCGTCCCTGAGATCCGTGGGCCATTACGCTGCCCTCCGCCTCGAGGCCCGAGACCGCAACACTTCACAGCCTGGGTGCCAGGAGGTACTTTAATCATTGTTTCGCAGGTTGGAGGAGGACTACGGAGGCGAATCACAAACCTGTAAGCTTAGTACAATTTGCAAGCAATGAGCATAGGAAGAGATTGCTGCTAATAGTGGGAGACTCAAAGATCAGAGGATAAACAGTTGCTGAAATTATGGAGTCCAGAATGGTATATTGCCTCGCTGGTGCCAGGGTGAAGGACATCACGGAGTGTGCTGACCAGCTTTTGGGAGGGTTGAGTGAGCAGTCAGCATCGTAGCTCATGTGGGAAGTAACAATGTTGGCAGGACTGAGGAAGGGGTCCTGCAAAGAGAATTTGAGGAGTTGGGCCAATAGCTAAAAAGCACGACCTAAAGTCTAATAATTTCGGGACTACTAATGTGCCACGTGCTATGCCAGACAGGCAGAGGAAGGTTAGACAAGTATGTTAGACATATTAGGCCAGAATTTTAATTTAGAGGCAGGTGGGGAGCGGGGGACGGCGGGGGGGGGGACTGGAAATTTAAAATGGTGGATCACCGTGAGGCATGGAGCCTCATTATAATATTTAAATGAGCGATCGGTCTCCTGGGAGCGGGTTGGCCGCACGCCCCGGCTCCCTCCGTTAAAAACAGAAGTGGGCGGGTTTGAGGCGGGTTGGGGTCGGGATTCAGTTTTTTAACTCTTTAACCTCCCACCCGTTTTCAGGGGTTAAAATTCCCCCCACAGTTTCAAGTTTGTGGGACACGGTGACCTGTTTTGGAAAAGATGACTGTACATCAGGGACAGACTTCATCAAACCAGTGCCAGTACCCCGGCAGCAAGAGTTGATAGAGCTGTGGTTGGATTACAAAGACCTATCTTAAAGCAGATGGGGGAGAAGTTAACAATTAAGATAGTGGGTGAAAGAATAAACGAAAATAATAGAAGGAAAAATGCGACTAGGGAGCAACAGTGAAACCGAGTTGAAGGCCGAGATTTTCCGGGGGGGTCTGCGGGCAGGAAAATGTTTTTGGTTTTTTTTTGACAGCGGGTCGGGTACCTGCTGTCAACCCGCTGCAACACGCCTTTCCCAATGTCGGGTCTGTCAGCGCTGAGCAGACCAGACAGGCAGCGGCGGGCGACCCAATTAAACTAATTAACAAGCTGTTTCTCAGTCTATTTCCAGCACAGATTTCACAGGCTTTCCACTTTCCATCCACTCTCACCTCATTGAAAGAACACTCTCACCATTGACAGATTGCTTCTGTCAGTCATCGCTACTTCAGCTGCCATCTATTCCATCAACATGGGTGCCCTTTATACTCTCTCACCTTGGTCCTCAGAATCTGACCACGATCAGTCCCAACACCAGCAGCACCAGGCACACCAGCAGCACCAACAATAACGCCAACCTTCTCCGCAATCACCCGATGCTGCACAGGACACAGGGCATCAGCACCCGAGCACATTGCTGCCCGGGAGGCCAGGGATGGCCTCACCATGGCCAGATTTACTTCACTTAACACTGTACACCCTGACTGCCACATGATGGCCACCCCACACCAACACCATAAAGCATCCCTACAATGTCCAAGCCATTCCTTTCACACTCACCAGCATTGCGGGGGGTACCGTTATGTCTCACCATTCACTGCAACTCACTAAGCCACTCCAAAGATGCACACAAAGCTGTCCAAGAACAGAAAGTGTTGAAAATAAAGGTTTCAATGTTTGACAGCACATTAACAGAAACTTTAAATGAACATTGGATAAAACACCCAAGTGGCTACCCTTGTGTATTGTTAGTTGGAATGATTGCACTAGGATGAGGGTGAGAGTGAGGGGTGGCTAGTGAGATGGGGATGTGATGATGTAGATAAAGAGAGAGGGATGGGTGGAGGTTCAAGGTAAGTTGGTGTGAGTAAGAGTGTGCAGGAGTAGGGTAGGGAAGGCAGAGTGATGGGGATGTGATGAGAGGCACAGCAGGATGAGGTTGAGGGTGGCTTTGTACTAACGTTTCGTGATCTAATGAGATCATTGAAAGGTTTGCGCCACTGTACCCAGGTCCTCCTGACTACATCCCTGCTTAAGACCTCCTGTGCAATCTCCAAACAGGCTGTTTTGCTCTCGAGGAGGTGTCTTCCACCCATCAGAAGGGAAGAGGACCTCCCTGCGTGCTGTGACTGGGTGAGCCTGGGTGCAGCCCTGCACCTCTGTGCAGCGCTTGTCAGTGTTTGCAGCACCTCAATGCTGTAGAACACTGACAGCACAAATGTTAAAAGAAAGCTGCCCATGATCCCTTTAAGGAAACCGGCTGATGACCAGTCATGAACATCACCAGACCCGCTTCCTCTAATTGGACCGGCAAACGCGCTGGGCGGGCTTAACAAGCCCCATCAACGGAAATTCATTTTCCAGAGCGGGATGGAGCCAGCAGCGGGGTCGAGACCCGCCACTGACGTCGCCCGCCCCTGGACCCGCTGAGGTCAGGAAAATCTCGGCCGAAGTGTCTATATATGAATGTGAGAAACATTAGGAATAAAATCAGGGAACTAGAATTAATTGCTGTGGGAGGCTATGATATCCAAGCTCATTACTCAGAACCAGGTCTAGTATTGTATCTTTCATTCAACTTGTAATCACATTTAAGAGGGAATGAGATAAACACTTGAAGAAAAATATTAAAGGTTGCAGGGAAAAAGCAGGAAAATGGGATTAGAGAGACAGCTCCGATGTAGAACTAGCACTTACACAGGTGTGATGGGCTGAATGGTCTCGTGTTGAAATTTAATTGATTCTAAAAGGTCTAAAGTGGAATTCTACGGGGGCTCACGACAGGAGTTTATTATTCTATATGAATAGTCCATAAAGACATTTATACCTGGGGGAGATGGAAGAGAAACTCTGAACGACCAGAGGGCTACAACTTTCACCAAGTTTGTTCTTATGACCCTGAACAATGAAGCATCAGCTGTTCTATGAACTCAAAGGTGGCCAGTACATGAAATTCCTAATCTTTGAAATCTCTACTGTAGTTTGATATTGGCCAGCAAGCTCCCAGAGACAAGGACATTTCCCAGAACCAGCCAATTCCATCTGTGACTAAGCTGTTGGGAAGATACTATGCATTCCAATTTGACGTTGACTCGACAAATGTGCTTGTTACTCATAAAAGGACGCTGTAAGGAAGCAGCTGGTCAGTGCCTGGAATGGCCTGTCTGATTTTCTGGTTATTCAAAGAAAAAGGGAAGATGTGCCTTTGCTCAAATTTCCAGAAGCAAAACCATCTCCCGCAACTGCAGCAAGCCCACATAGGTGTCTTCAGACAGTCTGCTTTGACAGATCAAGTGTTCAGAGGTGGAGGAGGGCGGTGTTGACGGCAGCATTCAAATAAGGGTCCATTCTACTTTTGTCCCTCCAGAGCAACCTTTTAATTAAAAGTTTTTACTTTTGTTGCACTCTCTTCAATACCTCAAACCCAGATCAGCAGGGAGCGACCAACATGATGGCCAGCTCCTCTCATTAACCGCTACCTGGAAACACTGTGACTGCTGCGTTTTGCTAATATGATAAATAAAGGCTATCTGTAAAACATTTCATAGCTAATTATTATTTATCCTCAGGCAATTAAAGCAAATTTAGGCGCGTTTAAGCATATAGTCACTTCCTGAAGCAGGGAACGTCAGGGCTGACAACAACTAACATTTTTATTTGAACTTTGGTGTCGGCCTTATGCTTTGATTTGTTATTTTTGTGATGCAAGTTAGCTGCGGCTAATGAATAGCGCCTTATGGAGCGCTGAACAGATTGTATTTATTATTTACCACAAGCGTCAGAATTTCAACGTTGCTAGACTTTCTTTGGTTATATTTTAGCTTTTGAGAATAAGTATGAAACAGTTTATAGCCACACTGGAACAGTTTGGTAAAGGGCGGATTAGAAGCCTGCAGCCTTGACAGTGAATAAAGATGAATGGAGGCAACTGCTCCAGTCTCAGGTTGGCTTTATGCCCAGGCAACTGCAGGGCCAAGGGTGGCACCACCAAATACCAACAGCCCAAATACGTAGGAACTTACTGAGTAAATGTTTCTAAAATTATTTTCTTCTAAAAATATATTATTTTTAACAGAGATTTCCTGTGTATGGAAAAAAAGAAACATATGCTAAAGAAAACAATACGCAGACATCTGTTTTTAATTTGACATTTCATTTATTACAAATACTTTTGTGGCTCACTGTACCAATATAATCAAAAAAACTATAATGAATCACTTACAGTGTACGTGCCCAGAGTTAAACCGGTCCATATTGGCTTCGGACCACATACAGCCGCCAATGGGACGTTTCAGCTTGGGAGAAGATTTCCTCTGTTCAAATGCATGTATAAACAATGTGTTTACAATTTCATTACAAATAGTAAACAAAGGAAGTCTTCTCCTCACAGAGCGAATTCTGTGCCTGAACCTTCAACCTATGATTCAGTCAAGAGCGTTTGGTTCCCATGAACATTCTCCTTGTACGTGAAGATCATTTATAAAAATGGCAATTGAAGATACTCACTATTACAGAATACACCAATACCTGGACAGGACCAATACCTCTACCTTGAGATTACCGCTACCTCTAAACTGAGATTACCAATACCTCTACCCGGAGAGTCCCAATACCTCTACCCTGAGATTACCAATACCTCTAAACTGAGATTACCAATACCTCTACCCGGAGAGTCCCAATACCTCTACCCTGAGATTACCAATACCTCTACCTTGAGATTACCGATACCTCGAACCTGAGATTACCGATACCTCTAAACTGAGATTACCAATATCTCTACCCTGAGATTACTAATGCCTCTACCCTGAGATTACCAATACCTCTACCCTGAGATTACCAATACCTCTACCCTGAGATTACCAATACCCCTACCCTGAGATTACTAATACCTCTATCCTGAGATTACCAATACCTCTACCCGGAGAGTCCCAATACCTCTACCCTGAGATTACCAATACCTCTACCCTGAGATTACCAATACCCCTACCCTGAGATTACTAATACCTCTAGACTGAGATCGCAATACCACTACACTGAGTACCAATGCCTCTACCCTGAGCGGCGGTAGGTAACCTGCTTAAAGCAACTATTGCCCTATAAATTTCTTTGCCTTGTTACCTCTTTCTCTCCCTTCCACAGCCTCTTAAAAACCTCAGTCCCCTCTGTAATCTTCCCATCTCCTGCTTGGCTGTATCCGTGCTACTTTGCAAAATGCTGCAAAATTCTTCTGCATGAGGGTGTGGTGTAAACCCAAGATTTTGTATATTCAATTTACTGCAGCCTTGAACCTTGATATTACTCAGTGAGGTATAATGTCATCGCTATTTTGTGACGAGGAATTGTTTGATATATTTGCTTTTCTTTTTGGTTGAGTTATCTGGATCTGTGGAAGGTGCCACAAACCTGACAATTGTGGTGAAACTACTGCCATGTAAAGAAATGGAAACCCCTGTGAAAACCAGAGAGTGCTATAAGTACCTGAACAATAAGCCAGGCCAAAAGACTAAAACTTGATATACGAGTTTGGCATAGATATGCTTTACAGTGACAGATACAAAGAATCTGGCTTACAAGCAAAAGCACTTAGAAGAAGAAATTCAGCTTAGATAAATATTATTAAACGGAATAAGTGAAATCTTGTTCTATATCAATCATAATTCCCAGACTCAAAATTCTTTTTGGCTGTGTTCATGTGTTTGTGGGAGTTGAAGTAATTTTGGCTGTAACGAAGTGCTAATCATGCACAGTTGCCATTGAACCATTGGTATGGCCTGTTCTGCATACTTTTGTGGTTATCCAAGTGTCAAATAATTAAGGCATCCAATGGAATGTAAAAAGTAAGTGTGAAAATTGACCAACTTAATTAGAATTGGCCCTTCAGGTTCACGAATGCAAAGATTAAATAAAATGTAATTGGATAGCATCACTCTCGCCCATTTTTCCTCCGGGAACAGTTCCACCTTGGCCGAGATCAGCCTGTGTGTTAAAGGAGGATTGCTGCAAAGAGCCTGGAAGAACTCAGCCTTGTTTTTGTTAAAATGGCACCTCAATGAAGAAGGAAGCAATGCAGGGTCAGCTGTGCAGCTGCTCCTGGATGAGTGACTCACTGTTTAATATCTTGGCTACCCTCTTTCCTCTGCTAAAAATTCTTTTCTTATTCCTTTCCTGAAAGCATTAACTCCGGCTGAAGTACAAATCCACAAGCATGCAGCACACGTGTTTAGAGTGTATACAGTGAATGTCGGCCATGGGGCTCATCACAGCTGAGCACGTGATCGCACGACATTTACACAAGTATACCTTCCACTAGAGCAGTGTGATCAGGAGCAGGAATCTTTGCTTTTTTCCCCCCTCTATCCCAAAAGTACGGAGGCCAATTGTGACACCTCTGCACCAGCTCTACTGAGAGCAGTCTTTGTTTTAAAGGGAAATGTAGGAGCAGATCAGCTGTGGCTTAATTGGTCGCACTCTCGCCTTTGAGCGAGAAGGTTGTGGGTTCAAGCCCCACTTCAGAGCCTTGAGCATATAATCTAGGCTGACACTCCAGTGCAGCACTGAGAGAGTGTTGCATTTTTGGAGGTGCCATCTTTTGGATGAGACATTAAACCGAGGCCCCAACTGCTCTCTCAGATGGACATAAAAGATCCCATCGCAATATTTTGGAGAGAGCAGGCATGTTCTCCGTGGTGTCCTGGCCAATATTTATCCCTCAACCAACATCACATTCTTCTTTCTTCTTTATCACTCTTTCTTAGTAGGCCATACAGCTCCTCGAGCCTGCTCTGCCATTCAATTAGATTATGGCTGATCTGTACCTCAACTCCATATCCCTTGATACCTTTACGAGACAAAAATAGAAAATCGCTGGAAAGTGCCTGCAAGAGCTCAGCATGGTTTTGTCAAAATAACATCTCATGCAAGGGATAAAAATGTATTTTTGTAGCAATAAACTTTTGAAACATCAACATAAATTTTATGATGTGAATGTTCTGGCATGGTGCATTCATCAACACAGTTGGAAAGCCACGCCAATATCTTGCTAATGGTGAGCCTGCCCTTTAGGGTCAATATAAACTCTATTGCTACAAGACATGCATTGCCTTCAAGCTCTCAAACCCTCTGTGGCCCCCTACCGCACAAATGGCACCAAAAACCAAATGGGTCTGAATCTGGGGGGAAATTCAGTGCAATTCAGATTGGGAGAGGCCTATCCCTATAAACAAAAGGTCACTGGGACATCTGCCTCAGTTCGGACATCTATACAGGAAGGAAAGAGTTCATTGCAGCCAGAACGACAAACACCACAAAATTATTCAAATGCAACAGAGTGCCCTTAAATCAATTACTGTTTGGAAAACTGGCAAACTGCTGGAACGATTAGGTGGGAAAGTGTGAAGCACGCTGACTGCCAGAGAACAGAAAAAAATTATTTTGCACTATTAAAGCTATTTAGTCACTAATTTCGCTTATTCCTTCCTTCCTCTTTATCCTTATACTACAGTTCCAGTGTTTTTCATCTAAACTTTTCTCTGTTGTCAAACAATTGTACATTTTTCTGCCATGGCACCTTGGTTGCATGATTATCAACTTTTACAGCAACAACAGGGAGAGAAAAAATAAAGACTTGCATTTATATTGTGTCTTTCACGACCACCTTACGTCCCAAAGCACTTTACAGCCAATGAAGTACTTTTTGAAGTGGAGTCACTGTTGTAATGTAGGAAACGCGGCAGCAAATCTGCGCGCAGCAAGTTCCCACAAACAGCAATGTGATAATGACCAAATAATCTGTTTTAGATGTTGATTGAGGGATAAATATTGGCCAGGACACCGGGGGTAACTCCCCTGCTCTTCGAAATAGTGCCATGGGATTTTTACGTCCACCTGAGAGACCAGATGGGGCCTCGGTTTCACGTCTCATCCGAAAGACGGCAACTCCGACAGTGGAGCGCTCCCTCAGCACTGCACTGGAGTGTCAGCCTAGCTTTATGTGCGCAAGTCCCTGGAGTGGAACATAAACCCACAAACTTCTGACTCAGAGGCAAGAATACTACCCACTAAGCCACAGCTGACACTACGAACACACATGACTGCTTCATTTAATTAGAAGGATCTCATTTGCCTGAAACAAATGTATTTACAAATTAGATGTTCATTTATCAGAACAATGGGACCTCATCAACACTAGACTTCACCAAATGCCTCCATTGCTGTATAAATCCTTTACCTTCTCAAGTCCCGACAATGTTGCTTGGACTGCAAATGCTGGGGAAAAATGCTTCGATTAAATACAGATTGACAGACGTGGGCCTTTATGAGGAACCAGTCTAAAGTCCAAACTAGATTTTTATTGAATTTCAACAAAGCTTTTTGGATTTGCTGGGGGTAATTTTAAACTTCATCCCCGAGCGGTAAACTAGCAGAGCAAATCGCCCCCGCCCCGTTATAGAACCTGCCCAATTTTCAGCCCATTGATTTCAGGCGGACAATCCGCTCTGACAGGTTACTGCCCAGGCGACAAAGTTAAAAAGGACCCCCCCACCGCCCCCCGCCCGTCTCTTTTGGTCTCCCCAAGCCACACGGCAGTCTTTGTGCAAGAGAATAGGTAAGCATTCTGTTCCCATGCTTTTGCTGTTGCCACTCTGGAGTTGGCTGGTAGCAAGTATAGCAGAGTGGTAGGGTGCATCATTCTTTGATTTCCCCTTGGCCCTCCATCACTCCCTGACAATATGGCTGAAACAGGGAATTTCTTTTGGAATGACTCTGGGTGAATCCGTGAGCAAGCACCATATGGCACTGGAATTTACAGCACCAATTTGCCACAACACCACATCTAGAAGTTAGATTTTCCTGGGTACTGTTCAGGGTTTGGGGGGGGGGGGGTCACAGTGAGCACAGCGCACAGAAGTGCACCGCGCCCCAGAAAACACCTGGTGGCTGCTGAAAGTACTTTATTGGGCACAGGGACAGGAAGGTCAGGAGCAGTTCGTGCCTTAAAGGTAGCAGCACTATTAAAAGGGCTAAAGTACAGTTAAACCCCCGTGGAAAAGCCAGAATACTTGTTTTTTCTGCAGGTAATGGGCCAGGATTTTTACCGAACACCTTTGACTGACTTATAGTTAAGTTTCTAAGTTAAGTTATGTGTGCCAGAAGCCGTGATTTGCAACGGGGTCTTCAGTTTGTTTAATTACACCACATTAGAGTTCAGAAATATGGAATTCAAAAACTTGCCTCATTTTTATAACTTTAAAAATACTCACTGCCACCTGAGCTCGTGTGCAGCATCAACGCCGGCATAGACCAGTTGGGTCGAATGGCCTTGTTCTGCGCAGTAGACTCAATGTAACTTCCCTCCAGCCTAGAGCTATACTGCACCCAGTGCAAAGCAAAAGTGTTAGGAAGCGACCCATTGGAGGTAACCCATTTGATCAGGTCCTGCCTCCTGAGTTACGCTGCACACCCAAATCCACTTTGCATCAGCAGCTTATCAGCAGTCTCAGAACGGACGAGCCTGCTGTGTTTCTCCAGCATTTTCTGTTTTTAGCACTCGCGGGGTTTTTTTTTAAATCTGGGCTTCACTTCTGTTGGAAGACAAAAAGCAGCAGGTGAAATCAACACCTCGCACATCTCAACGTGCTTTGTGACCAACCTGCGACTCCTCTAATCACCGATGTTACAAATAGCTTTTCTCTTGGCAGGGGTGTGGAAGTACGGTTTAACATACGGAACAAACAAGACAGATGGATAAAAACCGATTGGTAACTATTCCCGAACAGGCCTGTCGAAGGCACAAATAAAGCTAACTGTTTATTGGGATACTTTTAAGTTTTCCAAACTTTTTAGCAACATACATTTTCCTGAAAACCGATATACAGCCTAACGATATCATGGCATACGGAATCATTGAATAGGGAGGCTTTGGAAACGCTCCTGGATTTAGTGCAATTGTGTTAAAGTACTTCTCAGTAAACCAGCTGCTGTAATCTAATATTCCATAATCCTCTCTGTCATTGGGTTAACACCATTGGAGACAATGGCCTTTCCATTGCCACTCTCCACCAATCAAAGCGGCAGCAGCGGGGGGAGGGGGAAATACTACAGATGCTGGAAGTCTGAAATAAAAACAAAAACTAAAACTGCTGGAAGCACTCAGCAAGCCAGGCTGCATCTGCAAAGAAAGAATGTTTCAGGCCTCGCCCTTCGTCAGAATGGAAAAGTGATCATTTTCAATCCATTTGGCCTGTACTTAACAATTCAAAGTGCCCGAAATGGAGGTCTATTTGTGGCAGCAAGAATCGTTCCTAAACCAGCAGTGGTTTTGGTAACATTAGAACATGAGGCAGCAGTAACACCAGGCGTGGTGTCGGCCAGGAGAGGCAGCGGTGGGACCAGTGGAAAGCCTCAGCCCGCAGAGCAGAGCAGGAGGAAGAACTGGCCACTGCCATTTTTGGCATTGAAAAGTACTGAGACATTTAGCGGCTATCCTTATTTATGTCTTTTGCTTGTCCCTTCCTAAAAGTACATTGTGAAAATCAGTAGAATTTATCAATATAGATAGCCATAAAGTGGCTAAGGAGCATTAACCATGCGTTTCCTCTGAACTTTCCTTGGATTTGTGTGAAAATACGGCATGTCCCCTTGGTATATCTCAGTAGATATCTGTGATATATTCTGGGAATGGATTGAAATGAAGACTTCAACACATCTTGTTAAAAATGGGTCTCCCCCCCACTTCAATCCTCTCCCATGAAACCCTCTGTTGCCTATACACCTCCTTCAGCTGCCTGGTAATCTATTCCGTAGAGCTTCCTTAAAATGTTTAAGGCACTGGCAAGGTGTTGCCCATTTATTGCCCGTCGCTAGTTGCCTACACATTGGGTGGGCCTGGAGTCATGTGTAGGCCAGACCAGGTAAAGTTGGCAGGATCCCTTCCCCTGAAGGATATTAGTGAAACAGTTGAGTTTTTACAACAATCCAGCAGCTTTTGTGGTAAGAGCCCACAAATTAGTAGATTTATTGAATACAATTTTACAAGATTTGAATTCATGATCTCTAGGTTGCTAGTCCGCTACCATAAGCACTAGGCCACTGCACCTGTTCCCAGCAGGTCTCTACCAGACACCCATGGGCACACTAAACAGATCAGCACATCTGCAATTCTTACACAGGAGAAATTGGTGCTGCAATAAAAGATTTTCAGGAAGCCCATTGAGAGGGATGGCTTATTTATACTGCACAACTGCTTTAAGAAGTGGATCTGCAACACTACTCCTCGGTTTCTGGTGCTACAGAAATCACAACCATTTAATTACAGGGTAAATTTCCTAGTGGAACTACACAAGAACAGCTGTCCAGGGCTAGTTACTTGAAATTTGTGGTTTTGTATTCTGCTGCCAAAACTTCCCCAATCTTATGAAAAAGGACATAATGGCTGACATATAGGGACAGAACTTTGAACTTCAGCAGGAGTGTAAAACGGGTGATATCAGATCAGCCGCCTGTTATACAGCTCACCTGACTTTCCTTTCCATTGACTTCGATATAATCGGGCGGGGTGTAGAACGGGCGGGGTGTAGAGCGGGCGGCTGATCTGCTATCGGCCGCTTTACACCCCCCGCTGAAGTTGAAAGCTCTGCCGATGGTTTCTCACTCGGACAAATAGGTCAGTCTGCTCAGGCCGCTGGTAACCAGAAAAAAATGACAGTTCCTGGCCTCCAGCAACAATGTTTACATCCGCACGATCTCCATCAAGTGAAGAGTCACACTTCCTATTTTCTAGCAGAACCACCAAGTTTGAATTTTGGGGTAACTACGAATTTGCGCAAGATTTCAGTGGGTTAACGCCATTCTTAAATAGCAAACAGGATGATAGGAATGTGTTGAGCAACAGATGTCAAAAACTGTCACACTTTTACACCAAAATGAGTGGCGGTCACTCCTAATGAGTGGAAGTTGACATAGCAACTGTTATGCTTTATAGAATGATTAAGTAGTAATATTCAGTAAAACTGTCAATATTAAATTATAACCAGTTAAACAAAATCTTGGTAATACTTTGTAATATGTTGCAATTATTTGACATAAAATAAACTTTAAAAGCATCAAATGCCGCGCACTAGGAACCAGGTATCTATTAGTATTAAAAGCTTTGCCTAGGGTGTGGACTTCACAAATTTGACTCCTGAAGTCTCTCTCCTAACCCTGGAGCCATTGTATATATAAAGTAAAATTATATTCAGCAACTGATGGTAGGCAACCATCGGTGCAACTTCCTATACATTTTACAAAAAAACGAACCTGAAGGAACTGAGGGAAGAGCTTGAGTAAATTGGTTGAGGAAGGGGTTTGTTCATCGACACTTGAGTACATGACGAATGGAACACCTTTAAAAGGCATAATGCTGAGCATGCAGGGAAAATACACACCTAGTATTAATTTGCGTAGACTAAACAGGTATGACCTCAAATGGGTAAACAAAATCAATCAGACATGAAGGAGACAAAACGACAATCTTATACAAACCCTGCAGGAAGAAAGTTGAGGGGATCCGCTGGGATGAGCACAGGAACATGCAGAAACATGTCAAAAGGGTGGTCAGTGGGGGCAAAGAACCACTTGGGCAGGTGCAGAACGTGACTAAGACATTGGGGCAGAAATTGCAGTCTCCGTGACGGCGTGCGTACTCTGAGTACGGCGTCGTAATCCATTTCAAAGGCCCCGCAACTTCCGGATTTCCGCATGCGCGAAATCAGGAACTTGCGATCTGTCAAGGTTCGCCTTGACAGATCATCCGAACCGACTGAAAATGTGTATCGCTGGTGCAGAATTGGGCTATTTGCCCAACAACTGCCCACGCAACTCTTACGGCTGGTAAAAGCAGGTGTAGGGCCTGCTGTCATCAGCACAAGGATATTAGGGTATAGAGAAGGCTTAAATAAAACATTTAAAAATCCAAAATTATGCACATACACTTTACATTAGTTTATGCAAATATTGGCTTGGATTAAGATGTTTAAAATTATTTATCAAAAAATTAATTTTTATTGAGGTTGGTACAATGAAAGGACTCATGAATAAAACTGAATTTCAGTACATTGTATATTTATTAGAATTCTGTACATTGTATAATTATTTGGGGATTCCATTGCATCCCATTAGGGGATTCCCTTCGGAAATGATTGCAATGGAATCCTCCTTTTTCATTGGAGGTCCTGGCCCACAAGCTCCCAGGTACGCTTCCGAACCGCTTGCGTCCCTGGGATCCGTGGGTCTTCACACCGACGTCTGCCTGGAGGCCCAAGACTGCAACTCTCTGCAGCCTGGCCGCCAGGAGGTAAATTTGTAAATGTTTCGCGGGTCGGAGGCATACTCCGGAGGTGCGCCTCCAACCGCAATTTCTAGGCCATTCTTTCAGTAAGGGAGAGCAGTTGAAGAAAAGATGAGAACCCTAAAGGATTCGAACAAGTCTGAAGCTGCTGACAGGCAGAAGGTAGTTAATACACTCAATGATTACGCCCTCCGTATATTCACGAGGGCAGACATCGGCAAAGCGCTCTTCCTAAATAGCGATAATTCAAGTAGAACTAACAAAAAAGTCAAGGCGGTTAAGTCAGGCAGGGTCTTCACTTCTGACTCCATGTTGGCTGCTGTTTCCAAGTTACTATCGAACAGGCAGGGGGTAATCTTCGACTTTCGCCTGAAATGAGCATGAAGTTGGCAGAGTGGCCACGCTGCCCACCCGAACCATTTTCAGGCTCGGGCCCCGTTTAAATGCAGTGGTCAAGCTGTGGGAGCCAGGCTGCAGCTTGCCAGTTGTGGGGTGAGCAGGGGACGGGGGCAATGAGGAGGAAATCAGCCAGCTCCTATGTTCAGGAGGCCGACAAACCAGGCCTGCGGGTGGGGGTGGGGGTGGGGCGGGAGTGGTGGGTGATCCCGGGTGGATGGGTGTCGCATGGGCCGGCAACTGATCAGTCATTCTTTTTTGGTGGGCTCAGGAAAATAAAGATTCAACATTTCTGGTGATGTTTTTTTGAGCGGCCTCAAGCGGTCCCTTTAAGGACTGCTGGTTAGGCCGCTCAATGCCTGGTACAAATGGAGAGAACATGTGCAGCCCACGCTGCACTTGGCTGTACCTGAAAATTACAATCAGAGTCCTACAACGCGCATAGCTCTCCCGATTTGCATATTTAAGCAGCTTCCCACCTGAAACCGGCATTTATAGGACCGCCTGAAAATTGCAGCAGGCAAGCCTTACACATCAGTGGAGCAACACAGGTCTCCCCCATGAATTTCAACAGCCGGCTGCCCACTTTTCAGGCAAGAAACAGGTAGTTGAAATTCGCCCTCTAATCTTCAAGTTTGCTCCTGATAATTGATTCCATTATTTTATGCAAGATAAAATACTTAAAGGGCTTGACAGGGTGGATACCGAGAGGCTGGAGAGAATAGAACCAGGGGTCATAGTCTCAGAATAAGGGGTCACCCATTTAAGACTGAGAAGAGGAGAAATTTCTTCACTCAAAGGGTTGCGAATCTTTGGCATTCTCTATCCCAGAGGGCTGTGGATGCTCATTGAGTATATTCAAGACTGAGATAGATTTTTGGATACTAAGAGAATCAAGGGATATGGGGATAGTGCAGGAAAGTGGAGTTGAGGTATAAGATCAGCCATGATCTTACTGAATGGCGGAGCAGGCTCGAGGGGTCGTAGGGCTGACTCCTGCTCTTATTTCTTATGTTCTTATGCACTAGGAAGCATCTGGTTGCCTAGTTCAGATTTGTCACTCTTTTTGAAAACGGGTTTCCTCATCATAGAGTCATAGAGTTATACAACACTGAAAGAGGCCCTTCGGCCCATCGTGTCCGCACCGGCCATCAAGCCCTGTCTATTCTAATCCCATTTTCCAGCACTTGGTCCGTAGCCTTGTATGCTATGGTGTTTCAAGTGCTCATCTAAATGCTTCTTGAATGTTGTGAGGGTTCCTGCCTCTACCACCCTTTCAGGCAGGAGTTCCAGATTCCAACCACCCTCTGGGTGAAAAAGTTTTTCCTCAAATCCCCTCTAAACCTTCTGCCCCTTACCTTGAAACTATGCCCCCTGGTTATTCACCCCTCTACTAAGGGGAAAAGTTCCTTTCTATCTACTCTATCTATGCCCCTCATAATTTTGTACACCTCAATCAGGTCCCCCCTCAGCCTTCTCTGCTCTAAGGAAAACAACCCCAGCCTGTCCAGTCTCTCCTCATAGCTGAAGCGCTCCAGCCCAGGTAACATCCTGGTGAATTTCCTCTGCAACCTCTCCAATGCAATCACATCCTTCCTATAGTGTGGCGACCAGAACTGCACACAGTATTCCAGCTGTGGCCTAACTAGCGGTTTGTACAGCTCCATCATAACCTCCCTGCTCTTATATTCTATGCCTCGGCTAATGAAGGCAAGTATCCCATATGCCTTTTTAACCACCTTATCTACCTGTCCTGCTACCTTCAGGGATCTATGTACATGCACACCAAGGTCCCTCTGATCCTCTGTCCTTCCTAGGGTCCTACCATTCATTGTGTATTCCCTTGCCTGGTTAGTCCTCCCAAAATGCATCACCTCACACTTTTCAGGGTTAAATTCCATTTGCCACTGTTCTGCCCATCTAACCAACCCGTCTATATCGTCCTGTAGCCTGAGGCTTCCCACCTCGCTATTTACCACTCCACCAATTTTCGTGTCATCTGCGAACTTACTGATCATACCTCCTACATTCATATCTAAATCATTAATGTACACTACAAACAGCAAAGGACCCAGCACCGATCCCTGCGGTACACCACTGGACACAGGCTTCCAGTCACAAAAACAACCTTCGACCATCACCCTCTGCCTCCTGCCACTAAGCCAATTTTGGATCCAATGTGCCAAATTGCCCTGGATCCCATGGGCTCTAACCTTCTTGACCAGTCTCCCATGCAGGACTTTGTCAAAAGCCTTACTGAAGTCCATGTAGACTACATCAACTGCACTACCCTCATCCACACACCTAGTCACCCCCTCAAAAAATTCAATCAAATTGGTTAAACATGATCTCCCACTGACAAAGCCATGCTGACTATCCTTGATTAATGCTTGCCTCTCCAAGTGGAGACTAATTCTGTCCCTCAGAATTTTTTCCAATAATTTCCCTACCACTGATGTTAGGCTCACTGGCCTGTAATTACCTGGTTTATCCCTACTACCCTTCTTGAATAATGGTACTACATCAAAGCCCCTGCAATCTCCTCCCTTGCCTCACACAGCAGCCTGGGATACATCTCGTCTGGGCCTGGGGATTTATCTGCTTTTAAGCCCGCTAAAACCGCTAGTACCTCCTCCCTCTCAATACTAATTTGTTCAGGTATATCACAATCCCCCTGCCTGATTTCTATGCCTACATCGTCCTTCTCCATAGTGAACACAGATGCAAAATATTCATTTAAAACCTCACCCACATCTACTGGCTCAACACACAGATTGCCACTTTGGTCCCTAATGGGCCCTACTCTTTCCCTGGTTATCCTCTTGCCCTTAATATACTTATAAAACACCTTGGGATTTTCCTTTATTTTGCCCGCCAGTGTTTTTTCATGCCCCCACTTCGCTCTCCTAATTTCTTTTTTAAGTACACCCCTGCACTTTCTATACTCCTCTAGGGCTTCCACTGTTTTTAGTCCTTTGTATCTGCCAAAAGCCTCCCTTTTTTTCCTAATCCATTCCTGTATATCCCTTGACATCCATGGTTCCCTGGGCTTGTTGGTCCCACCCTTGACCTTTACGGGAACATGTTGGCATTGTACTCTCTCTCTTTCCTTTCTGAAAGACTCCCACTGCTCTGATGTGGATTTTCCTACAAGTAGCTGATCCCAGTCCACTTTGGCCAGATCCTGCCTTATCATATTAAAATCGGCCTTCCCCCAATTTAGAACCTTTATTTCCGGTCCATCTTTGTCCTTTTCCATGACTACCTTAAATCTCACCGAATTATGGTCACTGTCAACAAAATGCTCTCCTACTGACACTACCACTTGCCCGGCTACATTCCCTAGAATTAGGTCCAGTACCGCCCCCTCTCTTGTAGCACTTTCTACATGCTGGCGCAGAAAGCTCTCCTGGATGCACTAAGAATGCCGCACCCTCTAAGCCTTTCACACTCTGACTATCCCAGTTAATATTGGGGAAGTTGAAATCCCCTACTATTATTACCCTATTATTTCTACACTTCTGAGATTTGCCTACATATCTGTTCCTCTATCCCCCGCTGACTGTTTGGGGGCCTATAGTACACTCCCAGCAAAGTGCTTGCCCCCTTTTTGTTTTTAAGTTCTACCCATATGGCCTCATTAGAGGAACCTGCTAAGATATCATCCCTCCCTACAGCAGTAATTGACTCCTTGATTAATATTGCGACACCCCCTCCTCTTTTACACCCCCCTCTGTCTCGCCTGAAGATTCTATACCCAGGAATATTGAGCTGCCAGTCCTGCCCCTCCCTCAACCATGTCTCTGTGATAGCAACAATATCATACTCCCATGTATTCATCAACACCTTCAATTCATCTGCCTTACTCGCAAGACTCCTTGCATTAAAATAAATGCCATCCAGCCTTGCCATACTCCCTTATGCCGTTACATATTTGCTCTGCCTTCCAGGCTGACTTGTTTTTTCCTCTATATCTGGCTGTGCATCATCCCCTATATTTGGCTGTGCATCACCCCCTACTATAGCTCCACTCTGTATCCCATCCCCCTGCCACGTTAGTTTAACCCCCCCCCCCCAACAGTACTAGCAAACCACCCCGCAAGGATGTTGGTCCCGTTCCGGTTCAGGTGCAACCCGTCCGACTTGTACAGGTCCCACCTTCCCCAGAAGCAGACCCAGTGATCCAGGAAACTAAAGCCCTCTCTCCTGCACCAACTCTTTAGCCACGCATTCATCTGCTCGATCCTCCTACTCCTATACTCACTAGCACGTGGCACCGGGAGTAATTCAGAGATTACAATCTTTGAGGTCCTGCTTTTTAATCTGCTACCTACCTCCCTAAATTCTTGTTGCAGGACCTCATCCCTCTTTCTACCCATGTCATTGGTACCAATGTGAACCACGACCTCTGACTGTTCGCCCTCCCCCTTCAGAATGCCCTGCAGCCGTTCAGTGACATCCTTCACCCTGGCACCAGGGAAGCAACATACCATCCTGGAGTCACGTCTGCGGCCACAGAAACATCTATCTGTTCCCCTTACGATAGAATCCCCTATCACTATTGCTCTCCCACTCTTTTTCCTCCCCTCCTGTGCAGCTGAGCCACTCGTAGTGCCACGGACTTGGCTCTTGCTGCATTCCCCTGAGAAACCATCTCCTCCATCAGTATCCAAAACGGAAAATCTGTTGGAGTGGGAGATGGACCCAGGGGACTCCTGCACTACCTTCCTAGTTCTTTTACTCTGTCTGGCGGTCACCCATTTCCTGTCTACCTGTGCACTCTTTACCTGCAGTGTGACCACCTCGTTAAACGTGCTATCCACGAAGATCTCAGCTTTGCGGATGCTCCACAGTGACTCCAGCCGCAGCTCCAGCTCCGAAACGCGGATTTCGAGTAGCTGCAGCTGGAGACACTTCCTGCACATGTGTTCGCACTGGACACCGAAAGTGTTCCTGACTTCACACATAGCACAGGAGGAGCACTCCACGCTGCTGAGCTGCCCTGCCATGTCCTACCCTTAATTTACTCCCTTTACTTCCTTTAAATTAAAGAATATTAAATATACTAGGGACCTTACTTCCCTTTAAACACTACTTACTCTAAACTAGAGACCTTACTTTTACTTCAACGACTGGACTGTAGAAATACTCACCAGGTCCTACTTACCAATCAGCTCCTTCCCTGGTTATGACGTCACTTTAGCGGTTTCGCAGTTGTTGTTGTTTGACTGCTCCCGCTCTCGGACTCTTTCCTTGGTGTAAAGTAAGAACCAATTCCCAACTCGCAGCACTCTGTTTAAACCGCACTTTTATTTTTCTCCAGATGCGGTTGGGGGGTGTCACAGAGCCGAACTCCCGCTGGTTCTCTGTCCCCTCTTGTGCAGCTTTTTAGCTCCTGCTCTCCTAGAAGCTGACGAAGATAGAAAAAGAAAGGAACACCTCCCTCCCCGAACTCACTCAACTCAACTCAACTCAACTCAACTCAACTCAACTCAACTCAACTCAACTCAACTCAACTCAACTCAACTCAACTCAACTCAACTCGCAGCTTAACACTCTGTTGCGATCTGTACTCCGTGACAAACTGCACTCTAGCCTCCCTTATTTATACTGCTGAGATTTAAATAAGTGAGCTCTCTGGCAGTTACAGAACCAGATTAGACCAGTTAATTAATTAATTACTCTCACCTGCTCTCCAGCACAGAGCTTGCTTAGCCCTGCCCAAGCCTGGAAGAAACTTAAAACAGTAAATTTAAACTAAATGCTAACTGCAAGCACACAAGACTAGATTTTATTAAAAAAAAGAGATTAACCTTTAAGATTCACTCCCTCACTCACCAAACTCGCAGCTTAACATTCTGTTCCGATCATGACTGTCAACAGCTCACCAATCTCATCCTTTGTCTGTCTTAGAACTCGGGGATAAATGAGATGGAAGTCCCAGACAGGGTAAAAAGGACTGAAAGCAAAGATCTGCAGGGCAGATCCAAGGTATCAAGTGCAATAACTTTGTCATTTGTATTTTGTGGTTGCCAGCAAACCATTCACCACACATTTGACAGCCAACAGCTGGCTGTCATCCCTTCCCCCTTTATCTTTATCTCTCAACAATTACTTAGTCAATCAGACTTTTAAAAACAAAATCTGCATCTCAAACCTGCAGCTTCGGAATTGTGTGGTATTGTTTAAGGGAATTGTGTGGTATTGTTTAAGGGTATTTGTACTGTAAACATTATTGATTATTTGTAAAATTAATCATTGCATTTATATTAACTATAAGGCTGTTTTTAAGGCTTTATGTTTTACTGTGATGGATGAATGTAATGGATTTACTATGTAATTGATGAGTTGTATAAGTATTATTGATTTGAATAAAAGATTCACCCCGAAAAAAAAACCAAAAAAAAAAACCTGCAGCTTCGGAGTCCAGAAGTGAATTGAACAGAACCAGAAAGCACACAGCAACTCCAGATACCCTGGGTGACATACGGGGGGGGGCACAATCCCAAATCATGATATTAGTTGGATTCTGCATTTGTTTTTTTTTTAATTTACCTATAAAAAGTGCCAAAGTTTTAATTGGTATTAAGTCAGAAATCTGTGCTTCAACTATAAGGTTTTTTTTTTCTTCTTTTAAGCTCCTTATTTAAAAAAACCTCAAATTACAGGTGAGGTGTTGAGTTGGGGATATTATCAGATTGTAGAAGCTATATAGCTTGAAATGTTTCTGCCTGTGTGTGTGAAGTGATACTTTTCCACCAAAACAAGAGAGAAAATAACACATAAAAGTCACTGCGCCTGACTCATTTATTAGTGGCGTTGCCCAGCGTGCACCTAAGCTACACCAATGAGGAAGGTCCCAGATTGGATAACCGTCCCCATTTTACATGGACAGTCAGCGTTTGGACCTCTGTGCCCCTGCCAGTGGGCAAACCCATTTAAACTTCCCACTTAACAGACCCATCAGTCAGCTCTGGCCAGTTTAATGTGCGCACACTGCCGCAATCATCTGGCTCTCACATTTAGTGACTGAGGAACAGGATTTGTGGTTGAGAAGCTGTGGAGAGGGCAAGAGTGACTGAGTGACGTATAAAGCAGTCATATTTCCGAAACATTAATAAAATATGAGAATGAAAAATTTCTTAACTGTTTGGATCCCCACACAAGCGCTATTAAAAAACAAATTGAACAATAAGAGCAACTAAAGCCTTTTCAACACAAGAGAGGTAATTCCTGAATGATGTTTCCAGGATCAGCACACTCAGTTGGAAGCAAACATCAAGGGCCTCTGTCTTACACAACTCACTGCCATTACATTCACAGCTCTCCAGTACTATTGTAAAATCTATATTGGTATTTGCCGAGATAATTGCAAAGTCACTTCGATTAGAAAAGAGGATACTCGATGGAGATGAGAGTATTTCCCCCCCCCCCCCACTCATAATAAATACCTGTAAAAATTTTAAGTGATTAAGCCCCAATTAAGCTTTCTCAGTTGTAGATTAAATTATCATTTCCAGTGAGTATCCTCTATGTGACTTAGATTGTTTCAATACGTTCATAATTTTTTTACGGTACAGTACTAACTGATAAGGGTTAATGCACACTGTGGAAGCAAGGTGTGAGCCATCTTGCAATGAACTTGAAATGATTTTTTTGATCGCCTTACAATAAGGACCATCATCAATAGGTCATGTACACTGGTCATAGGTATAGCATCTGGAAGTAAAAGAAGGGGGCACATGTACTCCACAAGTGGACAGAACTTACCAAAAGGTTGAAAGAAACTTCGTTGACACGTCACTCGCGATGTGTAAACAGTGCGAGGTGGTGACAAACAAAGCGAATACAATGTGAGATTACATTGCTGACCCAATTGAATTCAAGCTGAAGTTTTTACAATGCTTTGGTCAATCTGTACCTGGAATACTGTGTACAATTCTAGTTGTCACAACATGAGAGAGTCGTCCAGGTCCTAGAGGCAATTCAGAGGAGAGCAAGACAGACACTGATCTTTGGTAGTGGAGAGAAGAGCTACAAGGAACAACTTAAAAGGCGGTTACTGAGAGATGATTTTCCAAAAGGTATACAAGATAGTAAACAGTGTAGGGAAGATAGATCTGGAACACTACTTCAAACTAAAAACCATGACATTAGGGCAATGGGACACAGAGGGCTGAATTTTGCCGGCGCTCAGAGGGCGGGTTCAGAAGCGGATCAGCCGTCAAAATAGCAAAGATTGACAGCGGGTAGGGAACCCGCCGTCAACCCGCCCCCACACAAGTCTCCCAGGTGTCGAGTCGGTCGGCGCTGAACAGACCCGACACCAAGCGGCGGGGGAGGCAATTCACATCATTAAATGGGATGTTAACATCCAATTAACTGTTATTTTAAGCCTACATTTCAATTTTACGTGCTCCCCCACGGGTTACTCGCTGCTCGGGGAACACGTCAGCTCAGCATGTCGTGTGTGGATTCAGCATTGAATTACCTCATGATCTGACAGCTGCCAAAGTTATAGAAAAGATCCCATGTTACAGCTGTTCACTTTCAAAGCTCAGAAACTATTGGTTACTGCATTTGGAAGACAGATTGAGATTTCTGCAGCTTGCAAGTGTTTGGAGCCAACTCTCTATCCAGTGCCACCTCATTGGAACAACCTCTCTCACCATTGACAGATCGTGTCTGTCATCTCAACCTCACCTGCCATCTATTCATCAGCATCGTTGCCCTTGAAAATATTTCACCTTGGTCCTCAGAATCCCACCACAATCAGCCCCAACACCAGCATCACTGGGCACACCAGCAGCAATAACACCACCACCAGCCTTCTCCACAATCAACTGATGCTGCACAGGACACAGGGCGTCAGCACCCGACCACATTGCTGCCCGGGATGTCCTCACCATGGCCAGATTTACTTCACTTGATGTTGTACACCCTGGCTGCCACATGATGCGCCAGGTTGGCACCACCCCACACCAACACCATAAAGCATCCCTACAATGTCCAAGCCATTCCTTTCACACTCGTCACCATTGCAGGGTGGGGGGGGGGGGTTATGTCTCCCCATTCACTACAACTCACTAAGCCACTTCCAAAGGTGCACACAAATCTGTCCAAGAATGCAAAGTGCTGAAAATAAAGGTTTCAATGTTTGACAGCACATTACCAGAAACTTCACATGAACATTGGCTAAACCACCCAAGTGCCTACCCTTGTGTGTTGTTAGTTGGTATGATTGGACTAGGATGAGGGTAAGTGTGAGGGGTGGCTAGTGAGATGGGGAAGTGATAATGTAGACAGAGAGGGATGGGTGGAGGTGCAAGATAAGTTGGTGTGAGTAAGGATGTGCAGGAGTAGGGTAGGGAAGGCAGAGTGATGGGGATGTGATGAGTGGCACAGCAGGATGAGGTTGAGTGTGGCTTTGCAGTAACGTTCCGTGATCTACTGAGATCATTGAAAGGTTTGCGCCACTGCAGCCTAGTCCTCCAGATGCCATCCCTGCTTGTGCCCTCCTGTGCAATGTGCAACCAGGCTGCGTTGGTGTCCTGGGGAAGTCTCTTCCGCCCATGGGAAGGGAAGAGAACCTCCCTGCATGCAGTGACTCCCTCCATCAGCGTATGGAGGGAGTCATGGGAGAGCCTGGGTGAAGCCCTGCACCTTTCTGCAATGTTTGCAGCACCTCAATGCTGTAGAACACAGAGCAGAACTGTCAAGATCAATTTGAACACGGCCCCTTTAAGGAAAGCGGCTGATGACACGTCATCAAATGACGTCATCACACCCACTTCCTTTTAATTGGCCAAGAACCTCGCAGGGCGGGCTTAACAAGCCCTATTAACATAAAATCACTTGGAGAGTGCGGGGCTGCAGTAGGCAGCGGCCTGGGACCGCGACTCCGACCCCGCCTCGGTCGGCGAAATCGTGGCCAGAGCGACACCAGTAAAAGAAGAATTTAGGACTGATATCAGGAAGTTCTTCTTCACACTAAGGAGCCAATAGTGCCATCATGTCAGTGCTACAAGTGCCTACAAATGGTTTGAGCTCCCTGAATAAAGCGTAATCAGTTTACTTAAATAATATGGTGCATTGTCGGGCACTGGCAGCTAGTGAAGGGCTATTGGCTGCCTGGTGGCACAGCGGGGCCTGGGTGCCAGAAGGAGCAGAGAGCGGTGGTGTCCCAAGTTCTCTGTTAATTTTTTGTGGCAGCCTCCTTTTCAACGGCCATTCCAAACAGGCACCATGAAGCTGGAGTACATGATGCTGCATTATGGGCCAAGAGTCTCATTTAAATTACGAGATATTGTAAAACAAATGCACAGGCTTTCCGCCCCGTTTATACTCTGGGCCTGCACTGGGCATGCTGAGTGCCTCAGGCACACTGTCGACCTTAGGCCTCTAGGTCAGATTTTCCAGGCCTAGTCACCAGCATACAGTCAGCTCCCAAAAGTGATCGATACGTCGCATTGACATCTGGGCAGCGTAACGGAATCGAGAACCTGGAAATCAGTTCAGAAACCATGGGATGCTGTGATGGCAAGCGGCAGTTGATGCTGGGTCAAATGTTAATTTTAAATCTGAGATTGATAGATTTCTGTTAAGCAAAGGGATATGAGGCAAAAGGCGGGTCGTGGAGTTAGGTCACAGATCAACCATGATCTCATTGAATGGCGGAACTGGCTCGAGGGGCTCAATGGACTCCTCCTGTTCCTAAGGATTGCAGGGTGAGAGGGGAAATGAGGTCCCTTCTAGATGGATGAGCTAAGATGGGCAGAGTTGCCTTTCATAGCAGAATCGGTTTTGCAGGTATAAAGTACGATATTACGCTCTCCTCTCATTAACAACCAGAAATTTGATTCTTGATTACACTGGTGCAACAATATTTTTTATTAAAAATACAGTTGTTTACAGCAATGATATTAAAGTGATATTTATGCAACCGCAGCAGTTTTGAAGCACATTAAGCAGCCGCTTGTAATGAAGTGTTAGTGAGTACTACATCCTTACTATGTGAGATGGGAATGTGAAAATCACAGCACACGACAGCACAACCCTTCTGCTCATAGATTTCAATTTGCTAGACAAGTATTTGTCTGGGGAACGTTAACAAGTGACCTGGTTAACAGCACCGTGCTCTCCCACGGTCTTGTGAGAGGCGAGGTTTATTAGCAGCTCAGTACTTTGATATTCTCTCTCCCTGGAACTTTCTTCTCCTTACACAAGACCACCAGTCAAGAACAGAACAGAATCCTGCGCGGCCTTAACTAGCTCATTGCTGAAAAATAGAAAATTAGAATAAAGTGCCAAAGTACCTCAAAGTAAACAAAATGAGAAGACAGAAAGCAATCAAAGGGAGAAATCCAGTAGAAAGTAGCTTTAGTTACAATTCATACTACTTCATTTTTTGCTTCATTTAAAATGCAGTTCTCGATTAAAAAAAAGGTATAGGAAACAATGCAGCTAAATGAAAGACTACATGAAGCGATGACATGACTGCGGGATATTACTCAGAATGCACGCAATGCCAGCATTGTCCCATCCCTAGCTCTAACAGTAATGTCATAGGGTAAAATTTCAACAGTACCGGGTTAAGAACAGGAGGTCTGTGAAGGTGAAGCAATTATTGTCATGCATGTACCTTTTTTTTGTCTTAATTTAAAAAGGTAGTTGAGGAGCCTCTGAGAAGGGAGAAGACCTGTGCATAATTGTCATGACTTAACATGCAGGCGATGTGACGATGAGTTTCCTGTAATGTATGTCACTGCATGGTGTGCTCAAAACAAATTTACAAACAATATTCATAAACACCGTTCCTGTTTAAAATGGCCTTGGACTGAATTTGCCATCTCAAACTAATTGATAAATTACATAACTATTATTCTTAAAGTGGCAGGGTTCCTCGGAAAAAAGTGTTGTCCAAGAACTTTATCATGTTTAAAAACAATGATGTGATCGTTGACATGCTAACCTCAAATAAGCTGCTTACTTTTAGTTCAGTTTTTGCAAAAATATTATTTTACAAAGTTTTCTGCGGCTGCAGATTATCTCACCTATTGTAGTATAAACTGGTCATTGGTCCAGACATGGGCTGGAGCAGATCAACGCTTGGAGCGACCAGTTCTAGGAACCTGAACCAAACCGAAAACTCCTCTTCCAATCAATGAACATCCCTTATTCCCTTTAAGCTGTGTTTGATCTCAACAGTTTTCTTTGAGCGTGCTGAAGGTCTGTGTTGGGCCTACATGCACAAGTCTCATCAACCAATCATTCCATTGCTCTGCGCCTTCCTCCTCCAACAAATCTCAACCAGCCCAGTGTGGGCTCAACTTAACTGCTTTCGCATCAGTAGTTTCTATGAAGGTCAACCTGGTTATTTTCTTTAGAAGCAAGATGTTATTTATTACCGTCAATGTCAGTTAGAGGGATACAACGCTCGTTTAGTCAATCATTCACCTTTGACTGCAGTCCCTCAGCTTCTCAGTGACAGTGTACGCAGAAAATACTACCTTAGGGTGTTGAGCTAGACTAAGAGGGCTTTGCCACAGGCGGCTGATCCAATTAACGTTTCATGGTAGGTCCAAACTTTGAACAACAATGTTACCTCACACGAGAAAATGGTTTTATAGGCCTGAAATTCTGCAAGGATTCTCAGGTCCTCCGCCATAAAAAAACCAGCAGACACCCGGTGTGACCGGCTTACTTTTCTGTGGGGCTGTGCCAGTCTCCCACCAATCTGGGAGAACACCCACGGAATTTCAGGGCCCTTGTCTTTATGCGCAAGAAAGTGCAGGAACTCTTTGTGGTCACGCTTCCCACTACACCGCTGCTTCATTTAAATCAGGCTTGGGTAAATTTGACGAGTTGGGGCTCCTGTTGCATAGGCTTCTTATTACGGAGGCGCACAATGACCTGAAAAATCACACAGCCCCCCAATCAGGAGCGGAGACTTCCTTTCCCCATGTGATCAACGTGGCCTGTTAATACTGTGGGGTTGATTCATCCATGGTGAACTGTGCATGCATGAGATTCACGTGGCTTTAACACTAATTGAAGAAATGCCGGGGGTAAGTTTCATCATCGGCGAATAACGGGCGGTCAATCTGCCGCCGCCAGTTTTCTGCATACGTTGAAGTTGAAAATTACCCCCATGATTTTAACACTACGTAACGGGAACAAACTTTGCATATGGCTAGTGAGCCCAAGGCTGTATTTGTGACACTGCTGGTTCGACCATGGATCTTACCAGATGTGGGGGGTGGATAGTCCCAATAGGTCAGGAATGATGAAAGTGCACTGCGGCACTATATTTGTGGTAGAACCAGCCTACATGTTGCTGATGCAGGTTCTTCATATTTGCCGTTTGTAACTCTTTCAATCGGAGGCAGTGAATGAAAATCTGATTTGAGCAGAATTGTGTTTCCTCCGATAGCATAACATCGGGTCATTTATACTGCCAGTTTACCATTGCTGGTATAAACAGGCATAACATCCAACTCTTTTCGTCCCTGTGGGCAAGCACCTGAACTCCTATCATTCTACAACCCCTTCTCATGACTCACATTAAGTCATGGTCCAAGGATCCTTAATCAAACTACTTTAAGAAGCTGTTATACCATGGTCCCACATTTATCTGTTTATTAGTTTGAGCAAATGGTTTATATTTTTGATCTAGTACCATCCAACTAATTAAAAAACAATTGCAGATCTTTTTTGGAAGCTCTTGATTACATTAGTTCCCCAATTGTAGCTGAAAACTGGGAAGGTACAATAATTATTTCCCAACCCTAGGCAGAAATACAACTTGATGTTAAGCCCATCAAAACGACACAAGCAATACTGGGGGATCCCATACAGAAACTCCTCACAAATCTGATCAGTGGCTACCAGTTCCGTTCCTGTTTCATGTAAAGCAACAGGAGAAGATGCACATAATATGGTGTTATGATCTATGTGGAAAATTATTTCAGGAATGCATAAAAGACATTTACAATATCACCAAACTCTTTTTCTTCCTCTAATTCTTTCCTTTTACTGCTTTCTTGCAGGTGCTGACTAACATTAGGATGCAGTTCCTTGGGTGTTCTGTTAATCAGTTAGAAGCCTGAAAACATGTAAATCAGCTTTCAATTTTCCCAATGTCATACAGACTGTCAAATAAAATCATTGTGGCTAACAGTGAGTCTACAATCTCCAAAGCAAAGAGCAAATTGATACGATTTATAGAATTATAAATTTAAGTTTCAAGTGCTTGTAAATCTAAACATAAATTATACTAGCATATTCCAAAAACATTGAAACTAGCAATTAGTGGGAATTTTACACCACGCCTTATTTTTGTTTCCAGCGAAGTCAATGGAAAAGAAACTCGAGCAGGGTGTAAAACGGGCTGCCAATTCGCTAACGCCCATTTTGAGCTTTTGCCAAAGACCAATTTTAGCCCCACTGACTTAAGGACCCAGATCGGAGAGAACTCATCCCCAATGAAACAGAATCAGAGAAACAAATGAGAAAATGATCAAAACTTCTGAGCATTGTATCAAAGATCCCCATAAGTACAAGAGCCGAACCTAAGCATTAATGGATGGCTCATGTAATCCCGACCCATTATATAAAACCATTGTGTGTAGTGTGCATCTGTCACATTCCAGACGGCACAATTCATATGTTGCTTTTTATTACAAATGCAAATGGGTCTCCCCTTCACCCAGTGTGGGGGTCCAAGAAGTACCCCATGCAGAAACAGGGTTGGCTATATAAGTTTCCAAAGTCTTAACAACTTGGGTGCCAAAACCCCCTTCACAACACTGAGCCTATAATATCAAGGAATAAACTTGGAGGAACTGTAAGGAAGTCATTCACAACAGTACCTGGGAGCAGCTCTTGGTCCCTTTAAATACAATTTGAAACACTAGCCTGAGTACCATCACCCATGGTTTTTGGCAGGACCAGGAAGTGACAATATTGGGGAGGAAAGGTCAAGAAATCATGTCATACTGATGTCATGTGCTCCTAATTTGTATATATTCATGAGACTCCATCCGTTTCAGATGGGAACTCTGCATGTCAGAAATCCAAACTCCCGCCCTCGCCCTCGCCCTCCCCCCCCGTAAATTGTGCAACCCCAGAAATTTGTACTGCGTGGACAGGACTAAATCCCACTCCAATTTTCAATTGACACTGCTCCATTTTCGGACATGAATAGGGTAGTGAAAAGATCAAAATTGGGCCCATTGATTCTACCATTTAAAAGCCATTTCTTAACCATTGATCTTTTTTGTTCTTTTCCCCTTTCTGGTACTTAGGGTCTCGTGAATCATTGCGCCAATTGTTCCACTTTTTTCTTGCCCTCCCCCACACATTATCTCCGCCAATGGGTTTCCCAATGAGAATGAGGTGTTCAGAAGAAGAAAAGGAGGACCATTGGAGGGATGTCAGTAGGGTCAGCTTGCACTAGCGTTGTTCTGTGCCCACCTGCTGGTACCCACGTCAAAAATTGGAGGCAGACATGAACGTAGCTTGCAGATGATTAATACATGCAGAAACTCCTATTCCCAAAGGAAGCTGGAACAGCAATGACACCACTAAGATGTGTGAATGTCTAGCAGCAATGTTGGGGATGCTTCCTTGGAAGTACCATCACAATAGATCATGCTTTCAGTTGCACTGAATGAAAGAAGGCATGCCCAAGTGATCGAGAATCATATCTGCAAGCCCTGGCACACCTACCAGCTAACAACTGTGGGAATCTGTCTTCAGAGGGTGCAGTTCATCAGAGAGCCAGATGCAGAGCTGGGACATCTGCTTCAAGGGCAACTGCATCCAGTGACAATAACGGTCAGCTGCTGCCTGATACTTAGATCCACCTTGTTCCAAACAATGTTGACCTGTGGATGGTGCCATGGTGGCCCTCCTCACAACCACCTCAGAGCACCACGTCCACTTCAACAGCCATCAAGCAGAGGTTCGGGTGCTGGCACTTGCCTGCAGACACGTGCCGTCACCGTCCAGAGATGGGCATCCTGCCACATTCTAACATTTCTTGCCTTTCACCTTTATGGACTGAAAGGGATTTTGTTTTAATTTATGTTATGATATTGATATACAATTAGATTCAGTATCTAAAGGGTAAATTCCCAGGGTTGCAGCACTCTTTGAGAATGTTAATGAGCTATCCCGAAGGAAATGAGACAGCGCTTAGACTACTTTCGAGTTGCGAGACTATGGGAAGTCATTGAACACATGCCATAACAATTCACACAACTGGTTTTCACTCAATATGCCCAGCGGGGGAGTGATGACATTTTCTGAGCAGACAATTACTAGGTGCTATAAGCTTCCCCAACAAGGAGGAGGTACAGTTATGTCAAGGTGGTAACATTTCTTGGCAGTTCAGCTGACCAAATTTCAACACAGACAGTATTTGTCTTTCTTTCTCTCCCTCTCTACAGGAGGCAGTCTGGAACAGTCAGAGACACAAAGGGATCGCTCTCTTGAGGTAGTCAGTGTAAGCAATTAGAAACACGCATACAGGATTGAGTATGACAGAGTGAAGCCGTATTGTTTGTAACCAAAAGTTAGTACCAATTAGGTTTTTTTTGGCCCAGAATGGCGATAGGGACTCATGCCTGCACCTGCCAGGGGTGGGTATCCAGTCACAAATTAATGGCCCAGATTTTAGTGTCAAAATAATGGCAGGTTTAATGGCGCTCACTGTTATTAATGTCTAAATCGTCCAGGAACTTGTGATGAGTAAGAGATACCCCGTGAATTGCGAATCACTGCAAGTTGCTGGATGATTTGCGGCGCTCCCCAGTTAGCCTCGCGAAAACAGCAGCTCGCCCTCAACCTCCCAGTGAGTCTCATGAAATTGCTGCATTTGCGCATTAATTGCCAATTAAACTCACAGCAGAAAGTTAGGCTGGCAACTTAACAGTACCTTTAAGTGACAACATTTATGTTCCTGCAATGCTCTCTGGCCCAAAAAGGGAACAATTGAAACTGTGGAGTCTCATTTCTACAGGCAGTAAATTTTTTTAAATTTAAAATGTAAATTTCTTTTCTTACTTTTCCTGTCGTTTTTCCCCTCGCAATCCAATCTTTCTTTCCCTCTCTCCATTTCTCTTTCTGTTCCTGATTTGACCCCAATTCACCCTATTTCCTTTTCCATCGTTCCTCTGTCTCTTTCTCAATCCTCAAATCTCACTGATTAAGGAGATAAGACTGTTGGTCCTGTTGTTCACCAAGATACCCCATTTGCCCTGCAGGGCAAAAAATTTGAGCTAAAGGATGAGGGAAAATGTCTAACTAATGGCGAACACCACGAGATGCCCCATTCCAGCAAAACCTGGGCCAATGTTTTATTTCTGAAATTTTGAAATGGGAGTTTGCGACACGGTGAGCGAGCGCTCAAGATCAACTCAGTGAGTTATGCAGCTAGGGACAGGAATGCTTGGGCATTTTCCCATTGGTTGTAGCCTGTGTCAATCAGGGCAAGTCCCTCCCTTCAGCACAGCTGTGGCCCCTGCATCAAAAAATTATTTTAACCCTCACAAAATTTAGCAGGACCACACTTTCCGCTGTAACAAAGAGACAAAAGAAGTCTCTGAAAATTATAAACGCGCTGTTATACAACCTAAATGTGGTGATGCTGGAGCACCTCAGAAATAGTGGCCACAATATGGTGGGGCTTAGAGTCAGGCTTACACTAGAGGGGTACTATATAAACTCTCAATTTTCACAAAGCAAGTTTTGAGGGAGAGGGGCGAGCTGAAGTGGTAGACTGGACCCAATATTTACAAGGGAGGAGCACAGAGGAAAAGTGGAACACTTTCAGCAATACAGTGCTGTCAATACAAAGTACCTATTTACCACTTGGAAAGAAGTGCTACAGAGAAAAAAGGGATTGGAAAATCAACACGGGCAATAAGAGATGCACTGTAGGGGGTAAAGTCAGAAAGAAAGAGCTTTCCTCATGTATAAAGTCAGATGTAGACCAGAGGACAGGGAAGAGTATAAAAACAAGAAGGTGGTTAGAAAACTGGTCAGGAGAACCAATAGTAGACAATGGGCCAGAACTCCCCCAGAGCTGCTCCTGCCATAACTTCGCCAGGAGTGCGGCAGAACGGAAGCAGCTCCGCGGAAATTCTGGCCCCAAGAGATCAAATGTGCTTGAGCACAAAAAAAATCTAGGCTGACACTTCAGTGCAGTACTGAGGGAGTACTGCACTGTCGGAGGTGCCAGACAAGTGAGGCGTGGGAAAAGGGAAAAAGAATGTGAGCCAGTAAAGGAAGAACAGAATAGGATTTCTCTCTATAGTGGGTGATCAAGAGCTGGAATAGGTTTCCAGGAAGGATGGTTCATGCCAGGACACTGGTTCAATTTAAACAGTGGAATGGGGAGACGGTGGGTACTGGAAAGGTGACATAGAAACAGGCTGAAGAGCCCTTTTCATCCAACACTATCTTGTGATCTGAAGCATGACCGAGGGAAACATTTTATTCATCAGGCCTCCTTTATGAAGTACAAGAGACTATTTTAAAATGCTTATACTAACCCAAAAGTCATCCCATTTGGTGGATGGCAGTAGCTATTCCTGCACCCATTTCTGTAATTATGCAGGAGTGCTGGACACTGACTCGTGCATTCCCAAACGTTAACAGGACGGAGCACCAACTTACAATGTTCTTTTGAGAGTGCACAGCCCTGCCAGTGGGCAAAACGCGTAGACCTTTCATTATGAGTCTTATGAGTCACTTCAGATGGCTGCAAAAAATAGTATGGAAAAAGGAGCATTCTGCCATACAGTACAGCCTTTAGTGTATTAAAACAAATGTAAAACGTCAAAATTCTGGGTTTAGCTACTTTTTAGTTAAAAGAGACTTGGATTTCTATCACGCCTTTCACGACCTCAGGAATTCCCAAAGCGCTTTACAGGCAATGAAGTACTTTTGAAGTGTAGCCACTGTTGTAATGTAGGAAACGTGCCAGCTAGTTTGCACACAGCAAGATCCCACAAACAGCAATGTGATAATGACCAGATAATCTGTTTTAGTGATGTTGGTTGAGGGATAAATATTGGCCAGGACACCGGGGAGAACTCCCCTGCTCTTCTTCGAAATAGTGCCATGGGATCTTTTACATCTACCCTAATGTCTCAATTGAAAGACAGCACCTCCGATACTGCAGTGCAGTGCTGAAGGAGTGTTGCAGTGTCAGCCTAGATTTTGTGCTCAAGTCTCTGGAGTGGGACTTGAACCCACAACCTCCTGACTCAAAGCAGAGAGTGCTACCCACTGAGCCACAGCTGACACCCAAGTTCTTCAGTAAAGGCTCGTCTGTTTTTTGTGAGCCTTCCCTCGAATTGTCCCTCAATTATGGTGAACGCCTCTCAGCAGAAAGCTTCTCCACTGCAAACTTAAAATGGGACCAAAAATCTGCAGGGCCAACAACCTGGTGTAAATGCCATGATGCGCTCACCAGAGTATGAAGGGTCAGGAGAAATTCCCCAACTTAAATATTACTAATGGATACCCACGTCATTACGGGCACATCCCAGAGGAAGGGGGTGGGAAATGCGATGCTGCCAAGCTACTCATGAGCCAGCAAGCACCAGTGGGCCAGAAGAAGCCAAACAGAACTCCCACTGTCCCCTTTAAGAACATAAGAATCAGGAGCAGGCCATACGGCCCCTCGAGCCTGCTCCACCATTCAATAAGATCCTGGCTGATCTTCGACCTCAACTCCACTTTCCCGCCCAACCCCCATATCCCTTGATTCCCCTAGAGTCCAAAAATCTATCTCAGCATTGAATATACTCAACGATTCAGCATGAAAAAAAGCTGAGGGTCCAGACCAAGTCCCAGGCTTGGACCCCCAGGTGGGTTCCACTTCCTCCACCCGGCAGGAATGCCTCTGCTCACCCGACATACCAGCTGATACCGAGGCGGGGCTGAGGTCACTCCCGGCCTGGGGGCCCTCTTCCCCAGGCCACATCCCTCAGCCCAAAACATGGGCACCTGCACCAGACAGAGGTTCTGCCCTAAACAAGGCCCCATGGACATTAGGATGCAGGCTGAGACCAAGTGTATCCAGGTCAGGGTCTATTTCCTGGGCCTTCGACTGCAACCCCAACTGACTGGTTGACGAGCGTGCCAGAATTCCCACGGAGTTTGGAACTAATGTTTTCAACACTATCAAATTATGGGCCACTAAAGCAAGTGACCAGACTTTATTTTAATGTGAATATTCCTATTAATTGAGTATCCACTAACTACAACTAGACATTCCTTCCACCACCACCCCCCGGCCCCACCCCCACACCTCAGATACTCTGTTGTCCGAGGAGGGAGGAAACAGAATGGTGCCAAACATCCATGGTCTTTCCAGCAGATCCCTGCTCTAATATCACCCGGATATTGCCGGGACAGCTGGAAACTGATAACGTTGGTTTCCGAGAAGGCCTTGTGGGGCCGGAGTCTCAACCTGCACCTTACAAGACCACTGATTTAAGTTGGGGGGGGGGGGGGGGGGCGGCGGGGATGAGGTGGGGACTCAACATCAGAGAGCTGGCATTTAGTCAGCACAGGTATGCCTGGTGGCTGACCCAAGTAGGTCACTTGGAGGACCAGGTTATGATCATGGTCTGGACACCCGCAGATTTGGCCTTCAAAATTTTTTTTATTTTTTTTTTTTGAGTCGTTCTCTAAGCTGTTGTATGCAGTTGCTGGGGGCAGCTACCACTTACCAACGCAAGGGGACCTCTGACATCACCTCCCGACCTGGCACCAACGTCAGACATTCTGCCTTCTCTTATATGACAGGCACCTTAGATGGCCAGGACAAAGCAGCCCGCTTGATTGGCACCCCATCCACCACCTTAAACATTCACTCCCTCCACCACCAACGCACCGTGGCTCCAGTGTGTACCATCTACAAGATGCACTGCAGCAACTCGCCAAGGCTTCTTTGGCAGCTTCTCCCAAACCCGCGACCTCTTCCACCTAGAAGGACAAGGGCAACAGGCGCATGGGAACACCACCACCTCCAAGTTCACCTCCAAGTCGCACACCATCCTGACTTAGAAGTATATCGCCGATCCTTCATCGTTGCTGGGTCAAAATCCTGAAACTCCCTCCCTAACAGCACTATGGGAGTACCTTCACCACACGGACTGTAGCGGTTCAAGGCGGTGGCTCACCACCACCTTCTCAAGGGCAACTAGGGATGGGCAATAAATTCTGGCCTTGCCAGCGACGCTCACATCCCATAAAACAAATATAAAAAAAAGTGCCCCATATCGTGTGGGTGCCCACCATTTTCAGGGAAATTAGGGAAACTCCCCCCTCAACCTGTCCCATGGACTTTTGGAACCAATATGTTTCATTTTCCCTCTTTATAACAGGTAAATAAAATATTTATATTTATTTAGCACCTTTCATATCTCCAGGACATCCCAAATGAATGGCTTTTGAACTATAGTCTCTGTTTTGTAGCCAAATGTTGCAGCCAATTTGCACATAGCAAAATCCCACAAAAGATGAGATGAATAGCCTGGGGCCCTGCCTTTGGTGGTGTTGAGTGCGGCAGGAACGATTGCCAGGACAAATCTCTGCTCTTCCTCAAATAATACCCTGGGATTTTTACAACTCATCCAAAAGACCGCGCCATTGACAGTTCAGCACTCTCTCAATACTACACCAAAGTGTCAGGCTAGATTATATACTCAAGTTCTGGAGTAAGACTTGAATCTACAACCTTCTGACAGAGGGAAGAATGCTCCTAACTGAATTAACCTGTAAATTTGTAAGTAAAGCTGACAAAGAGTTAGGTTGGTTTAGGTGCAGGGGTATGGTAGCATAGTGGTTATGTTACTGGACTAATCCATAAGAACATAAGGCGTAGGAGCAGGAGATGATCATTTGGCCCCTCGAGCCTGCTCCGCCATTCAATAAGATCATGGCCGATCTTGGCCTCAACTCCACTTTTCTGCCCACTCCCCATAACCCTTCACTCCCTTACCATTCAAAAATCTGTCTATCTCCACCTTAAATATATTCAATGACCCAGCCTCCACAGCTCTCTGGGAAGAGAATTCCAAAGATTCACGACCCTCTGAGAGAAGAAATTCCTCCTCATTTCCGTTTTAAATGGGTGCCCCCTTATTCTGAAATTATGCCCCCTAGTTCTGGATTCCCCCATGAGGGGAAACATCCTCTCTGCATCTACCCTGTCAAGCCCCTTCAGAATTTTATATGTTTCAATAAGATCCCCTCTCATTCTTCTAAACTCCAATGAGTATAGACCCAACCTGCTCAACCTTTCTTCATAAGACAACTCCTTCATCTCCGGAATCAACCCAGAGGCCTGGACCCCACCACAACAGCCGGGGAATTTAAATACAATTAATTCATTAAATAAATCTGGAATAAAAAGCTAGTACCAGTAATAGTGACCATGAAACTACCAGATTGTCATAAAAACCCATCTGGTTTACTACTATCCTTTAAGGAAGGAAATCTGCCATCCTTAACCGGTCTGGCTGAAGAACATAAGAATTAGGAGCAGGAGTAGGCCATGTGGCCCCCTCGAGCCTGCTCCGCTATTCAATAAGATCATGGCTGATCTACGACCTCACCACCACTTTCGTGCCCTATCCCCATATCCCTGGATTCCCCTAGAGTCCAAAAATCTATCTATCTCAACCTCGAATATACTCAACGACTGAGCATCCACAGCCCTTTGGGACAGAGAATTCCAAAGATTCACAACCCTCTGAGTGAAGAAGTTCCTCCGCGTCTCAGTCTTGAAAGACCAACCCCTTATCCTGAGACTATGCCCCCTAGTTCAGTACTCTCCAGCCAGGGGAAACAATCTCTCAGCATCTAACCTGTCAATCCCCCTCAGAATCTTATATGTTTCAATGAGATCACCTCTCATTCTTCTAAACTCCAGAGAGTATAGGCCCAATCTACTCAATCTCCCCTCATAGGACAACCCTCTCATCCCAGGGATCAATCTAGTGAACCTTTGTTGCACCGCCTCCAAGGCAAGTATATCCTTCCTTAGATAAGGAGAGCAAAACTGTGCACAGTACTCCAGGTATGGTCTCACCAGAGCCCTGTACAATTGTAGCAAGACCTCCTTACTCTTGTACTCCACCCTCTTGCAATAAAGGCCAACATGTCATTTGCCTTCCTAATTGCTTTCTGTACCTGCATGCTAACACTCTCTGATTCCTGTAGGAGGACGCCTAAAAATTTCAGACTCCAGACCAATGTTCCCTCTAATTTTGTTTGGTGCTGTGCAGCCCCTTTAACCGCCCCATGCTTGGTTTTTGTTTTGAAAAGCCAGCTGTGCAGGTTCCCTAGAGCACTGCGCAGCTTACAGACCCACAACAGTGTGGTTGAATCTGCCCTCTGAAATGGCGCAGCAAGCCACTCAGTTGTATCAAAACTGCTACAAAAAACTAAGAATAAAACCGGCATCGACTTAGGCACCGTATTCGGGCACGACAACGGCACACCCAGCCCAGTCGACCCTACAAAGTCCTCCTCATGAACATCTGGGCCAAAATTCAGAGAGCTGTCCGACAGCCTGACATTCATACTCACAGAATCATACCTTTCAGCCAATATCCCAGACTCCTCCATCACCATCCCTGGGTATGTCCTGACCCACCGGCAGGACAGACCCACCAGGGGTGGTGGCACAGTGGTATACAGTCGAGAGGGGGTGGCCCTGGGAGTCCTCAACATTGACTCCGGACACCATGAAGTCTCACGGCATCAGGTCAACATGGGCAAGGAAACCTCCCACTGATTACCACCTACTGCCCTCCCTCAGCTGATGAATCAGTACTCCTCCATGTTGAACACCACTTGGAAGAAGCACTTAGGGTATCAAGGGCACAGAACTTCAACGTCCATCACCAATAATGGCTCGGTAGCACCACTACTGACCGAGCTGGCCGAGTCCTGAAGGACATAGCTTCCAGACTGGGCCTGCAGCAGGTGGTGAGAGAACCAACACGAGGGAAAAACCTACTTGACCTCGTCCTCACCAATCTACCCATCGCAGATACAACTGTCCATGACTGTATTGGTAGGAGTGACCACCACACAGTCATTGTGGAGATTAAGTCCTGTCTTCACACTGAGGACACCTTCCATCGCGTTGTGTGACACTACCACCGTACTAATTGGATAGATTCAGAACAGATCTAGCAGCCCAGAAGCATTTGCAACCATCTTCAGCCAGAATCCATCTCAGCTAATTCGATTCACTCCACATGATATCAAGAAACGGCTGAGCGCACTAGATACAGCAAAGGCTATGGGCCCCGCCAACATCCCAGCTATCGTCCTAAAGACTTGTGCTCCAGAACTAGCCACACCTCTGGCCAAGCTGTTCCAGTACAGCTACAACACTGGCATCTATCCGACAAAGTGGAAAATTGCCAGGTTTGTCCTGTCCACAAAAAGCAGGACAATTCCAATCCAGCCAATTACCGCCCCATCAGTCCACTCTCAATCATTAGCAAAGTGATGGAAGGTGTCGTCGACAGTGCCATCAAGCTGCACTTACTCACCAATAACCTGCTCACCGATGCTCAGTTTGGGTTCCGCCAGAAGCATTCAGCTACAGACCTCATTACAGCCTTGGTCCAAACATGGACAAAAGAGCTGAATTCCAGAGGTGAGGTGAGAGTGACTGCCCTTGACATTAAGGCAGCATTTGACCGAGTGTGGCATCGAGGAGCCCTAGTAAAATTTATGTCAATGGGAATCAGGGGGAAAACTCTCTACTGGCTGGAGTCATACCTAGCACAAAGGAAGATGGTTGTGGTGGTTGGAGGTCAATCATCACAGCCCCAGGACATCGCTGCAGGAGTTCCTCAAGGCAGTGTCCTAGGCCAAAACATCTTCAGCTGCTTCATCAATGACCTTCTCTCCAACATAAGGTCAGAAGTGGGGATGTTCGCTGATGATTGCACACTGTTCAGTTCCATTCACAACCCCTCAGATAATGAAGCAGTCTGTGCCCGCATGCAGCAAGACCTGGACAACATTTAGGCTTGGGCTGACACGTGGCAAGTAATGCTCACGCCACACAAGTTCCAGGCAGTGACCATCTCCAACGAGAAAGTCCAACCACCTCCCCTTGACAATCAATGGCATTACCATCGCCGAATCCCCCACCATCAACATCCTGGGGGTCACCATTGACCAGAAACTTAACTGGATGAGCCACATAAATACTGTGGCTACAAGAGCAGGTCAGAGGCTAGGTATTCTGCGGCGAGTGTCTCACCTCCCGACTCCACAAAGCCTTTCCACCTTCTACAAGGCACAAGTAAGGAGTGTGATGGAATACTCGCCACTTGCCTGGATGAGTGCAGCTCCAACAACATTCAAGAAGCTCAACACCATCCAGGACAAAGCAGCCCACTTGATTGGCATCCCATCCACCACCGGCATACCGTGGCTGCAGTGTGTACCATCTACAAGATGCACTGCAGCAACTCGCCAAGGCTTCTTCAACAGCACCTCCAACCTGCGACCTCTACCACCTAGAAAAACAAGGGCAGCAGATGCATGGGAACACCACCACCTTCAAGCTCCCCTCCAAGTCACACAACATCCTGACTTGGAAGTATATTGCCGTTCCTTCATCATCGCTGGGTCAAAATCCTGGAACTCCCTACCTAACAGCACTGTGGGAGTACCTTCACCACACAGACTGCAGCGGTTCTAGAAGGCGGCTCACCATCACCTTCTCAAGGGCAACTAGGGATGGGCAATAAATGCTGGCTTTGCCAGCGACGCCCACATCCCATGAATGAATTTTTAAAAAAAACTGACTTTGTTACAGGCTTGCTGGTACTGTGTTTGCTACCTAGATGTAAGGCCTATATTCATTTTTAAGTGATTGCCCAACAAGTTACTCTGTTGCCTCATGTTTCTATATAAATTACACGGAGTATCTTATACTCAGTGCTACTTTTCCAGAGTCCACAGGCTACTAAATCTTTCACACAGTCTACACGTGGCACATCTAACACAGTTACAGATACTATTTGACAGTGCAAGATCAATATAATCAAATCGACAAGTCAGGTAACAGGTGCAGAAACAGCACAACAGCTATAGATTTATTGAATACAGAACTTGACACATTTTTCAAGCACTTCTGCAACCAGGTGCCGTGGCCAGCCCATTGGGACTTCTGATAGAAGCTGTGACCTAGGCTGCAAACCCTCCCAAATTAAGTTTTTCTTTGAAGCAGCGAGGCACATATAGAAAGAAATCTTTTTTTTTTAAACAAAATGCAGTGACTATCACTAGAAATAAGAGACTTTACAGGTCTGCTGATGTAACCTTAAGCTGTGTTTACATCTGAAGTGATTCCAATACATTTCACTCTGGCTACCGGTTCAATGTGGTGGTTGCAGTGTTAATAATACCACCAATCTCAAAATATACATTGCACCTGGTACCTTGACAAACCTCAGTCCAACAATATTGCATCCATTCGCTCTTTCCTGGATTCAAAGAGCGCAGATTAATGCAGGGGTTCTGGTTTACCTGCTGTATTACTAGTATTCAGAGAGACAAAGTGGTGTGCAGGGGGCCACACATAAGAATGCTCTTCAGAGTGGATACAGTCAGGTTTACTCCAGAAGGATCTGCGTTTTGTAAGTTAAGACTTTAGCAAAGTGACTTTGGCTTCACCACAATGCATTTCCATCGAGCGTGGTACAAAACGGTGAATTGCCAGCCCACCATTTCCAAACACTAATTGTTTCAAAGCTCAAAAAGGTGAGAACCCAACAGGTGAAATGAAAGGACGTAATTTTCGTAACAACGGCAAACGTATATTGAATATTCGGTTATGGCCCCGACTTTCTGCTGCAGGATAGACTTGACATCTTGTCTTGAAATTCCTCTCCCTACTATTTCAGCTCAGGCATTAAACAAATAAATAGGCTAAAGTAACAGAGAATTAAACTTTGGATAAATTTCAGCATCGCGTGGGGTAATTTCAGGACATGGCTTTTTTTCCCCTCCGTTTTGCTGTAACTTCCAAAAAGCGTTTGATAAAGTGCCTCATAATAGGCTTGCCAGCAAAGCTGAAGTCCATGGAATAAAAGAGACAGTGGCAGCATGGATACAAAATTGGCTAAGTGACAGGAAGCAGAGAGTAGTGGTGAACAGTTGTTTTTGGACTGGAGGAAGGTATACAGTGGTGTTCCCTAGGGGTCAGTACTAGGACCACTGCTTTTCTCGATATATATCAATGACTTGGATGTGGGTGTACAGGGCACAATTTCAAAATTTGCAGATGACACAAAACTTGGAAGTATAGTGAAAAGTGAGGAGGATAGTGATAGACTTCAAGGGGACATAGACAGGCTGGTGGAATGGGCAGACACGTGGCAAATGAAATTTAACGCAGAAAAGTGCGAAGAGATACATTTTGGTAGGAAGAATGAGGAGAGGCAATATTAACTAAAGGGTACAATTCTAAAGGGGGTGCATGAACAGAGACACCTGGGGGTATATGTGCACAAATCATTGAAGGTGGCAGGACAGGTCGAGAAAGCAGTTAAAAAAGCATACGGGATCCTGGGCTTCATAAATAGAGGTCATGATGTGGAGATGCCGGCGTTGGACTGGGGTGGACAAAAATGAGAAGTCGCACAACACCAGGTTATAGTCCAACAGATTTATTTAATTTTACAAGCTTTCGGAGCGGTTCGCTCCTTCCTCAGGTAAGTTAGCAGTGACCTCAATCGCGATATCGGGTTCATGTCACGATACAGAACGTGACTTGACATCATGGCCGGTCTTCCCAGGTGGTTTTTTTTTTTAAAAAGACTAACACAAGAACCAACACAAATCGACAGGATATGCAGCCAGCAGGTGGTTTGACACGTTGGACCCCCTGGGACACATCTCATTGTCTTGGCTCTTAGTGTGTCTTTGATGTAGGGAAAGATTTGAATAGATTTTGTCTGTGTTTAAATTGTGAATTCTGGGAGATTCTCTCACTGCTAACTTACCTGAGGAAGGAGCGAACCGCTCCGAAAGCTTGTAAAATTAAATAAATCTGTTGGACTATAACCTGGTGTTGTGCGACTTCTCATTTTCATAAATAGAGGCAGAGAGTACAAAAGCAAGGAAGTCATGATGAACCTTTCTGAAACACTGGTTCGGCCTCAACTGGAGTACTGTGTCCAATTCTGGGCACCGCACTTTAGGAAGGATGTGAAGGCCTTACAGAGGGTGCAGAAAAGATTTACAAGAATGGTTCCAGGGATGAGGGACTTCAGTTGCATGGATAGACTGGAGAAGCTGGGGTTGTTCTCCTTAGAGCTGAGAAGGTTGAGGAGATTTGATTGAGCTGTTCAAAATCATGAGGAGTCTAGACAGAGTAGATAGAGAGAAACTGTTCCCATTGGCGAAGGGTCGAGAACCAGAGGACGCAGATTTAAGATGATTTGCAGAAGAACCAAAGGCGACATGAGGAAAAACTTTTTTACGCAGCGAGTGGTTAGGATCTGGAATGCACTGCCTGAAAGGGTGGTGGAGGCAGATTCAATCACGGCTTTCAAAAGGGAGTTGGCCAAGTACCTGAAAGAAAAAAAGTTGCAGGGCTACGAGGAAAGGGCGGGGGAGTGGGACTAGCTGAAGTGCTCTTGCAGAGAGCTGGCACAGGCTCGAGGGGCCGAATGGCCTCTTTCTGTGCTGTAACCATTCTATGATTCTATTCTATGATTCTAAATAGTGGACTCAGCTTTTGCTCTTGCTTTATTAAACTTTAGGTCATTGGATCTTCACCTTTTTCTCTAATACGTCACAAATGCAGACTTCTCCTTACTCTATTTCTGCACCAATCATATAGATCCCAGAGGATGGGTACCGAGCTGCACAACACCTCTTCTTTTATAAAATAAAGAGGCAGAATTTTGGCAACACTTCATTGCATCTCCTTATTGTCTCAGATTAAGTAGTGATTAGTAATGCAGTTAGGAATGTTTTATATATGGCGTCTTTCAACCAAGGTTAAAGAAAATAGCAGATGCAGTGTCAACATGTGTTCAACTAAAGCATTAGGGCAAGAAACTGAACGTGCCACAAGGAAATAACACTTTATTCCACATCCTTTTATTTTCATTAAACACTTTTTTGTTTGTAGATCACAGACAGCTGTTGAGAAGTTCATTATGTGGAGCAGGACTCCATAAAAAGAGTGAGAAGCTGATTACAAACCCACTGGTTTTCACTTTGTCAGACAGAAAGAAGTTAAACGGTGTAACCCAAGGAAAAGGGAGGATCGCTCTTGAGAGCTACACTTGTGTGGGCTGAAAGGAGATACTTCGGGATGTCTAACTATGCCGGCCTTTAGTTTATTGCACTTGGCACAAGATCTGTTGTAACTTTATCAATGATGCACTAAGGAAAACTAATCTGTTTTCACATTTTTGTTGGATTTTAATTTTGTTTTTAAATTTAATTTAAAAAATGAACTTTTGTGTTGATCAAGTTGAGGAACATCAGTGCTGGGGAGATGGAACCGTTTTCCAATTCTGTCATCAGTGTCGACTTCAAGTACTCCCAGGTCTGGTTCAGCATGGTCAAATGGAGAGTAGAACTCCCTCTATGTTGCCCTGTTAACATGACTTAAGCCCAAACTCAAGAGAATCCCTGGTATGTTTTCAGTTTCTCCACCAGCAACACTTACGGCCACGGAGTGTGATTTGCATTTTTTTTAAAAAGTGTTGAAATTACCCACATACTTCACATTGAAGCCTTAGGGTCAAGAGTAAAAGGCCAATCTATTGGGAGTTGGATTTGAACCAAAGTCAGAGAAGTGAAAGGATGGTATGTTTACTGTGGGCATCTCCAAAGTATTTCCTATCCCAGGCTGGATTGGTTTTTTGTAAAGATTCCACTACATCTGCATTAGACCATTTAAAAAATAAATCTCAGGATAAGCTGTCTTAAACTATAGGGTTGATTTTCCAAGTGCACACTCCCGACATGGAGCCTTGTCTGACGGGAGCACATAACTGGAACATCTATTGGGCCGGATTTTGCCGTGAGCAGCGAGCAAACAGCGGCAGACGTTCATTATACTTGCACTTCTATGGGCTTTTGCACAGCAAGTTCCTCTCAGACAACCATCCAAAAAGCACAGCGCCCTCTACGGGCCATCTGCAACCTGCATGAACAGGACAAGCAACTGTATATTTCCTTAACCAATCAGATTCAAGAATAGTTAACGAGTAGTGAAGAGTCTGAACCAGGATGTGCAAGTTGGAATGGTGAATTAAATCAGGCGCAGAAAGCAAAATAAGAGAAGGAAAGAAAGATTGGATTGAGAGAGAGAGAGAGAGAGAGATTAAAGAGACAGAAAGAAAAAGAGAAAAAAAGTTTAATTTTTTAAAAAATCTCCAACAATAATTAAAAGCTGAAGAAATAAGAGTTAATTTGTAAAAGTTAATTTTCAGTGCTAGAGAGGTTGTAATCAAGACTTATCACACTGTTAAAAGGATACTTACACTGGAATGGACAAGTCCCAACTTTTTCTGGCATGTTTAGTCTGTATCGGAGAGGTAAGTACAGCAACTTCACGCTGCTCAATGTATTTGAATGGTGAATCAGATGGCGAGATGCCGTTTTCGGAAAGCTTTTGGAGGAGCAGGACAGCATCTCAGACAGCAACTTCTGGATTTCCGTGTTTAACTACGCATGTACAAACACTGGGAGCTGCTGTCTGATTTGCACATAAATAACAGTGAGTGCGGATAGCATCACCGTTATTTTTACAGCAAAATCCGGCCCAATATTTCTGAGAGTAAATTTCGAAAAATCGGCCCGTATCATTTTGAAAAGATCTGTCCATTTTGTAACAAGGTTTAGAATTGAATGTAGCTACTGTTAGTGCACAAATGCTTAACAAGTTAATATGCCATTCCTCTGTCCACTATTTTAAAGGTGGAATTAAACCATTCGAATACTTGCATTTATAATCGCACTTATAACGGCCCGTAATTTCCGATAGGAGGCTTCCTGTGTGCGGATGCCTCCTATCGGGAAAAAATCTACGCCCTTACCTGAGGGCTCCTGAGGTCCGGCCACTTCTGATCCTGGTGCGCACGCACGCACACAGATGCCCAGGTATCCCAGGGGTGCAGGCGGTTCACAAGCGTCCCTGGGATCGCGTGGGCCAGGCGAGCCAATGGGAGAAGGGAATCCCCCTTCATACTTTTGACAGATAGACCTGTCAAAAGTATGAAGGGGGATCACTGAAAAAAGACATCAAAACATTAAATAAATTTTTAAAAACCCATCACATTTTTAAAATGAGTTAAAATTACATTAAATTAAATATTTTAAACAATAATTATTTTTTTCAAAAAATTAAAATGTAAGTTTTTTTTACAGGGCTAAAAATAAACTAACCTTTTTTTAAACATATTTTAAAATTATAAATGAGTGAAATTTTTTTTTAAACTTTTTTAAACTCTTATGCTGGTAAAAGCAGGCATTACGCTTGCTTTTACCAGGCGTAAGATTTTTAAGGGATTTCAGTGGGCAGAGGTTCTGCAGAAAGCGGAACTCTCCACCCGCAGAGGCCCTTCTCCAGGGCAGGCGTCCGATCTGTCAAGAGGATTCCTGACAGATCGGAAATGCCAGTTTTCAGTGCATGCGCTTCGCATGCCTGAAACCGGCATTTCCGATGTCCCTACGGGTGTGTACACAGCTCGTACACACCCGTAGGCATCGGAAATTACGGACCAACATGTTTCTCACAGACTTCTCAAAGTGTTTCATGTACAATGACTTATGTAAGCAAATTTGGCAGCCATTTTGAACACAGCGAGATCCCAAAAACACCAATGAGGTAAGTGATCAGTTATCTATTTTTGGTAGTGTTGGTTGAAGGAGAAACGTTGGCCAGGACAAGTAAATGAGTTAATGCTTCTGGTGCAATAGGGGACAGAGCAATTTCATAGAAACTGATTAATGGTTTGCACATTCCAGGCTTAGGTTTGTAATATGTATGGTCTGTTAAACCCATCAAGAGATTTAATTGCATCAATGATGTAAAAACTAAATCATACATCACCATGACAAAAAAGTATTTTTGTCTGTGTTAGATTACTGATTTGAATTCCTAACTACTAGTAATCGCACACCAGGGGTTAATGCCCAGGGTTCACACCGAAAATGGCTAGCCGGTTCCATACACATTCAGTTTGGACTCCAAGTAGGCTGCTTGGATGAGAATCAATGGGGTACTACAATATATATTAGAAAGTCCATGACTAGCTCCTGTTGAAAAATAAATGGTTTTAATATGCTAATGTCAATTGAACACAGAGCACCTGTTTTATAGTATCCTTGATGGCTTTCCAATTATCTCAGATATTTCAACTGGGGGACAATGTCCTTTGACTCCATCAAAGAGTGTCTGACAATCATCACTTTAATTTAACGATGAAAAATGCAGTTCGTTATGAATGGGCTTTGTTTGAAAGGATTTGGAACAATACTTCTGTGGGTCAGCTTACCTCAGAGGTCAGTTAGCAGTGAGTCAATGTTAGTTTGACACTGGCTGCATTGTGCCATGGAAAAACTGAGCAACTGTTTGCACCTTTATTGCCTTTGATACATGTTTCATGATTGACAGCAAAGTTTGCAAATAAAGAAAACGGCACAAAAACCACAGTTGCTGGAAATCTGAAACAAAAGCAGAAAATGCTGGAAACACTCAGCAGGTCAGTCAGCATCTGTAGAGAGAGCAGACACGTTGATGTTTTAGGGGACACAGAAGGTTTGTAAATACGCTGCATTGCACTGAATACTGTTCGTTTACCACAAACGACAATGAGTTAAATGACCAATTAAACCGTTTCTGATGGTGTTGGTTGAGGGATGAATGTTGACGAGGACACCAGGAGAACTTCCCTGATCTTCTTCGAATAGTGCTGCGGGATCTTTTACATCCATCCGAGAGGGCAGGCAGGACCTCGGTTTACTGTCTCATGTGAAAGACTGCCACAAATTCATAACATTTAAATCTATATACACGATCCTGCCACCAAGTACATCACCACACAGAACCTGCAGCCACTCACTAATTAATTCTCATTTTATTTTCATTTTTTTCCTACCTGGAATTTATCTTCACTTATTTCTTCTCCAGAGCTGGAGTCTTGGGCTTCTCTTCACTGTAAGAGGCAGAAACAACAACATTCTCAGTCTGGTGAATATACAAAACAATGAAAGCAAGTCGTTACGTGTTCACGCTTCTGACGGGGCGCCTTGCCTGTTGGGAGCACATATTTGAAATGTGGTCGAGTGTGGTGGATGAAATTCTAACAGTAACAGTTAGAATATAAAGCGCCACATGTGCCTGGCTTTCCAATTTGTGCTTCCAGCAGAGGAAGCTCTCCATCGGAAGCGCAAATTCAGAAACTTACCCCTATTGTGTGTAAAATACAATCTTCACCACAAGCTCATATATTCCTTAGTTTTTAAAATGGTGGCACGGTGCTTACGATTCGTAAACTTCTATGACAATTATATGAATATTCTGTAGCTGTGCAAGTACGTAAGTTCATTATATAATTCTCATGGACTACACATTATCTCCAGTGGAGTGGCAACCAAAGGCTCCACCACTGCAATCAGCTTCACCTCAACCACCACCACTACAACAACTTACATTTATATGGCACCATTAATGTAGTAAAACGTCCCAAGGCACTTCACAAGAGCGTTATCAGACAACATTCAACACCGAGACACAGAGATATTAAGACACGTGACCAAAAGCTTGGTCAAAGAGGTAGGTTTTAAGGAGAGACTTAAAAGGAGGAGAGAGAACATTGGAGAGGTTTAAGGAGGAATTCCAGAGCTTAGGGCCTCGGCAGCTGAAGGCACAGCCACCAATGGTGCAGCCAAGGAAAATCGGGGACGCGCAAGAGGAGCACGGTGCCGGGGAATATGCACCAGAACATCGCCATCCACACCATCTCCAGTACAACAACAGCACATTCCAACTTCTGAGGATCTGACGAGCTCCGTGGAGGATGACAATATCTCATGATGATGAAAAGACACAGCCACAGGTTGATGGCCCAGTACCACAGGACATGCTTTCAGAAATGCAAATCAGCAGGATGTGGAAACAGACATGGGGCATAAGGATCTTAAAGCAGCAAAGCACTCCTGCCTTACACACCGAGATGGCCAATGTACAAGGTGAGGTGCAGTGAGAAATTTAAGAAATATAAACCACCAAAGCTGGTCTGCACGGTGTCTGGGAATTCACCTTTGTGGGACTTTATTCAACCTTGTGCACAGAAAAATGACAGCTGCACTGCAGCCCACTTCTGTATTAGTGCAGATAAAATGGAGGTTTAGCCTGTAGGCCAGTGACTATTATTTTAACTGACTTAGGGACCTTCTGGCTTCTGGAGAGCAGCAGTCTTCAAATTGTCCTGAGGGGCTTACCTAAAATTCATCTCACTGCCCGCCACATCCTCAGCCTGCCTCTGGAACGCTTCGAAGACCCTCTGGTCCACAGGGGGACCAGAGCAAGCCACAGCACCAGCAATGTTCAAGCCCCCCACCACGGGGCACCCAATGGAGTGTAGAGCGAGAGGAGTGAGGTGCGGAGGCTGGGATCTCCTCCCCCCCCCCCCCCCCACTTAAGCGGGTATGTCACTACTTACGCAGGCTCACTCACTCTGGTTGAGGAAGTCTGCGGAAATCCCAATTCCCCAGGCACAAGGAAGAGGAAAACCTACCTCATGGGTGTTTTAAACAGTAAAACAAATTGACAGGGTAGATGGGGAAAGACTTCCCTCAAGTAGGAGAATCCAAGGTAAGGAAAAACTCGAACTAAACCAGTAAAAAACAAATCCAGAAAATATTTCTTCATGCAAATAATTGCACGGCACCAGCAGGCCATAGATGCAGAATCAAACGGAGGCATTTAAACCTTAAAAAACGTGGGTTTGGAGCATGCGTGCATTTAAATTGTTAAAAATGGGATTCCCGACCTGATCCCGCCTCCAACCCACCCACTTCCAGTTTTAACGGAGGCGGGACAGGAGAGCGTCACGGGGGCGGGCGACAGCGACCAACCCACTCCCAGCAGGGCGGAACCTCAATGTAATTATAATGAGGCTGGAAGACTCTTTCTTTTTTAACCTCCATTTTGTTTTTAACTGCATGTGGATGGGTTTCACACAATTCGTGAAACCAGGTAGTGAAACCGAGGTGGAGATTGCTGGATCCAGGAGGTAAGTGGCTTTATACCAACCTTCTGGATCCAGGGTCCCTACTTAATCCACCCCCACCACGATCGGTGACCCCACCACAAGGCCCCCGATTGCCTTCCCAGGCCTACGATCACCTCCCACCCCAGCGATGATGCTCAGGCCGGCCACGATCTTCCCTTTACCTCCCAATCCCCATCATCCAGCCCCGATCCTCTCTCTTCGCACCCCACCCCCCCACCCGATTCATTAAACAGCACGGCCCGACCCCCGATCCGCTCTTCGCCCCCGCCCCGATCCATTAAACAGCACGGCCCGACCCCCGATCCTCTTCACCCCCGTCCCTCTCTCCCCACCTGCCCCCTCCCACCACCCCCAAATCCATTTAGCCGCCCGGCCCCCACGCGAACCTTCTTCTGTGCAGCCGCAGGCCTACCCACCCGCAACCAGCCAGCCTCTCAATCTGACTGGCTGTGGGCGGAAAACCGAGGCCTCGCATGCAAATCAGGCCCTGCCGTTAAAGTCGGCAGGGCCTGCGGGAAACCCGGCCTCCTGGGTTTCCCGCCTGCATTGGAGCCCGCACCGCCCCCAACCCCCCCCCCCCCGCCACAAAATTCCAGGCCAGAGACTTAGTTAGGACATAAGGATATTAAGGGATATGAAGCAAGGGCAGAGATTTGGGATTAAAAAGATAAAAAAGTTGCCCTGACAATCAAAATGCCAGTAGGCTTGATGGGTCAAGTGCCTATCCCTCTTGCTAGGTTCCGACAGGCTAACGCAATGCAGATGCTGCTGTTTTCTTAAAAGCTAAATAGTTGGTTCTGATCCAATCAATTCCTTAGAAAGAATAATTCTCCATCCCCCGTATTCTCCGTCATCTGTTATTTCTCTGCTGCCATAATGCAGCTGCTGCCAAAACTGAATACTTCACTCAGATGAAACGCTGCTACTGGTCTGTAACGTAACTCAAAGTTTCTGTGCGGGCAAGCACCATTAACCCAGCGTCAATCGTTGCACAGTTCACACTTGGAGCATAGGGATCAGTGGTGAGTGATATGACGCATAAAACTGCTCATTGGTTCAATTCAATCAGGCCTGTCCCTTAATAAAAATAGAAAATGCCAGAAATACTCAGCAGGTCAGTCAGCATCTGTGGAGAGAACAGACACGTTAACGCTCATCAGAAAGGTTACGCCTGAAACATTAACTTGTCCATCCCTTAATAATTGTTTATTTACTATACATGCACTAATGCATTAAACATATTCTTAATTAGCCTGCACAAAATCCCAGTTTGCAACAGTCACATCAAAAAGGAGCTTTCATCGACAGTAAATCAATCATTCTGCTTTAAGTGCCAAACTGGGAAAGCATTACTGCAGCCAAGACAAATCCAGCAAAAGGTCATTAACACAGTGTTCAACTTCTGATAATTCAGCACACTCATGTAGTCAGGACTTTCCCAAGCCAGCTTCCCCAGCCTGTCATTACCACTCACTCGGAATATTTTTAAAACAGTATACTTATACAAAAAAGATGTCAAATTTTTTTATTTTTTTTTAAGGCTGCTGAAACACTGCTTTATTCAAGCTGCAGTCCTAGTGATGAGTATGTCTTTGACTAATGCTTTAACCACTTTTTGTGGAGAAGGTCCCCATTAAACGAACACAGGAGCCTTGTTCATCACATTCGCTTTATTGACCGACACATTGGGCCCTACTGTCCTCTTAGCAAATCCTCACACAAAAAATTATATCCCTGTCAACATAAGTATTAGGAAAATGTGTATGTAATGGACGTCAGCGAGGGGAGTCCTTTGGTTGCCATTACTACAGGGATAAAGAGTCAAAAAAAGTAACAATTGCTTTCGGGAACCAAGCAAGAATTTTTCCAGACTTGAGCCTAGAAGTGCGGTAGAGGGAGACTTCCGCCTCCCCTCCCCGTCTGGCCTCGCCGTGACCCCCTCCCAAATCCCTTGCCGTTCCGTCAAAGGGCAATGATGTTGAAGCCTCCAATGTCATTCGCTGCAGCTCCTTCACTGGTGGGTCCACCCCATGCAAACAGTAACTGATCTCTCTTTGATCGATTGCCATTTGAACACAGCATTAGGCACCAGCCCACAGACAGCCCTGTTCACCTGCTTTACATACTGCTGGCCAGACAAGTGGCTCCAGGGGTCCCACTGGACATGCCCTCAAAATCGATTTCAAGGACAGAAAGTGTGTGTGTGTAGCGAATAACTGGCGGGTACCTGGTGGAATTGGATCCGCCCCAGTTTCCTACCTCACTGCTCCTAGTCCACTGTAATTCTGTCCAAATAAGGGCAGAATTTCTAGACTGCATTCGCAGGAGGTCCCCACACATAGCAAGGTTTGTAAACCACTAGTGTACAATGTATCCTCCTATCCTGACAATAATCTCCACACCCCTTCCCCCCACCGCAGAACAACCCTGGCACTAACTTCCTGGCACCAACGCGAGCATTTAAATTAATCAGTGCCAGGGTGGGAAGTTGCAAGGCGGACAGTGTTGATGGGGAAAAATAGCAATTACTACACTTCAAAAGTGATTGTGTCAAGCACTTTCAAAAGGTTTCACCATAGCAAGATGTTATATAAAACGCCAGCATTAATTATTTGTAAAATAGCATTTTCATCCATTCTCCAAAATGGAAAATTGTGCTAATTGTTTCTGTGCTTAAGGGAGAATTGCAAGGAGTGGGACAATCTCCTCCCCACTGTCAAAGCCAGGAGTTCTCCCAAGACTAGAGCTGTAGATTTATGGTGACTACATTAGTCAAAAATCACATTTTTATTACGTGGGATTCCGGGACTTTTACTAATGTTTTGGGGACTGCATTTCATGATTCTGTCCGTTCATAATTAGGACCACTGGTGGATAGTGATGGCATAAATCAAATTCCATTTTTATTACATGGGCGTACGAGATTTTACAGGACTTTTACCAGGTTTTTGGAGCTTGTATCTTACAATTTCATGTATTTGTATATGTCTTGCCCAGTGTAGCTGCATCAGAGACTGTGCAGCACGCAGACAAGTCATTTCCTACAAATTTCCCCGCCCCAGTGGAAACTGAGTGACTGTAAGCCAGCTGGCTGTAAAGACACTGCTGCACCAGTTCAGTCAACTTGTCTCAAGAAGAGCCTAAGACAGAACCACTTAAACAAATCAAGTGAAGCCGACACTGCACAGCAGAATCATTTTTTCCATGTTATACCAAAAACAACTGCATTCACTCGTACGTTGCAAGGTTACTACAGTTCACCGCGTAACAGACATTCCGTGGGTCCTACAATACAGCTGCAGTCAAAGATCAGGTCTTGATTGTAATGGCTCATCTCATCCACTAATTCTGTAACTGAGACAATAGTCAACAACAACATCTTGTATTTATTTTTTGTCTTATAATATACTCCTGTGCAGCACCTTTAACATAGTAAAACGTCCCAAGGCGCTGCACAGGAGTATTGTAAGACAAAAAATTTGACATCGAGCCACATAAGGATAAGTTAAGGCAGGTGACTAAAAGCTTGGTCAAAGAGGTAGGTTTTAAGCAGCGTCTTAAAGGAGGAAAGAGAGGTAGCGAGGCAGAGAGGTTTAGGCAGGGAATTCCAGAGCTTAGGGCCTCGGCAACAGAAGGCATGGCCACCAAAGGTTGAGCGATTATAATCAGGGATGCTCAGGAGGGCAGAATTAGAGGAGCGCCGATATCTCAGGGGGTTGGAGGAGATTACAGAGATAGGGAGGGGCGAGGCCATGGAGGGATTTGAACCGAGGCTTAACCGGGAGCCAAGGTAGGTCAGCGAGCACAGGGGAGATGGGTGAACGGGACTTGGTGCGAGTTAGGACACGTGGAGCCACTGAATTTCTCAAGGCATTTCACTGCAGACAGCTGTCTTATATAACTGAGGTATACTTTTTTTTGGCATCAGGAAATAATATTCATCACAGATTCTTAACCAAATACATTATATTGTTTTTAAATTAATAAGAGAGAGATTTAGCAAGAGGACTAGCAATCCAAAGAATGAAAGTTCAAATCCCTCCATGGCAGTTTGAGAATTTGAAATCAATTTTTAAAATCTGGAAATGAAAAGGCTGGTGTCAGTTAAAAAGTGACCACGAAGCTAGTTGGCCGTTATAAAAACACAACTGGTTAACTAATGTCCTTTAGGAAAGAAAATCTGCCGTCCTTACTCATTCTGGCCTCTCTGTGACTCCAGTCCCACACTAACGTGGTTGACGCTCAACCGCCCTGTGAAATCGAATAGCAAGCCACTAGTTGTATCACACGGCAACAAAGAATCTGCTGCAGTTCAAGGCGGCGGCTCACCACCACCTTCTTGGGGCAACTAGGGATGGGCAATAAATGCCGGCCTTGGCAGCGATGCCCACATCCAGAGAATAAAATGTTTAAAATCACATCAATTAATCATGCTTAATTATTCAATTGCCATTTAAAGTTCAAGCGACGTCATGATTTATTTTGTCAGTTGTGTTCCTGAAGAAGCTTTACTTTTAAACAATGATCTGCTTGTAACTACTTGCCACAAGACAATAGCTTTCACAGTGGAAGGCAATTTCCAAAATGTGCGGTTTTGTGAACTCATAGCGCTGCAGTCAGTGCTTTGCACTTTCCATTGATTCTTGACTGGCAAGAAATCCAGGGCAAACAGCAGAGGTTAGCAATGCAAGTGTACAACTGTATGCTTCTGAAATGGATCTCTGCTGCAAAATAGATTCCTCACATACAAATATCAAAGAATTTATTTCCTTTCCTGCCTCACCACCTGAAGCATTCCTTTGTCAGACCACCTTCTCTCTATCTGGTCGGATTTGGCTGGTAAACCTGCTCCCAATAGTTCCGTAGCTGACCACAAGGAGGCCTATGGTGACCTCTCTCGCCAATCTGCTCTCCCTTCCTATTGGCTTTTTAGATTAGTTATTTCCTTGGGTTCAGTGTCAATGGCCACTCCCATAAGCAGACCTTGTGCCCTCTACACACCAGAGTATGTCCTTACCTGCCCAATATCTAGATAAATGTAGTGAGACCCAGGGGTTGAACAGAGAACCCTTGTCACAGTTCATTCTGGAATTTATCACATACTGTCATGTAATCTCCTCGCATTCGGAGCTATAAACCAACAGACAAATTTACTGAATATTAAACTAGTAAATATTCAGTACAAGCAGTACAAATGCAGCAATTCCAAATGTTACTAATCACCTTGAAATGTCACTCTTCCCCATAACATTAAAATCACCCTCGAGACACAGTTACTTACTTCTGTGGCTAGCTGCTACCTCAGAGCCCTCTGTCTAGCCTTGTATCCATGACAGCTCCAGATCGGCTGCTGTCTTCATGCAATACTGACTAACACAAGGCTGGGAATTTCTTTGACGGTATCCCAGAACAAAGGAGATTAAAAATGATGACTGGGCCGCCCTTCCCAGAGGCGGGGTTCACGTGAGGCGAGACTTCTGCTCACCATGACCCCAGCATAAAGGCTTCATTTGTTAGGCCGGGTGGACTCCCATTGGGATCGCCACCAAGAGGGAGCCCTCCCAGCAGAGGAGGAAAACTGTGTTGGAGCTACGGCACCAGAAGAGGCAAGAGCTGCATTAAAAGGGGAAGAAGCAGCCTAAAGATTGTCCCACTCCTCAAGGCCTCAGCCCAGAACAAGGCCATCAGGCAGGTAAATGAGGAGGCTGAAAAGGAGGTGGAAGACACTGCTATAAGGCCCTTTCCCTCCATAGGGGGCACCTCGGGGCTGTTATCGTCACTCTCTGGGGCCGACTTTTTTTTTTAAAATTCATTCCTGGGATGTGGGCGTCGCTGGCAAGGCCAGCAGTTATTACCCATCCCTAATTGCTCGAGAAGGTGGTGGTGAGCCGCCTTCTTGAACTGTTGCAGTCCATCTGGTGAAGGTACTCCCATAGTGCTGTTAGGGAGGGAGTTCCAGGATTTTGATCCAGTGATGATGAAGGAACGGCGATATATTTCCAAGTCAGGATGGTGTGTAATTTGGAGGGGAACTTGCAGGTGATGGTGTTCCCCATGCGCCTGCTGCCCTTGTCCTTCTAGGTGGTAGAGGTCACCTTCCCTATGGTGACCCTGGAAAACAGCAGTAACACGGGAACATTGGAGAGAAATCCACCGGGGACCCTGGGCCCTGCCACCATTCGCAACGCGACAGGGTAGGGAATGAGTGGCCAGTGGAAGGAAATGTAGGTGGGGCAGTGAGAAGGCGATAGGCTTCATCGTCTGAATGTTGCCTCATTTTGTGCTGCTATCCTGCCTGATTTCTGGGTGGGATTAAGGAGGAGAATTCAACCTGACAGATTAGGTGGTTAGTCTCTTATCAGAATCAAAATAGCAAATGCCCACACAAATACAGCTGCTAAACAAACATGTACCATAAACAGCTCCACTGGATGCTTGTATTTGAATGGAATGGCTTGACCCATTGATCTGTTCCAAACCGTCCGAATGACCTGTTAAAAGGATCCCTATTCAAGGACAATGACAGCAATCATCCAATGTACAGCAAGTCTGGGATGTGCAACTCTACAGCTTTCGAAACCGCTAGCATTAACCACATTTACCCATGTGCGAGTGGTGACCAGCAAGAGAAAAAAATCCAGTAAATAATCCAAAATAGATTTGATAAAATGCTTTGCTTTTGCACAGTTCCTCTGAGGAATAGATTGGCTTTTGCTCAGCAACTCCCCACAGTGAAAGCAGAGTTTGGAGGTTCGATTTCCCGCAGGTCAGCAAGTTAGCCGTGAGGTGTGTCTCCTACCCAACCACATGACATCAAAAGCTAACTTGACGGATTTTACTTGTGCAGGCCTCATTAACTGTTCAAAGCGGTGGGGCGGGGGTGGAAATTCTGTTTAAAATGCTTAAGCTAATTAAAGGGGCTCTTTTGTTTTGGAGAGAGCAACAGCAAAGGGCAACACCGAGTAAAAAAGGGGGGGGAGGGGCGGCAGGAAGGGCCCTGGACTTTCAGATGATTGCATGGATGTTTTACTCACTGAAGGGCAAGAAAGGAACAACTCCTTGAGATTGAGAGCAGGAATCCCATAAGAGGGTAGTGCAGATAATATGGAGGGAGGTGGTTTTTGCAGTCAGTACAGTCTCCACCACCTCACAAACTGCCACACAGTGCAAGAAGAGGTTTAATGACCTCACAAGGACGGCCAATGTAAGTGGAGGCACTATTCCACATGCACATCCTTTATGAATGACAGAGGCATAACTTGCCTTCTTACCCATCATGCCCTCTATGTGTCAGTAACTGGGCCAAAGGGAAAGTGCACCATTCATAAGAAAGCTTTGGAACCAATAATGCACCTTCTTAAGTCCATATCACAGTTTAAACTTGAAGGAGAAGGTGAAGTACCAAAAGAAGGCTGGTAAAGGCAAGGCAAGGGAGAGCATAGTTGGTTTCAGCCTTTTGTAGAATATCAGTCTTGAAATGGGCATTGACTCAGCCAACGGGCCCAGAATTTGCTGGAAAAATAACAGTGGGTTCACGGCGCACGGCATTATTAGTGGAGAGGAAGATATGCCGGGAGTTGCGAATTGCCACGAATTGCTGGATGATTTGCGGCACTTTGCGGTTAGCCTCACAAAAACGGGAGCTCGCCGTCAACCTCCCCATGAAGTGTCAAGAAATTGCTCGATTTGCGTCGTGAATACGAATTAAACTTGCCGCAGAAAGTTAGTGGTGCTATTTCATGGAGTAAGGACCCTGTTAATGGGGCGATTTATGGTCCTGACATGTCACGCAACCTAGGAGGCCCAGAAAGGGAACAATTGAAACTGTGGAATGTCACTCTTGCACATAGTAAATTGTTCCTAGAGGTTTCTAAAATTCAAAAATGTAAAAAAAACACTTACTTTTTTTCCCGTCTCTTTATCCCCCTCTCTCTCTCTCTCTCTCTTAATCCAATCTTTCTTTCCTTCACTGTGGCCTAGAAATTTGAGTAGGCCAGAAACCTGCCGGTGCCACCGTGGGCCGAAGTTAACAGCCGCCCGCAATAAAAGCGCAGGCAGCACTGGTATTTTGGTGCTGCCTGCTGGTTATATTAGCGTAGCGCAAAAGCTGCAGTGTAACATGTTGTTTTGGGTGGTAGTCTCTGCAGGAGGCCCAATGTAGCGTGGCCGTAGCGTCCCTGGAGCGAGGCAGCATTCTCTTAGAGCAAGGCTGTCATTTTGGAAAGCAGTGTCGATCCCTTAAAAGGAATTTATTTTTAAAATTTTCATTTTAAAAGGCGACAGTCTTTAGCCCTTAGAGCTCAACTGCCTTCTGAAAAAAAAAATCAAAAATAATTCCTAAATGGCAGTCTTCAGCTCTTAAAGCTGAACTGCCTCCACACGTTAAAAAAAAGGTAAAAGTGCTTCAGCACAAACACAAATGGTTTAACAGGCCAGGGAAGGGGCACCCAGGGTCTCATACACCGCACTCCAGCTTTGTGCAGGGGGTCAACACTGCCAAGAGAGGTCCTCTACCCACAGGGGCCAGGAGGCCCTCCAGAAAGGACAATGTGGGACCACATCACCGAGGCCGTCACTGCCAGCAGTGTCAGCCCCCGCCGCCTGGCTCCAGTGCCCAAAGAAGCTTCATGACCTCAGACCACTGATCAAGGTCAGTGAATACATCCTCGAAGGCCGTCTCCTACCAACTGCACCACTAGCCTCACACACTGCTCATTGCAAACACCCCCCCCCCGCCAAAATCGCTCACCTGCCAACAATTTGTACCAAACACGAGGCACACCTCCCATTCCTAGCTTTACCTCACCCCCTTGGAGACGGTGCAGCATTCTTAGCAGGGGTATGACTGAGCCCTTGGTCAGCGGTGGGGCTGAAATGATACAAGATGCTAGTATCCTCATACGTTATCCTCCTTCTCACATCCCCACTTCCTCCTCATCCCACAATTTCTTCTGATTTATAAGGTGCGCACAGTGTAAGCATGCAGCTCTTGCTTTCCTGCCCTCCCCTCACCACAACTCTACCCTTGTGCCTTCCTCATTTCACACACCCAAGAAATCCCTGCCCAGTCTGTGGTTGACCAAGAGGGAGGAGAGTGAAGAACAACAAACGACGTCACTCGATTTCACTCTCCCAGCCACCAGCTCCTTGAGGTCATCCTGCAAGGCCATCTGCAGTGTCCCCCACTGAAAGTCAGCAGCCTTCCACCAGCCATACTGCAGCCACTAGGGTAGCACTGCATAATGTCACAAGGATAGGCAAAGGCAGACGCAAGACAGTCACTAAAGGAATGCACAATAGTGATTTCTTGATGTCATATTGGATGGATATCCCTAAATCTCTCTGCCTCTCCACTTCTCTTTCCTCCTTTAAGACGCTCCTTAAAACCTACCTCTTTGACCAAGCTTTTGATCAACTACCCTAACATCTCCTTACATGGCTCATTGCCAAATTTTGCTTTTTTTTTTGATAACACTCCTGTGAAGCGCCTTGAGATGTTTTATTACGTTAAAGGCGCTATATAAATATAAGTTGTTGTTGTTGTTGGGTTGATGTATAAAGTTGGATTAGAAAGTTTGCTTTGTGATGGCTTTTATTTCAGCATTGTGGCCAAGAGGATGCTGTCTTCCTCTTCCCTCTGCGAGCGGATGCTGAAAATCTGAAATAAAAGCAGAAAATGCTGGAACTACTCAGCAGGTCAGGCAGCATCTCGACCGGAGACGTGAACTCTGTTTCTCTCTCCACGGATACTGCCTGATCTGCAGAGTGTTTCCAGTCTTCTTAAAGGCCTTCCTTTACCATCTGAAGGCTTGTAAGCATCCAGCAGCGCTCCCTGCACACTTTCAAAACTTTTTAAGTCTATTGCACCAAGCCACTACTACAACAAAATATAAAAGAACCTATCCAAAAGCTTAAATCCAAACTTACCTGAAAGATGTGTGTGTCCCTTTAAGTGCTGACAGCATCTCTGTAGGGCTGCTTCACACACGCTTTTCTGCGCGTGCTTAGGACCCAGCACTAAAAAGCAAGAACGTCCAAATTTGCAGACATGGCGTCAAGTCAGGCGTTGCATGCCGATTGATGTGACAATCTGCTACTTCACATTTCAGGGGCCAGCGCAGTCAATGGCAGCACTATGGCCCTTACCAAAATGGCAGTCGCTGTGTACCGTGCCGAAGGCAGCCGTCAATTTTTTTCCCCCCAGAGAACCAGCGTTAACGGCCAGCGCTCAGAATTTCTAGGCCCATGCTTCTTGACTGAGCCTGCACAGTGAGGCCCCTACCGACACAAAAATAATAATTCCGAGTTCACTGCAGTGCCCTCGGAAGCATTTAAAAAGTTTTCATACATACCCAAGGCATATGTACACATACTTGTCTTGTTTGGAGTGAATACAGTACACAATAATGGCACAACCATGAAAAAAAGCTTTGCTTTTAAATACAGTGAAGGCTTTCAAAATTATATTTCTTTTGAACTTCAAAAGATGTCATGAACAAAACACCCTGCTGCTTCGAGAATATGAAACAACTTCCTCCCCAAAAGAAATACATGAAAGCTCGGAGATGAATCATGGAATGATAGAGGCAACTAGGCATAGCTAGTAACCAGTAAAGTACAGAATTCTGCTTTTTAAATTACAAATGCTAGTAACATTAAAACCAGGATACAGTGGCGACAGCAACATAAACACAAGACTAGAGACCAGTCTTATTTTGAATCTTACGATACTCCATATTTTTAAATATTTCTTTGTGGGAGTTGGTGTCTGGTCTGTATGGCAATCACTTTACATTGGCTGCTGCATGGCTGGGAGTAACCAGTCCAGATGGAACACACACTTATCTGGACAAGGACTCCCACCACCTATGAATCATAGCTTTGTAAACAGAGAGACTTCAAGCTCTTTTTCCTCTTTGATGTCCTTAATTAGATTTGAAGAAATGATGGCAGAGAATTTCCACAGAGCTGCCCCCGCTCCATCGCCGTATATTCCAAGTTCTTTTAAATTGCTTAGTCAAGGTATGGCCTCCTTTCTGTAAAAGATGTTCAACCTCCACATACAAACAGTAACTTAAGGGGGAAATCCACCTGGACACTGTCCCTTTAAAAAAAACTTGTGCTCAGAGCCTTCAGGTGATCATCTCTCACTCCACAGCACACTTGCTCTTTGGAGATAGAGGTTATAATACTTCATTACAGGTAGCTAGATGGTGGTGTGATTAACTTCAAATAGTACTGACCAGAATATATAGTGCATTTTTCATGTTTTGCTAGCTGCTTAATACAATCTTTTTTAAAAGGTGTGGAGGCTACTTTGGACAGTATTACACAGATTTAACACGGTGATTAATGCGATGTGCCAGTGGACTAAAAAAACCCTTCCCATGGAGGTCAAAGGAGCAGGCGTGTTCCTCCGACTCCAGTCATCGCAATCACACCCCCTGCCCCACCCCACCCCAACCTACCTACCTTCGGGCCACTGCCGACGAGGCAAGCAGCGCAATATTCGTGCTGTTCAAATGCACGAGCTACCTGTGGAGGTGCAATGGGTACCAGCAGCTCATGCATAAAATGTTAATGAGGTCCAGAGCCCAATTTCAGGCTGGCCTTGGGCCTGTCAGTTGGGGCATGCGCTGAAGGCGCAACGCCAAGTCTGGGCCCGAAAATGGGCCTAGAGGAATTTTTACCATTCCTGCTTATTGTATCTTTTGTAGGGTTGAAAATCGAATTCCAGAAGGGTAGATAATACCTTGGGAATTAGCCTCTGGTAAGTGTGTATGACAATATTGGCTTGTATTTACTAGCATTTTACCCAATATATTTACTCCTGTATATATTATTTAAGTGCAAGTACAATACAGTAGGTGATTTTAGCCTGAGCAAGTCTGATCTGTGTTTGATATTAAGTTGACCAAAGTGATCAAGAAAGTAGAATGTGACTCTGTAAAATTCAGTACACAACTTACCACAATTGGGGTAAACTGGTACTATGTTAAATTAATCAGTGCATTTCTTGTTCACGTGGGAGATGAGCTCTGCTCATGAGCAGCCGTGTGAAACTGCTTGGAAATGTTTTAAAAGCCCAAATCATATCGCTGTTGCCAATTTTAAACTGCTACGAAAAGCTGATGTTGCTCCTTGGATCCAAATCTGGAGATGGTACAATTCATCTATGACTTTCCTGGTGAGGTACAACGTCCTCAGACCGATCACTCAGTGAAGTTGAGGTAGCTCTGTTTCTGGCACTAGAAGTGCTGCTTAGGGTAGTACGACACTCTTGCTATGGCCTCCAACCTTTGGCCCGCCTCAGCTGCTCCTTCAACATGGATTTGCTGATGTATTCATGTTACCCAACAACAACAATTTGCATATATATGTAGCACCTTTAACATAGTAAAACGTCCCAAGTGCTTCACAGGAGCGATATCAAACAAAAGTTGACACCTTGCCATATAAGGAGATATTAGGACAGAGGAGGAAAGAGAGGCAGAGAGGTTCAAGAAGGGAATTCCACAGCTTGGGGCCTAGGCACCTGAAGGCATGGCCACCAACGGTGGAGTGATTAGTATCAGGGATGCTCAAGAGGCCAGAATTGGCCTCTGTGGATTTAAACAGTTGAGTTGCTCCTTACAATATCTCTGCTCTTCCTGGTCATCTCTCTGCTGACTGGGCACCACCTCTCACACCAGCTATGTGCACTTCAAGGCAAGCATGTACAAATTACAAGTTCCTTGTTAACTGCTGCTTAACAAAGCCTCAACAACCAAATAATGCTAACACCAAGTTTGACTAATAACACATTATTTGGAGGGTGACCACTCGTTTGATGTTACACAGAAAAGACCTAGACCTCAATACACCACATGTGTACTCGCTCTAATGTACTGTGGATTTTCAAACTCCCCCTGATCTTTTGAAAAATGTGAACATCTTTTACTATCAAACGGAGGTGTTGGAGCGCTGGTAAGAAAGGTTGTATTGAGGAATCCATTTTATGTTAAAGACTCCATTTGGTAGCAAACAAACATCTTTCAGGAAACAGAAGCTGGCAGTAGGTGGAACGTATCCAAATCAGCCCAAATCCTCAAGATCCCTTTGTGGCTGGTAAAAGTTGGAGTCAGAAAGAAAGTGGTTTGTTCTTTGTGTAGTTCTGACTTTCCAATAGATAAATCTAAAATAACAACAGAAAGTGCTGGAAACACTGAGCAGGTCAGGCAGCATCGAAGAGAGGAGAAACAGTCAACGTTTCGGGTCGAACCCTTCGTCAGAACTGGAAAAGGTTAAGGAGGAGAGATTTTTAAGCAGGGGCAGGGAGGAGGGGAGGAAAGAACAAAGGGAAGGTCTGTGATAGGATGGAAGGCAGGAGAGATTGAATGACAGAAGGGATGATGGTGCAAGGCAAAAGGAGAGATAATGGGACAAGTTAAGAAACAAAAGATGGCTCTAGATGCTGTGTGGATGATGATGGCAGCAACATTAACAGCTACCATGTGAGGAAACGAGAAAAAAAAAAACTACAGGGGCCAATTTATAGTCTGAAATTGTTGAACTCGATGTTAAGTCCAGAAGGCTGTAAAGTGCCTAATAGAAAGATGAGGTGCTGTTCCTCGAGCTTCGTTGGAACAGTGTAAGAGGCCGAGGATGGAGAGATCAGAGTGGGAGTGGAGCAGAGAATTAAAGTGACAGGCGACCGGAAGCTCAGGGTCACGCTTGTGGACTGAACAGAGGTGTTCCGCAAAGCGGTCACCCAATCCGTGTCTGGTCTCCCCAATGTAGAGGAGACCACACTGAGAGATAAATCTATCGGTCTTACAACCATATATAGGGTTACTTTTACCGTTTCCCCGAGATGTAGTTAGACAGGCAGCTTGCACCATACACATGGTTGAGTGAAGGCCCTGGATCTCTCGCCCATTAATACCATAGAGACATCGAGTCTCTGGAATGCCGACCTAATGGACGTTAATGTAAACTAAGTGTCAAGGTCATGGAAGGTAGATGATATAATGGCCTACAGCTGAGGATATAATAACCGGGCCATTATAATGTAAAGTTAGGGAAATCGAGGGTTGGCCATCCTGCTACTGAGCTCAGCACAGCCTTCACATCATGGCATGTGTTGTCTGTGAGCATCATTTTCTCTCATAAAACTATAAGCGAAAGACTCTGCGTTGAGAAATCTCATTCCTGGCACAGAGGCAACGACTGCAAACTCATCTTACTACCATCTCCAACATGCTGTTCTTGGTCGGATACTGGCATCAAGCACTTGGAGGTCAGGTACAGCTCAATTCAATACAGAGTTAAACTGCCTGTACTCTGCCCCCTGCCTGCACTCTGCCCCCAACACATTGGGTGAGGGCAAGATCTGGGTCAGCCACAACATCCTCCACAGCTAAATATCCTCACCGCTCGCCATCTCGGCTCGCAAATGGTCACTTTGATGAGAGGTTGGAGGGTTCCAGATGCCCTTTGACCCCTGTTGCAGCAATCAGGAGAGAGAAAAAAAGAGCGTGCATTTACATAGCGCCTTTCACAACCTCAGGACGCCCCACAGCGCTTCAAAGCCAATGAAGTGTAGAACCTGTTGTAATGTGGGGAAACTGGAGGAAAAACAATTAAAAGATAAGAAAAATAATGGTGGGGGGGCTGGGTAAAATAACATGAGGTACTTGGTGAGGTGGACAGAACACATTAAAGATCAAAGAACTGCTCAAATGGATTGTGATTTGTTGCCAATGTCAAACAGCATATAGTATTACCTTGTCTGATACACGGAGATAAACCTACTGCTGTTGTTTTGCTTCTCTTTAGGACATACTCGATGGGAGTAGATGCCGCTCTCCAGCAATGACTGTAAAATGGTTTGAAGAAGTGTTCCTCTACTTAGCAAAGCAGAACTAACAGCTCACGCACATAATCATTTCTCCATATTATAAAATGGCCAGACCCAACTCCAGGCACCAGACATCTAGTTGGATTACAAATTGTAGGATGAGTGTCCCCAGCTGACCACAGTAATTTGATAAAAAAACAACCCTCACCTCCAAAAATACATTCTACACATTAATGTACACTCTGCAGACTATTACATTCGCATCGTATAGATAAAATTTAAAAATTGCTTTTTACCCCCACTCATTAAAGATTTTAAAGTGTTTGACTGTTAACTAAATAGCCAGTCTGGAGATGAAAAAGTGTCGCCACTGCTGTAATGTGGGAAACGCGGCAGCCAATTTGCGCACAGCAAGCTCCCACAAACAGCAATATGATAAATGACCGGATAATAGTTTTTTTTAAATGCAGTTAGTTGAAGGATAAATATTGGCCAGGAGACCGGGGAGAACTATAAAGTGCAAGTTCTTTCATTCTTCCTTTTTCTCCCTGGAGTAGAATTAAAGCAAGCCTACCAAATGTACATTTCACTGGGGTAAAACAGTGTACAGTGGAATGGTGTTTGTCCATTAATAGCGACCAGTCATTTCTAGGCTACAAAGTTTGTAACGGTGACGTGTGGGTAATTTTACAAGTCCAAACAACCAGATTATTGTGGGTCGTGCATTCCCAAAATTTCTGATTTGTTCCGCCCACAGGCAAGGTTCCCCATCATCAGTACGGACTGGGTAAAAATTACCCCCATTATATAAACCTAGCAATTATGCTGTGCCATATCAGCATAAAGATTACTTTTACCAGTATTTAACCATAGAAGTCAATTTGTTCAAACAGTAGAGGAAGTAATTGCATAATGTTATGCATTCATATTTAATATCATAGGGAATAATTTTTAAGCAATTCTTTTAAACCTTAAAATATATTGTGGATGTAAGCCAAGTATCTAACAGGATGCAGTAGTGGAGAAAGCCCCTTTTCAATATATAAAACTAGGAAGCTCTAATACTAGTCACTCTCCCGTTGCAGACAAGGGAGTGAAGATTAAGTGCAGTGTTCAAGGGAAAGGGGAGTAGAGGACAGGACTAATTGGACCAAGATGCAGATGTAACTCATCGCCATTTTAAAGTCATACATCTGTCCTTATTTTTATACGTCACGCAACAAGACCTGGACGACGTTCAGGCTTGGGCTGATAAGTGACAAGTAACATTCGCGCCACAGAAGTGCCAGGCAATGACTATCTCCAACAAGCGTGAATCTAACCACCTCCCCATGACATTCAATGGTATTACCATTGCCGAATCCCCCACCATCAACATCCTGGGAGTCACCATTGACCAGAAACTTAACTGGACCAGCCACATAAATACTGTGGCAACAAGAGCAGGTCAGAGGCTAGGTATTCTGTGGCGAGTGTCTCACCTCCCGACTCCCCAAAGCCTTTCCACCATCTACAAGGCACAAGTAAGGAGTGTGATGGAATACTCTCCACTTGCCTGGATGAGTGCAGCTCCAACAACACTCAAGAAGCTCGACACCATCCAGGACAAAGCAGCCCGCTTGATTGGCACCCCCTCTACCACCTTAAACATTCACTTCCTCCACCACCGGCGCACCGTGGCTGCACTGTGCACCATCTACAAGATGCACTGCAGCAACTCGCCAAGGCTTCTTCGGCAGCACCTCCCAAACCCGCGACCTCTACCACCTAGAAGGACAAAGGCAGCAGGCACATGGGAACACCACCACCTCCAAGTTCCCCTCCAAGTCACCCACCATTCTGACTTCGAAGTACATCATCGATCCTTCATCGTCACTGGGTCAAAATCCTAGAACTCCCTCCCCAACAGCACTGTGGGAGTACCTTCACCACGCGGACTGCAGCGGTTCAAGAAGGTGGCTCACCACCACCTTCTCAAGGGCAACTAGGGATGGCCAATAAATGCTGGCCTTGCCAGCGACGCCCACATCCCATAAATGAATATTAAAAAATTATGAATTCCTACGTCCAAATTTGTAAACTGGTCACATTGTAATTACACCTTCCACTGGCGGGGGAAACAGAGTGTAATTATAGTGACAAGTTTACACGTAGTATTAAGACTTTTAATATTCTATAAATTGTGCTTTCTTCAAGCAGGAGATTTTAGCCTGGGTTGCGTTGGCGTTGTGGGAGAACTTTCATTTGTACGTTAATGTATATTATGCCAAATGACCCCATATATAGAATTTCTCTCTTTGGCTGATCAAAATTGAAAGGAAACCAACCACCTCTTTAAAACAAAGTGTTGAAGTAAAGGAGGCTTTCATCATGTTTGTTTTCACCATCAGGAGCCACCACCGCTTCTACCTTCATGCAATGCAGCCTGTGAAGGAGTATCGCTGTGATCTCTGTACTATGAAACTTTCCAGAGAAAGTTGGCTACCGAACAAAACAGTTCTTTTTAGATGCGTTTTGGTTACGAGCCAAAATTCTCTGGAAAGTTTAGGAGCTATGGCTAAAAGAACGGATGGTCAAAACTGAGCTGAACCTCAGCCATCTTGTTCATTCCTATGCCTAACCACATTGAGTGTTGGTAAGGCAGCCACTTTTGCAATTGTTTTTGAAGGAAACAAATGAGCTTTATAAAATTTCATGTTTACTACAAAAGTACTTGCTAGTTCATGAAACTGACCCACAATTTACACTAAAGAGAAAAAAAAATGTGCACTCGCTCAATGAAGAGCAGGGTGTAATTCAACATCCATTTCCCTGCAGGTAGCAATTCACAAGACCATGTGAAACTTCACCCACCAATGGTTCAACGTGTTCACACCGAGTAGCTGAGCCACACAGACCAGGAGGCTCTCACATTGGATCCATTTTTATGCGGAGTTCCAGGGTGACAGTAGGGTCTCAAGAGCTCTGGGTTAGAAAGGAGAAATCAGCCGGGCTGCCCATGACTGATTGCTATCCAGCAATCTTGTTGGAAGTTCGCATGTTACGAACAGGTTACGACATTACTGGGGAGATCCCCAAGATAAAACCGACTCTCATATGAATAATGAGGGCGAGCTGCCACCTGTGGAAATGTACCCCAGCAAGGAGTCAGCCCCTTCAGGAGGGAAGGAGAGCAGAAGATTGGCAAGAAACAAAAGAGTCTCTGTTATGAGCATGACCCAGTCGCTGGTGTCGATGGAGGTGTAAAGAGTTGGCTGGAGGTATGTAAAATACAGAATTCTATACCACTGTCATCATTCAACCCCACATGCAGAAGTAGACTAGGCCTATATTCTCTAGAGTTAAGAAAAATGAGGTGATCTCATTGAAACATAGAAAATTCTTACAGGACTTGACAGGGTAAATGCAGGGAGGATGTTTCCCCTGGCTGGGGAGTCTAGAACCAGGGGTCACAGTCTCAGAATAAGGGGTCGGCCATTTAGAACCGAGATGAGGAGAAATTTCTTCACTGAGGGTGGTGAATCTTTGGAATTCTCTACCCCAGAGGGCTGTGGAGGCTCAGTCGTTGAGTATATTGAAGACAGAGATCAATAGATTTTTCAATATTAAGGGAATCAAGGGATATGGGGATAGTGCAGGAAGGTGGAGTTGAGGTAGAAGATCAGCCATGATCTTATTGAATGGCGGAGCAGGCTCGAGGGGCCGAATGGCCTACTCCTGCTTCTATTTATGTTCTTATGTAAGTCCTCCCTTTCCCAAATCATTCAAATCTAAGCATTACACTTGTTAACAATTTAGTTAAATTTTGTTAGAATGCAACTGTTATTTTCACCGAATGGTTAAATTAACAACTTGTATTTATATAGCACCTTTAATGTCGTAAAACATCCCAAGATGCTTCACAGGAGCGTTATCAAACAAAAATTTGACACTGAGACACATAAGGAGATATTAGGACAGGTGATATTGGTCAAGCTTGGTCAAAGAGGTAGGTGTTAAGGAGCGTCTTAAAGGAGTAGGGAGAGGTAGAGAGGCGAAGAGGTTTAGGGAGGGAACTCCAGAGCTTAGGGCCTAGGTGACTGAAGGCATAGCCGCCAATGGTGGAGCGATTAAAATTGGGGATGTGCAAGAGGCCAGAACTGGAGGAGCGCAGACATTTAAATATAGCAAAATATTCAGTAAGTTGTTGGTAAATGCACAGCCCGGCATGAAACAGAAGCATTCAGAGTTTTCAGACCAGAAAGCCCCAGCTTCGATTCCCAGTTTATTGGGGCTTCTGATTTTGGTAGGCAGTGTTGCAACCAACCAACCACTCCATCTGCTACCCGTGCACTTTCCCCACCAGGGACCGAACAGATGAGGGGTTGGCAAAACCAGTCAGTTCACAGGACACACAGTTCCCACTGCCACTACAACAAGCTAAGTCGACACTCTTGTATATCTTGGTGTAGGAGGTGAGAAAATGGCCCAATAATCATCAGCTGTAATTTTATGATAGAAAAAGTGCCTTTAGTTTAGTTAGCTGTTGGAGTAGAGCAAAAGTTAAATCAGGAAGTAATTATTAGGTGACGTTAGGCTTGTTTTTTTTTTGAAAAAGCCCGACGATAGTAGGAGGCATAGGAATTTGGCTATAATGTTTCAGCAGACCTGTCACCAGGATGGCTCACTAAAGCACATTAAAACTCTAGAAGTATGAGTAACTATACATTTCAAACGTTACTCCGCTTTAAAAGAGACCTATCTACACAATTACAGTGCATACACAGGGGCAGTCGTTATGGAGACTATAACAATTCATCTATAATTTACCAATGTAACACATAAAACATGGATTACTCCAAGTGATGTTCACAATGCATCACATCGGGCATTAACTCCACACCGGCAGAGCTGGGTGGCAAGCTCCCTGGTCAATTATTAAGCTCAATCCTCTCCCAGACTTAGCTGCATGACATCTTGCCGGTCTTTAAACAATATACAAGTGAAGCTAACTGTATATTGCCTGGGCTGGGGAATTTTAGCTATGAGGAAAGATTGGATAGACTGGGGTTGTTTTCTTTGGAACAGAGGAGGCTGAGGGGAGACCTTATTGAGGTGTATAAAATTATGAGGGGCCAAGATAGAGTGGCTAGGAAGGACCTATTTCCCTTAGCAGAGGGATCGATAACCAGGGGGCATAGATTTAAAGTAATTGGTCAGAGGTTTAGAGGGGATTTGAGGAGAGGGGGGTGGGGGTCTGGAACTCACTGCCTGAAAAGGGTGGGAGAGGCAGAGATCCTAATAACATTTAAAAAGTACTTGGATTTGCACGTGAAGTGCTGTAACCTACAGGGCTACGGACCAAGTGCTGGAAAGTGGGATTAGGCTGGATAGCTCTTTGTCGGCCGGCACGGACAAGATGGGCCGAATGGCCTCCTTCTGTGCCGTATGATTCTCTGATTCTATATTCAGTTATACAGCCCCCAATTAAGAAAACCTCAGGGTTTCTCTAAATTCACGCAGAACAATACAAATAATCACTGCACTTGTATAAAACATGTTGGGTTCTAATTTTAATTGAAAAAAAAATGTAATATAAAGTGGGAGCAGCACATTATACCCATGCGTACTTTTCCACTGAAAACAGAGAATAATGCAAAATCTGCCCAGCTGTGTATACTGTGCCCACAGTTCTCAACACAGCTTATGCCACGCCATCAGGAGGGAGGCACCAAGTAAAGCCCGGCACTTCCCCACATGGAACGGGTCAACCCAAGCTGTTGTCATGCACCTTCCAGTCATCAGCTCAGTAACAGTATTGGTGAAAACCTGGCAGCAGGTCATCGGGCTGCCCTCAGTGAAGGGGGGGGGGGGGCGGGGGGAGTGGGCGTAAGGCTTAGCGGGTCCTAAAGAGAAGAAAACAAATAAGTTACAGAGAGGGCGAGGGGATGCTACATACTGGATAGGATCACAGCGTATTAAAAATAAAAGACATACATTTATGTAACGCATTTCTATAACGTCCCAAAGCGCTTTACAACCAATGTACTTTTGAAGTGTAGTCACTACATGTGCCAAGTTTGCACACAGCTGGGTCCCACAATCAGCATGGACTAGATAATCTGATTTAGTGATGTTGGTGGAGGGATAGAAATTGGCCAGGGGTCAACTCCCTGCTCGTCTTCAAATATGTCCACCGTAGAGGGCAGACGGGGCCTCAGTTTAACATCACACCCAAAAGGCAGCACCTCCGTCAGTGCAGCGCTCCCTCAGTACCGCACTGGAGTGTCAGCCTAGATTATATGCTCAATTTTCTGGGGTGGGACTTGAACCCACAACCTTCTGACTCGGTGGCAACGCACACCCCCACCCCAATCACACTGACTATAAAGAACAATCATTTTCCTTTTTTCTTGAAAGAACAACTGTAAAAAAAAAGCCAGGTTTTGACAAACTAAAGCAACTGGAGCAGGGATCCATTTAATTGGAAATGACACTGATTTCCTTTCACAAAAACTGCAACGACGTTTCAAATTCTTAATCTGGGCACAATTTCATTAGCCGAGATTAAATTCGGATTCTTTAACCTAATTACAGCAATACTAGTGGTTTGTGCCTAAAGCCAGTTGTCAATTAAATGAAGTGAACATTGACGAGTCAAAATGATACAAAAGCCAGAGAATCAGCAAAGACAACTGCAGCCACCCTCTGGACTTCCACAACTTCAAGCTGGACACACCGACTCCAGCAAAATTCTAATCATATAAAATCCACGATCTTGCACCAGTAGTGTATTTATGTATTCTACTTACATACCAGCTGCAGGACCACATACTGATCGAACAGCCCAGATTTTCTGACTGGGCACCATCCCCACTGGAAGTGTAGTGGGGCACAACTCCACCCCTCAAACTGTTCCTTCAAAGTTGACCTCACCAAAGTTCCTGCGGTCAGCTTAATTATAATACTGAGAGCAAGTTCTTGTCATTGTGAACACCTCCCATGGGAACTCACCCAGGGTCACAGGAAATAGCATACTGCTGCAGGATTCAAATGCTTCCAGAAACTTTAAAGGGCCAGGGACATTGAAAACTGGCTTGGGAGCAGAGCCTTAAGATATGTAAACAGAAACGGTCTGTTGGTTCTGCAGAAAGGAAGCGTCGTCAGGTTATCACAGAACCATACAGCAGAGAAGGAGGCCATTCGGCCCATAGTGCCTGTGCTGGCTCTTTGAAATAGCTATCTAATTAGTCCCAGGCCCCTGCTCTTTCCCCAGAACCCTGCTATCGCTCCAAGGCAGCAGTGCAAGTGCTGCTGGATCAAATGAGGCAGGCAAGTGGGACCCTGTTTGGTAAAGTGTGGCAAAAGTCCCCAAAGAGATCTACTCATGTCCAGTGGAAGGAGATGCTGGGCCAGTCAGAGCCAATTCATTGATCCCACGCATGGCAACTCAGTGCCATAAAAATGATCTTGGCAGGTCAGGCAAGGTAACTTGAGCCAGTCAAACCTTCCAAGAATTCACTGTACTAAACATGTCTGCCATTTAAAACCACCTCCCCCTCATTGTGTTGAAGCACTTGAAGAGCTTCTCATCAATACCCAGGAGATAGCCCAGAGTCCTTTACGTGGAAGTGTTCCTTCTCTCAGCCTTACATGCAGACCCACTAATAGCCTCACATTGCATGTAGTTGCTTGGTTTACACACCTATCATCACCCCCACTATGGTCTGCATGCTGACCCTTCGGTTGGACAGCATCACATGGTAACCAGAGGTCATTCTCACTTTTTGAATTATATTAAAGTAGCCTAGCCATAATACCAGAGGCAGATTGGTAATAGGTGATGGGCCCCCAACCTCCCCATACGAGGAGGAAGCTTTAAAGCTCCTAGGAAGGCAATACAGGGATTCAGAGACAGGAACTAAAAAGAGGTGGGTTTATCATGACTTTTCCTTCTCTTCTTTGCTATCCTACTGTACTCCACATTACCCATAGGCACACAAGCTCGTGAAATGCGCATGTCACTCCTTCTACTGAAAGTAACACAAATCCAGATATTAGAACATAACCAGGAATCTCCTGCAGACCTGCCACCCATCACAGTTTTCTCACACCAGTCATGATTCAGCATCTACCTCACACATCCAAGTCACTTTCCTAAAACACTGCAACCACTTATCGAAGCAAGAAAAACGAAATCTAAATGTGATTGCTTCAGATGCTGCCACTTACCTTGACTGCATATTCACACTCTGTCAATCACTGAAAGCTAAGTGTTGACCTTGTAAATGTCAGTACTTGGAGCAATCATGATAAGGGCCTAAAATTATGTCCCTTTCCTCTTGCATTTGTAATGTTGACAGGTGTGCTCTCAGTTTGGAGTGCGTTTCTCTGGGGATTTTAGCTCTGTTCTACATCGCTGCTCAACCTGAATAGCTGGTACAATAAAAGGGGTAGGGAGTTAGAGTGCGAGCGGTAGAGAGGAGGAGGGAGGAAGATTACTGCACCACCAATCTTTGGGAGGCTTTTTTTGAAGACTGAAAAGCTTCTAAAATGGAAATGAGAGAATATGAGCCAGCCAGAACAGATTCCTGTGACTGTCTCACAAACATAACAAAGATAATCAGTTATCAGTTCATCAAAACTCATCTCTTTCGGTACATTAAGGGGAAGATAATGCAGTGGGGCTGAAACACATTGGATATCCACTCCCCAGAAAGAGCTCTATAGTACACCTGAGGCACTCGGCATGCCTCAATCTGAATAGCAAACAATGTGAGGGCTGGGAGTCTCCACACATGCTGCGTGCTAGACTCACTAGGCACCTGACTTCAAATAAGGCCACAGCCCCATAATACAGCTGGATCACCTGAGCAGCACTTCAGCCATTGAACACCCATTGAGTGGGTACTGAAGGGGAGGGCACCATTCTAATTTTTAAAAATAATTTGGGCACCTCGACCTTTGCCCCCCCCACCCCTCCCCCCATGTCAGCAAAGTGCCTGACACACAGGACCAGCCCGCAACCCTTCCCTTGACACCCTCGCCCAACAATGCAGCCCCAATTATGAAAGACAGACCTGAATTATTAGTAAATTATGTATATAAGCAGGAAGCAAAGGGTAATGGTTGATGGGTGTTTTTTGACTGGAAGGCCATTTCCAGTGGGGTTCCACAGGTCCCTTGCTTTCTGTGGTATATATCAATGATTTTGACTTCAATGTAGGGGGCATGATATAGAAGTTTGCAGATGATACAAAAATTGGCCGTGTGGTTGATAGTGAGGAAGAAAGCTGTAGACTGCAGGAAGATATCACTGGACTGGTCAGGTGAGCACAAAAGTGGCAAATGGAATTCAATCTGGAGAAGTGTGAGGTAATGCATTTGGGGAGGGCTAACAAGACAAGGGAATACACAATAAATGGTAGGATACTGAGAAGTGCAGAGGAACAGAGGGACCTTGGAGTGCATGTCCACAGATCCCTGAAGGGTAGCAGGACAGGTAGATAAGGCGGTATAGGGGATACTTTCCTTTATTAGCCGAGGCAAAGAATATAAAAGCAGGGAGGTTATGTTAGAACTGTATAAAACACTAGTTAGGCTGCAGCTAGAATACTGTGTACATTTCTGGTCACCACATTACAGGAAAGATGTGATTGCACTAGAGAGGGTACAGAAGAGATTTACGAGGATGTTGCCAGGACTGGAGAATTTTAGCTATGAGGAAAGATTGGATAGTCTGGGGTTGTTGTCTTTGGAACAGAGGAGGCTAAGGGGCAATTTAATTGTGGTGTATCAAATTATGAGGGGCCTAGATAGAGTGGATAGGAAGGACCTATTTCCATTAGCAGAAGGGTCAATAACCAGGGGGCATAGATTTAAAGTAATTGGTAGAAGGATTAGAGGGGAGTTGAGGAGAACTTTTTTCACCCAGAGGGTGGTGGGGGTTTGGAACTCACTGCCTGAGTGGGTGGTAGAGGCAGAAACCCTCATCACATTCAAAAAGTACTTGGATATGCACTTGAAGTGCTGCAACCTACAGGACTACGGACCAAGAGCTAGAATTTGGGATTAGGCTGGATAGCTCTTTTTTGGCCAGCACAGACACGATGGGGTGAATGGCCTCCTTCTGTGCCGTAAACTTCTATGATATGACCTCACTTTACCTAGCAAGGTCAACCCCCTTTTATGCAGGGTCGGTACCAATGCCACATTACTGCAGTTGCATTATTGACCCCCATCTTTCCTAACATGGTATCTAATTGTAGTTTAATCTCCTAAAAGATATGGGGGTAAAAATTCACTTGGTTGCGCCTCCCGTTAGCGCCTTAAGAGGGCGCTAATGGGGCGCAAAGCCGCTAACGCCCGGGCGCAGCGATGTTTGCGCCGCTCGGGAACTTAACTAGAGATTGTGCGGCGGCGCTAAACTTTACCGCTGCGACCACCTGCGCGCGCAGATTGTGACGTCATTCCATGGTGCAACGCCCTTGTGGCGCCCCGGAGCGGAAATTGAGTGGCGCCCCCTGCCTTACCGCCTGGCGCATCCAACGACCAGAAGACTGGAACGCTATCAATCGCTGTGGGGCTGGGGGGGGCGCTATTTAAAGGGGGCCTCTTCCTGTCTTTTATTGTTGGTGGCATTTTTGAACTACGCATTCTGAGAGAGAGAGGGAGAGACTTCTGGAGAGATTCAACGTTGTGTGAAGGAGTTTTGGGTACTGAGCAGCACTTTGCAGGTTCATTTTGATTTGCCATTCCTTGTATCGATTTAGCAGAGACTGTGGGAGCTGCACTCTGAGCTCTTTGCCTGGTACTCTCCATTGTTCTTTCCAGCACATTTGATGTGCAAGTCTCTCCAGGCCGAGATTCAAGGCTGCAATGAACAGGATGTGGATGGAAAGCAAGATTAACCATCCCCTTTAAGAACTGGCCCGTGCCATTGTGTGTGTGTTCCATTGCTGACTGACATTACATGAGCTTCGCCAGCGCTCTGAGTTAGCGCCTCACTCCTTGGCCTTTGCGCCTTAAGACAGGTGTGCAGCGCCTGATTTAGCGCTCCACTCACCTCCCGGGGCGGTAAAAGTGAAGTTTCCAGTCAGTGCCGATAATTAGCGGCAGGCGCTAATATTTGCGTCCAGATGATATTTGCGCCCCAAATGGGGCGCGACCTAATTTTTCCCCCATGGTTTCTATTACCTTGCAAGGTAGATTATTCCAAACATTTATCATTCTTTAAGTAAAGACGTTTCTCGTACTATCTGTTGGAAGCTTACTTTTAATTCATTTTTATTTACGTCCTCTGGTTCTACTTTCGTGACACAGTTTGAAATAATAATCTGGTTTTACCTTCCACTATCTAATACTTGACTACATCTTCTGTGGCATTCTATGGGGAGTCAGAGAATTTGCGGTTTTATAACGATAGGGGTGTTTATACATCGTGGCAACTCATTCGCAGTGACCGAAAAAATCAAATTCCAGTTTAATAAATGGAATGACGTGATTTTCACGGGTGCTTTGGGGATTGATTTTCACAACTCTGTCCATTATTCTGTGAAAACTGCAAATGAGTGGCCTTTATATTTCTTTACCCATGTATTTACTGTTTATCCTTTACCGCTTTTAATGCTGGAATTACGTTAACAGGATGGTCTGCGAGATGCACTAATTGAAGGTGGTTATCTGGGGCTCGAAATTTCAATGCTGCTATGCTGCCATCTGAACTGGGGTGGAGTGGAGTGGGACCTCTGCTCGGCATGAGGACACAGCACTGATCCCCACCATAAATAGTGGGGGGGTCAGCTAATTTAAATAGGCAGAGACATGTGCGGGCTGACTAAATACGGCCTGCAATGCCTCAGATATGCTGGAGGGGACAAGAAGCAGAAAACTCCGACACAGACAGGACTTGGGCCCCAAATGTGCCCTGAACGGCTGACAGAGGAGTCAGAGGTGAAAAATACCTAGAGGCAAGAAAGAGACCTGGTGCGGCAGTATGATATAAAACCTGCTGGGCTTCAAAGGGACATGGCAACACTGGGGGAAGCAGGTAACCTGGCCAAGAAGGATGTCAGCCAGAATGATGAGCATACTTCAGGGAGTGAGACAAACCTGTCCTTAATGGATGCAACCCATGCCCTTTTACCTCCACCCTCCTCACTGTCCAGGGCCCCAAACACTCCTTCCAGGTGAACCAGCGATTTACTTGTACTTCTTGCAATTTAGTATACTGTATTCGCCACTCACGATGCGGTCTCCTCTACATTGGGGAGACCAAACGCAGATTGGGCGACCGCTTTGCGGAACACCTCCGTTCAGTCCGTAAGGGTGACCCTGAGCTTCCGGTCGCCTGTCACTTTAATTCTCCGCTCCACTCCCACTCAGACCTCACCATCTTCGGCCTTTTACACTGTTCCAATGAAGCTCAACGTAAGCTCGAGGAACAGCACCTCATCTTTCGATTAGGCACTTTACAGCCTTCTGGACTCAACATAGAGTTCAACAATTCCTCTGCCCCTATTTTTTTTCCCCCCCCCCCATTTATTTTTTTTTCTCTCTCCCACATGACAGCTGTCTTTCATTCTGCCATTTACACTTCATCTAGAGCCATCTTTTGTTTCTTAACTTGTCACATTACCATCTCCTTTTGCCTTGCACCATCATCCCTTTTGTCTCTTAATCTCTCCTGCCTTCCATCCTATCACAGACCTTCCCTTTTGTTCTTTCCTCCCCCCCCCTTTTCCCTGCCCCTACACTTGCTTAAAAACCTGTTCCATCTCCAGCTTTTTCCAGTTCAGACAAAGGGTCATCGACCTGAAGCGTTAACTCTGTTTCTCTCTCCACAGTTGCCGCCTGACCTGCTGAGTATTTCCAGCATTTTCTGTTTTTATTTCAGATTTCCAGCATCCACAGTAATTTGCTTTTGTATTACTGTCCTTAATGGGGATAGGGAGGAGGAGGAGGAACAGTCGGTTTGGGGTTGGGGACGATGGTGGCTGTGGCAGTGATCCCCAAAACTCCTTTGCATTGCACAAAGTAGTTTAATGACTACACCACAGCAGCCAAGGTAAGCTACTGGAACCTTCCTTGCAGTTTCTTTATACATGTGTGGTGAAAGTAAAAACTATCCCATGGCACTAGATGGAAGAAGAGCAATGGAATTCCCCACGGCCAACATTTATCCCTCAACCAACACCACCAAAAAACAGATTAACTGGCCATTTCTCATTTGGGAGCCCTTGCTGTGCACAAATTAGCGGCCATATTTGCCTACATTACAACAGTGACTACACTTCAAAAATAATTAATTAGTTGTGAAGCACTTTGTGAAGCTCCATCTCAACCTCAGTAAGCTCCCCGCTGGAGTGGAGCTAATCTACAGAACAAATGGGAAACTGTTCAATCTCCGTCACCTCCAGTCCAGATCCAAGGTCATCCCATCCTCTGTCATCGAATTACAGTCTGCAGACAACGCTTGCGTCTGCGCACACTCGGAGGCCGAACTCCAAACCATCGTCAACACCTTCACCGAAGTGTACGAGAGCATGGGCCTTACACTAAACATCAGTAAGACAAAGGTCCTCTATCAACCTACCTCCGCCACAGAGTACTGCTCCCCGATTATCAAATTCCATGACGAGGCCTTGGACAACGTCCATACCTCGGGAGCCTACTGTCAACAAGGGCAGACGTCGAGGACGAAGTCCAACACCGCCTTCAGTGTGCCAGTGCAGCCTTCGGTCACCTGAGGAGGAGAGTGTTTGAAGACCAGGACCTCAAACTCAGCACCAAGCTCATGGTCTACAGAGCAGTAGTGATACCCGCCCTCCTGTATGCTTCAGAGACATGGACCATGTACAGCAGGCAGCTCAAAGCACTAGAGGGGTACCACCAATGCTGCCACCGCAAGATCCAGCAAATCCATTGGCAGGATAGGCGCACCAACGTCAGTGTTCTCGCTCAGGCCAACATCCCAGCATCAAAACTTTGACCACGCTCAATCAGCTCCGATGGACGGGCCACATTGTTCGCATGCCCGATACGAGACTCCCAAAACAAGTGCTCTACTCGGAGCTCCGACACGGCAAGAGAGCCCCAGGTGGGCAGAGGAAACGCTTCAAGGACACCCTCAAAGCCTCCTTGGAAAAAGTGCAATATCCCCACCGACACCTGGGAATCCCTGGCCCAAGACCGCACAAAGTGGAGGAGAAGCATCCTGGAAGGCGCCGAACACCGAGTCTCTTCGCTGGGAGCAAGCGGAAGCCAAGCGCAAACAGCGGAAGGAGCGCACATCAACCCAAGCACCCCACCCACCTGCCCCACCTGTGACAGAGACTGTAGGTCCTGCATTGGACTCAGTCACCTGAGAACTCATTTTTAGTGTGGAAGCAAGTCATCCTCGGTTACGAGGGACTGCCTAAGACGACTTTAGGACATCCCAAGGAGGTGAACGGTGCTATATAAATGCAAATTCTTTCATTCTTCAAAATTAATGTGTCATGTGTCTGCCCATTTTCATAACCGATCTATATCCTTTCGTCTTTAAGTCTTGCTGCGCTCTTCTCTCCCTATTTATGTGTTGTCAACAGATTTGGCCATCCAACAGTTGCTTTTGGTATACAGACAATTTATGCAGATGAGAAAAAGATTGACCTCTGGTGCTATCAGTCAACCCCTCCTGTTCGTAATCCGAAATGACACCTTTCACAAGTCTCTTGACTTTTATTTTAAACCAATTTCTTATGCAGCCTCATGTTACACCAGGGATTCATATGGGTTTCAGTTCAATTACAAGTCTTTCAAATGGAATCTTGTCAAAAGCGTTCATACACTGTAAGTAAACGGTCATAGGGAGTGCCACTATCTATTTTAGTGGTGACATCCTGAAAAAAAAAATCAAGATTTGTTTGGCACGATTTTCTCTGGTTGTTTTTGATTGAGTTCTTGCTATCAAGCACCAGACCTCTTCAATCTGTCCTCAGAATAGTTTATATTATTTTTAACTGCTATTGATGTTAAGCTAATGGGCCTGTAGTTGTCTGGTCAGCTTGGGCACCTGTCATAGAATCATAGAATAGTACAGCTACAGAGGTGGCCATTCGGCCCATCGAGTCTGCGCCGGCTCTTTCGAAAGCTATCCGGATAGTCCCACTCTTTCCCCATATCCCTGCAATTTTTTTCTCCTTCAAGTATTTATCCAATTCCCTTTTGGAGGCTACTATTGACTTGGTTTCCACCACCCTTTCAGGCAGTGGATTCCAAATCCTAACCACTCGTTGTGTAAAAAAGTTTTTCCTCCTGTTGCCTCTGGTTCTTTTGCCAATCACCTTAAATCTGTGCCCTCTGGTTATTGACCCTTCAGCCATTGGAAACAGTTTCTCTTTATTTACTCTATCTAAACCCTTCATGATTTTGAACACCTCTATCAAATCTCCTCTTAGCCTTCTCTGCTCTGAGGAGAAGAACCCCAGTTTCTCTAGTCAATTCACGTAACTGTAATCCCTCATCCCCGGATCCATTCGCATAAATCTCTCCAAAGCCTTCACGTCCTTCCTAATGTTTGGTACCTAGAATTGGACGCAATACTCCAGCTGGGACCGAACTAGTGTATTATATACAAAAGCTAAATACTGCGGATGCTGGAAATCTGAAATAAAAACAGAAAATGCTGGAAATACTCAGCAGGTCAGGCAGCATCTGTGGAGAGAGAAACAGAGTTAACGCTTCAGGTCGATGACCCTTCGTCAAAACTGGAAAAAGCTGAAGATGGAACAGGTTTTTAAGCAAGTGTAGGGGCAGGGGAGGAAATAACAAAAGGGAAGGTCTGTGATAGGATGGAAGGCAGGAGAGATTAAGAGACAAAAGGGATGATGGTGCAAGGCAAAAGGAGATGGTAATGGGACAAGTTAAGAAACAAAAGATAACTCTAGATGAAGTGTAAATGGCAAAGGCATAATGATAGACAGCTGTCATGTGAGAGAGAGAGAGAGAGAGAGAGAGAGAGAGAGAAAAAAAGATAGGGGCAGAGGTTATGGTCTGAAATTGTTGAACTCGATGTTGAGTCCAGAGGGCTGTAGGGTGCCTAATTTAAAGATGAGGTGCTGTTCCTCAAGCTTACGTTGAGCTTCATTGGAACAGTGTAAGAGGCCGAGGACGGTGAGGTCTGAGTGCGAGTGGAGCGGGGAATTACAGTGACAGGCGACCGGAAGCTCGGGGTCACCCTTACGGACGGAACGGAGGTGTTCCGCAAAGCAGTCACCCAATCTGCGCTTGGTCTCCCCAATGTAGAGGAGACCGCATCGTGAGCAGCGAATACAGTATACTAAATTGCAAGAAGTACAAGTAAATCGCTGTTTCACCTGAAAGGAGTGTTTGGGGCCCTGGACAGTGGGAAGGGAGGAGGTAAAAGGGCATGTGTTGAATCTCCTGCACTTGCACGTGCCGGGCGAAGGGGAAGGGGTGTTGGGGGTGATAGAGGAGTGGACCAGGGTGTCGCGGAGACAATGGTCCCTTCGGAATGCTGAAAGGGGAGGCGAGGGGAAGATGTGTTTGGTGGTGGGATCACGCTGGAGGTGGCGGAAATGGCGGAGGATGATCCGTTGAATGTGGAGGCTGGTGGGGTGAAAGGTGAGGACAAGGGGAACCCTATCGTGGTTCCGGGAGGGAGGGGAGGGGGATGAGAGCAGAAGTGCGGGAAATAGAACGGACACAGTAGAGGGGAATCCTCGGTTGAGGAAAAAGGAAGACATGTTGGAAGCACTAGTATGGAAGGTGGCATCGTCAGAGCAGATGTGGCGGAGACGGAGAAACTGGGAGAATGGAATGGAGTCCTTACAGGAGGCGGGGTGGGAGGAAGTGTAGTCCAGGTAGCTGTGGGAGTCAGTGAGCTTATAGTAAATGTTTGTCAATAGCCTATCCCCAGAGATGGAGACAGAGAAGTTGAGGAAGGGAAGGGAAGAGTCGGAGATGGACCATGTGAAGGTGAGGGAAGGGTGGAGTGTTTTATATAGGTTCAGCATAACTTCCTCATTCTTCCTACCAAAATGCATCAAATTTTGTCTGCCATGTGTCTGTGCATTTCACCAACCTGTCTATATCCTGTTGAAGTCTATTACTTTATAACGTTATATTTGCCTGTGCATAAATGTACTAGAAGGTTACAAATTTGAATTCACCTGCTTGTTGTTCCAACTCCACTTTCTTGAATTTGAGTTTGCACTGCCATTTTGTTAGCCATGGCCGTTGCATCTTTTAATTCCAATCCTAGCCTTTTCTCCTTATTCCTTAAGACCCATACTTCATAAGACCACAAAATATAGTTACTGCTCATCGGGCATGTGTTTCCCTCCCCCCTCCCCCCGAGGTTTATCAGACTTTGCGAGCTTCCAGTCTACACTGAATCCACAGCCATGTGCGAGGACCTGGCTTCAATCCTGCAGGTCTGCAGATGTCACCAGGACTTGAACGGTACATCCACAACTAGTTATTACACGCTCCTAGAACTCAGCTCAGTGACTGTAACTTGCTTTGTAGATAACATTTTCTCGATTTCCTGCAGTACCATAATTGTGTGTTATAATATTTATGTAAAAGTAATAAATATTTCTTTTCAAGCCAAACTTATTTGGATTCTTTCACTATTACGTATGATCCAATGATCATGTGATATTTTGTTGGATGTTAAGAGAGCGTTCCTGCATTTAGTTTTGCCAATACACTATTGGATTTATGGATAAACATCTACAGATTGTAGCAGAGAGTGCAGGCCCATGGTGCAGTGCTTTCTACACAATAGAGGAGCAAAGCACCAATGCTAAAACAGAAGTGGCAGGCAATCAAAGCAAGCTCAAGAAAGCTGGAAAGATGAGAAATGAGAGTTATATATGTAGCTAGGCACTCATAGTAAAGTAAATTATGGGCATCAGTATCAGGACAAGTTTACCTTAGAAAGCTTAACCTGAACTAATCCAGTAACCTGCTGCGATTGAAAGAGAAAAGAAAGAAAAGAGAAGAACGACTTGCATTTATATAGCGCCTTTTACGACCACCGGACATCCCAAAGTGCTTTACAGCCAATGAAGTACTTTTGCAGTATAGTCACTGTTGTAATGTAGGAAATGCGGCAGCCAATTGCACACAGCAAGCTCCCACAAACAGCAAACATAGAAACATAGAATCTAGGAGCAGGAGTAGGCCATTCGGCCCGTCGAGCCTGCTCCGCCATTCAATACGATCATGGCTGATCATCCAAATCCAGTACCCTGTCCCTGCTTTAATCCCCACAGTACACATATCCCACCCTACCCCCGTAACCCCACGTATTTAATTCCCCCTAACATATCCCATCCTATCCCCATAACCCCACATATTTAATCCCCCCCTAACACTAAGGGTCAATTTATCATAGCCAAATCAACCTAACCCGCACATTTTTGGACTGTGGGAGGAAACCGGAGCACCCGGAGGAAACCCACGCAAACACGGGGAGAATGTGCAAACTCCACACAGACAGTCACCCGAGGTCAGATTCGAACCCGGGTCTCTGGCGCTGTGAGGCACCAGTGCTAACCACTATGCCACCGTGTTGCCCAGATAATGACCAGATAATCTGTTTTAGTGATGTTGATTGAGGGGTAAATATTGGCTAGGACACCGGGGATAACTCCCCTGCTCTTCTTCGAAATAGTGCCATGGGATCTTACTGTAGGCATGGCACTTTACATTCAAGTAAGCACGAGGTCATACATCTGTCCTGCTGGCAAAAAAGTACAGCTTAAAATATTCATTTGTTCGATGCATACTTGGTTTTGTGACAAAACAGAGATTTCTGTATTTTATTTCATATAGTTCTGAATAGCTGTAATGGAGGTTTCGAACCCAATTTTGTAATAATGAATGGACTCATTGTTTATGGGATTAGGCCAGATAAATTCATTTAGAAATTAATCAGGACAGAGGGACTTTGTTCTAGGTTCTAACCATATTGTACATTATCGACATATTAACAGGTCCTCAGACGTGTGACCAATTTCTCATCAGCATTCTATGCAATAGCCTTGGCTCAATGGTAGTACTCTTGCCTCTGAGTCAGAAGGTTGTGGGTTCCAACCACATTCCAGAAACTCGAGCACCTTTTCCTTTTTGTCTGTCCTTCCTAAATGTTGAGTAGCCTGGAACATTCAGTTCCCAGCTTTGGTTACCCTGCAACCATGTCTCTGTAATGGCAATTACATCATACCCATTTACTTCTATTAGTGCCACTAATTCATCCACCTTGTTGCGAATGCTACGTGCATTTAGATAAAGTGCCTTCAACTTTGCCTGTTTAATATTTTTCTGCACTTTGACCCTCTTTACTGTTGGCCTTTGTTTCTGCTCCCTACTAGTTTTGCTGACTACAGTACTTTTCTAACTTGCACTTCCAGCTTTGTTTCTCTGTTCTGGGCCCACACTTAGGTTCCCAGCCCCCTGACAAACTAGCAAACCCCCGTTAAAATATTGGTCCCAGTTCTGCTGAGGTGTAACCTGTCCAGCTTGTACAGGTCCCACCTTCCCCAGAATCGGTCCCAATGCCTCAGGAATTTAAATCCCTCCCTCCTACACCATCTCTCCAGCCACGCATTCATCTGGTCTATTCTCCTATTTCTGCTCTCGCTAGCACGTGGCACTGGGAGTAATCCGGAGATTACTACTTTTGAGGTCCTGCTTTTTAATTTATTTCCTAGCTCCCTACATTCTGCTTGCAGGACCTCGTCCCTCTTTCTACCTATGTCGTTGGCACAGATATGGACCACAACCTCTGGCTGTTTACCCTCCCCCTTCCAGAATGTCCTGCAGCCGCTCAATGACATCCTTGACCCTGGCACCAGGGAGGCAACATACCATCCTGGAGTCACTTCTGCGGCCACAGAAACGTCTATCTGTTCCCCTCACTATTGCTCTCCCTGGGGCTCCAAAAAACTGAGAAAACACTCCTGTGAAGCATCTCGAGAGGTTTTACTACATTAATGGCGCTATATAAATGCAAGTTGTTGTTCAATTGGTCATTTATCTCATTGCAGTTTGTGAAGTGCCTACACTTCAAAAATACATCTTTGGCTTGAAGTGTTTGTTGGCACAGAGGTCGTGAAAGGTGTCATATAAATGCATGTGCTTCTTTCTTGTACCATTCTGTCTTTAATCATCGATGATTAACAACTGACTTCAAAATTACTGGGACTGAATAATTACCAGGGAATTCTCCCAGTTTTTAGATCTGGCAGGAAATTCAAATTTGTGGATTGAAGGGAGATTTACATTTTCCATGTACAACCAACCATTCATCTGGAAACCTTACCAAGACTTTCATCCAAAGTCTTCCCACCACACAAATATAGTACATTCAGAAAAAAGGTACTTTAACCCCTTTTGGGTTGATTCCAATGTTTAAAGTATTGTGCTGATTCAGTCTTTCTGTACTATTTGGGTTCTGTGCATTAATTGACCTGTAAATAAATCAGACCAAGGAAAAAATGGACATCAGCCAAAGATGATGATATCTGGATTGGTCACCAAAAACCTAATCAAAGCGGTGGGCATTAGAGTGTCGTCAAAGAGGAGCACGGTATTAGTGGATCCTTATGCTGCTCCTTTCATGTGCTTGAACCGCCCTTGCCCTTTTCTGGGGTTGTAATAATTGGCCCCTAACAATCATGATCATTTTCCTTTTAGTCAGGTATAACTCCAGCCACCGGAGAGTTTCCCCATTGACCCCAGTTATGCTCGGGCTTCTTGGTGCCATAGTCAGTTGAATGATGCCTTGATGTCAAGGGGAGCTACTCTCACCTCTCCTCTGGGATTAAGCTCTTGCGTCCAATTCTCGATAATGGATGTGATGAGGTCCGAAGCCAAGTAGTTATGGTAAGTTGAGCATCAGTAAGCACATTACTGGCAAGTAGCTTGATTTATTGATTACTTCGTCTGTCACTTTACTGATAATTGTAATGAAGGTCGATAGGATGGTAATTGGCTGGGTTTTTTGTGAATAGGGCATACCTGGACAATCTTCTACATGGAAGGCTAAATGTCAGTGTCATAGCTGTACTGGCAGCTTGGCTGGGGAGGCAGCAAGCTCTGGTGCTCATGTCTACATCAGTACTGCCGGAATGTTGTCAGGGCCTATAGCCTTCACTGCGGCCAGTATGCTCAACAAATTGCCTAGATACTGGCATCCTCATCCACTCGCTTTGAATGAAGACCTAGAAATTGGATATGGCCACAAAACGGGCACTGTTAAGGCCCAACGATGTTAAGCTGTGCCACCTCAAAATGGTCTAGGTAGCACACAAAATTCGTGCTCAGTCCTCATTAAAGTGATTGTAGTCTTGATTTCAGCGCCAATACTGCTGCTCATTAGCTTAATGCTCAACAGGTGGGCCAATATCAGGTCCATTCTAATTCCCAAGGCTAGAAATTCGTTATAGCCAAGAAATTGGCAGTGTTTAGACTAAAAATGGTTAAGTAGCACCAGTTGAAAATCATCTAGGCTGCAAAATTCATCCTCACTCCTCATTAAAATGATTGCAGTCATGATCCTCGTCTAAAAACCCAAGCTTATTGGCATTACACTGAAAAGATGGATCAATATCAGGAGCAGTCTAAACGCAAGTAATGATTGCCACAGACTTTTTCAACTACTTAAAGAAGAGGTTCATTGATGCTGCAGCACCTCATTCTCAGCATTGTTGTGTGTGCAACTGCCTCAACAACCATAAGAAAGACAAGAAGAAGGAGCACTTAACAAATCCTGATGGCAGATCACCGCCCCAGGGAGAGAGCCTGGAGGTTTTCCGATGAAGCTTTGGAAGCATTGGTTTTAGCGGTGGAAAGAAGACAGATGATCCTGTACCCGCCAACTGACAGGAGGCCCTCGACACAAATCTGCCGGACTATGTGGAGGGAGATGGTACACCAGGTCATGGGCAGCACTGTGGTCCCCAGGACCCACACACAGTGCAGGAAGAAGTTTAACGAGCTCACACGGGTGGTCAGGGTGTGTGAAGGTTTCAAGAAATGCTACATACCAACATCTGTACCACAAACGTCTTACACTGCTCAATGAACCACACCCCCAGCACTCACCCACCAACAATCTCTACCTAGCAACACTCATGCCCACATCTCACAAAATGACAGCTATTCAACTATGGCAGGCACAAGGGTCATTAGTTATTAGAATTCATGTGACATGTGCAATATGTTTATAGATAAATTTATTAATTGTGTTGTGAATATTTTGTGGTCTCTCTCATTTCACCTTTGCACCCAGAAGGATGCTATCATATGGCCTGAGACAGGGATTGGATGATGGGGATGTGGTGAGCTATGGGGATCCGGGATTTCATTCATGTGAATGAATGAGTTTGATGAGCCGGTCAGGGACAGCCTGTCTGGAAGGCTAATTGTCTCGGTGCCTCCGCCTTAGTTCCTGGAGGGCGAGGTCCACTGCCAGTACAACCCCCATGACTTTTAGCAAGTGTTGTAGCTTGAAGCTTTTCAGAAATAATTCTGGAGTTTTGTACTTACCACAACACTCCCTGATACCAAATAACCTTGAAATGAATAAAGAAAACTCTTCAGTGGCAGGAAGTAGCACACAGCCACTCAAACTTCAAAAACCTGTCAGGTCCGAGTGATTGGTGAGGATCCCTTTAAATAGCGTCGCTGGAGCCGGCTTCTTGCTGCTGCACGCCACCTGAAGCTGTCGTTGCTTTCTCCAGCCCATAAGTTCAATGACCAAAACGAAGTTGGGAGACTGGGCATCAAGTGAGCGTTGCACACTCACCGACGTCATGATCTCCGTGATTGCAATGTCCCTGGCGATCGAATTTACCAGCAGTGTTACTGGCAAGACGGATATGGCATGCAGCGCTGGAACTGCCATCAGCTGGCGGTAAAGCTTTAAACGGCATTTTGGCGCCATCTCGTGGTGCTAAACAAACGAATTTCTCCCCCCCCTAGTCATGGTTGCCACAGGCTTTATTCAGTACATAACGGAGGTGCATTAATGCTACAGCACCTCATTGTCAAGCCACTCAGTGTAGCTGCAAGAAGGTAGTGCAAAACCATAGCAGAGCATCAGCAAAGGGAGAGCCCACAGATTTTCTGACGCGGCTCTTGAGGCACTGGTCGTGGCGAAGAGGCGCGCGGTCCTCTTCCCACACACTGGCAGGAAGCCCTCGCCGCACACCTCGTTAAGCCTCTGGCAGGAGATAGCCGCCCATGTCACGGCCAGCACTGTGGTACCAAGGTCCGCCATCACATGCCAAAAGAAGTCTAATGACTACACACGGCAGGTCAAGGTTAGTGAAGGCATAAGCAAATGCCATATCCCACCATCTGCACCACAAGCCTCACGCAATATGCGCCACACCCGCAGCACGCACCTACCAACAATCTCTACCGATCACTACTCACACATCACAATCAGAACTTCACTTCACTTTACCCTCACAACCTTACCCCTGCTGCAACACTCACACCCACCACACACTGACAGCGATTCAACTATAGCAGGCACATCACCCAAACACATTGCCCCACACTCACTCATACTTTTTCTTGCAGGCCAAAGTCGCACACAACCAGAGGGAGCAGCAACAGATAGGCAGGGGCCAGGCTGACATCCATGACCTCAGCCAGCTGGAGGAGTGTGTGCTGGACATCATTGGACGGCAGATCATAGAGGCCGTGGCGACAGATGAGGTTCAACCCCTTGGGGACAACAGCAGATGTTCATTCCTAATCCTCCTCCTCACATCCCACTTCCCCTGCAGCCCACAATCTCTTCTCACTTTCCAAGCTACTCATGCTGTATGCATGCATTTCTGGCTTCACCCCACCCTCCCCTCATCATAACCTGACTCTTGTGCCTTTCCGCTTTCAAATAATCAACAAGCACCTGAGCAGCCTGTCCCTGAGGGCACCGTAGAGAGTGAAGGAGAAGAAGAGGAGGAGGAAGACACCGCATCAGTCACTCGCAGACACCAGCTCAGAAACTGGCACTACGCGTACTTTAGAGGCTAGTGTAGAAGTGGGGATGTGCACAGGGTGAAGTACCAGGCACGAGTGGGCTGCAGAAAGTCCAGAGGGAAAGGGTAGCTCAGGGGCCATCTCCCCAGAGGGAGAGTTCGTGCAAGAGTTCTGCTGCACAGGACTCAGATGAGGACCTCGATGGGGCAGCCTTTAGAAGGGTAATAGGCATGCACACCGAATTGATGGTGCACTGGCAAGCCTGCCAGAGAGCATCTCGGCAATGTCAAGGAATGTGGAGGAGTCCGCCTCCAACATTGCACAGGGCTCTGCACAGAGCATGGAGCCCAGGATTTCCAGCCTGGAGATGATGGTACACAAACAGACAGTGTCAACCCAGCCATGATGCTGCATGTGATGGGCGATGTCACAGCTTCCATTGCTGCACAGCGGAAGCAACCCAAAGTCTTAGTGCTGCAGCAGAAGCACAGATTACTCTTATGCCGTCTGTTTGGCGTAATCGAAACTCAGACTGCTCTCATACACAGTGTCAGTGTGATGCCATCCAAGCTCAGACCGCTGTCATGCAGCATCAGCTTGAAGCCACCCAAGCTCAGACTGCTGCCATCGCGGCTGGGTTTACCACCGTTGACCGGGGCTTGCAGGGTGTTGCAGGCCGGCCAGCAATCTGTGCGCCAGCAGATTGCTAGGAATGCGGAGGTGCTGCCCCGGGGGAGTGGCAGTGGAGCAGGACCCTTGTCATTGCCCTTGTCGCTGCCCGTCTGCCAGCCCAGACTGCTGCCGCCTATGGCGAGGTGGTGCAGTCTACAGCCGGGCCTTCTAGGGCCACAGCTACTCGAGGTCATCCTGCAAGGCCATTTGAAGTCTCCCGCATGGAAACTCAGCAGCCTTCCACCAGCCATGCTGCAACCACTGGCGGAGAACTTCATAGGGAACACTAGATCAGGAAAAGGCACACGAATGACAGGCACGAAGAGATTGCACAAGGGTGATTAGTTAATGTAAATATATGTGAATTATTTGATAAGATTCCAAACAAAATCAATAAACTTATGAATCTTTTGTGCCCAGGAGAATGCTGAGAGATAGGGATGGTACGATGGGGATGTGGTGAGCAATGGGGATCTGGGGTTTCATTCATTGGAATCGGAGTCTCACAAGCCATTCATGGAGAGCCTATCCAGAAGGACGATTGGCTGCCTGCCTCCTCCCTCCTCTTCATAGTCCTCCTCCTGAAGTGGTGCTGCAATTCCTGGCCAATGTGAAGCATGCAGCAGACCACCACGAAATGGGACACCCGCTCCGCTGAGTACTGGACGGCTCCTCCAGAGCGGTCAAGGCAGCGGAACCATTGCTTCAGTGGCCTGATGATGCTCCTAGTAGAAGCATGGCTCTCATTATAGGAGTGCTGGGCACACGTGTTGAGGTTGCGGAGGGGAGTCATGAGTCAGGTGGAGAGTGGATAGCCCTGGTCTCCGATCAGCCACGCTCAAGTTTGCTGTGGTTGCTGGAAGATTGTTGGCACACCGGACTGACTCAGGATGAAGGAATCGTGTCTGCTGCCAGGATAGCGGGCATTGACATTGAGGAATCACTGGACGTGGTTGCACACCACCTGCTCATTAAGTGAGTGGTGGCCTTTGCGGTTATGGACGATCTCAGGATTATGCGGCGCCCGCAAAGCCACGTGTGTGCAGTCTATGGCACCTTGCACCATGGGGAAGCCCGCTATCCTGGCAAAGACACATGCACGTTCGTCCTGCTTCTCTCTGTTGAGAGAGAAGACAACGTAGTCCCTTCTCCTGGTGTAGAGAGCCTTAGTGACCTCCCCAATGCAGCAATGCATGGCAAACTGAGAGATGTTAGCTATGTCTCCTGCTGCAGACTGGAAGGATCTGCTGGCAAAGAAATTGAGGGCCAGGGTGACTTTGAGGGCTACTGGGAGAGCCGTGTTCTCCCTGCTCGGAGGCTGCAGGTCTGGTTGCAGGAGATGGCAGAGTTCTGTGACCATCTCCTTGGTGAAGCGTAGCCTCTTAATACACTGTTCCTCACTTAAGTGGATGCAGGAGAAGTGCTGTCGGAAGACCCTAAGTGGGTAAAGCCTCCTGTTGCGAGTCCTCATGGCCCTCCTCCTCCTCCTCCCTCTGTGCGCATGTTCCCAACTTCCTCGCTGTCTCCGCTCCCTCTGCCGAAGATCCTGGAGCGTGAGGTCGACTGCCAGTACAGCCCCCATGACTGTGAGCAAGTGTTGTGAGCAGAAGGCTATAAAATAAATAATGAATGCGTTCTGCACTTGCAACAACACTCCCTGTTACCTTAGAAACTTTAAAGTTAATAAAGCTGGTGGAGTTGCAGAAAGTAGCAGAGCCAGTCAAACTGAACAAACATGTCAGGTGCAAGCAGCTGCTGATGAGCCCTTTAAATACCGCTGCTGGAGCCTCCTTCCTGCTTCTCAACACTTGCTCTGCCTGTCGTTGTTAAGGCATGCTGGTAAGTGCAGTGGCGAAATCCAATGTTACAGATTGGGCGTCAAGTGAGCGTTGCACACTCGCTGACGTCACAATCTGGTTAATTTCAATCACTTCAGTGATACCGGCAGCACTGCTGGCCATCGCAAAATGGCAGCCGCCGCGAGACCCACCGCTAGCTGATGCCAGAGCCGCCATTTTCTCGCTCCATTATGACGGTAACGGCTGGCGTTAAACAGCCGAATTTTTAGGCCGAAGACTCTTGCAAATACTTCAACCTTGTCTCATGCAAGTACTCTGGTCCACCATGGTTGAGGATGGAGATGTTCATGAAGTAGTCTACTCCCAATGATTGTCCACCACTATTTGACAGGATGTGATACGGCTAGAGAGCTTTGAGCCATTGGTTGTGGGGCTGCTTACTTCTGTCTATAGCCTACTGCTATTTGGGCCAGAACTTTCCCCTAAAAAAACCCAGGGGGTGGCGGGGGTGTTGGAGCATGGTAAAAATTCCCGACCTGATCCCGCCTCCAACCAGCCCACTTCTGGTTTTAATGGGGGTGGGACGGGCGAGCAACCCGCTCCCAAGGGGCGGTACGTCAATTTAAATATTATAATGAGGCTAGAAGCCTTTTTTCACCTCCAGTTTGAATTTAAAGGCCTGTGGACGGATTTCACACAATTCGTGAAACCCGGCAGTTAAACCGAGCGGGGCTGCTGCATTCAGGAGGTAAGTGGCTTTATACCTACCTCCTGGATCCAGGGTCCCTACCTAACCCACCGCCCCACGATCAGAGACCCCCTCACATGGCCTCCGATCCCCACCATGAGGCCTTCTCCCTCCAGTGGGAATGATCCCATCAGGTAGAATCATAGAATGGTTACAGCACAGTAGGAGGCTATCCGGCTCGTCGAGTCCATGCTTGTCCAAATCGCCTACCCGTTCCCCATAGCCCTGCAAATTTTTTTCCTTCAGGTAATTATCCAATTCCCTTTTGAAAGCCACGATTGAGTCTGCCTCCACCACCCTTTCAGGCAGTGCATTCCCGATCATAACCACTTGCTGCATAAAAGTTTTTCCTCATGTCGCCTTTGGATCTTCTGCCAATCATCTTAAACCTGTGTCCTCTGGTTCTCGACCCTTCCGCCAATGGGAACAGTTTCTCTCTATCTACTCTGTCTCGACCTCTATGATTTTGAGCACCTCTATCAAATCTTCTCTGCTCCAAGGAGAACAACCCCAGCTTCTCCAGTCTATCCACGTAACTGAAGTCCTTCATCCCTGGAACCATTCCTGTAAATCTTTTCTGCACCCTCTCTAAAGCATTCACATCCTTCCTAAAGTGCGGTGCCCAGAATTGGACACAATATTCCAGTTGTGGCCGAATCAGTGTTTTATAAAAGGTTCATAAAGGATAACTTAACAAAAAACATAAGAAATAGGAGCAGGAATAGGCCACTTGGCCCCTCGAGCCTGTTCCGCCATTCAATAAGATCATGGCTGATCTTGGGCTCAAAGCCACTTCCCTGCCAGCTCCCCATAACCCTTCACTCCCTTATCTTGCAAAAATCTGTCTATCTCCACCTTAAATGTATTTAATGACCCAGCCTCCACAGCTCTCTGGGGCAGACAATTCCACAGATTTACGAACCTCAGAAGAAATTCCTCCTCATCTCAGTTCTAAAACAGCAACCCTTTATTCTAACACTGTGCCCCTGAGTTCTAGATTTCCCCAAGAGGGGAAACATCCTCTCTGCATCTACCTTGTCGAGCCCCCTCAGTAGCTTATATGTTTCAATAATATCACACCTCATTCTTCTAAATTCCAATGAGTATAGGCCCAACCTGCTCAACTTTTCTTCATAAGTCAACCCCCCCATCTCAGGAATCAACCGAGTGAATCATCTCCGAGGTGAATAACTTCCTTGCTTTTGTACTTTATGCCTCTACTGAAGCAGCCCAGGATCCCGCAAGCTTTAACAGCTTTTTCAACCTGCCCTGCCACCTTCAATGAGTTGTGCACACATACCCACAGATCTCTCCGCTCCTCTCCCTTTAGGATTGTACCCTTTAGTTTATATTGCCTCTCCTCGTTCTTCCTACCAAAATGTATCACTTCGCACTTTTCTCCGTTAAATTTCATCTGCTACATGTCCACCCATTCCACCAGCCTGTCTATGTCCTCTTGAAGTCTATTACTATCCTCCTCACTGTTCACTATACTGGCAAGTTTTGTGTCACCTGCAAAATTTTGAAATAGTGCCCTGTACATCTAAGTCCAAATCATTAATATATATCAAGAAAAGCAGTGGTCCTAGTACCGACCCCTGGGGAACACCACTGTATACCTTCCTCCAGTCCGAAAAACAACCGTTCACTACTGTTTCCTGTCCCTTAGCCAATTTTGTATCCATGCTGCCACTGTCCCTTTTATTCCATGGGCTTCAACTTTGCTGGCAGGCCTATTATGTGGCACTTTATCAAACGCCTTTTGTAAGTCCATGTACGCATTGCCCTCATCAACCCTCTGTTACCTCATCAAAAAACTCAATCAAGTTAGTTAAACACAATTTGCCTTTAACAAATCCATGCTGGCTTCCCTTAATTAATCCATACTTGTCCAAGGGAATGTTAATTTTGTCCCGGATCATCATTTCTAAAAGCTTCCCCACCACCGAGGTTAAGCTGACTGGCCTCTAGTTGCTGGGTTTATCTACATTTGCAATTCTCCAGTTCTTTGCCACCACCCCTGCTTCTAAGGAGGATTGGAAGATTATGGCCAGTACCTCTGCAATTTTCACCTTTATTTCCCTCAGCATCCTAGGATGCATCCTAGCCGGTCCTGGTGACTTATCTACTTTCAGTACAGCCAGCCTTTCTAGTACCTCCTCTTGATCAATTTTTATCCCATCCAATACCTCAACTACCTCCTCTTTCACTATGACTTTGGCAGCATCTTCTTCCTTGGTAAAGACAGATGCAAAGTACTCATTTAGTACCTTAGCCATGTCCTCTACCTCCATGTGTAGGTCTCCTTTTTGGTCCCTAATTGGCCCCACCCCTCCTCTTACTACCAGTTTACTATTTATATGCCTATAGAAGACTTTTGGATTCCTTTTTATGTTAGCTGCCAGTCTATTCTCATACTCCCTCTTTGCAACTTATTTCCTTTTTCACTTCCCCTTGGAGCTTTCTGTATTTAGCCTGGTTCTCACTTGTATTCTATCAGACGGCTCTTTTTTCTGCTTTATCTTACACTCTCTCGTCATTCAGGGAGCTCTGGTTTTGGTTGTCCCTCTCCTTTTCCCCTCGTGGGAATGTACCTCAACTGTACCCGAGCCATCTCCTCTTTAAAGGCAGCCCATTGTTCGATTACAGTTTTGCCTGCCAATCTTTGATTCCAATTTACTCAGGCCAGATCCATTCTCATCCCACTGAAATTTGCCTTCCTCCAATTAAGTATTTTTACTCTAGATTGCTCCCTGTCCTTTTCCATAGCTAACCTAAACCTTATGATACTATGATCACTGTTCCCTAAATGTTCCCCTACTGAAACTTGATCCACCTGACCCACCTCATTCCCGTGAACCAGATCCAGCAATGCCTCCTTCCTCGTTGGGCCGGAAATGTACTGATCTAGAAAGTTCGCCTGAACACTTCAGAAATTCTTCCCCCTCTCTGCTCTTTACACTATTACTATCTCAGTCTATATTAGGATAATTGAAGTCCCTCATTATCACTACTCTATAGTTCTTGCACCTCTAATTTCCCTGCAAATTTGCTCCTCTATCTCCTTCCCACTAGTTGGTGGCCTGTGGAATACACCTAGTAGTGTAATGGCACCTCTATTGTTTCTTAATTCTAACAAATTGATTCTGTCCTTGACCCGTCCAGGACATCCTCTCTCTCCCCAGCACTAATATTCTCCTTAACCAATACTGCCACCCCACCTCCTTTCTTTCCTGAACACCTTATACCTAGGAATATTTAGTACCCAATCCTGCCCTTTGAGCCAGGTCTCTAATCACCACGACATCATATTCCCATGTGGTTATTTGCGCCTGCAGCTCACCAACTTTATTTATCACACTTCGTGCGTTTACATACATGCACTGTAAACCTCTTAGACCTTCTTGTATTTGCTCTTAGTCTGACCCCACCTAATACCGTACTCTCTCTTACTCTAGTGCTATCTGTATCTCCCACTCTTTTGTGCACCATGTTTCTCCTGCTACATCCTGGTGCTCACCCCCCCCTGCCAAATTAGTTTAAACCCTCCCCAACAGCACTAGCAAATCCCCCCCGCGAGGATATTGGTCCCGGCTCTGTTGAGGTGCAACCCGTCCAGCCTGTACAGGTCCCACCTCCCCCAGAATCGTTCCCAATGTCCCAGGAATCTAAAACCCATCCCTCCTGCACCATCTCACCAGCCATGCATTCATTTGCTCTATCCTCCTATTTCTAAACTCACTAGCGTGTGGCACCGGGAGTAATCCGGAGATTACTACCTTTGAGGTCCTGCTTTTTAATCTTTCCTAGCTACCTAAAATCTGCCTGCAGGACCTCATCCCATTCTACCTATGTCGTTCATATGGATATGGACCACGACCTCTGGCTGTTCACCCTCCCCCCTCAGAATATTCTGTAGCTGTTTAGTGACATCCTTGACCCTGGCACCAGAGAGGCAACATACCATCCTGGAATCACATCTGCAGCCACAGAAATGCCTGTCCTGTTCCCTTAACTATTGAATCCTCTATCACTATTGCTTTCCCGATCTTCCTCCCCCACTCCCCGTACAGCTGAGCCACCCACGGTGCCATGGACTTGGCTCTGGCTGTAGTCCCCAGAGGAACCATCACCTTCACCAGTATTCAGTAATACCGGTTAGAGTGTGAGATGCACTCAGGCGACTCCTGCACTACCTGCCTGGTCCTCCTTTTCTGTTTGGCAGTCACCCATTCCCTCTCTGCCTGCACACTATCTGCGGGGTGACCACCTCCTGAAACATGCTATCCACGCAGCTCTCAGCCTCACTGATGCACTGCAGTGACACTAGCTGCTGCTCAAGCTCAGAAACCCGGAGCTCAAGCTTCTCCAGCTGACGACACTTCCTGCACATGTGGTTGTCCAGGACATGGGAAGCATCCTGGATTTCCTATATAGCACAAGATGTGCATTCCACGGGACTGAGGTGTCCTGCCATGCCTTTATTCAGTGTTTCTTCCAAGTGATGTTCAACATGGAGCATTGATTCATCAGTTGGGGTGGGTGATGTGGTCAGAGGTAATGTTAAGTACTCCCACTGGAATATATACCACGGTGTCCCCAATCCATCTCTGGTGGATCTTTCCTGCCGATGGGACAGGACATATCCAGTAATGGGCGATGCAGGAGTCTGGGATGTTGGCTGATAAGAGATATAATTCTGGGAGTGCAACTATGTCAGGCTGTTGCTTGGCTAGTCTGAGGACAGGGCTCTCAACCTTGCACCAGGTTAGGGATAAGGATCGACAGGGAGTGTGATTGCACAAGTTGTGTACGAATACATGGCCTGGCTCATTGCCAATTGGTCCATCTGATTTTCTCATTATTTTTGAGCTCTGTAGTGATTATTTACAACCAAGTGGCTTGCTAGGCCACGTCAGAGGGCATTAAGAGCAACTACATATGCTCCCTTCCCCAAAGGATATCAGTGAAGCAGTTTACTTTATATGGCAATCTGGCATCTTTCGTAGTTATTTTCCAGGTGCTACCAAGTTCACAGCTTGCCACTGGGGGATTTGAAATCATGCCCTCTGGTTGCTGGTTCAGTATCACAGGCACCATATGCCGCAGATGGTGGTAGCTAGAGTTCAGACTATTTGTATAAAACAAGAAAGAAGTTGTTTTTAATAAGAGTGCCTTACACATCCTCAGGCCATCCCAAAGTGCTTTATAACCAATGATTTACTTTTGAATTGTGGACAAAAGCAGCAGCTATTTTTTTGCACATAACAAGGTCCCACAAACAGCAAATGATATAAAATACCAGTTAATCTGTATTTTGCTCATGTTGGTTGATGGATAAATGTTGGTCAGGACACCAGCAGAACTCCCTGCTCTTCTTTGAAGACTGTCACGGGATCTTTTACATCCATCCGAGCAGGAAAATGGAACCTTGTTTTAACGCCTCATCCAATAAACAGGTTGCAGCTCAAGTTCTGTACTGAAGTACCAGCCTAGATTATGTGCAGATATTCCAATTAGCCAGGCTGTGCCCAGTCAGCAGTAAAAAAAAATTAAAGTGACTACCAAAATCCCATAAATAAATATATAGTAAGAGCCTTTTTACAATTTTAAATGTGACAATCTGTCACACTTCTGAAGTCTGGCCTTGCACCTTTTTGTTTAGAACACAAGGCAACACTCGTTACAGCAGAGCAAGAACTGCCTTCAACAACAACTTGCATTTATATAGCGCCTTTAACGTAGTTAAACATCCCAAGGTGCTTCACAGGAGCGATCATCAAACAAAATTTGACACTGAGCCACACAAAATCACAGCCACACCTGGAGTACTGTGCACAGTTTGGTCTCCTTATCTGAGAAAGGACATACATGCCTTGGAGGCGGTGCAACGAAGGTTCACTCGATTGATCCCTGGGATGAGAGGGCTGTCACACGAGGAGAAATTGAGTCGATGCTCTCTGGAGTTTAGAAGAATGGGAGGTGATCTCTTTGAAAACATAAGATTCTGAGGGGGATTGACAGGGTAGATGCTGAGAGGTTGTTTCCCCTCAGAACAAAAGTCTAATTTATTGTACAGATACAAATCGGTCATAACCACAATGAGACCCCTCAGGATTAAGCTGTAAATTTAGTCCAATACATTCACTCCCTTCTGGGGCTGGGTTCTAGAACAGTGTTATAACTAGGAAGCCAGTCCTGCATGTAAACTGGCAAGCAAAGCAGTGCCAGCATAAATGCACCTCTCACAAAGAACAGGCTTGCAATTTCACCACACCTGGTGCACAAAGGAACTCTTTCCTCAGTAGGTTAGCCTTGGCTCAGTGGGTACCACTCACTTCTGGAGTCAAAAGGTCATGAGTTCAATTCCCACGCCAGAGACTAGAGCACAAAATCCAGACTGAGGGAGTGCTGCACTGTCGGAAGTGCCGTCTTTCACATGGAGACATTAAATCGAGGCCCCGTCTGTCCTCTCAGGTGGATGTAAAAGATCCCATGGCACGATTTGAAGAGGAGCAGGGGAGTTCTCCCAATGTCCTAGCCAACATATATCCCTCAACCAACACCTAAAACAGATGAAATAAAAACCAGAAAATGCTGGAAATACTCAGCAGGTCAGGCAGCATCTGTAGAGAGAGAAACTGAGTTAACGTTTCAGGTCGATGACCCTGTGTCAGGCTAAAACCGATGACCTGGTCATTTGTTTCATTTGTTTGTGGGAGCTTGCCTTTTTTTTTTTAACAACAGTGACTGGACTGCAAAAATAAAGTACTTAATTGGCTGTAAAGCACTTGGGACATTCTGAAGTAATGAAAGGCGCTATATAAATGCAAGATTTTGTTCTTTTTTCCCTATGCAGGTTTGATGTGTGTATAAAAGCACAAGAATTATACACACATACACTCCTTCCACATATCATGCGCCATTGTAGACCACAATTTCTCCCACACACAAACTATTCAAGCAAAATGCCAGCATATTGACTAGTGGGGCACCGCAGGGATCGGTCCTTGGACCCCAGCTATTCACAATATACATTAATGATCTAGATAAGGGAACTAAATGTAATATCTCCAAGTTTGCAGATGACACAAAGCTGGGTGGGAGTGTGTGCTGCGAGGAGGATACTGAGAAACTCCAGGATGATTTGGACAGGTTGGGTGAGTGGGCAGAAGCGTGGCAGATGCAATATAATGTGGATAAGTGCGAGGTTATCCACTTTGGTGTCAAAAACAGAACTGCAGACTATTATCTGAATGGCAATAGATTGGGAGAAGGGGAAGTGCAACGAGACCTGGGTGTCCTTGTGCACCAGTCGCTGAAGGTAAGCACGCAGGTGCAGCAGGCGGTGAAGAAGGCAAATGGTATGTTGGCCTTCATAGCAAAAGGGTTTGAGTATCGGAACAGGGATGTCCTGCTGCAGTTGTACAGGGCCTTGGTGAGACCACACCTTGAGTACTGTGTGCAGTTTTGGTCGCCTTATCTGAGGAAGGATGTTCTTGCCATGGAAGGAGTTCAGCGAAGATTCACAAGGCTGATACTTGGGATGGCAGGAATGACATATGAGGAGAGATTGGCTTATACTCGCTGGAGTATAGAAGAATGAGAGGGGATCTCATCGAAACATATAAAATTCTGACAGGTCTGGACAAACTAGATGCAGGAAGAATGTTCCCGATGGTCAGAGAGTCCAGAACCAGGGGTCACAGTCTAAGGATAAGGGGGTAAGCCATTTAGGACTGAGATGAGGAGGAATTTCTTCACCCAGAGAGTGGTGAACCTGTGGAATTCTCTACCACAGAAGGTAGTTGAGGCCAAGTCATTAAATATATTCAAGAATGAGTTAGATATATTTCTTAAAGCTAAAGGTATCAAGGGATATGGGGAGAAGGCAGGTACAGGGTACTGAGTTTGGATGATCAGCCATGATCTCATCGAATGGCGGAGCAGGCTCGAGGGGCCAAATGGCCTACTCCTGCTCCTATCTTCTATGTTTCTATATCCATCTGACCAATCTGCCATATTCAACCCTAGCCGGGTTTTTCCCACTGCTATTTCCATGATTCCAGCACCATTAAGTGTACCGCAAAGTAATTAGAGAATCCATCTGTTGTATTCAGCCTTCGTTTTCTTTTCCTTCTATCCAATTTCTATTCATTCCTACTTTTAGAGCATCAACAAGCATCTGCAACAATTATTAGACTGCTCTGTAATAACCAGGGTGTCCCATTGTGCTGGGAGAAGGAGTTACACAGTGGAAGTAATGATAAAAAATAAACTGCTGTGATAGAGAATGGATCAATAAGACAAAATTTTAAAAAGAGGCTATGTTGTTAAAAAAAAGACTAATCTAGTAACAGCTTAGTGAATCAGAAAATGAGTTAGCGGTTGCCTGCAAATATTCTATGCGAAACCTGTTCAGGCAGTTTCAACACGGTTCTCAAATGGGTATAAACACTGTCCACAATTCTGTACATTTTGCAATTTTACTTGCGCGCGAGTCAGAGGTTGGCCGATGTGAGAAATGGAAAATAAATTGCTCTAAGGTTGTAGATTGATGTGTGTTATTTCAGCAAAGTAGACCAGAGTTTCACTCTGTATGTAATCCAAGCTGCATCTGACCTGGGAGTCCTTGATGCTGACATTGGAAAACGTTCTACTCCCTAAACATTTTGCAACTCGAGGAGGATAACACTTCTTCGCAAAAATGTGTGCAGTCCCCCCCGCGGGGCACTTCTGATCTCGGCTGTGCCGTCAGGGAGAGATGGTGAATTCTCCCTCACATGCTTGTATCAGTAACTGAGCAGCATTGACAGTAGTGTCTGCTGCCCTTCTTGGGCCAGGGTGTTGCACATGCCAAAAAGGAAGCCTAAAAGACATAGAAGAAAAAAAGACATGACACCAGGGAATTAAACATTTTAGAGAAAAAAAAACTGAAAATGCTGAAAGTGCCAATGTTTGAATTTGTTCTTTTTTGCTGTTACTTTATTTGCAATTTCATCTCATTGCTTTTCTATTTATCTCTTGTATTTTTGTGCTCATCCAAAACTCTGCTGCCCATATCTTAACTCGCTCCAAGGCTCATTCAGCCATCACCCCTGTGCTCGCTAACCTACACTGGCTCCCAGTCCAACAACACCTTAAATTTTAAAATCCTTATCCTTGTTTTCAAATCCCTCCATGACCACACCCTTCCCCATCTCTGCAACCTCCTCCAGCCCCACAACCCTCCAAGATCTCTGCGCTCTTCCAATTCGGGCCTCTTGCACATCCCCGATTATAATCGTTCCACCACTGTCGGCCGTACTTTCAGCTGCCTTGGCTCCAAGCTCTGGAATTCCTCCTTAAACCTCCCTCTCCTCCTTTAAGACGCTCCTTAAAACCTACGGGGGAAAAATTGAGTTTATTTACGCTTCTCGTTAGCGCCCCCGGCGGGGCGCAAATCCCCTAGTGCCCGGGCGTGGTGCCGCTAACGCCTCCCGCAAAATTCAGCGGGAGGTTAGCGACGGCGAATTCGGTAGCATCCCGTGGCGCTGCGCCGCCAATGACATTACCGTGCACAGCGCCCCAGCCACAAACTTGGGTTGCATCCCCTGACCTATCGCCAGACGATAGGTCTGACAGGGTCAGGTTGGCATTTTTGCAGCTGGGGCGGCGCTACTTAACATAGGGGCAAGACCGAATTTTTCCCCCTACGTCTTTTCACCAAGCTTTTGGCCATCTGTCCTGATATCTCCTGTGGCTGGGTGTCAAAAATGTTTTTATTGATAATTGCTCGTTCAGCGCCTTGGGACGATTTTGCTACATTAAATGCGCTATATTAATGCAAGTTGTTGTTTTGTCTTCATTTTCCTTCCTTACTGTTCTATTCATCAGAGTCAGCGGATGCGGCTTCAAGCCCCTCTCCAGGATTTAAGCACATAATGCAGGCCGACACATCACTAATGGATTGCTGCATTGTTGGAAGTGCCGTCTTTCAGGGGAGGTGTTTAATGGAAAACCCCACCTGCCTGTTCAGGTGGATGCAAATGATCCCATGGCACTACACAAAGAAGAGCAGGGACTTATCCTGGGGTCCTGCCCAACATTCCTCCCTCACCCAACACCACTTACGACAGATTAACTGGTCTTTGACCGCATTTGCTGTTGGTGAGACTTTGCTATGTGCAAATTGCCTGCTGTATTTGTATACATAACAGCAACAACTACAGTAATCTACTGGCTTTTCCCGATTGGAAGTGTCCTGAGGAAACAAGGTGCTATATAAAAGCCAGTTCTTTCCTTGTATTTATTCCTACTTTAAGTGTCAAAACGTGTTTGCAACAATGTTGTACAAAAATACTAGAATGTAATATAATAATGAGGATGTCCTATTGAGGAATTAGTTGCATGGTAGAAGTAACAGTACACTGGCTGTGAGGCAGAAGCATTAATGTATCACTAAGACAATTAATAGGCTTAGTGTTAGAATAGATTAACCAGAGGAAAAAAAATACCATATTTACGGCGAATTGGAATTGGCATATGCCTAACTAATTAGGTAAGAGCCACCAGCATTATTTAGAAGCAATATAATGTGGTTAGGTCACAGTCAAAGAAGAAGCTTTGATCCCAAAATAATTTACTTTGGCTTCAGAAGCCACATAAAAGGTTTGTTGAATTGGGTTCAAGCCAAGTTCCTCATCAGATACCATTCACAGCTTTAACTCCCATCATTTCGAGAATCAAACGAGTGATGCCAGAGGAGCTGTTTGACAGCGCAATGAACAAACTGGATTCAAACCGTTGTTATATTGGCCGTTTTCAAAGTTGGATTCCAGGACTCCGCAGCTGGGAGCCAACTCCCTGCATTTCTGCTGTTGGATTTGGTTTCTGTAGACCAGCAGCAGACTTGTAGACTCAGGTAAAACTAGACGCTGGGCACCTGGAATGGGACTGGAGAATAATACAGGACCCTTTTATGGTCAAGATCACCGGCAAGTTCTCAGCTCCAACAGCTGAGGCCCAACCAGCCACAGGAAATGCTCGAGCTCGACAGTATGCCACTGGTTCCAAAATGGCCAGAGAGTTTATTTTGGGAGTTAAATCTGGTAGCTTCATCCAGTGTAGTTATCCTGCACCACTAGTAGGAGAGCATTCTCGAGGTTGTACCCGCTCTGCATATCTATTTAAATGTACGTGCAGAATTCTGCTCACTGGCCAATGACAGTTTTAATGATAGTAAAGAGCTAACTGTTCAGGCACTTTTCCACCATTAGAATATAAAGGCGGTCCAGCAGACCCGATGGGCTCACGTAAAAACTTCAGTTTAAAAAAATAAGTTCTTTTGGCACTAGTTACAGGTGGAGGTATCTGCAACTAGTGCAAAACTGAAGCAGCGAGAGACCAACTTCAAGGGTGTCCCACAGCCAACTAGCAAATACCGAGCTAACATCGACATCAGTGCAGTGCCGAAACCACTTTGTGACACAAAGAATACAGCAACTACACCATTAGAAATCAGTTTGAAGAGTGCGCTCCTGTAGTGAAGTACTCGGCCCACAGCGAAGGCAGAACAGGAAATCAGGGATATGTGCCTGTGTTTTTCCATTCACAATTTCAATAGACAGCAGCATTCCTACAATTTTCCTATCCACACCTGCACCTCACCACAAGCGAGGACTTGGGCAAGTAGGTACCATCGGGTAGATTATCCATCACGGACAATGCTTGAATGTGGACCATTCACGGAAACGGTTACAAATGGTGGTCACCACATTTTACGGTAGATTATTCAAACAGAAAGCGATTACATCGGACTGGACTGGAAGATGCCAAGATTTAAAAAAAAGTCTTAAAATAATCCAAATGTCGAAAATGACTGATCTCCTCCTTCTCCCCCCTCCCCCCTTGAAATTGACTTAGTGATCCCGGAAGTTTAAAAGAGTCTAGGACAAACTACAGCCAAGTATTGCTAACCAATGTACAGTATTTTTCAAAACTTTCCACTAATGTTATTTCTGGAAAACGTATAGCCACTGAAATATCTCATCACATTGTGCCAGGGTAGCACATTTTCCACTGGCAGTCTATCGAGGGATTTAGTGTTGCATTTTTTGTGAATGAAGCACTTTAAAATTAAATTAGCTGTTCAGCCGTGCCTCATTTATTCCGAATGTGTGGAATGGAGTCATTCCAATGGCAGGGTGCATTCAGCAAGCTTTAATATAGCAAGATGCCTTTAAAAAAATGCACAACACTGCCAATAAGATTAAGAGTTATTATGTGCACACCATTAGTGTACAATTTGTAAAGCCACGGGTGCTCAACATACATATGCTCATCTTATGTGAAAAAAATATGGCCAGATCACCACGTGCCGAAATAAGCTGCTGTACCCAATGGGGCAGAAATTAAATGGGGCATAATACTACTGAATTACTTCATAGTATTGAAGGTTATAGAAAGACGTGTCTGTACACTTTGATGTTTCTCAGACACCTCTTGCTACCTTGTTTTGTACTTTAGAACTGCAGGCTAGAGGCGGTCTGGGAGTAAACAGATTTTGGGTCAGAAAGGAGGTGTGGTGGCAGTATTGGTTAAGGAGAATATTTCGGTGCTGGAGAGAGGATGTCCTGGAGGGGGTCAAGGACAGAATCTATCTGGTTAGAGTTAAGAAAGCATAGAGGTGTCATTACACTAGGTGTATTCTATAGGCCACCAACTGGAGGGAAGATAGAGGAGCAAATTTGCAGGGAAATTACAGAGAGGTGCAATAACTATAGAGTAGTGATAATGGGGGACTTCAATTATCCTAATATAGACTGAGATAGTAATAGTGTAAAGAGCAGAGAGGGGGAAGATTTTCTGAAGTGTGTTCAGGAGAACTTTATTGATCAGTACGTTTCCAGCCAAACGAGGAAGGAGGCATTGCTGGATCTGGTTCTGGGGAATGAGGTAGCTCAAGTGGAGCAATTGTCAGTAGGTGAACATTTAGGGAACAGTGATCATAGCATCATAAGGCTTAGATTAGCTACGGAAAAAGGACAGGGAACAATCTAGAATAAAAATACTTAAGTGGAAGAAAGCAAATTTCAGTGGGTTGAGAACGGACCTGGCCCAGGTAAACTGGAATCAAAGATTGGCAGGCAAAACTGTAATTGAACAATGGGCTGCCTTTAGAGGAGATGGTTCGGGAACAGTCGAGGCACATTTCCACGAGGGGGAAAGGTAGGACAACTAAAGCCAGAGCTCCCTGGATGACAAAAGAGATAGAGAGTAAGCTGAAGCAGAAAAAAAAGTGCGTATGACAGATGGCAGGTTGAGAATGCCAGTGAGAACCAGGCTGAATATAGAAAGTTCAGAGGGGGAAGTGAAAAAGAAAATAAGAGGGGCAAAGAGAGAGTATGAGAATAGAATGGCAGCCAACAAAAGAGAATTCAAAAGTCTATCAGCATATAAATAATAAAACGGGTAGTAAGAGGAGGGGTGGGGCCAATTAGGGACCAAAAAGGAGACCTGCACATGGAGGTAGAGGGCATGGCTGAGGTACTAAATGAGTACTTTGCATCTGTCTTCACCAAGGAAGAAGATGCTGCTAAGGTCATAGTGAAAGAGGAGGTAGTGGAGATTCTGGATGAGATAAAAATTGATAAGAGGTACTAGAAAGGCTGTCTGTACTTAAAGTAGATAAATCACCAGGACCGGATGGGATACATCCTAGGATGTTGAGGGAAGTTAAGGAGGAAATCACGGAGGTACTGGCTATAATCTTCCAATCTTCCTTAGATATGGGGGTGGTGCCAGAGGACTGGAGAATTGCAAATGTTACACCATTGTTCAAAAAAGGGTGCAAGGATAAACCCAGCAACTACAGGCCAGTCAGCTTAACCTCGGCGGTGGGGAAGCTTTTAGAAACGATAATCCGAGACAAAGTTAACAGTCACTTGGACAAATGTGGATTAATTAATTAAGTTAAAGGAAAGCCAGCACGGATTTGTTAAAGGCAAATCACGTTTAACTAACTTGATCGAGTTTTTTGATGAGGTAACAGAGGGTAATGCGGTTGATGTGGTGTACATGGACTTGCAAAAGGCGTTTGATAAAGTGCCACATAATAGGCTTACCAGCAAAGTTGAAGCCCATGGAATAAAAGGGACAGTGGCAGCATGGATATGAAATTGGCTAAGTGACAGGAAACAGTAGTGGTGAACAGTTGTTTTCAGACTGGAGGATGGTATACATCAGTGTTCCCCAGGGGTCGGTACTAGGACCACTGCTTTCCTTGATATATGTTAATGACGGACTTGGATGTACAGGGCACAATTTCAAAATTTGCAGATGACACAAAACTTGGAAGTATAGTGAACAGTGAGGAGGATAGTGATTGTCTTCAAGAAGACAGACAGGCTGGTGAAATGGGCAGACACGTGGCAGATGAAATTTAACGCAGAAAAGTGCGAAGTAATATATTTTGGTAGGAAGAATGAGGAGAGGCAATATAAACTAAAGGGTACAATTCTAAAGGCATGAACAGAGAGACCTGGGGGTATATGTGTACAAGTCATTGAAGGTGGCAGGGCAGGTTGAGAAAGCAGTTAAAAAAGCATATGGGATCCTGGGCTTCATAAATAGAGGCATATAGAGTACAAAAGCAAGGAAGTTATAATGAACCTTTATAAAACACTGGTTCAGCCTCAACTGGAGTCTTGTGTCCAATTCTGGGCACCGCACTTTAGGAAGGTAGTGAAGTCCTTAGAGAGGGTGCAGAAAAGATTTACAAGAATGTATCCAGGGATGAGGGACTTCAGTTACGTAGATAGACTGGAGAAGCTGGGGTTGTTCTCCTTAGAGCAGAGGAGATTTGATAGAGGTGTTCAAAATTATGAGGAGTCTAGACAGAGTAGATAGAGAGAAACTGTTCCCATTGGCAGAATGGTCAAGAACCAGAGGACAAAGATTTAAAGGTGATTGGCAAAATAAGGCGCTAGGAGGAAAAAAAAATTTACACAGCGAGTGGTTAGGATCTGGAATGCACTGCCTGATAGGGTGGTGGAGGCAGATTCAATCATGGCTTTCAAAAGGGAATTGGATAAGCACCTGAAGGAAAAAAAATTGTAGGGCTACGAGGAAAGGGCAGGGGAGTGGGACTAGCTGAAGTGCTCTTGCAGAGAGCCAGCACGGGCTCGAGGGGCCGAATGGCCTCCTTCTGTGCTGTAACCATTCTATAATTCTACTTGATGGGATCATTCCCACTGGGTGGATGCTCTGTGGTTGGCAGATTGTGCAATAGCACATTTCACCGGCTCCCTGCTCCTCTCCCCCAGGGGATTCCACAGAGGCCATGCATGTTATGTCCCTTCTTAAAAAAGCATTTTGATTGGTTAAAATGGTTGCATCTGGTTCTTAAGACGTATCAAAAAACAGGAAGATATGTTGGAACACTAGCTGCAAACACCTTGAAATAGTATTTAAATGGCAATATACTGTGTATGTGAGTAATGACCGAGTGACAGTGTGAGTTTGTTTTTCCAGTCTTGAGATCTGGGAGTCACTGGCAAGGCCAGCATTTATTTCCCATCCCCAGTTGTGCGGAGAAGGTGGTGGTGAGACTTCTTCAACCGCTGCAGTCTGTGTGGCGAAGGTGCTCCCATAGTGCTGTCAGATAGGAAGTTTCAGGATGTTGACCCAGCGACGATGAAGCAACGGCGATATATGTCCATGTTCAGATGTCGTTTCCATCCACCTGCTGCCCTTGTCCTTCTAAGTGGGAGGTGCTGCTGAATAAGCCTTGATGATGCTGCAGTGCATCCTATGGATAGCAGACATTGCAGCCACGGCGCACGTATGGTGGAAAGGGTAGATGGTTAGGTTAGTGGATGAGGCGCCAATCAAGCGGAAAGTTTCATCTGGGATGCTGTCTAATTCAGAGTGGTGTTGCAACTGCACCCATCAAGAAAGTGGAGAGTAATTCCATCACACGGCTAATTTGTGCATTGGAGCGGCTTTGTGGCGTGAGGTGGTGATCCACTTGGTGCAGAATACCTAGCCTCTGACCTGCTCTAGCAACCACAGCGTTTATATTCAGGGCTCAACCAGCTCATTCAGTGATTGTACTACCGAGCCACTCTTGGTAATGCACATTGAAGTTCCCCCACCCAGAGTACGTTCTGTGCCCTTGCTACCCTCAGTACTTCCTCCAAGTGATGTTCAACATGGAGGAGTACGGATTAATCAGCTGAGGGAAGGCGGTAAATGGGTAATCAGCAGATGGTTTCCTTACCCATGTTTGACCTGAAGCCATGAGACTTCATGGGGTCTGGAGTCAATATTGGGACACCCAGGGCCACTTCCAACTGACTGTATACCACTGTGCCACCACCTCTGGCATGTGTGACCTACCAGTCACAGGACATACCCAGAGATGGTGCTGGAAGAGTCTGGAACGTTCGCTGATGGGTATGATTTTGAGTGGGAGACTATGTCAGGCTGTTGCTTGACTAGTCTTTGGGACAGCTCTCCTACCTTTGGTACCAGGTTCTAGATGTTAGTGAGGAGGACTTTGCAGGGTCGACTGGGCTCTTTGTCGTGTCCTGCGCAGCCAAGTGGTCCATCTGATTTTATTCTGGTGTTATTCTTTGTAGTGGTTCGATAAAATGGAGTGGCTTGTTAGGCTACTTCAGAGGGCTGTTAGTCCCACACCAATGTGGTCAACTCTAAGTCACATCTTGACCAGACTAGCCAAGAGCCTCAGGTTGCTTTCTCTAAAGAACACTAGCGAACTAGTTGGGTTTTTACGACAATCCAATAGCTTCACGGTCACTGAATGATTGAGTAAGTGAAGGAGTGGGCAAAAAAGCAGCAACGAGAAGGAGGACAGTAGCCGTCAGCATGGCAGAGGCCTCTGGCCTCACTAGGTTCTCGATCCATAAAAACATAGTACCAGGGCCCTCCTCCAGTTCTAGTCTGCTCCCTTTGCTTGTATGCCACCTTGCCCTGCAAGTAGAGTAGTATTGAAAGGTTGGAAGTGTCAGGAATACACAGATTGACATCCAAGTGCTCGTGCTGCAGTCCACAATGAGTGTGAGTGCATGAACATACATGATGCAGCTAGGTTTTGTCAGAAGGTTTCCCCGCCACCCCGGCACCCCCAGCTCCTTGTGAAGCCCTTTAGAGACATTATTATGCCAACGGTTTCAGTGATTAGGTAAGCAATGGGAAGAATGGAGTTCAAATCCAGCATGGCAAGTCACAACATTTAATCCAATAAGTCTGGTAATTGGTGGGCTGGCTCCTGAAAAATAAATCCTAGCTGCTGGATTGATGTAACATGGCAACTGATTCGATAATGTTCAAGGAAAGGAACTTGCCACCCCTACTTGCTCTGGCCTACACTTGACCAGCCCAAGTAGTTGACTAGCGGTTGAATTTCTGCAGGAGTTCTCCCGATCTTCCGCTGTAATTCAGGCAGAAAGTCTGCGGAAACAGCAGGGAAATGGCCTTACGGCATTCATGGCAGGGTTTCCAGGGATTTTCCAGCAAAATTATGACAGGTGATCAGGAGAGTCCCCAGGGAAAGTCAACCTTCTAAATGGCCGAGTATGCCACTCCACTGCAAGACTGATCACTACAGAAGGTCCAATGCAAATTTTTCAGTCAGTCTAGGGATGGGCAATAAATTTCCAGCGTTGGCCACATCCCGAGAACAAAGGCTGTAAGGCATGGAACAGCAGTCAACATGCAGCAGGGTACAAGTTGTGACCTGTATTATTTGCCCCTCTACTTTGTATATGGCATTGATACCTTACCTCTTTTTTCAAGGTCTAAAATCTCTATTCAGGTTTTTCCTGCTAGAGTCTATGGGTGGTGCATTCCTCCTTCTGGCAGACACTCTCTACTCCTCTTCTGTAGGAAGAGTGCCATGGAGTGACAAACTGAGCAACCTCCCTTTCCCTCAGGTCCTGCAGCTGTACTACTACTGCTGCAGCCATATATCCAGGCTCTGCCTTGGTGGTCAAGAATATTTGCCTGCAAAAAAAAAGTCCATGGCATTTAAATAGTTGCTGCATCCCTTTAAAGAAGGGATCTTTTCAGGAATATCTTTAACTGGAGGATTTGGCAAAGACAGCAGAAAAAAATGCAAACAAGCACAATGCAAGGGAGGATCAAGAGGAGCTCACAATTGCAGTCAGACTGACCAACAATCTGAGGAGAGTGAACAGAGAAAAAAAAGAGACAGAATGCTGGTCTTCATGGGAGGACTTTAAGTCTCCGACCACGGAGGGAGGTGCACTGACCAAGTGCCAAATCTCTCACCCTCACGGCTGCAAATCAGTTCAGCTTGAAGTTCCACAATCTGACTAGAACAGGCAAGGCAACACACTGGCCACTCTCCCTTTTCTTCGTTGGGCACCTGTACACCATTCACCTTCTAAAATTAAGAGCTGCACAACTAACCCTTCATTCTGCACTCTGGTTAAAAGGGACATTAACTAGGCACCTTATGTGCAGCCATCTCCCCTAACAGCACTTAGTTGAAAGCACAACCTTTAAACCCCTTCCTCCACCTCAGGTGATACCACAGCTTTTCCTACAGCAGCTTTGCAATGTTACCGGAGAAAGAACATTATTTATATAGCCCTTTTAACATAGTAAAACATCACAAGGTGCTTCACAGGAGCGTTTAGACAAAAATGTGACACCGAGCCACATAGGGAGATATTGGGACAGGTGACCAAAAGCTTGGTCAAAGAGGTAGGTTTTCTTGAGCGTCTTAAAAAGGGAGGGGGAGAGGATGAGAGGAGGAGAGAGATGGAACTTCTTCCTTGTTGACGAGGAGGATAACAAAGACAAGGAGGATGGTGAAGGCATGCAGGATGAAGAGGGACCAGATGTCAAAGTCAAGCCGACCAAGAAGTCCCTGGACAGAGATCCTGCCCAGTGTTCCTCTGCCACAACCTCTGATTTTACCCCTTGCATCATGTGCTTTTCACTCGCACACACCATCTCAGATACAGTCACAAGGGGAATTAGTGTTAGCGATGATGTGGCACCAGGTGATTAAGTCTTCAAGAGGGAATCATAAGTCCAGGGAGTGGGTCAGGATGTGTCATCTTCCCATTGGAGGCCCAGGTGAAGGCTGCCCATGGCTTCAGAGTTGTTGGACCCAGAATTCATGGGTACTCACTTGAGCAGGATATTCGAGGATCATCGCACCTACAAAAGTTCTCGGGTCAGTACTTGAAGGGGTTCGGCAATTGAGGGTCGTGACTCTGGAGTCCACAGACATAATTTGTTGACACATCAGGGAAGGGCCCTGCCTAAGAAATGGCCAGGGACCAGTCAGTGCCTCCTCCTCCACAGACTGCCATTTCTTAGTCCTCCCTTCCCACCCTCACACCCTCCCCCCCACCCCACCCCCTCCTTGTCACAGGCTACCATTGGGCTGATTGCCATCTTGGGTAAGGCTCAGGAGGCAAGGATTTTTGTCCCCCTGTTCCGCCACTTCCTTTTAATTCTATGCATTCCATTTAAACTTTGCCTGTATGCAATTTTCCTCTCCCACCACACATCCAAATCTGTATCTGAAGCTATGCATAATCATCATGAAAAGATAATGAAAAATTGGGTACGTGCCACCCTCAGCCATTTCAAACCATTCAGGTATAAATTTCAACTAGAGCAGAAAATTGAGGCTGAAAGATTGCCAGAAATTAGAGGCAAACATTCAAAATTAATCTTCAAATATAATTCACAAGAGGTCAACTTCAAATCCAGCTAGCAGAACTAACATGGTGCAATATGAAAACAGCTAGAGAGAACATTTTTATCTGGGAGAGTTCATGGTGGAATGATTTAGAAGAAAGGTCAAACAGCAAAGATTATACCACATTCATTATTGCATTATATTTGGTTCTGGCAGAACCCACAAGCAATAGCACACCACTGCTCTTTGTCCTACATCAACTGGCTTTTGGTATCCATTTAAAATTAATAAGTGGGTTAAATAAAACTATGGTTTAGAAAAAGTTATAGTGCAGGTCACCTATTGGTGAACAAAGCTTCAAATTTATGGAGGATGAAATTGGTCTTTGGCTAAAGGGTGTAAAGGGGCAATAGCAAAATCGGCAGTCCGTTTTACACTACGCCCATCTATGGTGAAAATCAGGCATGGCATAAACTGCTGATTCGCTATTTCCCATTCTGTGCTTTCACTGAAGACCTGCTGTTACGAGGGGAAAACTTTTATAAATTCAAAATCCCATTTTTAAAGTGTATATGGAAGAAACAGCCCTTATAGAAAAATGTCCCTTAAAGGGAAAATAGGGATTGAAACCCTATGGACAAGGCTAGGAATTGAATCTGCTACTTGCAATTAATGGGTTTTAAAAAGAATACTGCGGATTAATACTTTTTCTATTTTAAAAAAGTTCATAAAATTGACAGCGACTGGGTGAAGAAAATTTTAATTCCCTTAAAAAGAAAAAAGGGACAAAGGCTGGAGTCAAAAGTTATGAAACGTCGTGGGCTGGGAGTGGTGAGGCTAATTTAAAAGAAAGTCACTCTGAACAAATTTCACTTTAACTACTACTAAATCCAAAGTGTAGAGAGAGAGCGCGCGCGAGCTTAGATGGAAGAGATAATAACTACAGCAAGGTTGTGGGCTCAATTACAGCCGTGAGAGCATTCCATTCAGAGTTACTGTAGGAGAGATGGGGTGCCCTAGTACTACAAGTACTAGGCTCCATTTCACTAGTATAACAGAACCACAACTCAAGAGGCAGAGCCCTGTGAGTGCAAAGGAGCTCCAAGAGACAGTTTGACAAGTGAATGATTAAGTCCGGCGCTTTCTCGCTGATGGTACACACATTGACACAGTTGAAATACATTGATTATCCTTCAAAATCATTCTGGTATAAGGGCCACACAGCAGATATTGTTTGGTAACTGACTACAACAAATGAATACACTTTTTTAATTTCACTGCAGTCAACAGTCACATTGGAAGCAACTAAGCAGAACTCACATTATAATGAAAGTTAGATTAGCTTCCTGAATCTCTCACATGCGTAGGCAGAGTTAGAATAAATTACAGATTCATAACAGCCAATTCCACTCAGAGGTTGAAATACATGGAATCTCTATAGAAAGAACATATTGCCAAAAAAAAAATTCATGTAAACTGGATGTTGTCATAAGAGGGCTACAAAGATAGAAAATGCTGGAAATACAAAGTAGGTAAGTCAGGTGAAAGGTAAGCTATCATTTTGGGTGGGGCCTTTTATCAGAAGCAATACCAACTGACCTGTCCACATTTCCAGTATTTGTGTTCTTACAGAATGAGAAATATCCAAGTTTCAAAGTGAAAATTACGCTGCCTTAAATCTACAGTGCCCTTACATTTTAAACTCAAAAGTGGCACATCATTGGAGAGGAAAAGCTGCTTTTACACAGACATTCATTTTGGTCAGATTTCTGAAGGCCAATGAGCCCAGGAACCAGCTCCCTGTGTTTACACTGCTCAATCCGATTCCCTTGCCAAGGGCAAAGCTGGTTTTCATAAGAGGACAATTACTTGGGAGGGTGGCTTCTGAAGGTTTGGGCCCGATGAGGTTGGAGAGACACACAAACCAAGTGCTGTGCACCATATTAATATATTTGACAATTTGCTCCATCAACTTGTCCATGCACACCAATCATAGACACGTTTAACAGATCATGCAATGACAATCCAGTCTAATCCAATCCCCAAAAGGAGAAGTATGCTTATGTGCTCATAATGTACCCTCGGTTCTTCACACAGAGCAAGGAGAATCAAGTGGCTTGTAGTGCAGAACGGTCACTATTCACACTAGCATGAAGCTCCCTGCTGGTTCAGACAGGCAATGTGGAGCCAATTATCTTTGGATGTTGGCAAGTTCAGCCACTGAAGATCAGAGGCCTGCTGATCTCGCTGGCACGCCTGCTTTCATCCTGCACCACTTCAACCCTAAAATACTGCTTTTGGAAAGCATCCAAAAATCAATCCCCGTCACGAACTTTATCTTGACTTGCCGTCGACTGCAGGGCTCTCTAGCTTCCTCCCAGATGCCATGTGGTCCCTTGAGCTCCTATGAAAACTGGCATCAGAAGAACTGGATTTGCCTTTTCTCCCCATCAGTTCCTGTTGAAAGTGCTTCACTTACAGGCATGAAATAATAATAGACAATTGTTTACAGGAATTTTAAAAAGCTTGCTGGAATGAGTAAATAAAGTGCTGCCAACAAAATATTGCAATATATAAAATCTTAATATTGGAAAGATCCAATACAAATAAAAATACAAGTAAAAAGGTACTGCAAATAACCGTTGGGAACTAGTTTCTCTTAAGTGCTTCAATGAATGTGAAGGTGTATTTGTACCCATTCAAAATGGGCTTTGAGGCCGAAAAGTGCAACACCCCAACACAAAAGCCAGGAGATTGTACCATGTAACATTAAAATAAAACTGCATGCATTCTAGCGGAGTATTTTTGCTTGTGGTTTCACGCCACTCCCTTTAGTCCCGGCCTCAATAGCCACAGGTGGTGAAGTATTCCACGGTCTAAAAGCCCTCACTTCAAGAACCATCCTCGTTTCTTCCAGTGAGAATCCTTGGTTTCCATTTCAGAGTTCCCCATTCGCCCACCAGTGGAAACAACCTTCCACTGTTCACCACAGTAAGTCCTCAGGTTTCATTCACCCCTTTACTGGCTGCTCCATTCAGTGCTGCCCCCACTCACCACTTTGCTGCTGCTGCTCCCGGCTCTGTGGGAAATGCTGGCCCAACAACCACCCCATTCTCCCCCACTCGCTTGAGCCCCAATCCCACCCCCACCCCCGCCCCGGCCCCCTGTCCCGGTCTCTCCCTCGATCCCCCACAAGCCCTTCATCTCCCCCATACCGCCATTCCCCATCTCCAGCTCCCGCCTGACTGCAGTCCACACAGTCACGGCTCTGCAGATAACGTTACTGAGCTGGAGGTTTCTCGAACAGAAGAGAATGATCTCATGGGGGGGGGGAATGAGGGGACTGCGGCGGGAAGTTTAAAATCGCTGATCTCCTGGGCTGCTGGAGACAGCGTTGAGGGGAAGAATTCCCCCGTCATTCCGGGAGGGTTGGGAACCCTTTCCTACTGACGTAATTAGGACCTTAATTTTTATGAATCTATGCTCATCCGCCCGCAGGCCAACACCATTAAACCGTCTGAAAGGGCCAGGGTCGGAGTGGCAAAGCAACCTGTTCATCTTTAACTGTCGGGTGGGGTAGAGTTTGAAAATCAACCCCTTTATTTTTTTTTGTGTTTACAACCAACAATTTTGAGAAAAACCAACATGGCCACTTAAGAGATCAGAATAAACCACTGTCTGTGCGTTTTGCTGGTTTTAATCATCAACAGCCAGGCAGCAAGGGCGACCACTGCCGATTTTACTTTTGCGCACATCAGCAAGGTTAACTGAAGAGAAAGTCTGCAGGCTGCGATTCAACAAACTGGTGGGAGGAAGAAAAAAAGTCCTTAGGGAATTTGAAGGGTCATCAGAAGGACAGCTTATCTACAGGGAATCAGCAGGCACACGAGTCACAATGGGTCCTTCTCTGGTGCCAGTCTGCCCTGTGGAGCTGTAAAATCTGGTGCCTGATTGCCAGCAGAGGGATTTGTCAGGGCGCCCATCCAGATCCATGTCTTTTTTTCCCCTGGCCTGGACACCAGCAGCCCTCCCCAAACCAGTTGGCCCCCTCTTCCATCCACCTGGAGGCTGGTATGGTAGGGCCCACTTCTCCAATGGCCCCCAGTCCTGCACCAGGCCCCTAGTGTGACAGGGAAGTAAGAGTTCCTAGCCTGTGGGGGGGGGGGGGGAGGGGCATTTCCCCCTCCCTGGGGCAACCCCCCCATGTCACTGGCCTGGGACGGGGCTGGCTGAGGTTCCCGGTCACTTCTCAGTGGACTCCGTCTAGTTTCTGCCAGAGTTATGGCAGGGGCCTGGCAGAACGCCACAAGTAATTTGGGCCAGTAGTTATTTAAACTACTCAGCTATGCAACACAAGACAATTAAAATGGGACAGCTGTTATGTTTTATGGATGCAGGCTATTAAATAAGCATTTTAGTTCTGTAAATAAGTGGGTGTTCTCTATTTCTGGACTCACTGTTCAAGTTAAATAAATATTTCAACATTAAAGTGCATTGCCTGAAGCTACAGGGTTATAAATTCTGCATGATAAAAGTTCTTACGGGGAAATACTCCACAATACCATATTATTCAGATATACTTACGCATTCAATTAATCTAATAATGGCTGAAAGCATGAACATATGGCTCTCAAAATATTGCCATGGAGCACAACAGACAAGGCAACAACTATAACAATTGGCTTATAAAGCGCGGAAAGATGTCCTGCAGCACATATTAAACTTTAATAGCTCAAGAATACTTTACCTTAAAAGTTGATGAACTGGGCATGTGGTGTAAACAATAACGTTGTACTTACTGAGAGAGTAAAAAAAATACTATAAATGGGATTTCCTTATAAACCTTTATTTTTAAACCGAGTTTTTTTATACCCATTATTCTATTGACGTGGCAGTCTCTGATGTAGGGAGGCACCTCAAGGAGTCCAGGCTGCTTCCCCACGAGCTGGTAGAAGTGGGTAATCTCGGAGAGCCACCCAGCAGCCATTATCAAGCGCCTCCTGCTGTCCAGCTCAGAGCAGCACAGGCAAAGGCTTAGCAGGAGGTCACCAATTCTCCCCTCAAGCCAGTCACTGCATGATCCAGGAAGACAGCAGGAAAAAAATGTGCATTTAAAAGAGATTTGCAAAAAGGAAATCTATATGAAAGCCAATAGAAAAACGCAAGTTTTTTTTAAAAAAAGCTTCACTTTCACTGTGTGCAAGACTGAAGCCATAGCTTTCTCCCCATGTTAAGCTTCACTTCCCTTCCTGCTCACTCAAGCTGAACCAGACCACACAAAGCCTCGTGGAGCTTCAAACCCTACATCCCTTTCATCGTCATGACTGCTTACTTCTACTTCAGCAACATGAACCTTATATAAAAAGTGTAAGTAAGCACATTATTAAAAGATAAACAATAGGATTCTGGGATTCGCTTCGCCTAAAACATCTCAGCTCAGATATTCAGGTTTATATGGAATTAGGGCACATCAGCAATGTGCTCGGACTTCTACCCACCATAAAGACTTTCCCCTCACCCCTACTGATTTTCTGGGGTTGGGGACAAACAGAACCAAGCCTCTGACAGGGATCCCACTTGGGAGGGGGTGGGAAGGATGGCAATGGCAGGTCTCAGGGGATCTTTCAAAGCATTGCAATGCCAGCAGTGGTGGCAAAAAATGTTTTAAAAAACTGAAAGTAAGCACGCAAAATAAGCATATGCAAACAATGAATTGCAAAAGCTTATGGGCCATTTAAACTTTAAAACCCTCTGTCACCCATAGGAAGTCAAGGCCAAAAAGGCAACACCTTTGGATCCAGCAGTGCTTGGCACAAATGATTGAAAATACATCTCAAAACATTGATCTATTTTCAGGCCATAGTACTGTTCAATCATTTGTACAACACTGGTCATTTAATATCTCACTATGACCTACAGTTATAAAAGGTACAAAAATCACAGTAAATTCTAAATACAACAATTCCATTCAGGCAGCACTTAGTGGTGGGAATGAGGGAGAGCTGGGAATCAGAAAGTAGCAATGTTGGAGGCAAAGAAGCAGGTTGACCACATACATCATAGCTGCATGCCATGGGGATGCCCAAGGAGGGGAGAAAACTACCTAGAGAAGGAGTTTCACCATCAACAGAAATAAATACACTGGACATGCTTAATGTGAGGTTTCAGACTTCCCAAAGGCCAAGGCATTCAGTGTTTGATTGGTTGAGTGGGAGGCTGCATCCAGACTCAATTATATTCAGTCAACCTGAAGCTGAACTCCAGTCTTCGAAGCCAACCTCTAAACACATCAATACCATTTCATTGAATAAATGTCTCAAGTCCCAATTTCAGAGTAATTCCTCCTTCATCACAGTTTGGTCCCCCAAGCCAGCCACCACTAACCAAAATCCCTGCTGATCTGACAATGACACAAATGTGTCATTGAGAAAAATACAATAAAAGCATCAGGAAGTAATTTATTCACTGCTTTCAGCGCCTTGTGTGCTTTTATTACTTAGGGCAGTGCCCAAGCACAGATGTAATTTTCTTTTCATTACAGGATTGTGAAGCAAGGTTGATCCCCATGTGGATCACTTCCTCCTCCCCAGTCACTAGTTAGGCCCCATCCAAACACATTTTGAAAGAATTACCAGTGTCAGAAGGTGAGCAAGCAGCCTGACCCCAGACCTCTGCCAAAGCTGTTCCGTAACTAAACACTGGAAACGCCATAACAGAAAACTGGCATGTCAGGACTGAACACAAGCTCACCACTCCATTTATTTATGGCATAAATTGCAGGGTTTTTGCCTCATTTCTGGTGGAGAAACTGCAGGCTATTGCGGATATGTATTGGCACTCTCCATTACTAATGTTAACGGTTTTCAAAACGGTTTCTTCCATTGTCACAAGTGACACAAGACACGCTACTTTCCCCTCCCCTGTTCAAAGACATTTTCTTCTCCCCCCAATGCCTAGTTCATGCTGACACTTCTCTCATCCTGTCACTCTTCCTCCAACTCCTCCCCTTGCCCAAGTTTATGCTGGCATTCTTCCCCGATTCACCCCTCACCGATGCTTTTGGCTCTACCTGATGCCGTCACTGCTCTAGGTAATCAAACACTGCTGCACGTGCTTGTGTCTGATAAACACTTAAGCTGGTGTGGCAATATAATGGCTGCTTTTATTTCAGACTCTGCAGTATTCTCTGTGCATATAACATTCAATAGGAGAGGAGACCCTGGAGTGTAATTGCTACAATTGGCTTGCTCCCATCAGGGAGCCTCTAGTGTTCAATTAACAATATGCAAACACAATATTGGGGACAGGGATTCTTACATAGAATGTACAGCACAGAAACAGGCCATTCAGCCCAACAGGTCCATGTCGGTGTTTATGCTCCACACGAGCCTCCTCCTACCCTTCATCTAACCCAATCAATATATCCTTCTATTCCTTTCTCCCCCATGTGTTTATCTAGCTTCCTCTTTAATGCATCTATGCTAGTCACCTCAACCACTCCCTGTGGTAGCGAGTTCCACATTCTCACCACTCTCTGGGTAAAGAAGTTTCTCCTGAATTCCCCATTGGATTTATTAGGGACTGATCTCACAAAGCTATCATGACAAAGAATTTACATTTGCAACCTTCCAATCTGCTGGGACCATTCCAGAATCTAGGGAATTTTGGAAGATCAAAACCAATGCAGCCACTATCTCTTCAGCCACCTCTTTTAGAACCCTAGGATGTAGGCCGTCAGGTCCAGTGGATTTGTCGGCTTTTAGTCCCATTAGTGTCTCTACTTATATTAATTACATTAAGTTCCTCACCCTCATTAAACCCTTGGTTCCCCGCCATTTTTGGTATGCTTTGTGTGTCTTCTACTGTGAAGACAGATACAAAATATTTGTTTAATGTTTCTGCCATTTCCTTATTCCCCATAATAATTTCTCGTGTCTCAGCCTCTAAGGGACCAATGTTTACTTTTGCTACTCTTTTCCTTTTTACATACTCTTACAATCTGCTTTTATATTGCTTGCTAGTTTTCTCATTCTATTTTTTCCCCCTTATCAATTTTTTGGTCAACCTTTATTAGTTTCTGGAAATTCTCCCAATCCTCAGGCTTACTATTATCCTTTGCAACATTATAAGCTTCTTTTTTCAATCTAATGCTATCCTTAACTTCTTTAGTTAGCCACGGTTGGATCACTTTTTCCATGGAGTTTGTGTTTCTCAATAGAATGTATTTTTGTTGAGAATTATGAAATATTTCTTTAAATGCTAGCTACTGCTATCTACCGCCTCACCTTTTAATCTATTTTTCCAATCTACCTTAGCCAACTCACCCCTCATACCGGACTTAGGCAAGTCACTCAAAATTAATGTGAAATTCTATCATATTATGATCACTCTGCCCCAGAGGATCCTTTACTAGGAGATTGCTAATTAACCCTGTCTCATTACACAATACAAGATCTAAAATAGCCTGTTGCCTGGTTGGTGCCATGACATTGTTCTAGGAAACTATCCCAAATGCATTCCATGAACTCGTCCTCCACACTACCTTTGCCAATTTGATTTGTCTAGTGCATGAAGATTAAAGTCCCCCAAGATTATTGCATTACCTTTGTGGCAAGTAAATAGTTCCTGCAGTGATAACATGCTTTTCCTTTGGTTAGATGGCATGGTCTTCTGGAAGTTATGACAGGATGGCCTCAGGAGTGTGCCAATATTTGCAGGGGGCACCCACACAGAAAAGGTTTAAAACCACTGACCCAAGGTAATGCATAGGAGAACCATCTTCAATAATTACAGAGAGATTTGGCATAGCACAACATTTGCCATATTTACAACAATTCATACATTGATGGAAACAGACTACTGATGAGACAAGTGTGAAACAAATGAGTTTGAAAATTCAATGTTAGCGACAGGAGAACCCTACATTCCTCTTCATCCTCAAGCACACTTAAATCTAACCATTTAGAAAGGCTCAGCCACAACCCTGCAGACTGATTGTCAGCTCCAAAGTAGTGACATCTTGTAAAGAAAGGGCAATTACCCATTCCCCACACTTCAGACCAATGACTGCAATTTTCAGCCCGCCCAAGACACGGAGCGGTTGATAGAATGATCACTTGTGGCCATAAGCAGCCATGCATACAGGCCACCATTCCCCCTCCCCTCCCCCCCACCCCCACCAACTAGGGCTGCACTTTGCTTCTCTCTCCAGAAATGGAGATTTGACCACTTATCGGCACCACCCCCCCCCCACCACCCCCACCCCCACCCCACCCCCCCCACCCCCACCTTTTCATAACACAATTGCTGCCTCTACACTTTTGCCATTGCTCGGGAAGAAAAGATAGCCTCTCTGCCTGCAGTAGAGCAGAGCCTCGGTTTAATGGTCAGGTCTGAGCATATTTTAGCAAAGGCACTTGCATCATTGCACCAAAACACAAATTTTGCTCTGCAGCTTTTCTTTGTCTGGAATTAATTTAAATGTAATTTTATAGGCCAGGAAATTATATTGTGCAATAATGGCGTACAAACACGCTTGTATGGGATTCCTTTGTCAGCTACTTTAGAGGAGGAGTTAACCAATTAGAATAACCCTTAGCAGAAGTATTATTGTTAAAGTATTAACGCTAAAGTATTATTTACTAGAACAGGTAATGCCTCATCTAAAAAACAGATAAAGGAATGTTGTACAATATGCATGGCATTAATTGCAGTATAATTTATAGGCTCTGGTTATTTAAAATTCACATCCTTTCACTTTGGCTCCTATCCCATCTTTAAAGTAGTCCAATGTTCTGATGACGTGTCCCACAAAAATAATGGCCCGTAATTTGCGGTCAGCGGTGAAGCAAAGGCGTTCGCCGCTGGCCCCGAAGTAAGCTTCCCACAAAGATCTCGGGATCTGTGGCGAGAGGTTCAGCTTTTCCGACGTGCAGTTGAAATCAGCGTAGTTTAGTGGGAATCCCATAGCGTGAGCTGCTGTGGTGTCAACAATCTATCTCAGCAGCCAATCACAATGTAGAATTCTCACAGGCTGAGAACCTGGAAGTGAACAAGCTCCTTTGATTCCAACGTCTTAAAAATGTTAGCGAGCAAAACAAATATTGAGGCTCTCACATGGGGGGAAAAAAAGCAAACTTGAAATAATGAACAAACTTCTTTAAAAAAATTTAAAGTTTAAATTTTTTTAAATTAAAATGGATAAATTTGACACTCCATAAAATTAGTTTTTCAGGGGCATAATGTTTGTTTAGCAGTCAATACGCTGTTAAAACGCCAGTTACACCTAATCCAACAAGGTCTAACTTTTAATGGGGTATTTAACAGAGGTATTACCGCCGGAAAGCCCAAGTTTGTCAGTTTCACTGATTGCCGGCTATGGATATGGGGGGGGGGGGGGGGGGGGGGGGGGGGGTGGGAGGAGGGGAAGAGCCACATCGCATCGAATGACCGACCACAACTTCAGTATTTCCACGTTAGGATGCGCATGTGCTACATCCTGAAGATGCGGTCCATTTCAAAAGGTGCAATAACAGCGAACGCTGTTATTACCCACTGCAATCCGGGCCATTAACTTCTATCTTTCTTTTTCATGTGCCAACTTGCCTTCTGTGCATTTCCAGCATTTTCTGCTTTTACACTGCAATGAATTTCTTTTGCTTGTGATTGGTCACACTGGAACTCTGGCCAAGAACAGCAATGCTACAGTTATCATCCTCAAATGAGGGTGTATAATTGTGGCAGCAATAGCAAAAAGTTTTTTAGCCAGGTCAGAAGTACAAGAGACCATTGAGGATCGAATAGGGCCACTAAAGATACTGCACGGCAGATTCAAACCGATTCTCATGTTATGGCAGAGCTGCTAAATGACTATTTCGAATCAGTCGATACTCCTGCAGATTGCTTATGTTCCAGCTGAGGGGTGCTCTGCATTGAATAGCATTATTAAAATAGATAGTAATGTCATTTTGGATAGATTAGGAAAACTCAAAATTGATAGGGTTCCAGGTTCGGATAATATCCATCGAGGTCAGGGAGGTGAGCAAGAAATGTTTAGTCCTGATGGTCGAGCCATCGTGGTGGGGGGCAGGCTTGATGGACCGGCTGGTCTTTTCCTGCCTGCTGTCTTGTTCGTATCTTCGTAAATACTCGCTGCTACAATATTCTTCAGGTATCAATAAAAGGCAACAACTGTGCAAGGGACAGAAATAAACAACAGTGTTGGACGAGCAGGTTCAGTTTTTCTAACTGTATCTTTCGGAAGAATACAGTAAGTGTTCAAACACCCAAAATGCACTCAGGATATTGTGGATAGAATATTTGCACAATATGGTGCTTACTTGGTGCAAAGGTAATGCAAACTGCATTTGCGACCAAAAACATTTGCACCCCAGTGTTGTTAATACATTCAAATACGATGCATCTGTTCTGCTGCAGGGACCATGTTGGAGTCACACTGAAAATCTGTGTTGAAGGAAACGCTCGCCTGGGTTGGGTTCCTGTTACGTTGCAGACAGGAGTTCACACATCTTCTGCGGCCTTTCCAATCATTGGGAAAAACAAAGGCCGGGAATTTCCTTGGAGCTGCTGCTGTTCCACTGTGGTAATGTCAGATAGGCAGCGGAAAGCACGGTTACACATATAAACTGGGTTACAGCTGCTCCTCCGGCGAAGTTATGAGCGACAGCATCTCTGAGGAAATTCCCTGCCAAAGAGTTGACAGCAATGAGGAACAACCCGCCCCTCTGCCGACAGGCCTCCCTTTCAAAGCACAAATGCTACCGCCACAGTATTGTTACTGCCCTTGTAGCAAACATACCATCGCTGCCTGTAGTGGAGCAGATCCGGTTTCAATTACAAACTGTATTTGCATCAAAGCACAAATTTTGCTCCACTGTTTTTTCCAATACCTAATTCATTTACAGACTATTAAAAATCTAGTTATTAAAGCCACTGTCTTCGGTCCCGGCCACAAACTCAGTTCCCTAGCCACAGATTCTATCCCTTCTCCCTGGCCACTGTCTGAGGCTGAACCAGACCGGTCACAACCTTGGCGCCCTACTGGACCCCGAGCTGAGCTTCCGATCCCATATCCTCTCCATCACCAAGACCGTCTACTTCCACCTCCGTAACATAACACGTCGTCTCAACTTGTCTGTTGCTGAAACCCTCATCGTTGCCGAAACCCTCATCCATGCCTCCATCTCTAGACTCGACTATTCCAATGCGATCTTGGCCGGCCTCCCACCTTGCGCCCTCCGTAAACTTCAGCTCATCCAAAACTCTGCTGCCCGTCTCCTAACTCGCACCAAGTCCCGTTTACCCATCACCTATGCTCACAGACCTACACTGGCTCCTGATCGACAATGCCTAGATTTAAAAACATGCTTATGCCATGTCCTCTCCCCTCCCGATCTTGATAACCTCCTCCAGCCTCTACAACCATCCGAGATCTCTGCACTCCTCCAAATCTGGCCTCTTGCGCATCCCCAATTTAAATCGCTCCATCATTGGCGGCCGTAGCTGCTTAGACTCCAAGCTCTGGAATTCCCTCCCCAAGCTTCTGCCACTCTCCTTAAAAACCTCTTTGACCAAGTGTCCAAATATCTCATGGGCCTCCGTGTCAAATTTGTTTTGATAACGCTCCTGTGAAGCTCCTTGGGACGTGTTACTACATTAAAGGTGCTATATAAATGCAAGTTGTTGTTGAATAGGAGGATATAAAAAGCAGCAGAAAAAACTGTAGAGCAGATTCACTGGGATGTCAGCAGAGGTGACGCGTTAGAGATTTGAGGTTAGAGCCGTTTTCACAGGGCCAAGGAAGTGTAATGACCTGATACAGGTCTTCCTGATAATGAAGGACTGTTTTACTGGGTGGGTGAGACGAAGAATGAGAGGGAAGGTTAGAAAAAGCTTCTTTATAGGAGAAGTGAGGAATTCTCTGCCACAAACCATTGTTGAAACAGAGTCCATACATTCTTTTAAAAAAGGACGCGACTGCTGCCAACAAAATAAAGTAGTTGAACATGCGCAGTTCAGTGGTTTTGTTTGTTCCAGCCGGACGTCCCACGGATTAGAGAAAGAGAACTTTCAGGTATTGAGATCTGTAATGTGACTTGAAGGTGATATTAGGATGTTGTCAGCTTCCGAGAGTTTTATTGTACTCTCGCCAAGTGTGTGTTTATGACCATCAGCTCCTCTGCCTGTTGTGGTTTGAACACGCGGCTGGTGAACAGAATGCAGGCGCAGGATGTTAGGATTTAATCGGCTGGGAAAAGGATCATTGAGAAAGAAAGAGAGATAGAGGCAGTGCGGCGAGAGAGAGAGGAGGGCTAGACAAAGACTGTGGAGGAAAACGAGAGGGAGGGCGGAGAAGGAACGCGAGGAGAGAGAGAGAGAGAGAGAGTGGCAGCGGAGAGATTAATTCATCAGAATGAACTGCTGAAACTTTCCAGTGCAATTGAACGAGGAAATGTGACTTGAAGGGGATATTAGGAGGTTGTCAGATTGAGAGAGTTTTAGTGTACTCTCGCCGAGTGTGCTTATCGCTATCAGCTCCTCGGCCTGTTGTGGGGAACGTTACTTTTCCATATTTGGGGACCTGACATTTATGTGCAGAATTCTTCTGCACAGCTTCCAGTTCGTTGGCAGCAGACACTCCGTTTAAAAGAAGGGAATTAGATTGTTTCTGGAAAAAGAGGAATATTAAAGAATTGTAGAGCTGGAAGGAGAGTGGGATAGATAACGTGGAGAAAAACACCAGCAGAGATGTGATGAGCCCAATGACCGGTTTCTGTGCTGTAACATTCTAGGATCTGTAAATTACTGGGTGGCAGAACAGTGGAGCACAGCACACCAGCTTCCTCACCTGCCTGACAACAGAGTGCTGCTGTGGGCACCACTGCTTCAAGGTTACTGCTATTAGCGCTGTGCGTTCTCTGTACTCGGTTGTGTCAGCGCTGTGCATTCTCGGAACCACAGGAGTGCCATTTTAACAGTCAGACCAGCTGCCTAGTGCCACCTGGAAGACAACCTTCAAATTCTAACCTGGACCCAATTCACTCAGCCTTGTTACAGGAGAAACCTGTGCACAACGTTTGAGAGAAACAGGGCTTCTGACATTAATGAGTTCACCCCCTATGAGGAGCAGGCCATGAAGTGGCTGGGGAAGCACGGAGCTCCAGACGCGAGAGATGGGAAGGTGAGGGAGATAGTGCAGGCTCCGGGTTAGTGGGTGCACACCTACAGTCGCCAAGGCATCCCCATGAAACATCATGCAGTCTCAAGCTTCCAAGCCCCGCTCCCTCTTTATCTCCAAGATGCGGAGATGCCGGCGTTGGACTGGGGTGGACAAAAATGAGAAGTCGCACAACACCAGGTTATAGTCCAACAGATTTATTTAAAATTACAAGCTTTCGGAGCTATCGCCCCTTCTTCAGGTACAGTTACAATGAGTGAATCTACAAAAGTTCACAGAATATAAACACAGAAAATGCAGAGATACAATCTTTCCTTACAATCTTTCCTTACATGCGTCTTTGATGTAAGGAAAGATTGTATCTCTGCATTTTCTGTGTTTATATTCTGTGAACTTTTGTAGATTCACTCATTGTAACTGTACCTGAAGACGGGGCGATAACTCCGAAAGCTTGTAATTTTAAATAAATCTGTTGGACTATAACCTGGTGTTGTGTGACTTCTCATTTTTATCCCCAAGAGGTTATCCTCAGTTTATTCCCTCCTTTTCTGCAGATGCCTCACAGCAATAAAGACAGGGAGGAGGGAAGAAAACTCTCAACTACGACGACGATGAGGGAAGGGATGTGGAGGTCAAGCCCACCCATAAGTTTGTAGCCCAAGATGCTGACAAATGTTCTTGTCACAACCACGTGGATCTCACCCCTTGCTTTTTCACTCCCGCGCAGTCTCCCAGTGTTAGTGACGATGTGGCATTGGGTGATTCAGAGAGCGGAGAGAGTGACTAAGGATATGCGACTTTCCTCCCCGGAGCTGGAGAAGGCAGCTGCCCATGGCTTTGAAATCACCCAACCCAGATTCATAGGTATTCGCCTAAAAAGAAGGACTTATGAGGAACGTCACTGTCGGCACACTGACACAGAAGTTCGAAGGTCAATTTCAGAGGATGTGTGGCAATTCACAGCTAGGATTCTGGAGTCTACAGCCCTCTTTTGCTGGATCAGGGAAGCTTTTTGGAGCCGGCGGCAGCTTCTTGCAGCAGCAGACCCCAGAAGCAGTTAGTGCCTCCTCCTCCTCCTCTCTATGGAAACACAGACTGTAGCTCTGGTGGCAGTAGGGGACAGATTGGATAGTACAAAGCAGACAGCTTCCAGACCCTGGGGGCCAGGATACACCCAGTGATTGCTGCAAGGAGCATCAGCTCACACCTCATCTTCTATGTAACAGTCTACCTTGGACACCACGGCCTTCTCTCTTTCTCCCCCACTTTACAATAAAAGGGCTATTTCTTCAATCCACTACGCTTCCTACAACATGACAACACACCAGCCCCCTTTGCCCCTACACAAACGTGCCAATCAGCACTCGAGTTCTAACCCACCCTTCTCTTCTTAGGCAGTCCCTCGAAACAGAGGATGACTTGCTTCCACATTAAAAATGAGTTCTCAGGTGACTGATGAGTCCAATGCGGGACCTACAGTCTCTGTCACAGGTGGGGCAGATGGTGGTTGAAGGGGCGGGTGCTTGGGTTGACATGCGCTCCTTGCGCTGGGCTTCCGCTTGCTCCCGGCGAAGAGACTCGAGGTGTTCCGGCGCCTTCTCGGATGCTTCTTCTCCACTTCGTGCAGTCTTGGGCCAGGGATTCCCAGGTGTCAGTGGGGATGTTGCACTTTTTCCAAGGAGGCTTTGAGGGTGTCCTTGAAGCGTTTCCTCTGCCCACCTGGGGCTCTCTTGCCGTGCCAGAGCTCAGTAGAGCGCTTGTTTTGAGAGTCTCGTATTAGGCATGCGGACAATGCGACCCGTCCATCGGAGCTGATCGAGCGCGGTCAAAGCTTCGATGCTGGGGATGTTGGCCTGAGCGAGAACACTGATGTTGATGCGCCTATCCTGCCAATGAATTTGCTGGATCTTGCGGAGGCAGCGTTGGTGGTACCTCTCCAGTGTTGAGGTGCCTGCTGTACATGGTCCATGTCTGAGGCATACAGGAGGGCAGGGTATCACTGCTGCTCTGTAGACCATGAGCTTCGTGTCGGGTTTGAGGTCCTGGTCTTCAAACACACTCTTCCTCAGGTGACCGAAGGCTGCACTGGCACACTGAAGGTGGAGTTGGACTTCATCATCGATGTCTGCCCTTGTTGACAGTAGGCTCCAGAGGTATGGAAAGTGGTCCACGTTGTCCAAGGCCTTGTTGTGGATTTTGATAATCAGGGGGGCAGTAATGTGTGGCGGGGGCAGGTTGGTAGAGGACCTTTGTCTTACGGATGTTCAGTGTAAGGCCCATGCTCTCGTACGCTTCGGTGAAGGTGTTGACAATGGTTTGAGTTCGACCTCCGAGTGAGCGCAGATGCAAGCGTCATCTGCATACTGTAATTTACCCATCAGGTAAATGACTGGATCGGCAGCAACGCTGGTTTTACATCTCCTGATTTTACTCTCCATTAAGTCAATGGAGGGCAATATTGGGAGGGATGTAAAACCGGCATTTCACCAGCTCCCACTAGTTTCCCGATGGGCGGGTTAGGTTAACATTACCCCCAATAAGTCAGCCCCAAATAAATGTGCCCTTTCCTGCCCGACTCTAGTCTCCCATAAATAACAGTGCAATGTCACTGCACATTCTAGTTTAATACAATGAAGTCCAAAGTGGACAGAAGAGAACACCGTGCTTCCCCTAGGCGCCTACATGTGCCTTTCTATCACCTATTCTAGTGATGCTGAGGTGCAATCTAAGGGCCGGTATCGAGAGGTGGTTGGCTGCTCATGTTCTACAAAAGGGTCATGGGACGGAGGTGGCCCCACTCTCACGGTAGCTTGCTCCTGACGGGGAACTGCTGGAGCTTGTTCCTGGGCAGCCTAGTGTTGCCTCACACACATTCCACTAGCATGGTCCTCCGAGAGGAAAGGCAAGAGACGAGCGATGTGCTGCTGTCCAGAGAGAGCCGGCAGTATCAGGCAGGCAGACTCCAGCAGGTGCCATTCCAATGGGCCCTGGGTCAGTATCCCCCACAGCTCTGTGGGATGGCTGGTTTAATGGCAGCTTTTAAGATCCTGAAAGCCCTGAGACACCACAGCATGCCTCATGGCTGCCACAGACTGGAAGCTGCTGCGCAGGCTGCTCTATTCTCTCCCCTATTGCCACCAGAGCTGCAGTCTGTGCTTCCATGAAGGTAGAGGCACCAACTGGTCCCTGGCCGCTTCTTAGCGAAGGATCTGCTGCGGATTCCAGTGACGCGGTCACCTGCGCCATTGGTTCCTGCAATGAAGACAAAGCTTCAGTGATGTTGCCACACGGGAGGGCTGTAAACCAGAAAGTCTCAACTGTCAGCTGCCACACATCTTCGGAGACCGACTTCAGAGCCTGTAGGCAGATGTAGCCTTCTTTTCAGATGGCCTATTGTGAATTTCGACACCATAGGCAGCTTTCTCCTCAGCCTCTGCTGGGAAAGTGGCGCCTCTTCACCCACTTCCTAATCTTTCAGATCCCTCTTGCTCTGAATCACCCAGTGGCACATCCTCACGAACACTAATTGTTTTTGGGTGAAAGTATCAGGAGTTAGTGTGTGGGAGCAAGGAAGCAAGTGACAAAGGTGGGGGGGCGGGGGGAGAGGGAGTTGGGACAGAGGAACATGGGGCAGGAGGTTTCTAGAGGAAACAGGTGGGCTGTAGACCACTCAACTCCCTTTGCATCATCATCCTCGCCATTATTGTAGTTGACAAGGAGGTAGTTGCGTCATGCTTCTTCGTCATTTCCTCCTCCTGTTCCCCCCCACCAGTGCTATGTTGGATCTGCAGGAAAGGAGGGTAGAAACGAAGAATGGGTGAACATTACCCCCATTGGATTAAGGAGATGGAAATTGGTGTTTCACAGGAATGCCAGGGCAACAGTGTAGGTGTTCAGTCACTAACGTGGCACTGATAATATGCTGCAGACCTGATCATCTCCCATGGCAAGAGCAGAGTGCCTCCCCATTGGCTTGATGGCTTTCTCCTTATATGGCACAAGGGGTTTAAAGGTGATGATGCCCCCACCGGTGGTGTGCCTAGGGTGGGCACTGTGCTCCATTTTCTCCTGCAAGACGATTGAGCACACGAGGGGAAGGCAGGGAGGAAATGGAGAAGTGCGCGCCAAGTGGTACATTCAAATTCAGCCTTGTCTTAAGCAAAATCTCCTCTCCCCATCAGCTGATAAGAGTCCTACGTGAAATGCATTTGGAGAAAAATGACCAGGAATTTCCTCCAAGCTGCTCCCACTCCACATCATCACCGGTCGTGCAGGAACAGCTTCAAGGAAATTCCTGGCCAAAGACTCTACAATATGGCACTAAATTGCCAGTCTCACTTACAAAGCACACTTGGATGGCTGCTCTGGGAAAGAGAAAGAATCCCATGTCTGCAATAGAGAGCTTGGGATAAGGCATATTATTGAGCAAGAGTAGAGGGAGCTTTACCTTGTGTTGGGGACGGTAGTGTAGTGGTTATGTTACAGGACTAATAATCCAGAGGCCTAGACTAATGATCCAGAGACAAGAGTTCAAAATCCCCCACGGCAGCTGGGGAATTTAAATTCAATTAAATAAATCTGGAATTTAAAAAAAAGCTAGTATCAGTAATGGTGACCATGAAACTACCGGATTGTCGTAAAAACCCAGCTGGTTCACTAATGTCCTTTAGGGAAGGAAATCTGCCGTCCTTACCTGGTCTGGTCTATATGACTCCAGATCCACAGCAATGTGGTTGACTCTTAACTGCTCTCTGAAATGGCCTAGCAAGCCACTCAGTTGTATTCAAGGTCGCGAGGGCAATTAGGGATGGGCAATAATTGCTGGCCTTGCCAGCAATGTCTACATCCTGTGAATGAATTAAAAAAAAAAAATCTAGCTTATGCTACTCCTGACACAGGAGTGCTTGACGGTGACAGCATGACAAAAGTGGAAACGCACACCATTCCTAGCACCCTTACAACTCATTTGCATAAATGTATTCAAACTATCTTTCTATAAAATACTCAGCCATGCTTCCCTGCAAGGGATAGGTTTGCACTGTTTGAGTCATAATACAATTGGTAAGCTGTCATAATTTTATTAGACAAGAAGGATTTTTTTTTTTAAAAAACCTGCTTTCACTACATGACAGGGGTTATAACAATGCCAATAATGTACATCATGCCAAATCCATTGTTTATTAGCAAGTACTCAGTTAAATAAAGGCAGCTGGAGCACTTCAAAGAAACATTTTGAAGTGAAGATAATCAAGCCTTAGACAATAGCTGCAATTAGAGGATATTTGAAGCTCCTGTTAAGTGACAGCTGCTAAACAGCAAAGAATGTCATCACCACTGGAAAAACTAGAGGAAAATAGCAACAGAATCCTCACACACAATTCACGCTGCCACTGGGAACTTCAATGAAATGCTACAAGTGTCAGCATCGCTATTCAGAGGATGGGCACCATTTGTGGCCCAGTAATGATCTAAAAACCTCAGACTGTTTGAATGACTCATCTGCCCGAGCTGCCCACGAACCACCGTGGACACCATGTTTCCTGGGTATGAGTTGGAATCAGCATCCTGCACATACATACACCAGGAAATCCGTGCAGGATGTCCCTGCCCCACAATCCCCAATTAATAGTCAGTCAAAGGAACCTCCAGTTGCTTTGGATGGGTGCTTTCACTGGCTGCCCCAGGCACAACTAGTGAATCCAAGAGGAGGCAGAAGTGAATGGAGAACTGGTTTCTGATGACTTTAGTGCTTCATTATGCCTCATCTGCATTTAAGTTTTGGAGTGTAAAGGAGGAAAAAAAAATTTGGCCCCAGTGTTTCACCTGGATAAGGCATTGATTGGAATACTGTGCTGTACAAATGCATTAATTTGTAAATTGCACATATTTCCAAAGTGAGCCATTACAAGGGTATTTTTATACCATGCCATGGTAATTTATAGCCAATGGTAACTTAATTGTAAAGGTAAAGTTAGGAAAATCTCCCCGGAATTCCCAGTTTCATTGAAAAAGAACAAAATAATAATTCTTGGCATCAAAGTGATGGGACCAAGATAAACCAAAAGTTGCAGTGTCCATTTTTCCATGATGCCAACAAATGCAAAACATAGCTGACCTCAAATAGAAAGGCACCACTAAACTCAGCCCTCAATTTCGGACAAGGGTGCAAATGTCCTAGAGAGAGATAAATAACTGAACAGAAATTGCCACTAATTTCAAACATCATGGTTGAAGTGCAACTATTTACTGACTCCTGGGCAGAAATATCAAATTGTCCATAATGCATGTAATTGATATGAATGCATATCACTTGAGACAGCACATTGTAACACCTATGCAACATGCGCTGTCCCCTGGTATTTGCATTCCTGAAGGAACGTAAACAGAATTTAAAAAGTCTTAGTGTCAATTTTTCCCCCCAAAATACAAACAGGATAAATCTGATTGGAATTTATAGGGATAGGTATAAAGTTACATGATCCAGTACTCCATGGGACAATGGTCCTTGTGTTTCTGCAGAGGGGAGCTGCCTGTGGAGGACAGCAAGCCAGGGTTAAAAGTGTAGCTCAGTCGATAGATACATATTTGGGAGTTCTTCTTGGTTACCTTAAGGGTTCAGTTCTTCAAGGAGATTAAATAGTTGGGGTAAAGTATTTAGGATTGCAGCATTAGATGTGTCTACTACTGTGGCTGATCTCCTACTGCAGTCAAAGGGTGACTCTATGGAGGCTCCTTTCAAATGTACATGAGTCACAAAGTTATAAATTCAATTTTGTTTAGCATATGATTACCATAAATTAGAAGTGAAATGAATGATTTAAACTGCTGAAATGCTATAAAGTTTTTTTTTTTAATTGAAGAATTGCTAAACAAAAGTGCCATTCGTTTCCACAGGACTTCTCCCAATTGTCTGCTGTAATTTTGGCAGATGATCCACGGAAACTTGGCAGACCTTGCGCCACAGTTACGCGAAGAACCCCCAGTGGAAATTCAATCCCAAAATTATGAATATCACTTCTGCATCCCAGCTAGACTTTTCCCCAATGCTGTTATGATTTCATATTTTGTTTTAAACAAAAAAAAGAGCTCTTGCTTTGATGAGGACCTATATCTAACAGTTTCAGTTGGGGTGTTCTGACACATATGGCGCACTAGGGTTGATTTCCTTAATTTGAGAGTGTAGGAGTTGCCCTCTTGCCTTGTGCTGGGTAGTTCATTAAAAATAGCTTCTGCAGTGCCGCTTCCATCTCTCGAACGTGACAGTATCCTTCAGTATAATCACGGTAGTTGTGCTTCTGGAGCCTAGGCTGAAGTTATATTGCCACTTCCACATCAGCACAAAGTAGTTTTGAGTGTGCATTAATGCAAAAGGTTCCAGTGAGCACTAAAGCTAACCAGCTGTAAGAATGCCTGAGGGGGTCACCCAATACTGCTCGGGCTTCATGCGGTTGGAGTATAGTCCTGTGTGAAGCTGGTTTTACAAAGTGCTCAGGTGGTCTGTTTGAATCTCCTGAGCAATTTATAAACTTACTGAGGGGCCTTTTTAAAAAAAATATTAAAGTAATGAGAGTGGGCACTTCTACCCACACATTCCTAACATTAAAAAATAACCACTGGAGCTCTGCATATTTTTGAGCAATTGCCAGCTGAACTTCAGTCTATGGCTACTAATCTCAGACTATAATGCAGTATAACTGCAGCCATACACTGTTCCAAAGAGGCTGATTAGACATCCATGATTCCCATGTAGTGAATGTTAATAAAGCCCTATAGTTAAATGATTCATACTTAGCAAAAATATATTTCTGCCATGGAATTAGTGCAACAGTGAGTGTTATTAAACACTGTCAGATGGGTGTTACAGTACCATTTTTAATGCACAAAAATCAAATGACAGTTTAAGCATACTCTGAGATATACTCTCTAAAAAATTGTTAAATTGGTGTTTTAATTGTTACTTGCTAATCTATTACTGCAGTGTTAAAATGTGAACTGATAACATTAAAAATACCACAGCACAGTCAGTGGTAAATGGGCTTTGCGGACAGATCACAGATTTGAAAATGTTCAACGTCTTGTTAATGACCCGAGCAAAACGGGGATAAAAACCAGGTCAAAAAGGGTAGAAACCCTCCAATGATTGTAGTAATTACCGACACAAGATAAGATGGCCATGGCCAATCATCACAGTCCTAGGTCAAAGAATAGTACAGCACAGAAGGAGGCCATTCAGCCCAGCGAGTCTCTTTCGAAGAGCAATCCAGTTAGTCCTCCTCCCCTGCTCTTTCCCCATATCCCGGCAATTTTTTCTCCTTCAAGTATTTATCCAATTCCCTTTTGAAGGCTACTACTGAATCTGTATCCACCACCCTATCAGACAGTGCATTCCAAATCCTAACCACTCATTATGTAAAAAAGTTTTTCTTCATGTCGACTCTGGTTCTTTTGTCAATCACCATAGATCTGTGCCCTAGGAGTTCCTCAGGGAACATGGGAATTGCTAGACGAAAAGGCCAAGGTCCATCCAGTTCACCTTCTACCATCCTGGCAGTCACCTGATACAATTGTTGACTAATTGTGGCAATCAATGTCTCTCAATTAGTCTACAACAGAACTAGACACGAGGCTAGGAAAACCCCAGTGATGGAGAGCTTTGGAAATCATGGTTCAAAGTCACCTGTTCCTCCCAAGAATGCTACACTTACCATATGTCATGACTCACGTTACTCATATCCCAATATATTATTTTCTGAAAGGAAGCTTGCCCAGCCCAACCATCTTCAGCTGCTTCATCATTGACCTTCCTTCCATCTCAAGGTCAAGAGTACGGCTGTTCACTGAGGATTCCACAGTGTTCAACGCCACTCAAATCCTCTGAAGATGAAGCAGTCAATGCAGGACCTGGACAACATCCAGGCTTGGGCTAACAAGATGAAAGTAACATTGATGCCACATAAATGCCCAGCAATGCAATCACCAACAAGAAAAGGCCTAACCATCTCCACTAAACTTCAGTGGCACCACTACTGACCAGAAGCTGAACTGGACCAGCCAAATCAACAAAAAGGGCAGAGGTGGGCATCTCTACAACAAATGGCTCATCTCCCGACCCCTCAAAGCATCTCCACCATATACAAGACTCAAGTCATGGAATACTCAACACACGCCTGGATGCGTACAGCAACAAGAGTTCAAGAAGTTCATCCAGGACAAGGAGCAGCCTCCACTGGACTCAGTATTAACCCCCTTCATCACTGGTGCACCAACCACACAATGAGGTACAGCAACTCACCAAGGTTACTTGGACAGCACCTCCCGACCTCCATCACCGAGAAGGACAAGAACAGCAATGTCATGGGAACACTATTATCTCCAAGTTCCCCTCCCAAGTCACACATAATCCTGACTTGGACATGCATCACTTCGTCAGTGCGACAATATCCTAAAATTCTCTACTGAACACTATCGTGGGAGTACAGTCACCACAAGGACTGCAGCGGTTTAACAAGGCAGCCCACTTCTACCTTCATAGGGCAACCAAGAAGGGGGAATAAGTGTGGCCTTGCCAGCGTCACCCACATTCAGGGAACAAATCTTAAAAAGTTAACCAATGTTACCATTCTGAATTGGCTACAGTTATGCATATGGACTTGTGAACTCGTCAATTCCTGACTATAATGGCACTTTAATGTATATCCTGATCCATACTGTTCTTTCACAATACTGTAGATCGAATGCAATAGTTTGTGGAATATTTGCTTCTCTCCCTCCCCAACAAATCTGGAATTACTGGACTAGTGGCAAGTGACAGAAAATTTAGTAGGAAACAGTTTCTTTTGTCCTATTACATTATTGTTAGGATTCCTAATAATCCAGTGGCAAACAAACTAGATTTACTATGGTTGAAATAATTAGCATGCAGCAACATTCAGTAGCTTTGTGCAAGCTTACAAACTCCCAGCTTACAAACTTCACTTGTCCACTCTGAATCTAGAACAGCTGTTGTTTAATTGAAAGATTGATACTTAAAATAATCTTTAAATGCTTGTACTCAAACAGACAGGCCATTACAGCTATAACCTTTCTTACAAGCTTGTGTGATTAACAGGTTAAAAGTGATGTTTAAATGCTAGAGCCATCTTTGTTTATACATTAATGCCATTGGGGGGAATTTTAACCCAAAAAACCAGGTGGGTTGGGGGCAGTGTGGGAAGTTAGTCTTAAAAACCTGAATCCCGAACAGAATCGCCTCCAATCCGCCCACTTCCAGTTTTAACGGAGGCGGGAGGCATCCAACCCACTCTCAGGAGGCGGGTTGTCTATTTAAATATTATAATGAGGCTGGAAGCCTCTGCTTTAACCTCCATTTTGAATTTAACTGCTCAGGTTTTGCAGGCCTCGTGAAACCCGCCGGCTAAAGTAAGGGGAGGACTGCTGGATCCAGTGAACCTACTTAGCCTACCCCACCCCAGCCCCCAATCCCTCTCTGACCACACCCCTGCCCCGTGGTGGTCCTAGCCCCCGATCCATCTCCGACACCCCCTCCCGTGCTGGTCCCAGCCCCCGATCCATCTCCGACACCCCCTCCCGTGCTGGTCCTAGCCCCCGATCCATCTCCGACACCCCCTCCCGTGCTGGTTCCAGCCCCCGATCCATCTCCGACACCCCCTCCCGTGCTGGTCCCAGCCCCCGATCCATCTCCGACACCCCCTCCCATGCTGGTCCCAGCCCCTGATCCATCTCCGACACCCCCTCCCAACACCCGTGCTGGTCCCAGCCACCGATCAATCTCCGACACTCCCCTCCCACGCTGGTCCCGGCCCATCTCCAACACCCCCCTCCTGTGCTGATCCCAGCCCCCGATCCATCTCCGACACCCCCTCCCGTGCTGGTCCCAGCCCCCGATCCATCTCCAACACCACCTCCCACCACCCGTGCTGGTCCCAGCCCCCGATCCATCTCAGACACCGTCTGCCCCCTCCCGTGCTGGTCCCAGCCCCCGATCCATCTCAGACACCGCCTGCCCCCTCCCGTGCTGGTCCCAGCCCCCGATCCATCTCAGACACTGCCTGCCCCCTCCCGTGCTGGTCCCAGCCCCCGATCCATCTCAGACACCGCCTGCCCCCTCCCGTGCTGGTCCCAGCCCCCGATCCATCTCCAACACCCCCTCCCAACACCCGTGCTGGTCCCAGCCCCCGATCCATCTCCGACACCCCCTCCCAACACCCATGCTGGTCCCAGCCACCGATCCATCTCGGACACCGCCTGCCCCCTCCAGTGCTGGTCCCGGCCTCCGATCCATCTCCGACACGCTTCTCCCGTGCTGGTCCCAGCCCCCGATCCATCTCCGACACGCCCTCCCACCACCCATGCTGGTCCCAGCCACCAATCCATCACTGACTGCTGACTGCCCCCACCCCAGTGTTGATCCCCGGCCCCCGATCCATCTCCGCCCCACCCCCCCCCCGCCCCCCCGCTCCTCACTGTGCTGGTCCCGGCCCCCGATCATTTCCATCCCCACCCCCACACAATCCCTCCCTCCTCTCTGCAGCCTAGTGCCACAGGCCTACCCGCTCGCAGCCAACCAGTCTCTCAATGTGGCTGGCTGCGGATGGGAAACAGAGGTTTCCCTGTGCAAATCAGGCCCTGCCATTAAATTATGCGGGTGATCCATTGAAGCAGTGGTGCAAGACCGGCGGTGTGTGATCATCCGCCCGTTATCGGCAGCGCCTGCTAGTCGATTCCATTGACTGCAACGACTATCAGGCGCTGCCTATAAAGTGCGGCCGATCCGATACCGTCCGTCTTGCGCCACCGCCCAAGATCAATTTCTACCCTACAAATGGTGCCTGGCTGCCAATTAATTTGAATCTAATCCAAATTTGAATCTAATCCATTTTAAAACATAAGGGGTTAGAAATTAGGTCGCGCCCCATTTGGGGCGCAAATATCGTCCGGACGCAAATATTAGCGCCTGGCGCTAATTATCGGCACTGACAGGAAACTTCACTTTTACCGCCCCGGGAGGTGAGTGGAGCGCTAAATTAGGCGCTGCACACCTCTCTTAAGGCGCAAAGGCCTAGGAGTGAGGCGCTACCTCAGCGCACGAGCGCAGCGCAGCTGCTGCCAGTTAGCGAGGGAACACAGACACACTGGCGCCGGACACTTCTTAAAGCGGGGGGGGGGCCACTTGCTCCCCAGCCACACCCTGCTCATTGCAGCCTTGAATCTCAGCCTGGAGAGACCTGTAATCCATTTTGCTGCCAAGCATGGAGAGGGTGAGAGAACGCGCTCATCGCTTCACCGAGCGGGCCTTGGATGCTCTGGTTGACGCAGTGGAGCGCAGACGATGCATGCTGTTCCCGGAGAGTGGCAGGAGGCCTTTGCCACGCGAGTTCAGAAGAGTGTGGAGGGAGGTGGCTCAGAGCGTCTCCTCCAGGAGCATGGTGCCCAGGACCCATGTTCAGTGCCGCAAAAAGTTCAACGACCTCACTCGGGTCGTCAGGGTGAGTGGCTTTTTCTCAATACCTCTCCATCCCTCCATCTCAACCTCACTCTATGGCCAGAGGGTCTTAAAACCCCAATGCACAACACTCATGCAACACCTATGGCCCTTTCATCAAACACACACACACATTCCACACTTTGCATACAGTAAGGGCTATTCACCTATGGGAGGCACATCAGGCAAGACCATGGCTGCATATTGTAAGGGCTATTCACCTATGGGAGGCACATCAGGCAAGACCATGGCTGTATATTGACTCAGATGCTGTCCTTTTTCTTGCAGGCTAAGCTGGCTCATAATCGGAGACAGCAGCAACGGACGGGTGGAGGGCGGCTTCAGCTGCAACCCCTCAGCGATCTGGAGGAGCGCGTCCACAGGATTGTGGCAAGCCGGGTGATCGGTCCCGTCGCCACTGGGGACGCCGACCCCGTTGTGGACAGCAATGGTAAGGTCATCACCTTTTTGTCTTCTGTCCTTCCACTTGTCCCTCACAATACCAGCCTTTGACACTTTCAATCCAACTTGCTAACTCGCTGCACTTATTCCTCCCTTACTGCCACCCTGTCCTCACGCTAAAGCCACTCTTGTACCTCCCTGCTTTCAGATGGTGATTCACCAGCTGAGGAGATGGTCCCTGAAGCTGCCACTGGGAGTGATGCTGCAGCTGAGGAGGAAGAGGAAGCCGGAGCATCAGTGCCACCCTCTCCCGAGGAAGCCCATGGCCACACTGGGAACACGCCTTCCCCGGAGGGGAGCAGGGGGGAAGGGGCTGATGATGGTGAAGTTCCAGGACCCAGCGGGCTGCAGCAACGCCATTGGGGGGGGAGGGAAGAACGGGGGAGCAGGGGGGAAGGGGCTGATGATGGTGAAGCTCCAGGACCCAGCGGGCTGCAGCCACGCCATGGGGGGGGGGGAGGGAAGAACGGGAGCCTTCTCCCCAGAGGGAGAGTATGCCAGACACTCCTAATGCAATGGACGCAGAGGAGGAGCGGCTGATTGCAGAAATGAACAGCCAGGCGGTGGGCATGCACACTGAGCTCATGGGTGCAGTGGGAAGGGTGCCCGAATGCATTGAGGCACTGGCAAGGAGTGTGGAGCACTTCGCTGTAGCACAGGCGGATGCCACACTAAAGCTTAGTGCTGCAATTCAGTCACTGGCTGCCAGGAACCCATCTGAGACTGCTCTCATGCAGACTCAGATTGAGGCCACGCGAGCACTGACTGCTGCCATCCTCGATGGTTCGTGCACATGTCCCCGGGGCTGTCACCGCGCCGCAGCAGGCCAGCAATCTGTTCTCCGGCAAATTGCTCCGGATGCTGAAGTGCTGCCCCGTGGGAGTGCCAGTGTGTCGGGCGAGCAGGGAGTTGCTGTCCTCTCTCACGATGACAGCATTCCTGCTGCCAACACTGTCACTTCTCCACTGCACTTGCCACCGCCTGTAGGACAGACTGCTGCCGCCCATGCAGAGTTGGTGCAGTCTGCAGCCAGGCCCTCCAGGCCCAGAAGTGGTCGAGGCCGTCCTTCAGGGGCATCTGCAGTGTCAGGGTCTGACAAGCAGCAGCCTTCCACCAGCCTTGCTGCAGCCACTGAGGTCCCATTACGGAGGAGCAGTAGGGTTAGAAGGGGGGAAGTGCGCAAGGGAAGGAGATCACCCTCGAAGGGCAAAAAGTAGGAGGTGTGCCAAAATGCTGGTCATTTTTTTATTAAAGGCCGAGGTTCATGGCCCAACTTTTGTTTAGTGTTTTGGACATTATCTCCAGGTTGTGAGAACCAGTTATGTTATTGACTGTTTTTTTGTGTTTATTTCTATGAGTTTGTCATGAGGAATTGACACACACAGAGTTTGTACAATAAATAAGTTTCTGTATTCAAAATATACATGGCTGGTGGTTGGAATTATTGGTGCCTTGGCCGGCTTAGGGGTTGCGTGCTGGGTTGATTCGTGTTTGTAGCACTGGCAGGGGCCCTAGAAGCGGCTTGCTATTAGTCGTTGACGGACGGCCCTTGCAGTTTGACCATTGTGGGCCGCCCTCCTGCCTTGGTGCTGCTGCTGATCATCGTCCTCGGCCTGTTCCTCCTCTTCCTCCTCCTCCTCTTGTGGTGCTGCAAGGCCTGGTGGCATTGGCTGCGTCCTGAGGATTGCCATGTTGTGCAACATGCAGCACACCACGACGAATTTGGAAACTTGCTCAGGCGAGTACTGCAGGGCTCCTCCGGAATGGTCCAGACAGCGGAATCGTTGTTTGAGCACGCCGATTGTGCGCTCAATAATGTTCCTGGTTGCTTGTTGGCTTTCCTGGTACCGCAGCTCAGCAGGGGTGTTTGGCGCACGGAGCGGTGTCATCAGCCAGGTGCTCAATGCGTACCCCTTGTCCCCCAGAAGCCAACCAACTGGCTGATGCGGTGCCTCGAAAATTTCTGCCACAGTACTCTGGCGCAGGATGAAAGCATCGTGGCAGCTGCCCGGATAGTGGGCATTGACAGCGAGAATCACCTGTCTGTGGTCACAGACCAACTGCACATTCAAGGAATGGAACCCCTTTCTGTTCCGGAACTCCTCTGCATTCTCTCGCGGAGCACGCAAAGCCACATGCGTGCAGTCAATGGCGCCCTGCACCATGGGGAAGCCCGCTACCCTCGCAAAGCCCATAGCACGGTCATGCTGCTTGTCTGGGGTCATAGGGAAGGAGATGAAGTCTCGTCTCCTTGTGAAGAGGGCATTGGTGACCTGCCGGATGCAGCGATGCACCGCAAACTGGGAGATATTGGCGAGGTCCCCAACAGCAGCTTGGAATGAGCCAGTGGCGTAGAAGTTCAAAGCCACTGTGACCTTCACTGCCACCGACAGAGACGTCCTGGACCTCAGCTGAGGCTGCAGATCTGGCTGCAGCAGGTGGCAGAGCTCAGTGACCACCTCCTTGCTGAATCGCAGCCTTCGCAAACACAGCTCCTCGGACATGTGGATGTAGGAGAGCTGTTCACGATATACCCTGGGAGGGTAAGCTCTCCTGTACATGCGCCTGATGGCCCTCCTCCGTCTGGCCATCATTGCCACTCTCTGTCTGCGTCTCACTATCCTCCGATTGAGCTGGAGCAGGACGACGCCCCCAATCATTGCAGCCCCCATATTCTCTTTGCCAGAAAAGTAATGAGGTACAGCAACGAAAGTAGCAGCAAAGTTAGGATGAACTAGGCCAAACTACCTCACAAAGCGTTGAGTCAATGTAGAAGTCTCTCTCTCTCTCTCTCCGAATCTCTCTCTCTCTCTCTCAGAACGAGTGGTGCATAAATGTCGACCACAGAAAAAGACAGGAAGAGGCCCCCTTTAAATAGCGCCCCCCCCAGCCCCACACCAATTGATAACGTTCCAGTCTTCCGGTCGTTGGAAGCGCCAGGCGGTAAGGCAGGGGGCGCCACTCAATTTCCGCTCCGGGGCGCCCCAAGGGCGTTGCACCACGGAATGACGTCACAATCTGCGCGCGCAGGTGGTCGCAGCGGTAAGTTTTAGCGCCGCCGCACAATCTCAAGTTAAGTTCTCGAGCGGCGCAAACAGCGCTGCGCCCGGGCGTTAGCGCCTTAACGCCCCATTAGCGCCCTTTTAAGGCGCTAACGGGAGGCGCAACCAACTGAATTTTTACCCCAAGGTATTCCATGCATTTTATGGTGTGCAGATACATAAACCAGGTGCAGCCTCATTATAGG